>CM059797.1:1506117-2123617 GCA_030435695.1 Brachymystax lenok tsinlingensis
ATCACTTGATGGTTTCATTTCAGAATGATAATCATGTTTTTGTTTTTTGCAAAATACTATATATATATATATATATATATATATATCTCTGCCTCTACTTTTAGTAGAAATGTATTTGTTATTTTTTACCTTTTATTCAATGACGGCCTAGCTGGGGAACAGTGGGTTAACTGCCTTGTTCATGTAAATAAACATAAATAAGTAGTAGAGCAGGGTTTTACACAGTCAAACGTAAACAAATCACACACATTTTATAAAGAGCATGCAAAAATTCTAAAATATATTCAAAAACAGTGCATATATCTAAGATCCAATGTCTGTAAAACATTTACACTTGACGTTTTCAGTCATTTATAGTAGATGCTCTTTATCATCAGAGCGACTCACAGTCATAGTCCCAGTACATACATCTCAGGTAGCTAGGCAGGGAGACAAAACTCACATCACAGTCATAGTCAGTACATTAACTGCACATCTACCTATTCAGGAGTGTTTAAATGCTATAGTGTAACTTACTTTGCCTTACCATGGCCTATTTATTGCCTTACCTTCCTTCTCTTTGTATATAGATTTGTTTTTCTACTGTATTATTTGACTGTATGTTTGTTTTTTATTCCATGTAGTAACTCTGTGTTGTTGTATGTGTCAGACTGCTTATTTATCTTATGTAATCTGTCACGGTCATTCTGGGTGGAGCAGACCAAGACGCAGTGAGGTTTCCAGGATAAGCATACTTTAATAAATGCAAACTGGCTAAAAACAATAAACAATCGAATGAACCGTCACTTAGGTGTGGCGGCGCACACACAGGAGTACACAAATACAAACAAATAACTTCCACCAGAGCAAGTGGGGCAGGGAAAAACTTTAATATATTCCCAATTAGAGACAACGACTAACAGCTGCCTCTGGTAGGGAAAGAAACCCAAACAACCAACATAGGAAATATATACATAGAACCAAAAACACCCAGACGATCATGCCCTGACCAAAACCACCAATGAGCAGCCAAAAGGGCATATCTATGGCTGGAACAGTGACGAGGCACAGGCACAATGCACGCACTCAGACCAAGCGACGACATCCCTAGAGACCTGGTGCATGGAAGCTAGAACAGCAATGCACCAGGCTGGGACGACAACCTAGAGACCCTGGTGCATGAAGCGAGAACAGCACGCACTCAGGCCAAGCGACGACAAACCCAGAGACCTGGTGCATGAAGAGAGAACAGTAAAACCGCAGGCTGCGGCGACATCCTAGAGACCTGGTGCATGAAGCAGGAACAGTCGTCGTACTCAGGCTGGACGACATCCTAGAGACCTGGTGCATGGAAGCCCGAGAACGAGTACGTACCAGGCTCACGGCGACATCCTGTGAGACCTGGTGCATGGAAGCTAGGAACAGTCCGTACCAGACTGGGGCGACATCCTGAGAGACCTGGGTGCATGAAGCGAAGAACAGTCCGTACTCAGGCTGGGAGACTGAATCCTAGAGGCCTGGTGCATGAAGCAAGAATAGTCCTGACCAGGCTGGGACTACCGACATCCTAGAGGCCTGGTGCGTGGAACAGGTGAACAGTCCGTGCCAGGCTGGGACGAGCACCCTGAAAGCCTTGTGCAAGAAGCAGTGAACATTCACCGTGCACAGGCTGGGACTGTGACACCTCAGAGGCCTGAGTGCGTGGAACAGGAACATTACATGCCAGGCTGGGACGCACACCCTAGAGGTCTGGTGCGTGGAACAGAGAAACATTATGTGCCAGGCTGGGACGACTTAACCTAGAGGCCTGGTGCATGGAGCAGGGACAGTCGTGCACAGGTTTGGGCGACACCCAAGAGGCCTGGGTGCGTGAAGCTTGAGCACAGTACATACCAGGCTGGGATGAGCATCCTAGAGACCCTGGTGCATGAAGCTGGCAGAACAGCACGCACCCATGAGCTGGGACGACATCCTAGAGGCCTGGTGCGTGGAACCAGGAACATTACGTGCCAGGCTGGGGACCGACACCCTAGAGGCCTGGTGCATGAGGCAGGAACAGTCCTGCACCAGCACTGGGACCTGACATCCTAGGAGACCTGGTGCATGAAGCTTAGGAAACAGTCCGCACTAGACTGGGACGACATCCTAGAGACCTGGTGCATGAAGCGGAGAACTGAGTCCGTACCAGGCTGGGACGACATCCTGGAGAGCCTTGGTGCATGGAAGCAGGAACAGTCCTGCATTTCAGACTGGGACTAGACATCCTAGAGACCTGGTGCATGAAGCGAGAACAGATCCGTACCAGGCTCGCGATCGAGAATCCTAGATGGCCTGGTGCTGAAGCGCGTCAAGCAACCGTCCGTGCCAGGCTGGGGCGACATCCTAGAAGGCCTGGTGCATGAAGCAGGAATAGTCCGTACCAGGCTGGGACGACATCCTAGAGACCTGGTTGCATGAAGCTGAGAACAGTACGCACTGCTGCGACGACATCCTAGAGACCTGGTGCATGAAGCTTGGGAACAGTCCGTACCAGACTGGGACGACATCCTAGAGACCATGGTGCATGAAGCGATAGAACAGTCCGCACTCAGGCTGCGGCGGAATCCCTAGAGGCCTGGTGCATGGAAGCAAGAAACCAGTCCGTACTCAGGCTGGGGCGACATCCTGAGCGCCTGGTGCGTGGAACAGGAACAGTCCTGTGCCAGGCTGGGACGACACCCTAGAGGCCTGGTGCGTGAAGCAGGAACATTACAGTGCCAGGTTGGGACGACACCTTAGAGGCCTGGTGCAAAAGTGGAACAGAACATTACGTGCACAGGCTTGGGCCAGACTACCCTAGAGGCCTGGAGTGCGTGGGTCACAGGAACATTACGCTACCAGGCTGGGACGATAACCCAGAGTGCCTGGTGCATGGAGCAGGGACAGTACGTGCCGGGCTGGAGGGCGACACAATGTAAGAGGCCTGGGTGGCGTGAAGCAGGCACGAGTACATTTTTACCAGAGCTGGGATGACATCCTAGAGACCTGGCATGGTGCATGGCACAAAAGCAATGCATTACCAAGCTGGGACCGACATCCTAGAGACCTGGTGCATGAAGCGCAGAACAGTAATGCACCAGGCCGCGACGACATCCTAGGAGACCTGGTGCATGAAGCAGGAACAGTCCGTACCAGACTGGGCCCACAACCCAGAGACCTGGTGCATGAAGCGAGAACAGTCCGTACCAGGCTGGGACGAGCATCCTAGAGACCTTTGGTGCATGAAGCCGAGAACAGTATCGCACTCAGCCAGGCTGCGGCGACATCTCTAGAGACCTGGTGCATGAAGCTTGAGGAAACAGTCCGGTACTCAGACCGGGGACGACATCCTAGAGACCCTGGTGCATGAAGCGAGAACAGTCCGCACTCAGGCCAAGCAGAATGAACTCCTAGAGGCCTGGTGCATGAAGCGAGAACAGTACGGGACCAGCCAGGCTGCCACGACATCCTAGAGACCTGGTGCATGAAGCGAGAACAGCACGCATTGCCAGGCCGCGGTACCCACATCCTAGAGACCTGGTGCATGGGGCTAAGCAGGAGACAGTCCTGTACCAGACTGGGACGACATCCTAGAGACCTGGTGCATGAAGCGAGAACAGCAATGCATTGCCAGGCCGAGGACGACATCCTAGAGGCCTGGTGCGGAATGGAACGAGACAGTCCTTGCCAGGCTGGGACGACACCCTAGAGGCCTGGATGCGTGAAGCAGGAACATTACGCGGCCAGGCTGGGACGAGCACCAACCAAGAGAGGCCTGAAATTGCGAAGTGGAACAGGAACATTACTTGGTACCTGGCTCGGGACAGACACCTTAGAGGCCTGGTGCGTGGAACAGGAACACACGTGCCAGGCTGGGACGACACCCTAGAGGCCTGGTGCGTGGAACAGGAACATCATTAATGTTTTAGGCTGGGACGACAACCTCGAGGGCCTGGGAATTGCATGGAGCAGGACTGCACGTGCCAGGCTGGTGCGACACCCAAGAGGAACCCAAAGGGTGAAGCAGGCACAGTACATACCAGGCTGGGATGACATCCTAGGAGACCTGGTGCATGTTAGCGAGAACAGCACGTACTCAGGCTGGGACGAGCATCCTAGAGGCCTGGTGCGTGGAACAGGAACGTGCGTGCCAGCAGCTGGGACTCCACACCCTAGGAGGCCTGGTGCATGAAGCAGGAACAGTCCTGTACACAGGCGTGGGATTTGACATCCTAGAGACCTGGTGCATGAAGCGAGAACAGTCCTGCACCAGGCTGCGACGGAATCCTAGAGACCTGGTCGCATGGAAGCAGGGAACAGTCCTGTACCAGGCTGGGACGACATCCTAGAGGCCTGGTGCATGAAGCTTAGAACAGTCCTGTGCCAGGCCGTGCGACGGAATCACTAGAGACCTGGTGCATGAAGCAGAACAGTCCAGCATCTCAGACTGGGACGACATCCTAGAGACCTGGGTGCATGAAGCGAGAACCAGTCCTGCACCAGGCTGCGACGGAATCCCAGAGACTCTGGTGCATGAAGCAGGAATCAGTCCGTACCAGGCTGGGACGACATCCTAGAGGCCTGGGCTGCGCCATGAAGCAAGAACAGTCCTGCACTACAGGCTGGGACGACATCCTAGAGAAAGCCTGGTGCTGTGGAACAGGAACAGTCCGTGCCAGGCTGGGGACGACACCTAGAGGCCTGGGTCAGGCGTGGGAAGCAGTGAACATTACGTATGCACAGGCTGGGACGACACCCTAGAGGCCTGGTGCGGAACAGGAAACATTTCACGTACAGGCTGGGACGACATGTTCCTAGAGGCCTGGCGCGTGGAACAGGAACATTACGTACAGCAGCTGGGACGACACCCAAGAGGCCTGGTGCGTGAAGCCAGGCACAGTACATACCAGGCTGGGATGACATCCTAGAGACCTGGTGCATGCAAGCGAGAACAGCATCGTATCTACAGGCTGGGACGACATCCCTGAAGGAGCGCCCGCTGGGTGCGTGGAACAGGAACATTACGTGCCAGGCTGGGACGAGCACCCTAGAGGCCTGGTGCGTGGAACAGGAACAGTCCGTGCCGTGGTCTTCTCAATGTGCACAGGGGGCCTGATGCAAGGAGCAGGGACAGGACGTGTCGGGCTCTCGATGCGACATTCCACAGGGGACCTGATCTGCGTGGAGCAAGGGACTTAGGATGTGTGCTGGGCTCCCGATGCATTGCTGCCAGGGACCTGATGCGTGGAGCGAACAGGGCGTGCTGGGTTCGGCGCGCACAGGGAACCTGATGGCATGGAGCAGGGAGCCTGGTGCGTGGAGCTAGGAGACAGGCCGTGCCGGGCTCTGAAGGCGCACAGGGACCTGATCGCGAGAGCGGAACAGGCGCGTGCCGGGCTCTGAAGATGCACCAGAGATACAGTGCGCAGAGCCGCGCAGGATATCCTGGTCCAAGGAGGCGATCGAGACCAGGAGCGCTGAGCCGACACCCTTCTTCCAGGCTGCACACTCCTCTTAGCAAGACAGATGCGGAAGCTGGCATGTCGCAAGACCGGGCTGTGAACACGCAGTGGTGACACCGTGCTTTTCATCGCCTCACACGGTGCCTTACCAGTGCGAAACTCCCTGGCGCCTCAAAAAAAATGTTTTGGGGCTGCCTCTCAGGCTTCCTCGCCAGCCGTGTTCCTCGCATACTTCCGCCATAGAAGAGCCGCTCTGCCGCCGCTGCTTCAATCTCCTCCTGGGACGGCGATACTCCCAGCCTTCCTCCAGGGTCCTTCTCCAGCCAGGATTTCCTCCCATGTCCAGCACTCCCCGGTTATCTCGCTGCTTGGTCCTTGTTTGGTGTGGTGGTTATTCTGTCACGGTTTTCTGGTGGAGCAGACCAAGACGCAGTGAGGTTTCCAGTATACATACTTTAATAAATGCAAACTGGCTAAAAACTATAAACAACGAATGAACTGTCACGCAGGTGTGGCACACGAGGTACGCACACACAAATACAAACAATAACCCACCAGGCAAGTGGGGCAGGGAACCAACTTGCCTGGTGGGGCGTGGTGGAATCAACTAGGATTCCCAACTAGAGCCAACGACTAACAGCTGCCTCTAATTGGGAACCCAAACCAACCAACATAGAAATATAACCATAGAACCAAAAACACCCCTGATCACATCCTGACCAAAACCACCAATGAGCAGCCAAAAGGGCTATCTATGGCCAGGACGTGACATGACCAGGTTGCAGTTGTAAACTGGCCTACCTGGTTAAATAAAGGTGAAATAAAATTTTAAAAATACAAATAATTAATGTGCAGAAAGCTAGGTGAGACAACCACATATCACAGTCGAATATACAGGATACGGACATTCCATTCCAGCTAAATGGATATATAGCGCAAAAATTAAAAATCTATGAATAAACAATCTGAGAACAGTAACATTTGACACACATAAAAGGTACCCATAAGCAATAATTTCTGATGAAAAATCACATATGTGAAATATTGGTGTGACAGCATGAGAGGTTCCGGATCTTTAAGTTGTGCAAGTTCCCGTAAACACCACTTCAACAGTCTCTTCAGTATGTAGGTGAGTTTAATTATGAACAAAAGGTTTACAACTTAAATCTCTTCAGCTCAAAATAACTTCATCTTCTTTGTTTCACAGAGGTACATGTCCTTTCCCCCAGCCACACCCAAACAACAGTTTCTCACACCCATTATTAGAGCCTGCTGCTGGTCTCATTAGCTCCAGCTGTACTCTCAGGCAGCCTGGGTTTGTAGTCCTTCACAGACGGCCATCTTGCTCCAGCCATCTGAGGGCAATGTATCTGCCCTCTAGAACACGCCCTCTCATGTTGCCACAGTGGATATTAGCATTTTGGAAAAGATCTCTTCATACAGTCCCATGCAGTTTATATTTGGCTTCGGGTTCATTTCACTACGCTCGCAATAACATCTGCTTAATATGTGTATGTGACCAATACAATTTGATTTAATGCCCCAGCAGCACAGAATGAGACCACTCTACACTAAAATCCACCGGAGGACAAATGTCAAAGGCTCGAGCAGATACAACCTGAAGCAATGTCATGAATATGATAAACAAGATAAACATTAATTGCTGTGTGCAATTAATCAATTAGACGTCAGTCTAATGTAGTAGATAGCGTAAATTCAATCAGTAGCGCGATCTAAACAGCTTGCTTCTTTAACCTCATCCAGTAAGCATAATACCATCGCATTGTCTCTTCTTCTATGGTTTATAGTGGGAATGTACGCCAGTGTTCACAAACGGTATTATCATAGTGTCATATCTCTCCTACTCTTTCTCTATTTGCCACATGCGAATGTCATGCTACTACTGACCTTTTAACCTATGAACACAGCACAATAATACACATTCCTCACACTTACAGGACTCACTCTGGCAATGATCACCTTCCTCCCTCTCAACCAATGGGCTCACTCTGGCAATGATCACCTTCCTCTCTCTCAACCAATGGGCTCACTCTGGCAATGATCACCTTCCTCCCTCTCAACCAATGGGCTCACTCTGGCAATGATCACCTTCCTCCCTCTCAACCAATGGGCTCACTCTGGCAATGATCACCTTCCTCCCTCTCAACCAATGGGCTCACTCTGGCAATGATCACCTTCCTCCCTCTCAACCAATGGGCTCACTCTGGCAATGATCACCTTCCTCCCTCTCAACCAATGGGCTCACTCTGGCAGTGATCACCTTCCTCCCTCTCAACAAATGGGCTCACTCTGGCAATGATCACCTTCCTCTCTCAACCAATGGGCTCACTCTGGCAATGATCACCTTCCTCTCTCTCAACCAATGGGCTCACTCTGGCAATGATCACCTTCCTCCCTCTCAACCAATGGGCTCACTCTGGCAATGATCACCTTCCTCCCTCTCAACCAATGGGCTCACTCTGGCAGTGATCACCTTCCTCCCTCTCAACCAATGGGCTCACTCTGGCAATGATCACCTTCCTCTCTCTCAACCAATGGGCTCACTCTGGCAATGATCACCGTCAATAGGAGACTGAACATTCACCTCAGTCAATAGGAGACTGAACATTCACCTCAGTCAATAGGAGACATTCACCTCCGCCAATAGGAGACTGAACATTCACCTCCGTCAACCAAGGAGACTGAACATTCACCTCACTCAATAGGAGACTGAACATTCACCTCAGTCAATAGGAGACTGAACATTCCACCTCAGTCAATAGGAGACTGAACATTCACCCTCAGTCAATAGGAGACATTCACCTCCGCCAATAGGAGACTGAACATTCACCTCCGTCAATAGGAGACTGAACATTCACCTCAGTCAATAGGAGACTGAACATTCACCTCCGCCAATAGGAGACTGAACATTCACCTCAGTCAATAGGAGACTGAACATTCACCTCAGTCAATAGGAGACTGAACATTCACCTCAGTCAATAGGAGACTGAACATTCACCTCAGTCAATAGGAGACTGAACATTCACCTCCGCCAATAGGAGACTGAACATTCACCTCCGTCAATAGGAGACTGAACATTCACCTCAGTCAATAGGAGACATTCACCTCCGCCAATAGGAGACTGAACATTCACCTCCGTCAATAGGAGACTGAACATTCACTTCAGTCAATAGGAGACTGAACATTCACCACAGTCAACAGGAGACTGAACATTCACCTCAGTCAATAGGAGACTGGAACATTCACCTCCGTCAATAGGAGACTGAACATTCACCTCCGTCAATAGGAGACTGAACATTCACCACAGTCAACAGGAGACTGAACATTCACCTCAGTCAATAAGAGACTGAACATTCACTTCAGTCAATAGAGACTGAACATTCACCACAGTCAACAGGAGACTGAACATTCACTTCAGTCAATAGGAGACTGAACATTCACCACAGTCAACAGGAGACTGAACATTCACCTCAGTCAATAGGAGACTGAACATTCACCTCAGTCAATAGGAGACTGAACATTCACCTCAGTCAATAGGAGACTGAACATTCACCTCAGTCAATAGGAGACTGAACATTCACCTCAGTCAATAGGAGACTGAACATTCACCTCAGTCAATAGGAGACTGAACATTCACCTCAGCAGCAGAGGGAACAGTCAGGGCAGCAGAGGGAATAGTCATGTGGTTGGTGAGATAGAGAGAGCAACAAGTCATCAGCTTGGACAGTGGCTCAGAGGGCACGGCAGGAGAGTGAAACAGAGAATGCTGTCTGGTCAGACACAACGACACTTCGCTTGAGGTTACCGTTACCTACTGGTGGGCATACAGATCTATTTCCATGTTTAAATGTTGAGTAGGCTGCTGGTGGTATATTTACATGTTTATATTAACTATTTCCCAATGTATGTTATGTGCATGTGTGAACAAGTAGACTTCTTCCAGTCATAACCATGACATAACTAACAGATGTTTTGTGTTGGTCCTTCTATAACCATGACATAACTAACAGATGACAGTGTTGCGTTGGTCCTCCTATAACCATGACATAACTAACAGATGACAGTGTTGGGCGTTGGTCCTCCTATAACCATGACATAACTAACAGATGACAGTGTTGTGTTGGTCCTCCTATAACCATGACATAACTAACAGATGACAGTGTTGGTGTTGGTCCTCCTATAACCATGACATAACTAACAGATGACAGTGTTGCGTTGGTCCTCCTATAACCATGACATAACTAACAGATGACAGTGTTGCATTGGTCCTCCTATAATCATGACATAACTAACAGATGTTGGTTCTCCTATAACCTCTTCTCCAGACTAATTTCCCACCTCAAAGAGAGAGCTAGCTGGTGGACAACATTAGTAGTCCTCCTATAACAGTGTACTAACTGTGTTGTGTTGTCTCTCCCTGCTAGTCCCAGTGTGTATGATGAGTAGCATGGCCAGCGTGGGGAGGTCCAGGGCACTGTCTCCTGGGTGGCGTTGGGAAGGAGAGGGAGCGGGCATCGCCTCGTGACAACGACAGACTGAAAACAGTGTCTCCACGCATCAAATGTCAACTCCAGAACAGTTTCACCGGGCGTGATAGGGGCTCCTGCCAGACTACTTCGAGGCATCTCCGTCTCTGACGGACATCTTGGACTCCAAACCAGAGCCAACCAAGGCCCCTGTCAGGATCCGGCCCCCCAGCCCACGTCCCCCGCCAGCCAAGGAGCCCATGTTCGTTCGCAGCCTGTCCAGGGACCCTCCCACCCAGCCCATCATAAGACACAGGGCCCAGTCTCTACCCTCGGCCCACGAGAGACTTAGAGACCGCCAGGTCCGTTTTCTGGACTCCTTGGGTCTGGAGCTGGAAGAGGTCAAGGTGTTCAGGAAGGGGGAGGAGCCTCGTATCCCCCCCCACGTCTTCTCCAGACTCCTGATGAGCTCTGAGATGAACTCAGGGCGGTCCCTGGAGCTTTCCCTGCCCTACTTCAAGCCCTGCTTCCCTGAGAACAGGGGCTCTCAGCCGGGGTTTGTTCAGCGCCTGGTGGGGCAGGTGGTCTCTCTGGACCAGGTCCTGTGTTCTGAGCTGGGCATCATCGGCACGGTGCAGGTCCTCAACCTGGCCTTCGACAAGGAGGTGACGATCCATTACTCCTTCACCAACTGGAGGAGCAGTGCTGAGACCAGAGCCTGCTGGGTGGCTACCCTCCACAGGGATCAGATGGAGGGACCAGAGTCTGATGTATTCCGGTTCTGTCTGCCCGTCCCGCCCTTCATCCTGCAGCCTGGAGTCCAGCTGGAGTTCGCTGTGTGTTACAGAGTGATGGGAGCTGAGTACTGGGACAACAATGATGGGAACAACTACAAACTGTCCTGTCACAGCTACACACTCACTGTGCCCCGGGAGTGTGAGGACAGCATGGTGCACTACACCTGACTGGCCACTGGGGGACACCAGAGCTGTAGACAGAGATCTACTATATTTTATTTGTAATTGAATTTGACCTTTATTATACCTAAAGCTAAAAAAGGGGACAGAAATCTAGACAGAGATTGATATGGATCTATATTGCTCTGGGGGAGATCGATAGCACAGCTGCACCAAATGGACTGACAGTACACAGGTCTGCCTGTAGGAATAGAATAGAACTAGATGGTAATTTTCCATCAAGAAAAATTGGTGGGACTTGCTTTAACTCTTTATTTCTGTGGTAGTGGAAGAAGTTTAACATGTTTTACTTAAGACAAGAAATTAAAGTCAAAGTTAAATTTAGTAAAATAATTTGTCTGATTAATTTGATAGATTACACTATCAACCTTGTGGGGCAGTTAGATGACATATTTAATCACAAATAACTACGCTCAGACTAGCCTACTACACATTTATACAGTCTTCTACTTGAATACCACGATATAGACCACCACACTATAGACCACCACGGTATAAACCACCAAGGTATAGACCACCACACTATAGACCACCACGGTATAAACCACCAAGGTATAGACCACCACGGTATAAACCACCACACTATAGACCCCCACGGTATAGACCCCCACACTATAGACCCCCACGGTATAGACCCCCACACTATAGACCCCCACGGTATAAACCACCATGGTATAAACCACCACGGTATAGACCACCACACTATAGACCACCACGGTATAGACCACCACACTATAGACCCCCACGGTATAAACCACCACGGTACAGACCACCACACTATAGACCACCACACTATAGACCACCACACTATAGACCACCACAGTATAGACCACCCCACTATAGACCACCACACTATAGACCACTACGGTATAAACCACCACGGTATAGAACACCACGGTATAGACCACCACGGTATAAACCACCACGGTATAGACTACCACGGTATAAACCACCACGGTATAGACCACCACGGTATAGACCACCACGGTATAAACCACCACAGTATAAACCACCACGGTATAGACCCCCACTCTATAAACCACCACGGTATAGACCACCACGGTATAAACCACCACAGTATAAACCACCCACGGTATAGACCACCACGGTATAGACCACCACGGTATAAACCACCACGGTATAGACCACCACGTATAAACCACTCACAGTATAAACCACCACGGTATAGACCACCACGGTATAGACCCCCACTCTATAAACCACCACGGTATAGACCACCACGGTATAGACCACCACGGTATAGACCCCCACACTATAAACCACCACGGTATAGACCACCCACGGTATAGGACCACCACTGAATAAACCACCACGGTATAGACCACTCACGGTATAGACCACACTCACGGTATAGACCACCACGGTATAGACCACCACGGTATAAAACCACCACGGTATAGACCACCACGGTATAAACCACCACGGTATAAACCACCACGGTATAGACTACTACGGTATAAACCATCACACTATAGACCACCACGGTATAAACCACCACGGTATAGACTACTACGGTATAGACCACCACGGTATAGACCACTACGGTATAAACCACCACGGTATAGACCACCACGGTATAAACCACCACGGAATAGACCACCACGGTATTGACCACCACGGTATAGACCACCACGGTATAGACCACCACGGTATAGACCACCACGGTATAGACTACTACGGTATAAACCACCACGGTATAGACCACCACGGTATAAACCACCACGGTATTGACCACCACGGTATAGACCACCACGGTATAGACCACCACGGTATTGACCACCACGGTATAGAACATAATAGAGAACAGAAGACAAGGAGGTATTGTTGAAGTTTAAAATAAACTAAATAACTTCACTTTTTCCCAAGCGTTTGTACCTTACTGTAACCATACATTCATTTCTTAATCAAAGGATAAAGCTGTCAGAAGAAAGTGATGACTGTATAGATAAATAAAGTAAGGATGGAAGGATACAACGAGGTTCAGTTTCAAGTTTTAATGTAACATGAACAAGTACAATGACATGAAAACTCATCAATGCAGAAATCAATAACAGTGTAACACTAAAAAACACAGGAGAAATATTAACACAATAAGTAGGTAAGTAGACTATATACAGGTTCAGATCCAATACCATACTATATACAGGTTCAGATCCAATACCATACTATATAGAGGTTCAGATCCAATACCATATTATATACAGGGTCAGATCCAATACCATATTATATACAGGTTCAGATCCAATACCATATTATATACAGGTTCAGATCCAATACCATACTATATACAGGTTCAGATCCAATACCATACTATATACAGGTTCAGATCCAATACCATACTATATACAGGTTCAGATCCAATACCATACTATATACAGGTTCAGATCCAATACCATACTATATACAGGTTCAGATCCAATACCATATTATATACAGGTTCAGATCCAATACCATACTATATACAGGTTCAGATCCAATACCATACTATATACAGGTTCAGATCCAATACCATATTATATACAGGTTCAGATCCAATACCATACTATATACAGGTTCAGATCCAATACCATACTATATACAGGTTCAGATCCAATACCATATTATATACAGGTTCAGATCCAATACCATATTATATACAGGTTCAGATCCAATACCATACTATATACAGGTTCAGATCCAATACCATACTATATACAGGTTCAGATCCAATACCATACTATATACAGGTTCAGATCCAATACCATATTATATACAGGTTCAGATCCAATACCATATTATATACAGTTTCAGATCCAATACCATATTATATACAGATTCAGATCCAATACCATACTATATACAGGTTCAGATCCAATACCATACTATATACAGGTTCAGATCCAATACCATATTATATACAGGTTCAGATCCAATACCATACTATATACAGGTTCAGATCCAATACCATATTATATACAGGTTCAGATCCAATACTATACTATATACAGGTTCAGATCCAATACCATATTATATACAGGTTCAGATCCAATACCATACTATATACAGGTTCAGATCCAATACCATAATATATACAGGTTCAGATCCAATACCATATTATATACAGGTTCAGATCCAATACCATACTATATACAGGTTCAGATCCAATACTATATTATATACAGGTTCAGATCCAATACCATAATATATACAGGTTCAGATCCAATACCATATTATATACAGGTTCAGATCCAATACCATACTATATACAGGGTCAGATCCAATACTATACTACATACAGGTTCAGATCCAATACCATATTATATACAGGTTCAGATCCAATACCATATTATATACAGGTTCAGATCCAATACCATACTATATACAGGGTCAGATCCAATACCATATTATATACAGGTTCAGATCCAATACCATAATATATACAGGTTCAGATCCAATACCATACTATATACAGTTTCAGATCCAATACTATATTATATACACGTTCAGATCCAATACCATACTATATACAGGTTCAGATCCAATACCATATTATATACAGGTTCAGATCCAATACCATACTATATACAGGTTCAGATCCAATACCATATTATATACAGGTTCAGATCCAATACCATACTATATACAGGTTCAGATCCAATACCATAATATATACAGGTTCAGATCCAATACCATATTATATACAGGTTCAGATCCAATACCATACTATATACAGGTTCAGATCCAATACCATATTATATACAGGTTCAGATCCAATACCATAATATATACAGGTTCAGATCCAATACCATATTATATACACGTTCAGATCCAATACCATACTACATACAGGTTCAGATCCAATACCATAATATATACAGGTTCAGATCCAATACCATATTATATACACGTTCAGATCCAATACCATACTACATACAGGTTCAGATCCAATACCATATTATATACAGGTTCAGATCCAATACCATAATATATACAGGTTCAGATCCAATACCATATTATATACAGGTTCAGATCCAATACCATAATATATACAGATTCAGATCCAATACCATACTATATACAGGTTCAGATCCAATACCATACTATATACAGGTTCAGATCCAATACCATATTATATACAGGTTCAGATCCAATACCATACTATATACAGGTTCAGATCCAATACCATAATATATACAGGTTCAGATCCAATACCATATTATATACAGGTTAAGATCCAATACCATACTATATACAGGTTCAGATCCAATACCATATTATATACAGGTTCAGATCCAATACCATAATATATACAGGTTCAGATCCAATACCATATTATATACAGGTTCAGATCCAATACCATACTATATACAGGTTCAGATCCAATACCATATTATATACAGGTTCAGATCCAATACCATAATATATACAGGTTCAGATCCAATACCATATTATATACAGGTTCAGATCCAATACCATACTATATACATTGTCAGTTAACTTCTTAGGAGCGGCAGGTGAGGTGACGGTTTTGGAGAGTCTGGCGTGCTCCAAAGCAAAAATGCCTGCTACTCAGGCTCAGAAAATAGGATATGCACATAATTAGTACTATTAGATAGGAAACACTCTGAAGTTTCTAAAAGCGTTAACATAATGTCTGTGAGTATACCAGAACTCATTTAGCAGGCAAAACCCCCAGAAAAAAACATCCAGAAATCAGTTTCTGGTGACCTTTGGCTCTGTTAGACACACTCCCTATTGAATCCATTTGTTACCAGGACTGAGACTGCAGTACCTATGGCTTCCACTAGATGTCAGCAGTCTATATATAAATCCTCAGAGAGATTGGAGTAAGCAGGGCGAATAGTTACAGGAAATTGCATTGGGACCTCAAATGTCAAGTTTTCTTCGGCGTGAGTCTGGCTGGCGCCTCTACTTTATTTGACTTATATAAGGTATAAATGACCATCCGAGTGAAATTTTATCGCTAATATTCATAAAAGGATAGCTAAGGATGCATTTTAACTGGTATTTGATTTGTTTAGGAAAAGTTTATAGGTATATTTGAACGCGTTCTCTTCACGTTTCAATGGGCGATTCGACGTTGGATTTTCTGAACATAACGTGCCAACCAAACTGAGATTTATGGATATAATAAATGACTTTTTTTCTAACAAAAGAACCATGGATTGTCTTCGATTTGGACACTTGGGAAGCCCTCAGCAGAAGTTCTTCAAAAGGTAAGGGATTTGTTTTCGCTGTGAAATGGGTTTTGTGTGAACCGCGATTGTTTATGAATTTATGCTAATGGGAAAATATTGGAGGTGCTACCCTCAAACAATCAAATGTTGTGCTTTTGCTGTAAAGCCTTTCTGAAATCTGACAACGCTGTGATATTGCCAAGAAGCAGAGCTTTTGATGACTATGTAACGCTTGTATATTGATGAATGTTTAATAATTCAACTTTTGGATTTTGAATTTGGCGCCTTGCATTTCCCCGGGTAGCGCCCCACCTTAATACCATACTATATACAGGGTCAGTTAATACCATACTATGTACAGGGTCAGTTAATACCATACTATGTACAGAGTCAGTTAATACCATACTATTGTCACGATCTTTATAATTGGACAGACCAAGACGCAGCGATGCTTCCAGTATACATATTTAATATGAACGCGTGCGGTACACAACAAACAGAAAGTAACTTGAAGATCGTGGAAAGTGAACGTGAATCTGAAACACAAAGACAAGCTAAGCTCAAACAATAACCCACGAATCTAGAGTGAAAACTACAAACATATATATGGTTCCCAATTAGAGACAACGACACACAGCTGCCTCTAATTGGGAACCATACCCCAACATAGAACTATGACACCTAGAACTAACAACCCTACACCAAAACGAAACCAAAACGCTCCAGCCTGACATCTCGGGCCTGGGCGTTACAACTATATACAGGGTCAGTTCAATACCATACTATATACAGGGTCAGTTAATACCATACTACAGTGGGGCAAAAAGTATTTAGTCAGCCACGAATTGTGTAAGTTCTCTCACTTAAAAGATGAGAGAGGCCTGTAATTTTCATCATAGGTACACTTCAACTATGACAGACAAAATTAGGAAAAAAATCCAGAAAATCACATTGTAGGATTTTTATGAATTTATTTGCAAATTATGGTGGAAAATAAATATTTGGTCACATACAAACAAGCAAGATTTCTGGCTCTCACAGACCTGTAACTTCTTCTTTAAGAGGCTCCTCTGTCCTCCACTCGTTACCTGTATTAATGGCACCTGTTTGAACTTGTTATCAGTATAAAAGACACCTGTCCACAACCTCAAACAGTCACACTCCAAACTCCACTATGGCCAAGACCAAAGAGCTGTCAAAGGACACCAGAAACAAAATTGTAGACCTGCACCAGGTTGGGAAGACTGAATCTGCAATAGGTAAGCAGCTTGGTTTGAAGAAATCAACTGTGGGAGCAATTATTAGGAAATGGAAGACATACAAGACCACTGGATAATCTTCTCGATCTGGGGCTCCACGCAAGATCTCACCCGTGGGGTCAAAATGATCACAAGAACGGTGAGCAAAAATCCCAGAACCACACGGGGGGACCTAGTGAATGACCTGCAGAGAGCTGGGACCAAAGCAACAAAGCTCTTACCATCAGTAACACACTACGCCGCCAGGGACTCAAATCCTGCAGTGCCAGACGTGTCCAAAGAACACCATACCTACTGTGAAGCATGGGGGTGGAAACATCATGCTTTGGGGCTGTTTTTCTGCAAAGGGACCAGGACGACTGATCCGTAAAGGAAAGAATGAATGGGGCCATGTATCGTGAGATTTTGAGGAAAACCTCCTTCCATCAGCAAGGGCATTGAAGATGAAACGTGGCTGGGTCTTTCAGCATGACAATGATCCCAAACACACCGCCCGGGCAATCTAAGGAGTGGCTTCAGAAGAAGCATTTCAAGGTCCTGGAGTGGCCTTGCCAGTCTCCAGATCTCAACCCCATAGAAAATCTTTGGAGGGAGTTGAAAGTCCGTGTTGCCCAGCGACAGCCCCAAAACATCACTGCTCTAGAGGAGATCTGCATGGGAGGAATGGGCCCAAAATACCAGCAACAGTGTGTGAAAACCTTGTGAAGACTTACAGAAAACGTTTGACCTCTGTCATTGTCAACAAAGGGTATATAACAAAGTATTGAGAAACTTTTGTTATTGACCAAATACTTATTTTCCACCATAATTTGCAAATAAATAAATTTGAAAAATCCTACAATGTGATTTTCTGGATTTCTTTTTCTCATTTCGTCTGTCATAGTTGAAGTGTACCTATGATGAAAATTACAGGCCTCTCTCATCTTTTTAAGTTGGAGAACTTGCACAATTGGTGGCTGACTAAATACTTTTTTGCCCCACTGTATATACAGGGTCAGGATAATACCATACTATATACAGTGTCAGTCAATACCATACTATATACAGGGTCAGTTAATACCATACTATATACAGGGTCAGGATAATACCATACTATATACAGTGTCAGTTAATACCATACTATATACAGGGTCAGCTAATACCATACTATATACAGGGTCAGTTCAATACCATACAATATACAGGGTCAGTTCAATACCATACAATATACAGGGTCAATTAATACCATACTATTTACAGGGTCAGTTAATACCATACTATATACAGGGTCAGTTTAATACCATACTATATACAGGGTCAGTTAATACCATACTATATACAGGGTCAGTTCAATACCATACTATATACAGGGTCAATTAATACCATACTATTTACAGGGTCAGTTAATACCATACTATATACAGGGTCAGTTTAATACCATACTATATACAGGGTCAGTTAATACCATACTATATACAGGGTCAGTTAATGCCATGCTCAAACTCAGCAAAAAAAGAAAATCCCTTTTTCAGGACCCTGTCTTTCAAAGATAATTCGTAGAAATCCAATTAACTTCACAGATCTTCATTGTTAAGGGTTTAAACATTGTTTTCCATGCTTGTTCAATGAGCCATGAACAATTAATGAGCATGCACCTGTGGAACGGTCGTTAAGACAACTTAAAGACGGTAGGCAATTAAGGTCACAGTTAAGAAAACTTAGGACACTAAAGAGGCCTTTCTACTGACTCTGAAAAACACCAAAAGAAAGCTGCCCAGGGTCCCTGCTCATCTCAAGTGAACGTGTCCTTAGGCATGCTGCAAGGAGGCATGAGGACTGCAGATGTGGCCAGGGCAATTAATTGTCCGTACTGTGAGACGCCTAAGACAGAGCTACAGGGAGACAGGATGGACAGCTGATCATCCTCATGCAGTGGCAGACCACGTGTAACAACACCTGCACAGGATCGGCACATCCGAACATCACACCTGCGGAACAGGTACATGATGGCAACAACTGCCCGAGTTACACCAGGAATGCACAGTCCCTCCATCAGTGCTCAGAGTGTCCGCAATAGGCTGAGAGAGGCTGGACTGAGAGGCTTGTAGGTCCTGTTGTAAGGCAGGTCCTCACCAGACATCACAGTGCAACATTTCTTTTGCTGAGTTTATATGGGTCACAAACCCACAATACCGCTGGGATACACTGACTGGAAAGTGCTCTTCACTGACGATGTGCATGACAGTGAGAGGACATTTCTTTAGGGTATTTATATACAGGGTCAGTTCCAATACCATACTATATACAGTACCATATTAACAATGTGCAGGGATACTGGAGTGATGGAGGTAGATATGTATAGGGGTAAGGTGACTATATACAGGGTCAGTTCCAGTACCATATTAACAATGTGCAAGGATACTGGAGTGATGGAGGTAGATATGTATAGGGGTAATCATACTATATACAGGGTCAGTTCCAGTACCATATTAACAATGTGCAGGGATACTGGAGTGATGGAGGTAGATATGTATAGGGGGTAAGGTGACTATATACAGGGTCAGTTCCAGTACCATATTAACAATGTGCAGGGATACTGGAGTGATGGAGGTAGATATGTATAGGGTAAGGTGACTATATACAGGGTCAGTTCCAGTACCATATTAACAATGTGCAGGGATACTGGAGTGATGGGAGGTAGATATGTATAGGGGTAATCATACTATATACAGGGTCAGTTCCAGTACCATATTAACAATGTGCAGGGATACTGGAGTGATGGAGGTAGATATGTATAGGGGTAAGGTGACTATATACAGGGTCAGTTCCAGTACCATATTAACAATGTGCAGGGATACTGGAGTGATGGAGGTAGATATGTATAGGGTAAGGTGACTATATACAGGGTCAGTTCCAGTACCATATTAACAATGTGCAGGGATACTGGAGTGATGGAGGTAGATATGTATAGGGGTAAGGTGACTATATACAGGGTCAGTTCCAGTACCATATTAACAATGTGCAGGGATACTGGAGTGATGGAGGTAGATATGTATAGGGGTAATCATACTATATACAGGGTCAGTTCCAGTACCATATTAACAATGTGCAGGGATACTGGAGTGATGGAGGTAGATATGTATAGGGGTAAGGTGACTATATACAGGGTCAGTTCCAGTACCATATTAACAATGTGCAGGGATACTGGAGTGATGGAGGTAGATATGTATAGGGGTAAGGTGACTATATACAGGGTCAGTTCCAGTACCATATTAACAATGTGCAGGGATACTGGAGTGATGGAGGTAGATATGTATAGGGGGTGAGTGACTAGGCAAAAGGATATGAGAAAGACAGAGAGCAGCAGTCTGCGTGAGAAAGTAGGTGGGTGTGGGGGTGTGTACAGTCAGTAATGTAACATGTGAGTGCATGGAGTGTGAGAAAGTGAGCAGATGATGGAGTAAAGTGTCTGCAAGGGTAGCAGTGAGTCTAAGGAGAGAATAGAGTCAGAGAATAGAGAGAAAGTGAGTAGAGTCTATGAGAAAGTGAGTCTCATGTGAGAGAATGAGTCTGTGAGAAAGTGAGGTCTAAGTGAGAGAAAGTGAGTCTGTAGAGAATAGAGTCTGCATGAGAGAAAGTGAGTCTGCGTGAGAGAAAGTGAGTGAGAAAGTGAGTTCCCAACTGTGAGAGAAAGTGAGTCTCGCATGAGAGAAAGTGAGTCTGCAAGTGAGAGAAAGTGAGTCTCAAGTGAGAGAAAGTGAGTCTGCGTGAGAGAAAGTGAGTCTGCGTGAGAGAAAGTGAGTCTATGCGTGAGAGAAAGTGAGTCTAAGTGAGAGAAAGTGAGTCTGCGTAGAGAATAGAGTCTCATGAGAGAAAGTGAGAGTCTGCGTGAGAAAGTGAGTCTGTAGAGAAAGTGAGTTCATGTAGAGAATAGTGAGTCTATGTGAGAGAAAGTGAGTCTGCGAGAGAAAGTGAGTCTGCGTGAGAATAGAGTCTGCTTGTAGAGAATAGAGTCTGCGAGAGAAAGTGAGTCTGCGAGAGAAAGTGAGAGTCTATAGAGAATAGAGTCCTGCGAGAGAATAGAGTCTGAGAGAAAGTGAGTCTAAGCGTAGAGAATAGAGTCTGCGTGAGAGAAAGTGAGTCTGCGAGAGAATAATGAGAGAAAGTGAGTCTGAGAGAAAGTGAGTCTGCATGAGAGAATAGAGTCTCATGAGAGAAAGTGAGTTCTGCGTGAGAAAGTGAGTCTATGAGAGAAAGTGAGTCTCATGAGAGAAAGTGAGTCTGCGAGAGAAAGTGAGTCTGCGTGAGAGAAAGTGAGTCTGCATAGAGAAAGTGAGTCTGCGTAGAGAAAGTGAGTCTGCGTAGAGAAAGTGAGTCTGCGTAGAGAAAGTGAGTCTGCGTAGAGAAAGTGAGTCTGCGTAGAGAAAGTGAGTCTGCGTAGAGAAAGTAGAGTCTGCATAGAGAATAGTGAGTCTGCGTAGAGAAAGTGAGTCTATAGAATAGAGTCTGTGAGAAAGTGAGTCATGAGAGAAAGTAGAGTCTGCATAGAGAAAGTGAGTCTCAAGCGTGAGAGAAAGTGAGTCTGCATGAGAGAAAGTGAGTCTGCGAGAGAAAGTGAGTCTGTGAGAGAAAGTGAGTCTATGAGAGAAAGTGAGTTCATGGAGAGAAAGTGAGTCATGCGTGAGAGAAAGTGAGTCTGCATGAGAGAAAGTGAGTCTGCATGAGAGAAAGTGAGTCTGCAAGTGTGAGAGAAAGTGAGTCTGCGTAGAGAAAGTAGGTCTGCATAGAGAAAGTGAGTCTCATGGAGAGAAAGTGAGTCTGTGAGAGAAAGTGAGTCTGCGTAGAGAAAGTGAGTCTGCGTAGAGAAAGTAGGTCTGCATAGAGAAAGTGAGTCTGCGTAGAGAAAGTAGGTCTGCATAGAGAAAGTGAGTCTGCGTGAGAGAAAAGTCTGCGTGAAAGTGAGTCTATGTGAGAGAAAGTGAGTCTGCGTAGAGAAAGTGAGTCTGCGTAGAGAAAGTGAGTCTGCGTAGAGAAAGTGAGTCTGCGTAGAGAAAGTGAGTCTGCATAGAGAAAGTGAGTCTATGAGAGAAAGTGAGTCTGCAAGAGAGAAAGTGAGTCTCATGAGAGAAAGTGAGTCTCATGAGAAAGTGAGTCTGCATGAGAGAAAGTGAGTCTAAGTGAGAGAAAGTAGAGTCTATGAGAGAAAGTGAGTCTGCGTGAGAGAAAGTGAGTCTCATGAGAGAAAGTGAGTCTGTGAGAGAAAGTGAGTCTGGGCGTGAGAGAAAGTAGAGTCCAAGGTGAGAGAAAGTGAGTCTATGTGAGAGAAAGTGAGTCTGCAGAGAGAATAGTGAGTCTGCATGAGAGAAAGTGAGTCTCAAGTGAGAGAAAGTGAGTCTGCGTGAGAGAAAGTGAGTCTGCGTGAGAGAAAGTGAGTCTATGAGAGAAAGTGAGTCTGCATAGAGAAAGTGGAGTTCATGAGAGAAAGTGAGTCTGCATGTGAGAGAAAGTGAGTCTGCGAGAGAAAGTGAGTCTGCTGAGAGAAAGTGAGTCTGCGTGAGAGAAAGTGAGTCTATGAGAGAAAGTGAGTCTGCGTGAGAGAAAGTGAGTCTGTGAGAGAAAGTAGAGTCTGCATGAGAGAAAGTGAGTCTGTAGAGAAAGTAGAGTCTGCGTGAGAGAAAGTGAGTCTGCGAGAGAAAGTGAGTCTCATGTGAGAGAAAGTGAGTCTGCGTGAGAGAAAGTGAGTCTAGAGAAAGTGGAGTCTGTGAGAGAAAGTGAGTCTGCGAGAGAAAGTGAGTCTATGAGAGAAAGTGAGTCTCATGTGAGAGAAAGTGAGTCTGCATGAGAGAAAGTGAGTCTCATGAGAGAAAGTGAGTCGAGAGAAAGTGAGTCTGCGAGAGAAAGTGAGTCTGCGTGAGAGAAAGTGAGTCTGCGTGAGAGAATAGTGAGTCTGCGTGAGAGAAAGTGAGTCTGCGTAGAGAATAGTGGAGTCTATGTGAGAAAGTGAGTCTGCGTGAGAGAAAGCAGGTCTGAGAGAAAGTGAGTCTGCATGAGAGAAAGTAGAGTCTGCATAGAGAAAGTGAGTCTCATGTGAGAGAATAGTGAGTCTGCAGAAGAGAGTCTAGAAAGTGAGTCTGCGTGAGAGAAAGTGAGTCTGAGAGAAAGTGAGTCTGCGTGAGAGAAAGTGAGTCTGCGTAGAGAATAGTGAGTCTGCGAGAGAAAGTGAGTCTATGTGAGAGAAAGTGAGTCTGCGAGAAAGTGAGTCTCGTAGAGAAAGTGAGTCTGCATGAGAGAAAGTGAGTCTGCATAGAGAAAGAATGAGAGTCGTGAGAGAAAGTGAGTCTGCGTAGAGAAAGTGAGTCTGCGTAGAGAAAGTGAGGTCTGCATAGAGAAAGTGAGTCTGCGTAGAGAAAGTAGGTCTGCATAGAGAAAGTGAGTCTGCGTAGAGAAAGTAGGTCTGCATAGAGTCAGAAGTGAGTCAGTGACTGCACTGAAAGTAGGTCTGCATAGAGAAAGTGAGTCTGCGACCACAGTACTGCACTGTAACCTCCTCTATCGAGACCACAGTACTGCACTGTCCTCTATCGGACCACACAGTACTGCACTGTAACCTGCCTTTATCGGACCACACAGTGTACTGCACTGTAACCTCCTATCGGACCACACAGTACTGCACTGTAACCTCCCCTTATCGGACCACACAGTACTGCACTGTAACCTCCTATCGGACCACACAGTACTGCACTGTAACCTCCTATCCCCTATACTGCACCCATCGGACTAACGCAGTACTGCACTGTAACCTCCCTATCGGACCACACAGTACTGCACTGTAACCTCCCTATCGACCACACAGTACTGCACTGTAACCTCCCTATCGACCACACAGTACTGCACTGTAACCTCCCCTATCGACCACACAGTACTGCACTGTAACCTCCCTATCGACCACACAGTACTGCACTGTAACCTCCCCTATCGGACCACACAGTACTGCACTGTAACCTCCCCTATCGGACCACACAGTACTGCACTGCAACCTCCCTATCAGACCACAACTGCACTGCACCCCCCTGACCCATGCAGTACTGCACTGTAACCTCCCTATCGACCACACAGTACTGCACTGTAACCTCCTATCGACCACACAGTACCGCACTGTAACCTCCCCTATCGACCAACAGTACTGCACTGTAACCTCCCTATCGGACCACACAGTACTGCACTGTAACCTCCCCTATGGACCACACAGTACTGCACTGTAACCTCCCTATCGGACCACAGTACTGCACTGTAACCTCCCTATCAGACCACACAGTACTGCACTGTAACCTCCCTATCGGACCACACAGTACTGCACTGTAACCTCCCTATCGGACCACACAGTACTGCACTGCAACCTCCCTATCAGACCACACAGTACTGCACTGTAACCTCCCTATCGACCACAGTACTGCACTGTAAACCTCCCCTATCGGACCACACAGTACTGCACTGTAACCTCCCTATCGGACCACACAGTACTGCACTGTAACCTCCCTATCGGACCACACAGTACTGCACTGTAACCTCCTATCGGACCACACAGTACTGCACTGTAACCTCCCTATCGGACCACACAGTACTGCACTGTAACCTCCCTATCGGACCACACAGTACTGCACTGTAACCTCCCTATCGGACCACACAGTACTGCACTGTAACCTCCCTATCGGACCACACAGTACTGCACTGTAACCTCCCCTATCGGACCACACAGTACTGCACTGTAACCTCCCCTATCGGACCACACAGTACTGCACTGTAACCTCCCTATCGGACCACACAGTACTGCACTGTAACCTCCCTATCGGACCACACAGTACTGCACTGTAACCTCCCTATCGGACCACACAGTACTGCACTGTAACCTCCCTATCGGACCACACAGTACTGCACTGTAACCTCCCTATCGGACCACACAGTACTGCACTGTAACCTCCCTATCGGACCACACAGTACTGCACTGTAACCTCCCTATCGGACCACACAGTACTGCACTGTAACCTCCCTATCGGACCACACAGTACTGCACTGTAACCTCCCTATCGGACCACACAGTACTGCACTGTAACCTCCCTATCGGACCACACAGTACTGCACTGTAACCTCCTATCGGACCACACAGTACTGCACTGTAACCTCCCTATCGGACCACACAGTACTGCACTGTAACCTCCCTATCGGACCACACAGTACTGCACTGTAACCTCCCTATCGGACCACACAGTACTGCACTGTAACCTCCCTATCGGACCACACAGTACTGCACTGTAACCTCCTATCGGACCACACAGTACTGCACTGTAACCTCCCTATCAGACCACACAGTACTGCACTGTAACCTCCCTATCGGACCACACAGTACTGCACTGTAACCTCCCTATCGGACCACACAGTACTGCACTGTAACCTCCCTATCGGACCACACAGTACTGCACTGTAACCTCTATCGGACCACACAGTACTGCACTGTAACCTCCCTATCGGACCACACAGTACTGCACTGTAACCTCCCTATCGGACCACACAGTACTGCACTGTAACCTCCCTATCGGACCACACAGTACTGCACTGTAACCTCCCTATCGGACCACACAGTACTGCACTGTAACCTCCCTATCGGACCACACAGTACTGCACTGTAACCTCCCTATCGGACCACACAGTACTGCACTGTAACCTCCCTATCGGACCACACAGTACTGCACTGTAACCTCCCTATCGACCACACAGTACTGCACTGTAACCTCCCTATCGGACCACACAGTACTGCACTGTAACCTCCCTATCGGACCACACAGTACTGCACTGTAACCTCCCTATCGGACCACACAGTACTGCACTGTAACCTCCCTATCGGACCACACAGTACTGCACTGTAACCTCCCTATCGGACCACACAGTACTGCACTGTAACCTCCCCATCAGACCACACAGTACTGAACCTCCCTGCTCGACCACACAGTACTGCACTGTAACCTCCCTATCGACCACACAGTACTGCACTGTAACCTCCCTATCGGACCACACAGTACTGCACTGTAACCTCCCTATCGGACCACACAGTACTGCACTGTAACCTCCCCTATCGGACCACACAGTACTGCACTGTAACCTCCCTATCGGACCACACAGTACTGCACTGTAACCTCCCCTATCGGACCACACAGTACTGCACTGTAACCTCCCTATCGGACCACACAGTACTGCACTGTAACCTCCCTATCGGACCACACAGTACTGCACTGTAACCTCCCTATCGGACCACACAGTACTGCACTGTAACCTCCCCTATCGGACCACACAGTACTGCACTGTAACCTCCCTATCGGACCACACAGTACTGCACTGTAACCTCCCCTATCGGACCACACAGTACTGCACTGTAACCTCCCTATCGGACCACACAGTACTGCACTGTAACCTCCCTATCGGACCACACAGTACTGCACTGTAACCTCCCTATCGGACCACAGTACTGCACTGTAACCTCCCTATCGACCACACAGTACTGCACTGTAACCTCCCTATCGGACCACACAGTACTGCACTGTAACCTCCCTATCGGACCACACAGTACTGCACTGTAACCTCCCCTATCGGACCACACAGTACTGCACTGTAACCTCCCTATCGGACCACACAGTACTGCACTGTAACCTCCCTATCGGACCACACAGTACTGCACTGTAACCTCCCTATCGGACCACACAGTACTGCACTGTAACCTCCCTATCGGACCACACAGTACTGCACTGTAACCTCCCCTATCGGACCACACAGTACTGCACTGTAACCTCCCTATCGGACCACACAGTACTGCACTGTAACCTCCCTATCGGACCACACAGTACTGCACTGTAACCTCCCTATCGGACCACACAGTACTGCACTGTAACCTCCCTATCGGACCACACAGTACTGCACTGTAACCTCCCTATCGGACCACACAGTACTGCACTGTAACCTCCCTATCGGACCACACAGTACTGCACTGTAACCTCCTATCGGACCACACAGTACTGCACTGTAACCTCCCCTATCGGACCACACAGTACTGCACTGTAACCTCCCTATCGGACCACACAGTACTGCACTGTAACCTCCCTATCGGACCACACAGTACTGCACTGTAACCTCCCTATCAGACCACACAGTACTGCACTGTAACCTCCCCTATCGGACCACACAGTACTGCACTGTAACCTCCCTATCGGACCACACAGTACTGCACTGTAACCTCCCTATCGGACCACACAGTACTGCACTGTAACCTCCCCTATCGGACCACACAGTACTGCACTGTAACCTCCCTATCGGACCACACAGTACTGCACTGTAACCTCCCTATCGGACCACACAGTACTGCACTGTAACCTCCCTATCGGACCACACAGTACTGCACTGTAACCTCCCTATCGGACCACACAGTACTGCACTGTAACCTCCCTATCGGACCACACAGTACTGCACTGTAACCTCCCTATCGGACCACACAGTACTGCACTGTAACCTCCCTATCAGACCACACAGTACTGCACTGTAACCTCCCTATCGGACCACACAGTACTGCACTGTAACCTCCCTATCGGACCACACAGTACTGCACTGTAACCTCCCTATCGGACCACACAGTACTGCACTGTAACCTCCCTATCCTATCTATCGGACCACAGTACTGCACTGCAACCTCCCTATCGGACCACACAGTACTGCACTGTAACCTCCCTATCGGACACACACAGTACTGCACTGTAACCTCCCCTATCGGACCACACAGTACTGCACTGTAACCTCCCTATCGGACCACACAGTACTGCACTGTAACCTCCCCTATCGGACCACACAGTACTGCACTGTAACCTCCCTATCGGACCACACAGTACTGCACTGTAACCTCCCCTATCGGACCACACAGTACTGCACTGTAACCTCCCTATCGGACCACACAGTACTGCACTGTAACCTCCCTATCGGACCACACAGTACTGCACTGTAACCTCCCCTATCGGACCACACAGTACTGCACTGTAACCTCCCTATCGGACCACACAGTACTGCACTGTAACCTCCCTATCGGACCACACAGTACTGCACTGTAACCTCCCTATCGGACCACACAGTACTGCACTGTAACCTCCCTATCGGACCACACAGTACTGCACTGTAACCTCCCCTATCGGACTGGCACACAGTACTGCACTGTAACCTCCCCTATCGGACCACACAGTACTGCACTGTAACCTCCCTATCGGACCACACAGTACTGCACTGTAACCTCCCCTATCGGACCACACAGTACTGCACTGTAACCTCCCTATCGGACCACACAGTACTGCACTGTAACCTCCCTATCGGACCACACAGTACTGCACTGTAACCTCCCTATCGGACCACACAGTACTGCACTGTAACCTCCCTATCGGACCACACAGTACTGCACTGTAACCTCCCTATCGAGGACCACACAGTACTGCACTGTAACCTCCCTATCGGACCACACAGTACTGCACTGTAACCTCCCCTATCGGACCACACAGTACTGCACTGTAACCTCCCTATCGGACCACACAGTACTGCACTGTAACCTCCCTATCGGACCACACAGTACTGCACTGTAACCTCCCTATCGGACCACACAGTACTGCACTGTAACCTCCCCTATCGGACCACACAGTACTGCACTGTAACCTCCCTATCGGACCACACAGTACTGCACTGTAACCTCCCTATCGACCACACAGTACTGCACTGTAACCTCCCCTATCGGACCACACAGTACTGCACTGTAACCTCCCTATCGGACCACACAGTACTGCACTGTAACCTCCCTATCGGACCACACAGTACTGCACTGTAACCTCCCTATCGGACCACACAGTACTGCACTGTAACCTCCCTATCGGACCACACAGTACTGCACTGTAACCTCCCTATCGGACCACACAGTACTGCACTGTAACCTCCCCTATCGGACCACACAGTACTGCACTGTAACCTCCCTATCGGACCACACAGTACTGCACTGTAACCTCCCTATCGGACCACACAGTACTGCACTGTAACCTCCCCTATCGGACCACACAGTACTGCACTGTAACCTCCCCTATCGGACCACACAGTACTGCACTGTAACCTCCCCTATCGGTACCACACAGTACTGCACTGTAACCTCCCCTATCGGACCACACAGTACTGCACTGTAACCTCCCTATCCGGACCACACAGTACTGCACTGTAACCTCCCTATCGGACCACACAGTACTGCACTGTAACCTCCCTATCGGACCACACAGTACTGCACTGTAACCTCCCTATCGGACCACACAGTACTGCACTGTAACCTCCCTATCGGACCACACAGTACTGCACTGTAACCTCCCTATCGGACCACACAGTACTGCACTGTAACCTCCCTATCGGACCACACAGTACTGCACTGTAACCTCCCTATCGGACCACACAGTACTGCACTGTAACCTCCCTATCGGACCACACAGTACTGCACTGTAACCTCCCTATCGGACCACACAGTACTGCACTGTAACCTCCCTATCGGACCACACAGTACTGCACTGTAACCTCCCTATCGGACCACACAGTACTGCACTGTAACCTCCCCATCGGACCACACAGTACTGCACTGTAACCTCCCTATCGGACCACACAGTACTGCACTGTAACCTCCCTATCGGACCACACAGTACTGCACTGTAACCTCCCCTATCGGACCACACAGTACTGCACTGTAACCTCCTTATCGGACCACACAGTACTGCACTGTAACCTCCCTATCGGACCACACAGTACTGCACTGTAACCTCCCTATCGGACCACACAGTACTGCACTGTAACCTCCCTATCGGACCACACAGTACTGCACTGTAACCTCCCTATCGGACCACACAGTACTGCACTGTAACCTCCCTATCGGACCACACAGTACTGCACTGTAACCTCCCTATCGGACCACACAGTACTGCACTGTAACCTCCCTATCGGACCACACAGTACTGCACTGTAACCTCCCTATCGGACCACACAGTACTGCACTGTAACCTCCCTATCGGACCACACAGTACTGCACTGTAACCTCCCTATCGGACCACACAGTACTGCACTGTAACCTCCCTATCGGACCACACAGTACTGCACTGTAACCTCCCTATCGGACCACACAGTACTGCACTGTAACCTCCCTATCGGACCACACAGTACTGCACTGTAACCTCCCTATCGGACCACACAGTACTGCACTGTAACCTCCCTATCGGACCACACAGTACTGCACTGTAACCTCCCCTATCGGACCACACAGTACTGCACTGTAACCTCCCTATCGGACCACACAGTACTGCACTGTAACCTCCCTATCGGACCACACAGTACTGCACTGTAACCTCCCTATCGGACCACACAGTACTGCTGTAACCTCCCTATCGGACCACACAGTACTGCACTGCAACCTCCCTATCGGACCACACAGTACTGCACTGTAACCTCCCTATCGGACCACACAGTACTGCACTGTAACCTCCCTATCGGACCACACAGTACTGCACTGTAACCTCCCTATCGGACCACACAGTACTGCACTGTAACCTCCCTATCGGACCACACAGTACTGCACTGCAACCTCCCTATCCCGGACACAGTACTGCACTGTAACCTCCCTATCGGACCACAGTACTGCACTGTAACCTCCCCTATCGGACCACAGTACTGCACTGTAACCTCCCTATCGGACCACACAGTACTGCACTGTAACCTCCCCTATCGGACCACACAGTACTGCACTGTAACCTCCCTGCTCGGACCACACAGTACTGCACTGTAACCTCCCTATCGGACCACACAGTACTGCACTGCAACCTCCCTATCGGACCACACAGTACTGCACTGTAACCTCCCTATCGGACCACACAGTACTGCACTGTAACCTCCCTATCGGACCACACAGTACTGCACTGTAACCTCCCTATCGGACCACACAGTACTGCACTGTAACCTCCCTATCGGACCACACAGTACTGCACTGTAACCTCCCTATCGGACCACACAGTACTGCACTGTAACCTCCCTATCGGACCACACAGTACTGCACTGTAACCTCCCTATCGGACCACACAGTACTGCACTGTAACCTCCCTATCGGACCACACAGTACTGCACTGTAACCTCCCTATCGGACCACACAGTACTGCACTGTAACCTCCCTATCGGACCACACAGTACTGCACTGTAACCTCCCCTATCGGACCACACAGTACTGCACTGTAACCTCCCTATCGGACCACACAGTACTGCACTGTAACCTCCCCTATCGGACCACACAGTACTGCACTGTAACCTCCCTATCGGACCACACAGTACTGCACTGTAACCTCCCTATCGGACCACACAGTACTGCACTGTAACCTCCCTATCGGACCACACAGTACTGCACTGTAACCTCCCTATCGGACCACACAGTACTGCACTGTAACCTCCCTATCGGACCACACAGTACTGCACTGTAACCTCCCTATCGGACCACACAGTACTGCACTGTAACCTCCCTATCGGACCACACAGTACTGCACTGTAACCTCCCTATCGGACCACACAGTACTGCACTGTAACCTCCCCTATCCGGACCACACAGTACTGCACTGTAACCTCCCTATCGGACCACACAGTACTGCACTGTAACCTCCCTATCGGACCACACAGTACTGCACTGTAACCTCCCTATCGGACCACACAGTACTGCACTGTAACCTCCCTATCGGACCACACAGTACTGCACTGTAACCTCCCTATCGGACCACACAGTACTGCACTGTAACCTCCCTATCAGACCACACAGTACTGCACTGTAACCTCCCTATCGGACCACACAGTACTGCACTGTAACCTCCCTATCAGACCACACAGTACTGCACTGTAACCTCCCTATCGGACCACACAGTACTGCACTGTAACCTCCCTATCGGACCACACAGTACTGCACTGTAACCTCCCTATCGGACCACAAAGTACTGCACTGTAACCTCCCTATCGGACCACACAGTACTGCACTGTAACCTCCCTATCGGACCACACAGTACTGCACTGTAACCTCCCCTATCGGACCACACAGTACTGCACTGTAACCTCCCCTATCGGACCACACAGTACTGCACTGTAACCTCCCTATCGGACCACACAGTACTGCACTGTAACCTCCCCTATCGGACCACACAGTACTGCACTGTAACCTCCCTATCGGACCACACAGTACTGCACTGTAACCTCCCTATCGGACCACACAGTACTGCACTGTAACCTCCCTATCGGACCACACAGTACTGCACTGTAACCTCCCCTATCGGACCACACAGTACTGCACTGTAACCTCCCTATCGGACTACACAGTACTGCACTGTAACCTCCCCTATCGGACCACACAGTACTGCACTGTAACCTCCCTATCGGACCACACAGTACTGCACTGTAACCTCCCCTATCGGACCACACAGTACTGCACTGTAACCTCCCTATCGGACCACACAGTACTGCACTGTAACCTCCCTATCGGACCACACAGTACTGCACTGTAACCTCCCTATCGGACCACACAGTACTGCACTGTAACCTCCCTATCGGACCACACAGTACTGCACTGTAACCTCCCCTATCGGACCACACAGTACTGCACTGTAACCTCCCTATCGGACCACACAGTACTGCACTGTAACCTCCCTATCGGACCACACAGTACTGCACTGTAACCTCCCTATCGGACCACACAGTACTGCACTGTAACCTCCCTATCGGACCACACAGTACTGCACTGTAACCTCCCCTATCGGACCACACAGTACTGCACTGTAACCTCCCTATCGGACCACACAGTACTGCACTGTAACCTCCCTATCGGACCACACAGTACTGCACTGTAACCTCCCTATCGGACCACACAGTACTGCACTGTAACCTCCCTATCGGACCACACAGTACTGCACTGTAACCTCCCTATCGGACCACACAGTACTGCACTGTAACCTCCCTATCGGACCACACAGTACTGCACTGTAACCTCCCTATCGGACCACACAGTACTGCACTGTAACCTCCCTATCGGACCACACAGTACTGCACTGTAACCTCCCTATCGGACCACACAGTACTGCACTGTAACCTCCCTATCGGACCACACAGTACTGCACTGTAACCTCCCTATCGGACCACACAGTACTGCACTGTAACCTCCCTATCGGACCACACAGTACTGCACTGTAACCTCCCTATCGGACCACACAGTACTGCACTGTAACCTCCCCTATCGGACCACAGTACTGCACTGTAACCTCCCTATCGGACCACACAGTACTGCACTGTAACCTCCCCTATCGGACCACACAGTACTGCACTGTAACCTCCCTATCGGACCACACAGTACCTGCACTGTAACCTCCCTATCGGACCAGTACCTCCCCTATCGGACCACACAGTACTGCACTGTAACCTCCCTATCGGACCACACAGTACTGCACTGTAACCTCCCTATCGGACCACACAGTACTGCACTGTAACCTCCCCTATCGGACCACACAGTACTGCACTGTAACCTCCCTATCGGACCACACAGTACTGCACTGTAACCTCCCTATCGGACCACACAGTACTGCACTGTAACCTCCCTATCAGACCACACAGTACTGCACTGTAACCTCCCTATCGGACCACACAGTACTGCACTGTAACCTCCCCTATCGGACCACACAGTACTGCACTGTAACCTCCCTATCGGACCACACAGTACTGCACTGTAACCTCCCTATCGGACCACACAGTACTGCACTGTAACCTCCCTATCGGACCACACAGTACTGCACTGTAACCTCCCTATCGGACCACACAGTACTGCACTGTAACCTCCCTATCGGACCACACAGTACTGCACTGTAACCTCCCTATCGGACCACACAGTACTGCACTGTAACCTCCCTATCAGACCACGAAGTACTGCACTGTAACCTCCCTATCGGACCACACAGTACTGCACTGTAACCTCCCTATCACACCACACAGTACTGCACTGTAACCTCCCTATCGGACCACACAGTACTGCACTGTAACCTCCCTATCGGACCACAAGTACTGCACTGTAACCTCCCTATCGGACCACACAGTACTGCACTGTAACCTCCCTATCGGACCACACAGTACTGCACTGTAACCTCCCTATCGGACCACACAGTACTGCACTGTAACCTCCCCTATCGGACCACACAGTACTGCACTGTAACCTCCCTATCGGACCACACAGTACTGCACTGTAACCTCCCCTATCGGACCACACAGTACTGCACTGTAACCTCCCTATCGGACCACACAGTACTGCACTGTAACCTCCCTATCGGACCACACAGTACTGCACTGTAACCTCCCTATCGGACCACACAGTACTGCACTGTAACCTCCCTATCGGACCACACAGTACTGCACTGTAACCTCCCTATCGGACCACACAGTACTGCACTGTAACCTCCCCTATCGGACCACACAGTACTGCACTGTAACCTCCCTATCGGACCACACAGTACTGCACTGTAACCTCCCTATCGGACCACACAGTACTGCACTGTAACCTCCCCTATCGGACCACACAGTACTGCACTGTAACCTCCCTATCGGACCACACAGTACTGCACTGTAACCTCCCTATCGGACCACACAGTACTGCACTGTAACCTCCCTATCGGACCACACAGTACTGCACTGTAACCTCCCTATCGGACCACAAAGTACTGCACTGTAACCTCCCCTATCGGACCACACAGTACTGCACTGTAACCTCCCTATCGGACCACACAGTACTGCACTGTAACCTCCCTATCGGACCACACAGTACTGCACTGTAACCTCCCTATCGGACCACACAGTACTGCACTGTAACCTCCCCTATCGGACCACACAGTACTGCACTGTAACCTCCCTATCGGACCACACAGTACTGCACTGTAACCTCCCTATCGGACCACACAGTACTGCACTGTAACCTCCCCTATCGGACCACACAGTACTGCACTGTAACCTCCCTATCGGACCACAAAGTACTGCACTGTAACCTCCCTATCGGACCACGCAGTACTGCACTGTAACCTCCCTATCGGACCACACAGTACTGCACTGTAACCTCCCTATCGGACCACACAGTACTGCACTGTAACCTCCCTATCGGACCACACAGTACTGCACTGTAACCTCCCTATCGGACCACAGTACTGCACTGTAACCTCCCTATCGGACCACACAGTACTGCACTGTAACCTCCCTATCGGACCACACAGTACTGCACTGTAACCTCCCTATCGGACCACACAGTACTGCACTGTAACCTCCCTATCAGACCACACAGTACTGCACTGTAACCTCCCTATCGGACCACACAGTACTGCACTGTAACCTCCCTATCGGACCACACAGTACTGCACTGTAACCTCCCTATCGGACCACACAGTACTGCACTGTAACCTCCCTATCGGACCACACAGTACTGCACTGTAACCTCCCCTATCGGACCACACAGTACTGCACTGTAACCTCCCTATCGGACCACACAGTACTGCACTGTAACCTCCCTATCGGACCACACAGTACTGCACTGCAACCTCCCTATCAGACCACGAAGTACTGCACTGTAACCTCCCTATCGGACCACACAGTACTGCACTGTAACCTCTCTATCGGACCACACAGTACTGCACTGTAACCTCCCTATCGGACCACACAGTACTGCACTGTAACCTCCCTATCGGACCACACAGTACTGCACTGTAACCTCCCTATCGGACCACACAGTACTGCACTGTAACCTCCTATCAGACCACACAGTACTGCACTGTAACCTCCCCTATCGGACCACACAGTACTGCACTGTAACCTCCCTATCAGACCACACAGTACTGCACTGTAACCTCCCTATCGGACCACACAGTACTGCACTGTAACCTCCTATCAGACCACACAGTACTGCACTGTAACCTCCCTATCGGACCACACAGTACTGCACTGTAACCTCCCTATCGGACCACACAGTACTGCACTGTAACCTCCCTATCGGACCACACAGTACTGCACTGTAACCTCCCTATCGGACCACACAGTACTGCACTGTAACCTCCCTATCGGACCACACAGTACTGCACTGTAACCTCCCTATCGGACCACACAGTACTGCACTGTAACCTCCCTATCAGACCACACAGTACTGCACTGTAACCTCCCTATCGGACCACACAGTACTGCACTGTAACCTCCCCTATCGGACCACACAGTACTGCACTGTAACCTCCCTATCGGACCACACAGTACTGCACTGTAACCTCCCTATCGGACCACACAGTACTGCACTGTAACCTCCCTATCGGACCACACAGTACTGCACTGTAACCTCCCCTATCGGACCACACAGTACTGCACTGTAACCTCCCTATCGGACCACACAGTACTGCACTGTAACCTCCCTATCGGACCACACAGTACTGCACTGTAACCTCCCTATCGGACCACACAGTACTGCACTGTAACCTCCCTAACGGACCACACAGTACTGCACTGTAACCTCCCCTATCGGACCACACAGTACTGCACTGTAACCTCCCTATCGGACCACACAGTACTGCACTGTAACCTCCCCTATCGGACCACACAGTACTGCACTGTAACCTCCCTATCGGACCACACAGTACTGCACTGTAACCTCCCTATCGGACCACACAGTACTGCACTGTAACCTCCCCTATCGGACCACGCAGTACTGCACTGTAACCTCCCTATCCGGACCACAGTACTGCACTGTAACCTCTCCCTATCTGACCCAGAGTACTGCACTGTATTATTCTCCCTATCAGACTACAGCACTCTGCACTGTAACCTCCCCTATCAGACTACGCACCTCTGCACTGTAACCTCCCCTATCAGACTACGTACCTCTGCACTGTATTATTCTCCCTATCAGACTCATTACCTCTGCACTGTAACCTCCCTATCAGACTCACGTACCTCTGCACTGTAACCTCCCCTATCAGACTACGTACCTCTGCACTGTATTATTCTCCCCTATCAGACTACGTACCTCTGCACTGTATTATTCTCCCCTATCAGACTACGTACCTCTGCACTGTAACCTCCCCTATCAGACTACATTACCTCTGCACTGTAACCTCCCTATCAGACTACAGCACCTCTGCACTGTATTATTCTCCCCTATCAGACTACGCACCTCTGCACTGTATTATTCTCCCCTATCAGACTACATTACCTCTGCACTGTAACCTCCCTCTGCAGACTCCGTAACTCTGCACTGTAACCTCCCTATCAGACTACATTACCTCTGCACTGTATTATTCTCCCTATCAGACTCATTACCTCTGCACTGTAACCTCCCTATCCGACCACAGTACTGCACTGTATTCTCCCTATCTGACTACATACCTCTGCACTGTAACCTCCCCTATCTGACTCATTACCTCTGCACTGTATTATTCTCCCCTATCAGACTCATTACCTCTGCACTGTATTATTCTCCCTATCAGACTACGCACCTCTGCACTGTATTATTCTCCCCTGTCAGACTACATTACCTCTGCACTGTATTATTCTCCCCTATCAGACTACGTACTTCTGCACTGTATTCTCCCCTATCAGACTACGTACCTCTGTACTGTAACCTCCCTATCAGACTACGTACCTCTGCACTGTATTCTCCCCTATCAGACTACGTACCTCTGCACTGTATTCTCCCCTATCAGACTACGTACCTCTGCACTGTATTCTCCCCTATCAGACTACGTACCTCTGCACTGTATTCTCCCCTATCAGACTACGTACCTCTGCACTGTAACCTCCCTATCAGACTACGTACCTCTGCACTGTAACCTCCCTATCAGACTACGTACTTCTGCACTGTATTCTCCCCTATCAGACTACGTACTTCTGCACTGTATTCTCCCCTATCAGACCACGCACCTCTGCACTGTAACCTCCCTATCAGACTACGCACTTCTGCGCTGTAACCTCCCTATCAGACTCGTACCTCTGCACTGTATTATTCTCCCCTATCAGACTTCGCACCTCTGCACTGTAACCTCCCCTATCTGACTACGTACCTCTGCACTGTATTATTCTCCCCTATCAGACTACGTACCTCTGCACTGTATTATTCTCCCCTATCTGACTACGTACCTCTGCACTGTATTATTCTCCCCTATCAGACTACGTACCTCTGCACTGTAACCTCCCTATCAGACTACGTACCTCTGCACTGTAACCTCCCTATCAGATACGTACCTCTGCACTGTATTATTCTCCCCTATCAGACTACGTACCTCTGCACTTTAACCTCCCTATCAGACTACGTACCTCTGCACTGTAACCTCCCCTATCAGACTACGTACCTCTGCACTGTATTATTCTCCCCTTTCAGACTACGTACCTCTGCACTGTATTATTCTCCCCTATCAGACTACGTACCTCTGCACTGTAACCTCCCCTATCAGACTACGTACCTCTGCACTGTATTATTCTCCCCTATCAGACTACGTACCTCTGCACTGTATTCTCCCCTATCTGACTACGTACCTCTGCACTGTATTATTCTCCCCTATCAGACTACGTACCTCTGCACTGTAACCTCCCTATCAGACTACGTACCTCTGCACTGTATTATTCTCCCCTATCTGACTACGTACCTCTGCACTATATTCTCCCCTATCAGACTACGTACCTCTGCATTGTATTATTCTCCCCTATCAGACTACGTACCTCTGCACTGTATTATTCTCCCCTGTCAGACTACGTACCTCTGCACTGTAACCTCCCCTATCCGACCACGAAGTACTGCACTGTATTCTCCCCTATCTGACTACATACCTCTGCACTGTAACCTCCCTATCAGACTACGTACCTCTGCACTGTAACCTCCCTATCAAACTACGTACCTCTGCACTGTATTATTCTCCCCTATCAGACTACGTACCTCTGCACTGTATTATTCTCCCCTATCAGACTACGTACCTCTGCACTGTAACCTCCCTATCAGACTACGTACCTCTGCACTGTAACCTCCCCTATCAGACTACGTACCTCTGCACTGTATTATTCTCCCCTATCAGACTACGTACCTCTGCACTGTAACCTCCCCTATCCGACCACGAAGTACTGCACTGTTATCTCCCCTATCTGACTACATACCTCTGCACTGTAACCTCCCCTATCTGACTACGTACCTCTGCACTGTATTATTCTCCCCTATCAGACTACGTACCTCTGCACTGTATTATTCTCCCCTATCAGACTACGTACCTCTGCACTGTATTATTCTCCCCTGTCAGACTACGTACTTCTGCACTGTATTATTCTCCCCTATCAGACTACGTACTTCTGCACTGTATTCTCCCCTATCAGACTACGTACCTCTGCACTGTAACCTCCCTATCCAGACTACGTACCTCTGCACTGTATTCTCCCTATCAGACTACGTACTCTGCACTGTATTCTCCCTGTCAGACTCACGACCTCTGCACTGTATTCTCCCCTATCAGACTACGTACCTCTGCACTGTATTCTCCCCTATCAGACTACGTACCTCTGCACTGTAACCTCCCTATCAGACTTCGTACCTCTGCACTGTAACCTCCCTATCAGACTACGTACTTCTGCACTGTATTCTCCCCTATCAGACTACGTACTTCTGCACTGTATTCTCCCCTATCAGACTACGTACCTCTGCGCTGTAACCTCCCCTATCAGACTACGTACCTCTGCACTGTATTATTCTCCCCTATCAGACTTCGTACCTCTGCACTGTAACCTCCCCTATCTGACTACGTACCTCTGCACTGTATTATTCTCCCCTATCAGACTACGTACCTCTGCACTGTATTATTCTCCCCTATCTGACTACGTACCTCTGCACTGTATTATTCTCCCCTGTCAGACTACGTACCTCTGCACTGTATTATTCTCCCCTATCAGACTACGTACTTCTGCACTGTATTCTCCCCTATCAGACTACGTACCTCTGTACTGTAACCTCCCTATCAGACTACGTACCTCTGCACTGTATTCTCCCCTATCAGACTACGTACCTCTGCACTGTATTCTCCCCTATCAGACTACGTACCTCTGCACTGTATTCTCCCCTATCAGACTACGTACCTCTGCACTGTATTCTCCCCTATCAGACTACGTACCTCTGCACTGTAACCTCCCTATCAGACTACGTACCTCTGCACTGTAACCTCCCTATCAGACTACGTACTTCTGCACTGTATTCTCCCCTATCAGACTACGTACTTCTGCACTGTATTCTCCCCTATCAGACTACGTACCTCTGCACTGTAACCTCCCTATCAGACTACGCCTCTGCGCCTGTAACCTCCCCTATCAGACTACGTACTCTGCACTGTATTATTCTCCCCTATCAGACTCGCACCTCTGCACTGTAACCTCCCTATCTGACTACGCACTCTGCACTGTATTATTCTCCCTATCAGACTACGCACCTCTGCACTGTATTATTCTCCCCTATCTGACTCACGTACCTCTGCACTGTATTATTCTCCCCTATCAGACTACGTACCTCTGCACTGTAACCTCCCTATCAGACTACGTACCTCTGCACTGTAACCTCCCTATCAGATCATTACCTCTGCACTGTATTATTCTCCCTATCAGACTACGCCTCTGCACTTTAACCTCCCTATCAGACTACGTACCTCTGCACTGTAACCTCCCTATCAGACTACGTACCTCTGCACTGTATTATTCTCCCCTTTCAGACTACGTACCTCTGCACTGTATTATTCTCCCCTATCAGACTACGTACCTCTGCACTGTAACCTCCCCTATCAGACTACGTACTTCTGCACTGTATTATTCTCCCCTATCAGACTACGTACCTCTGCACTGTATTCTCCCTATCTGACTCACGTACCTCTGCACTGTATTATTCTCCCCTATCAGACTACATTACCTCTGCACTGTAACCTCCCTATCCAGACTACGTACCTCTGCACTGTATTATTCTCCCCTATCTGACTACGCACTCTGCACTATATTCTCCCCTATCAGACTACGCACCTCTGCATTGTATTATTCTCCCCTATCAGACTACATTACCTCTGCACTGTATTATTCTCCCTGTCAGACTCATTACCTCTGCACTGTAACCTCCCCTATCCGACCACGAAGTACTGCACTGTATTCTCCCCTATCTGACTACATACCTCTGCACTGTAACCTCCCTATCAGACTACGTACCTCTGCACTGTAACCTCCCTATCAAACTACGTACCTCTGCACTGTATTATTCTCCCCTATCAGACTACGTACCTCTGCACTGTATTATTCTCCCCTATCAGACTACGTACCTCTGCACTGTAACCTCCCTATCAGACTACGTACCTCTGCACTGTAACCTCCCCTATCAGACTACGTACCTCTGCACTGTATTATTCTCCCCTATCAGACTACGTACCTCTGCACTGTAACCTCCCCTATCCGACCACGAAGTACTGCACTGTTATCTCCCCTATCTGACTACATACCTCTGCACTGTAACCTCCCCTATCTGACTACGTACCTCTGCACTGTATTATTCTCCCCTATCAGACTACGTACCTCTGCACTGTATTATTCTCCCCTATCAGACTACGTACCTCTGCACTGTATTATTCTCCCTGTCAGACTACATTGCTTCTGCACTGTATTATTCTCCCTATCAGACTCGTACTTCTGCACTGTATTCTCCCCTATCAGACTACGTACCTCTGCACTGTAACCTCCCTATCAGACTACGTACCTCTGCACTGTATTCTCCCCTATCAGACTACGTACCTCTGCACTGTATTCTCCCTGTCAGACTACGCACTCTGCACTGTATTCTCCCCTATCAGACTACACGCACTCTGCACTGTATTCTCCCTATCAGACTACGCACCTCTGCACTGTAACCTCCCTATCAGACTCGTACCTCTGCACTGTAACCTCCCCTATCAGACTACGTACTTCTGCACTGTATTCTCCCCTATCAGACTCATTACTTCTGCACTGTATTCTCCCTATCAGACTCGTACTCTGCGCTGTAACCTCCCTATCAGACCACGTACCTCTGCACTGTATTATTCTCCCCTATCAGACTTCGCCTCTGCACTGTAACCTCCCTATCTGACTACGCACTCTGCACTGTATTATTCTCCCCATCAGACTACGCACTTCTGCACTGTATTATTCTCCCTATCTGACTACGTACCTCTGCACTGTATTATTCTCCCTATCAGACTTCGTACCTCTGCACTGTAACCTCCCCTATCTGACTCATTACCTCTGCACTGTATTATTCTCCCCTATCAGACTACGCACCTCTGCACTGTATTATTCTCCCTATCTGACTAACGTACCTCTGCACTGTATTATTCTCCCTATCCTGACTACGCACTCTGCACTGTATTATTCTCCCCTATCTGACTCACGTACCTCTGCACTGTAACCTCCCCTATCAGACTCATTACCTCTGCACTGTATTATTCTCCCTATCTGACTCATTACCTCTGCACTGTAACCTCCCTATCAGACTACGTACCTCTTCACTGTATTATTCTCCCCTATCAGACTACGTACCTCTGCACTGTAACCTCCCTATCAGACTACGTACCTCTGCACTGTATTATTCTCCCCTATCAGACTACGTACCTCTGCACTGTAACCTCCCTATCTGACTACGTACCTCTGCACTGTATTATTCTCCCCTATCAGACTACGTACCTCTGCACTGTAACCTCCCTATCAGACTACGTACTTCTGCACTGTATTATTCTCCCCTATCAGACTACGTACCTCTGCACTGTAACCTCCCTATCAGACTACGCATTTCTGCACTGTATTATTCTCCCCTATCTGACCACGCACTTCTGCACTGTAACCTCCTCTATTAGACTCACGTACCTCTGCACTGTATTATTCTCCCTATCAGACTACATTACCTCTGCATTGTATTCTCCCCTATCAGACTACGCACCTCTGCACTGTAACCTCCCTATCAGACTACGTACTTCTGCACTGTATTATTCTCCCCTATCTGACTACGTACCTCTGCACTGTAACCTCCCCTATCTGACTACGTACCTCTGCACTGTATTATTCTCCCCTATCAGACTACGTACCTCTGCACTGTATTCTCCCCTATCAGACTACGTACCTCTGCACTGTAACCTCCCCTATCAGACTACGTACCTCTGCACTGTATTATTCTCCCCTATCAGACTACGTACCTCTGCACTGTATTCTCCCTATCAGACCACGCACCTCTGCACTGTATTATTCTCCCTATCAGACCACGTACCTCTGCACTGTATTCTCCCCTATCAGACCACGCACCTCTGCACTGTAACCTCCCCATCAGACCACGCACCTCTGCACTGTATTATTCTCCCCTATCAGACTACGTACCTCTGCACTGTATTCTCCCCTATCAGACTACGTACCTCTGCACTGTAACCTCCCCTATCAGACTACGTACTTCTGCACTGTATTATTCTCCCCTATCTGACTACGTACCTCTGCACTGTAACCTCCCCTATCAGACTACGACCTCTGCACTGTATTATTCTCCCTATCAGACTACGTACTCTGCACTGTATTATTCTCCCCTATCTGACTACGTACCTCTGCACTGTATTATTCTCCCCTATCAGACTACGTACCTCTGCACTGTATTATTCTCCCCTATCAGACTACGTACCTCTGCACTGTATTATTCTCCCTATCAGACTACGTACCTCTGCACTGTATTCTCCCCTATCTGACTACGTACCTCTGCACTGTAACCTCCCCTATCAGACTACGTACTTCTGCACTGTATTATTCTCCCCTATCAGACTACGTACCTCTGCACTGTAACCTCCCCTATCTGACTACGTACCTCTGCACTGTAACCTCCCTATCAGACTACGTACCTCTGCACTGTATTATTCTCCCCTATCAGACTACGTACCTCTGCACTGTAACCTCCCTATCAGACTACGTACCTCTGCACTGTAACCTCCCTATCAGACTACGTACCTCTGCACTGTAACCTCCCTATCAGACTACGTACCTCTGCACTGTATTATTCTCCCCTATCAGACTACGTACCTCTGCACTGTAACCTCCCTATCTGACTACGTACCTCTGCACTGTAACCTCCCTATCAGACTACGTACCTCTGCACTGTATTATTCTCCCCTATCAGACTACGTACCTCTGCACTGTATTATTCTCCCCTGTCAGACTACGTACCTCTGCACTGTAACCTTGATATCAGATATATTTCAGACGTGTCATGTTAAGTGTTTAGTACATCTGCTCTGCTGGATTGTGTTACATACATGTGTTGCAATTGTTCTTCTCACACAATATCACAGAATCATTACAGGCTAAGACCCAACGACCCAGTTTCTCTGGAAGGTATTTTGTTTTGGAAACGTCTTGGAAAACGTTGTGGAAACTTTGTTGGCGTAGAGTTACATGCAAAAGGCAGATGTAAGACAAGAGAGGTCTGATTGGCTAGTTCCAGTGTAATGGAAGGTGGTGATTGGCTGGTCCACCCCAGTGTAGTGGCCCCTGAAATAGAGTCATTCTTGACCTTTCCCCCACCCTGACCAGAGAGCTGTATAGAAACGGTCTAAAGAGGATTTCCTGTCCGCCGTCGGCACCTAGTGAGCGCCAAAAGCATTGGCACGGTGACACACTTTGTTGTTGTGGCTCTGTAGTCCAGCACTTCAGATTTGAAATGATACAATGACTAATGAGGTTGAAGTGCAGACTGTCAGCTGCAATATGAGGCTGAACCGTTTAGAAATTCCAGCACTTCTTGTACATAGCCCCCACTATTTTGGGGCACCAAAAGTATTGGGAGAAATTCACTTGTGTGGGACCAAATACTAAACTTTACTACACAAGTGAATTTGTAGAATTACTTTTGGTGCCCTAAAATATATAGATTGAATCCATCTTGTGTTTTTGTGTCGGTGAAGGAGAGGAGACAAGTGGAGGAAACAACAAGAGAAGCCATTTTCTTGAGATGAATCCCAGGTCCCTATGCTAACTCTCCTTCTGTCTCTCTGAAATGTGTACTGTTCCTAACCCCACATACTCCCTGATGGGGTAGAGTACCTAACCTCACATACTCCCTGATGGGGTAGAGTACCTAACCCCACATACTCCCTGATGGGGTAGAGTACCTAACCCCACACACTCCCTGATGGGGTAGAGTACCTAACCTCACATACTCCCTGATGGGGTAGAGTACCTAACCTCACATACTCCCTGATGGGGTAGAGTACCTAACCCCACATACTCCCTGATGGGGTAGAGTACCTAACCCCACACACTCCCTGATGGGGTAGAGTACCTAACCTCACATACTCCCTGATGGGGTAGAGTACCTAACCCCACATACTCCCTGATGGGGTAGAGTACCTAACCTCACATACTCCCTGATGGGGTAGAGTTCCTAACCCCACATACTCCCTGATGGGGTAGAGTACCTAACCCCACACACTCCCTGATGGGGTAGAGTACCTAACCTCACATACTCCCTGATGGGGTAGAGTAACTAACCCCACATACTCCCTGATGGGGTAGAGTACCTAACCTCACATACTCCGTGATGGGGTAGAGTAACTAACCCCACATACTCCCTGATGGGGTAGAGTACCTAACCCCACATACTCCCTGATGGGGTAGAGTACCTAACCTCACATACTCCCTGATGGGGTAGAGTACCTAACCCCACATACTCCCTGATGGGGTAGAGTACCTAACCTCACATACTCCCTGATGGGGTAGAGTACCTAACCTCACATACTCCCTGATGGGGTAGAGTACCTAACCCCACATACTCCCTGATGGGGTAGAGTTCCTAACCTCACATACTCCCTGATGGGGTAGAGTACCTAACCCCACATACTCCCTGATGGGGTAGAGTACCTAACCTCACATACTCCCTGATGGGGTAGAGTACCTAACCCCACATACTCCCTGATGGAGTAGAGTACCTAACCTCACATACTCCCTGATGGGGTAGAGTACCTAACCCCACATACTCCCTGATGGGGTAGAGTACCTAACCTCACATACTCCCTGATGGGGTAGAGTACCTAACCCCACATACTCCCTGATGGGGTAGAGTACCTAACCCCACATACTCCCTGATGGGGTAGAGTACCTAACCTCACATACTCCCTGATGGGGTAGAGTACCTAACCCCACATACTCCCTGATGGGGTAGAGTACTATCTATGGTAGACTGTCCATCTACACCAAGGCTTGTCAATCTAAGGGGAGAAGGGTTCAGTGGATGCATCCCAAATAGCACCCTGTTCCCTATATAGCACACAGAGCTCTGGGCAGCAGTAGTGCACTACATAGGGAATAGGGTGCCATTTGGGACACTTCCCAGTATCTAGCAGCCAGCGGGCTGATGGAATCCCAGCCATGCATTCCACCACTACAGCTGGAGGTCACGTGACCTAATGTCTAAGAATATCTCCAGCCTTAAATCCCCAACCCTCCTACAGTACACCTAGACAGGCGTTTAGATTGAAATAAACAGTCTTGACCTGAGGTAGAAGAAATACTAGTTTTATGATTATCTGAATGTGTTCATGGTTAAATGAGATCAGTACTGATTACTGCACTACACTCAAACGTATGTATTGTCAGGGTTATAGTTAACTAATTGTTAATCAATGGAAACATTTCCTTTTGTTTCCTAGGAAACAAACAAGGTCATATTCATTAATAATGGATTCACATTGAAAAATACTGTAGTATGTTATAATGAGATATGATTAATAGCACAAGATCTCCCCTCGTCAACAGTATTGCAGTGTGTTGCTTTACTATGTCACCGTTAGATGGAGCTGTTGCCCACATTTCAAACCTGAAGCTGTGGTTTTCCCCTCCATTCTATTTGTACCAACAGGAATAGTTAGTTACCAGCCCAGTGTGTTCAGGTGTGACTACAGTATCTACCCAAACACTTCGTCTCTATTACATTTTGAGGAGTAAATTATTCTCCCTGAGTCAGAGAAACACGTGGGACACGTCCCATATATTCTCCCTGAGTCAGACACGTCCCATGTAATCTCCCCGAGTCAGACACGTCCCATGTAATCTCCCCGAGTCAGACACGTCCCATGTATTCTGCCTGAGTCAGACACGTCCCATGTATTCTGCCTGAGTCAGACACGTCCCATGTAATCTCCCTGAGTCAGACACGTCCCATGTATTCTCCCTGAGTCAGACACGTTCCATGTATTCTCCCTGAGTCAGACACGTCCCATGTATTCTCCCTGAGTCAGACACGTCCCATGTATTCTCCCTGAGTCAGACACGTCCCATGTATTCTCCCTGAGTCAGACACGTCCCATGTATTCTGCCTGAGTCATGTAATCTCCCTGAGTCAGACACGTCCCATGTATTCTCCCTGAGTCAGACACGTTCCATGTATTCTCCCTGAGTCAGACACGTCCCATGTATTCTCCCTGAGTCAGACACGTCCCATGTATTCTCCCTGAGTCAGACACGTCCCATGTATTCTGCCTGAGTCAGACACGCCCCATGTATTCTCCTGAGTCAGACACGTCCCATGTAATCTCCCCTGAGTCAGACACGCCCCATGTATTCTCCCTGAGTCAGACACGTCCCATGTATTCTCCCTGAGTCAGACACGTCCCATGTATTCTCCCTGAGTCAGACACGTCCCATGTATTCTCCCTGAGTCAGACAAGTCCCATGTATTCTCCCTGAGTCAGACACGTCCCATGTATTCTGCCTGAGTCAGACACGTCCCATGTATTCTCCCTGAGTCAGACACGTCCCATGTATTATCCCTGAGTCAGACACGTCCCATGTATTCTCCCTGAGTCAGACACGTCCCATGTATTCTCCCTGAGTCAGACACGTCCCATGTATTCTGCCTGAGTCAGACACGTCCCATATATTCTCCCTGAGTCAGACACGTCCCATGTATTCTCCCTGAGTCAGACACGTCCCATGTATTCTCCCTCAGTCAGAAACGTCCCATGTATTCTCCCTGAGTCAGACACGTCCCATGTATTCTCCCTGAGTCAGACACGTCCCATGTATTCTCCCTGAGTCAGACACGTCCCATGTATTCTGCCTGAGTCAGACACGTCCCATGTAATCTCCCTGAGTCAGACACGTCCCATGTATTCTCCCTGAGTCAGACACGTCCCATGTATTCTCCCTGAGTCAGACACGTCCCATGTATTCTGCCTGAGTCAGACACGTCCCATGTATTCTCCCTGAGTCAGACACGTCCCATATATTCTCCCTGAGTCAGACACGTCCCATATATTCTCCCTGAGTCAGACACGTCCCATGTAATCTCCCTGAGTCAGACACGTCCCATGTATTCTCCCTGAGTCAGACACATCCCATATATTCTCCCTGAGTCAGACACGTCCCATGTAATCTCCCCGAGTCAGACACGTCCCATGTATTCTGCCTGAGTCAGACACGTCCCATGTATTCTGCCTGAGTCAGACACGTCCCATGTATTCTGCCTGAGTCAGACACGTCCCATGTATTCTGCCTGAGTCAGACACGTCCCATGTATTCTGCATGAGTCAGACAAGTCCCATGTATTCTGCCTGAGTCAGACACGTCCCATGTATTCTCCCTGAGTCAGACACGTCCCATGTATTCTGCCTGAGTCAGACACGTCCCATATATTCTCCCTGAGTCAGACACGTCCCATGTATTCTCCCTGAGTCAGACACGTTCCATGTATTCTCCCTGAGTCAGACACGTCCCATGTATTCTGCCTGAGTCAGACACGTTCCATGTATTCTGCCTGAGTCAGACACGTCCCATGTAATCTCCCTGAGTCAGACACGTCCCATGTAATCTCCCTGAGTCAGACACGTTCCATATATTCTCCCTGAGTCAGACACGTCCCATGTAATCTCCCTGAGTCAGACACGTCCCATGTATTCTCCCTGAGTCAGACACGTCCCATGTAATCTCCCTGAGTCAGACACGTCCCATGTATTCTCCCTGAGTCAGACACGTCCCATGTATTCTGCCTGAGTCAGACACGTCCCATGTAATCTCCCTGAGTCAGACACGTTCCATATATTCTCCCTGAGTCAGACACGTCCCATGTAATCTCCCTGAGTCAGACACGTCCCATGTATTCTCCCTGAGTCAGACACGTTCCATATATTCTCCCTGAGTCAGACACGCCCCATGTAATCTCCTGAGTCAGACACGTCCCATGTATTCTCCCTGGAGTCAGACACGTCCCATGTAATCTCCCTGAGTCAGACACGTCCCATGTATTCTCCCTGAGTCAGACACGTCCCATGTATTCTGCCTGAGTCAGACACGTCCCATGTATTCTCCCTGAGTCAGACACGTCCCATATATTCTCCCTGAGTCAGACACGTCCCATATATTCTCCCTGAGTCAGACACGTCCCATATATTCTCCCTGAGTCAGACACGTCCCATGTAATCTCCCTGAGTCAGACATTTCCCATGTATTCTCCCTGAGTCAGACACATCCCATATATTCTCCCTGAGTCAGACACGCCCCATGTAATCTCCCGAGTCAGACACGCCCCATGTATTCTGCCTGAGTCAGACAGACACGCCCCATGTATTCTGCCTGAGTCAGACACGTCCCATGTATTCTGCCTGAGTCAGACACGTCCCATGTATTCTGCCTGAGTCAGACACGTCCCATGTATTCTGCCTGAGTCAGACACGTCCCATGTATTCTGCCTGAGTCAGACAAGTCCCATGTATTCTGCCTGAGTCAGACACGTCCCATGTATTCTCCCTGAGTCAGACACGTCCCATGTATTCTGCCTGAGTCAGACACGTCCCATATATTCTCCCTGAGTCAGACACGTCCCATGTATTCTCCCTGAGTCAGACACGTTCCATGTATTCTGCCTGAGTCAGACACGTCCCATGTATTCTGCCTGAGTCAGACACGTCCCATGTATTCTGCCTGAGTCAGACACGTCCCATGTATTCTGCCTGAGTCAGACACGTCCCATGTATTCTGCCTGAGTCAGACAAGTCCCATGTATTCTGCCTGGAGTCAGACACGTCCCATGTATTCTCCCTGAGTCAGACACGTCCCATGTATTCTGCCTGAGTCAGACACGTCCCATATATTCTCCCTGAGTCAGACACGTCCCATGTATTCTCCCTGAGTCAGACACGTTCCATGTATTCTCCCTGAGTCAGACACGTCCCATGTATTCTGCCTGAGTCAGACACGTTCCATGTATTCTGCCTGAGTCAGACACGTCCCATGTAATCTCCCTGAGTCAGACACGTCCCATGTAATCTCCCTGAGTCAGACACGTTCCATATATTCTCCCTGAGTCAGACACGTCCCATGTAATCTCCCTGAGTCAGACACGTCCCATGTATTCTCCCCGAGTCAGACACGTCCCATGTATTCTGCCTGAGTCAGACACGTCCCATGTATTCTGCCTGAGTCAGACATGTCCCATGTATTCTGCCTGAGTCAGACACGTCCCATGTAATCTCCCTGAGTCAGACACGTCCCATGTATTCTCCCTGAGTCAGACACGTCCCATGTATTCTCCCTGAGTCAGACACGTCCCATGTATTCTCCCTGAGTCAGACACGTCCCATGTATTCTCCCTGAGTCAGACACGTCCCATGTATTCTGCCTGAGTCAGACACGTCCCATATATTCTCCCTGAGTCAGACACGTCCCATGTATTCCGGTGGGCCTTGGTAAAAAAACTGCATACTACTAGGTATAGGGTACCAGTTGAATTATTCTCCCTGAGCTGTCAGTGAATGGACGAGATATTATAGACTGTATAGTTGTCAGTGATTGGAGGAGATATTATAGACTGTACAGTTGTCAGTGAATGGAGGAGATATTATAGACTGTACAGTTCTCAGTGATTGGAGGAGATAGTATAGACTGTATAGTTGTCAGTGATTGGAGTAGATATTATAGACTGTACAGTTGTCAGTGATTGGAGGAGATAGTATAGACTGTATAGTTGTCTGTGAATGGAGGAGACATCAGAGCAGAACGTCTTCACGAGGATAGTTAAACAAGGACAATTCTGACATGTAGAGACATTTTGCCGATCCAAACAAGGAAAAAGGCAAATTTAGGTTTAGGGTGTTAGGTTCAGGGTTAGGGGTTAGGTTCAGGGTTAGGGGTTAGGTTTAGGTTAAGGGGTTAGGTTCAGGGTTAGGGGTTAGGTTTAGGTTAAGGGGTTAGGTTCAGGGTTAGGGGTTAGGTTTAGGTTTAGGGGTTAGGTTTAGGTTAAGGGGTTAGGTTCAGGGTTAGGGGTTAGGTTTAGGGGTTAGGTTCAGGGTTAGGGGTTAGGTTTAGGTTAAGGGGTTAGTGTTAGGGGTTAGGTTTAGGGGTTAAGTTTAGGTCAAGGGGTTAGGGGTTAGGTTCAGGTTTAGGGGTTAGGTTTAGGTTAAGGGGTTAGGTTCAGGTTTAGGGGTTAGGTTTAGGTTAAGGGGTTAGGTTCAGGGTTAGGGGTTAGGTTTAGGTCAAGGGGTTAGGGTTAGGGGTTAGGTTTAGGGTGTTAGGTTCAGGGTTAGGGGTTAGGTTTAGGTCAAGGGGTTAGGGTTAGGGGTTAGGTTCAGGGTTAGGGGTTAGGTTCAGGTTTAGGGGTTAGGTTCAGGGTTAGGGGTTAGGTTCAGGGGTTAGGTTCAGGGTTAGGGGTTAGGTTCAGGTTTAGGGGTTAGGTTCAGGTTTAGGGGTTAGGTTTAGGCTTAGGGGTTAGGGTTAGGGGTTAGGGGTTAGGGTTAGGTTAAGGGGTTAGGGTTAGGTCAAGGGGTTAGGGTTAGGGGTTAGGGTTAGGGGTTAGGGTTAGGGGTTAGGGTTAGGGGTTAGGTTAAGGGGTTAGTGTTAGGGGTTAGGGTTAGGGGTTAGGGTTAGGTCAAGGGGTTAGGGTTAGGGGTTAGGTTTAGGGTGTTAGGTTCAGGGTTAGGGGTTAGGTTTAGGTCAAGGGGTTAGGGTTAGGGGTTAGGTTCAGGGTTAGGGGTTAGGTTTAGGTCAAGGGGTTAGGGTTAGGGGTTACGTTTAGGGGTTAGGTTTAGGGTTACAGTTAGGGTTTAGGTTTAGGGATAGTTTTATGGTTCGGGAAAATATCATTTTTAATGGGAATCTATTGTTTGGTCCCCACAAGGATAGTAAAACAAGTGTGTGTGTGTGTGCGCGTGTGTGTGTGTGTATGTGTGTGTGTGTGTGTGTGTGTGTGCTCGCGTGTGTGTGTGTGAGTGTGTGCTCTCTGTTGCGTGGAAGGGATTATTTCTTACATTGTTAGCCCATAAATCTCAAGTGTTACATACAGTGTTACATACAGTGTTACAGCCTGGAAGAACTATTGGATATAAAAGCGATGTCAATTTACCAAAATTACGACCAAGAATATGTCTTTCCCGAAGCGGATCCTTTGTTCGGACCTCCACCCTGGACAGGCGATCTTATCCCAGAGGCCGACCTAAAACAACGCGGTCGCCGCAGGAGAGGCAGACGGAGCGGCCTACTGGTCAGACTCAGAAGGTCAGCACACCATCCATCGCTCCCGAGCATATTTCCTCGGCAATGTCCAATCTCTAGATAACAAGGTGGACGAAATTAGGGCACGAGTTGCCTTCCACATAGACATCAGAGATTGTAACATTCTCTGTTTCACGAAAACATGGCTCACTCGGGATATGTTACCAGAGTCAGTACAGACAACGCGGTTTCTTCATGCATCGCACCAACAGAAACAAACATCTCTCTGGTAAGAAGAAGGGCGGGGGTGTGTGCCTTATGATTAACGAGTCGTGGTGTAATCATAACAACATACAGGAACTCAAGCCCTTTTGTTCACCTTACCTACAATTCCTTACAATCAAATGCCGCCCGCATAATCTTCCAAGAGAATTCTCTTAGATTATAGTCACAGCCGTATACACCCCCAAGCAGATACCTCGATGGCCCTGAAAGAACTTCACTGGACTCTATGTAAACTGGAAACCCAGCATCCTGAGGCTGCATTTATTGTAGCTGGGGATTTTAACAAAGCTAACCTGAGAACAAGACTATCAAACAAGACAATTCTATCAGCATATCGAATGCGCGACACGAGCCTTTAGCATTCTGGATCATTGCTACTCTAGTTTACGCGATGCATACAAAGCTCTCCCCCGCCCTGCCTTCGGCAAATCTGACCATGACTCCATTTTGTTGCTCCCAGCCAATAGACAGAAACTAAAACAGGAAACGCCTCTGCTCAGGTCTATTCAACGCTGGTCTGAACATTCTGATTCCACTCTTCAAGATTGATTTGATCACGTGGACTGGGATATGTTCCGGATAGCCTCAGACAATAACATTGATGTATACGCTGACTCGGTAAACAAGTTTATTTGCAAGTGCATCGGAGATGTAATACCCACTGTGACTATTACAACCTTTCCTAACCAGAAACCATGGATTGATGGCAGCATCGCGCAAAACTGAAAGCGCAAACCACAATTTTTAATCATGGCAAGGCAACTGGAAACATGACCCGAATACCAACAGTGCAGCTATTCCCTCCGCAAGGCAATCAAACAAGCAAAGCATCAGTAGAGAGACAAAGTAGAGTCGCAATTCAACGGCTCAGACACGAGACGTATGTGGCAGGGTCTACAGTCAATCACGGAACACAAAAAGAAAACCAGCTCCATCGCGGACATCGACGTCTTGCTTCCAGACAAATTAAACAACTTCTTTGCTCGCTTTGAGGACAATACAGTGCCACTGACATGGCCTGCTACCAAAGCCTGTGGGCTCTCCTTCTCCGTGGCCAACGTGAGTAAAACATTTAAACACGTTAACCCTCGCAAGGCTGCCGGCCCAGACAGCATCCCTAGCCACGTCCTCAGAGCATGCGCAGACCAGCTGGCTGGTGTGTTTACGGACATATTCAATCAATCTCTATCCCAGTCTGCTGTCCCCACATGTCCCCAAGAAAGCTAAGGTAACTGAACTAAATGACTATCGCCCCGTTGCACTCACTTCTGTCATCATGAAGTGCTTTGAGAGACTAGTCAAGGATCATATCACCTCCACTCTACCTGATACCCTGGACCCACTCCAATTTGCTTACCACCCCAATAGGTCCACTGACGATGCAATCGCCATCACACTGCCCTACCCCATCTGGACAAGAGGATTACCTATGTAAAAATGCTGTTCATTGACTACAGCTCAGCATTTAACACCATAGTACCCTCCAAACTCGTCATTAAGCTTGAGACCCTGAGTCTCGACCCCGCCCTGTGCAACTGGGTTCTGGACTTTCTGACGGGCCGCCCCCTGGTGGTGAAGGTAGGAAACAACATCTCCACCCGTGATGCTGCCGTGATGAAGCCGTGATGCTGGGTACCTCTAAGTCCCGTGGTGTAAGTTCACAACTTTTAAAGGAGGAACCACTGTAGGCTTGATTACCAACAACGATGAGACGGCCTACAGGGAGGAGGTGAGGACCCTCAGAGTGTGGTGTCAGGAAAAAAAACTCTCACTCAACGTCAACAAAATGAAGGAGATGATCGTGGACTTCAGGAAACAGCAGAGGGAGCACCCCCCTATCCACATCGACGGGACAGTAGTTGAGAAGGTGGACATTTTTAAGTTCCTCGGCGTACACATCACATACAAACAGCGCCTCTTCAACCTCAGGAGGCTTGCCACACGGCCATCGCTCATCCATATATTTATATGTACATATTCTTATTCATCCCTTTACATTTGTGTGTATAAGGTAGTTGTTGTGAATTTGTTAGATTAGTTGTTAGATATTAAATCAAATCAAATGTATGTATAAAGCCCTTCTTACATCAGCTGATGTCACAGAGTGCTGTGCAGAAACCCAGCCTAAAACCCCAAACAGCAAGCAATGCAGGTGTAAAAGCACAGTGGCTAGGAAAAACTCCCTAGAAAGGCCAAAACCTAGCAAGAAACCTAGAGAGGAACCAGGCTGTGAGGGGTGGCCAGTCCTCTTCTGGCTGTGCCGGGTGCAGATTATAACAGAACATGGACAAGATTTTAAAATGTTCATAAAACAGGCAGAACAGTTGAAACTGGAGAAGCAGCACGGCCAGGTGGAGTCGGGACATCAAGGAGTCATCAGGCCAGGTAGGCCTTGAGGAATGGTTATTACAGCATTGTCGGAACTAGAAGCACAAGCATTTCGCTACACTCGCATTAACATCTGCTAAACATGTGTATGTGACCAATACAATTTGATTTGATTTGATCTTGAGGCAACCCTCTGTGTTGCGTGGGAGGGAAATAATCCTGATCTTGAGGTGTCCCTCTGTGTTGCGTGGGAGGGATAGAATCCTGATCTTGAGGTGTCCCTCTGTGTTGCGTGGGAGGGAGAGAATCCTGATCTTGGGGTGTCCCTCTGTGTTGCGTGGGAGGGATAGAATCCTGATCTTGGGGTGGCCCTCTGTTGTGCGTGTTGTGATGGGAACATACTAGAGCCCTGCATTTGAAGTCCTACCCATGCCCTGGACGTTCAGGCCCTACCCATGCCCTGGACGTTCCAGCTCTATCCTACCCATGCCCTGGACGTTCCAGCCCTATCCTACCCATGCCCTGGACTTTCAGGCCCTACACATGCCCTGGACGTTCCAGCCCTATCCTACCCATGCCCTGGACGTTCAGGCCCTATCCTACCCATGCCCTGGACGTTCCAGCTCCATCCTACCCATGCCCTGGACGTTCAGGCCCTATCCTACCCATACCCTGGACGTTCAGGCCCTATCCTACCCATGCCCTGGACGTTCAGGCCCTACCCATGCCCTGGACGTTCAGGCCCTATCCATGCCCTGGACGTTCAAGCCCTACCCATGCCCTGGACGTTCAAGCCCTACCCATGCCCTGGACGTTCAAGCTCTACCCATGCCCTGGACGTTCAAGCCCTACCCATGCCCTGGACGTTCAAGCTCTACCCATGCCCTGGACGTTCAAGCCCTACCCATGCCCTGGACGTTCAAGCCCTACCCATGCCCTGGACGTTCAAGCCCTACCCATGCTCGCTGCGTTCAGGTCCTACCCATGCCCTGGACATTCAGGCCCTATCCTACCCATGCCCAAGGCCTTCAATCCCTACCCATGCCCTGGACGTTCAGGCCCTATCCATGCCCAAGGCCTTCAAGCCCTACCCATGCCCGCAACGTTCAGTGCTTTGTTTGTGTACCTGTCAAAATCTTAAGATACTGTTGATAATGGTATTTTATTGAATAGGTTGTCATCAAAAGGCTTGAGTTCTGACGCCCATTCATGGTTTCATGACTATCTTAGTGACATAACTCAGGCCATCCTGATCGATGGGGTTAAGTCTGAATTTTTTGAAGTACATAAAGATGTTCTGCAGGGGGCGAGACTAGGACCTGATCTTCTCACTATTTATATAAATGCTATTGGTCAATCTGTAAATCCCCCCTGCTGGCCTGGCTGTGACAGGGCTACAGTTCCATTACCCCCCCTGCTGACCTGGCTGTGACAGGGCTACAGTTCCATTACCCCCCCTGCTGACCTGGCTGTGACAGGGCTACAGTTCCATTACCCCCCCTGCTGACCTTGCTGTGACAAGGCTACAGTTCCATTACCCCCCCTGCTGAACTGGCTGTGACAAGGCTACAGTTCCATTTTGCAGTTATACAGGAAGCACTTCATGATTTAAAACTGGTTCTTATTACGGGCAAAACTAAATACATGTTGTTTTCAAGATATTCTCATGATATTGTCTCTGATGGATTACATCTTCACTCATCAGATGGTTCTCTAACGAGTCCCTGCATACATACCTTGGTATTTAGATTGATAGTGATTTAACATTTAAAAAGCATACGAATGAGTTTGTTAAGAAGCTAAGATTTGAAATATATTTTTTTTACAGAAACAGATCAAGTCTCTCTATAGTCAGCAGGAAGCGGATTGTGCAGTCAACCTTCTACCTGTTCTTGATTATGGTGATACTATTTATCAACCTTCTACCTGTTCTTGATTATGGTGATACTATATATCAACCTACCTGTTCTTGATTATGGTGATACTATTTATCAACCTTCTACCTGTTCTTGATTATGGTGATACTATTTATCAACCTTCTACCTGTTTTTGATTATGGTGATACTATTTGTCAACCTTCTACCTGTTCTTGATTATGGTGATACTATTCATCAACCTTCTACCTGTTATTGATTATGGTGATACTATTTATCAACCTTCTACCTGTTCTTGATTATGGTGATACTATTTATCAACCTTCTACCTGTTCTTGATTATGGTGATACTATTTATCAACCTTCTACCTGTTCTTGATTATGGTGACACTATTCATCAACCTTCTACCTGTTCTTGATTATGGTGATACTATTCATCAACCTTCTACCTGTTATTGATTATGGTGATACTATTTATCAACCTTCTACCTGTTCTTGATTATGGTGATACTATTTATCAACCTTCTACCTGTTCTTGATTATGGTGATACTATTTATCAACCTTCTACCGGTTCTAGATTATGGTGATACTATTTATCAACCTTCTACCTGTTCTTGATTATGGTGATACTATTTATCAACCTTTCTACCTGTTCTTGATTATGGTGATACAATTTATCAACCTTCTACCTGTTCTTGATTATGGTGATACTATTTATCAACCTTCTACCTGTTATTGATTATGGTGATACTATTTATCAACCTTCTACCTGTTCTTGATTATGGTGATACTATTTATCAACCTTCTACCTGTTCTTGATTATGGTGATACTATTTATCAACCTTCTACCTGTTCTTGATTATGGTGATACTATTTATCAACCTTCTACCTGTTCTTGATTATGGTGATACTATTCATCAACCTTTCTACCTGTTCTTGATTATGGTGATACTATTTATCAACCTTCTACCTGTTCTTGATTATGGTGATACTATTTATCAAACTTCTACCTGTTCTTGATTATGGTGATACTATTTATCAACCTTCTACCTGTTCTTGATTATGGTGACACTATTCATCAACCTTCTACCTGTTCTTGATTATGGTGATACTATTCATCAACCTTCTACCTGTTATTGATTATGGTGATACTATTTATCAACCTTCTACCTATTCTTGATTATGGTGATACTATTTATCAACCTTCTACCTGTTCTTGATTATGGTGATACTATTTATCAACCTTCTACCTGTTCTAGATTATGGTGATACTATTTATCAACCTTCTACCTGTTCTTGATTATGGTGATACTATTTATCAACCTTTCTACCTGTTCTTGGTTATGGTGATTCTATTCATCAACCTTTCTACCTGTTCTTGATTATGGTGATACTATTTATCAACCTTCTACCTGTTTTTGATTATGGTGATACTATTTGTCAACCTTCTACCTGTTCTTGATTATGGTGATACTATTCATCAACCTTCTACCTGTTATTGATTATGGTGATACTATTTATCAACCTTCTACCTGTTCTTGATTATGGTGATACTATTTATCAACCTTCTACCTGTTCTTGATTATGGTGATACTATTTATCAACCTTCTACCTGTTCTTGATTATGGTGACACTATTCATCAACCTTCTACCTGTTCTTGATTATGGTGATACTATTCATCAACCTTCTACCTGTTATTGATTATGGTGATACTATTTATCAACCTTCTACCTGTTCTTGATTATGGTGATACTATTTATCAACCTTCTACCTGTTCTTGATTATGGTGATACTATTTATCAACCTTCTACCGGTTCTAGATTATGGTGATACTATTTATCAACCTTCTACCTGTTCTTGATTATGGTGATACTATTTATCAACCTTTCTACCTGTTCTTGATTATGGTGATACAATTTATCAACCTTCTACCTGTTCTTGATTATGGTGATACTATTTATCAACCTTCTACCTGTTATTGATTATGGTGATACTATTTATCAACCTTCTACCTGTTATTGATTATGGTGATACTATTTATCAACCTTCTACCTGTTCTTGATTATGGTGATACTATTTATCAACCTTCTACCTGTTCTTGATTATGGTGATACTATTTATCAACCTTCTACCTGTTCTTGATTATGGTGATACTATTCATCAACCTTTCTACCTGTTCTTGATTATGGTGATACTATTTATCAACCTTCTACCTGTTCTTGATTATGGTGATACTATTTATCAACCTTCTACCTGTTCTTGATTATGGTGATACTATTTATCAACCTTCTACCTGTTCTTGATTATGGTGACACTATTCATCAACCTTCTACCTGTTCTTGATTATGGTGATACTATTCATCAACCTTCTACCTGTTATTGATTATGGTGATACTATTTATCAACCTTCTACCTATTCTTGATTATGGTGATACTATTTATCAACCTTCTACCTGTTCTTGATTATGGTGATACTATTTATCAACCTTCTACCTGTTCTAGATTATGGTGATACTATTTATCAACCTTCTACCTGTTCTTGATTATGGTGATACTATTTATCAACCTTTCTACCTGTTCTTGGTTATGGTGATTCTATTCATCAACCTTTCTACCTGTTCTTGATTATGGTGATACTATTTATCAACCTTTCTACCTGTTATTGATTATGGTGATTCTATTCATCAACCTTTCTACCTGTTATTGATTATGGTGATTCTATTTATCAACCTTCTACCTGTTATTGATTATGGTGATTCTATTCATCAACCTTCTACCTGTTCTTGATTATGGTGATACTATTTATCAACCTTTCTACCTGTTATTGATTATGGTGATTCTATTTATCAATCTTCTACCTGTTATTGATTATGGTGATACTATTTATCAACCTTCTACCTGTTCTTGATTATGGTGATACTATTTATCAACCTTCTACCTGTTCTTGATTATGGTGATACTATTTATCAACCTTCTACCTGTTCTTGATTATGGTGATACTATTTATCAACCTTCTACCTGTTCTTGATTATGGTGATATTATTTATCAACCTTTCTACCTGTTATTGATTATGGTGATTCTATTCATCAACCTTTCTATCTGTTATTGATTATGGTGATACTATTCATCAACCTTTCTACCTGTTCTTGATTATGGTGATACTATTCATCAACCTTCTACCTGTTATTGATTAGGGTGATACTATTTATCAACCTTCTACCTGTTCTTGATTATGGTGATACTATTTATCAATCTTCTACCTGTTCTTGATTATGGTGATACTATTTATCAACCTTCTACCTGGTCTTGATTATGGTGATACTATTTATCAACCTTCTACCTGTTCTTGATTATGGTGATACTATTTATCAACCTTTCTACCTGTTATTGATTATGGTGATTCTATTCATCAACCTTTCTACCTGTTATTGATTATGGTGATTCTATTCATCAACCTTTCTACCTGTTATTGATTATGGTGATTCTATTTATCAACCTTCTACCTGTTCTTGATTATGGTGATACTATTTATCAACCTTCTACCTGTTCTTGATTATGGTGATACTATTTATCAACCTTCTACCTGTTCTTGATTATGGTGATACTATTCATCAACCTTTCTACCTGTTCTTGATTATGGTGATACTATTTATCAACCTTCTACCTGTTCTTGATTATGGTGATACTATTTATCAACCTTCTACCTGCTATTGATTATGGTGATACTATTCATCAACCTTCTACCTGTTATTGATTATGGTGATACTATTTATCAACCTTCTACCTGTTATTGATTATGGTGATTCTATTTATCAAACTTCTACCTGTTCTTGATTATGGTGATACTATTTATCAACCTTCTACCTGTTCTTGATTATGGTGACACTATTCATCAACCTTCTACCTGTTCTTGATTATGGTGATACTATTCATCAACCTTCTACCTGTTATTGATTATGGTGATACTATTTATCAACCTTCTACCTATTCTTGATTATGGTGATACTATTTATCAACCTTCTACCTGTTCTTGATTATGGTGATACTATTTATCAACCTTCTACCTGTTCTAGATTATGGTGATACTATTTATCAACCTTCTACCTGTTCTTGATTATGGTGATACTATTTATCAACCTTTCTACCTGTTCTTGGTTATGGTGATTCTATTCATCAACCTTTCTACCTGTTCTTGATTATGGTGATACTATTTATCAACCTTCTACCTGTTTTTGATTATGGTGATACTATTTGTCAACCTTCTACCTGTTCTTGATTATGGTGATACTATTCATCAACCTTCTACCTGTTATTGATTATGGTGATACTATTTATCAACCTTCTACCTGTTCTTGATTATGGTGATACTATTTATCAACCTTCTACCTGTTCTTGATTATGGTGATACTATTTATCAACCTTCTACCTGTTCTTGATTATGGTGACACTATTCATCAACCTTCTACCTGTTCTTGATTATGGTGATACTATTCATCAACCTTCTACCTGTTATTGATTATGGTGATACTATTTATCAACCTTCTACCTGTTCTTGATTATGGTGATACTATTTATCAACCTTCTACCTGTTCTTGATTATGGTGATACTATTTATCAACCTTCTACCGGTTCTAGATTATGGTGATACTATTTATCAACCTTCTACCTGTTCTTGATTATGGTGATACTATTTATCAACCTTTCTACCTGTTCTTGATTATGGTGATACAATTTATCAACCTTCTAACTGTTCTTGATTATGGTGATACTATTTATCAACCTTCTACCTGTTATTGATTATGGTGATACTATTTATCAACCTTCTACCTGTTATTGATTATGGTGATACTATTTATCAACCTTCTACCTGTTCTTGATTATGGTGATACTATTTATCAACCTTCTACCTGTTCTTGATTATGGTGATACTATTTATCAACCTTCTACCTGTTCTTGATTATGGTGATACTATTCATCAACCTTTCTACCTGTTCTTGATTATGGTGATACTATTTATCAACCTTCTACCTGTTCTTGATTATGGTGATACTATTTATCAAACTTCTACCTGTTCTTGATTATGGTGATACTATTTATCAACCTTCTACCTGTTCTTGATTATGGTGACACTATTCATCAACCTTCTACCTGTTCTTGATTATGGTGATACTATTCATCAACCTTCTACCTGTTATTGATTATGGTGATACTATTTATCAACCTTCTACCTATTCTTGATTATGGTGATACTATTTATCAACCTTCTACCTGTTCTTGATTATGGTGATACTATTTATCAACCTTCTACCTGTTCTAGATTATGGTGATACTATTTATCAACCTTCTACCTGTTCTTGATTATGGTGATACTATTTATCAACCTTTCTACCTGTTCTTGGTTATGGTGATTCTATTCATCAACCTTTCTACCTGTTCTTGATTATGGTGATACTATTTATCAACCTTTCTACCTGTTATTGATTATGGTGATTCTATTCATCAACCTTTCTACCTGTTATTGATTATGGTGATTCTATTTATCAACCTTCTACCTGTTATTGATTATGGTGATTCTATTCATCAACCTTCTACCTGTTCTTGATTATGGTGATACTATTTATCAACCTTTCTACCTGTTATTGATTATGGTGATTCTATTTATCAATCTTCTACCTGTTATTGATTATGGTGATACTATTTATCAACCTTCTACCTGTTCTTGATTATGGTGATACTATTTATCAACCTTCTACCTGTTCTTGATTATGGTGATACTATTTATCAACCTTCTACCTGTTCTTGATTATGGTGATACTATTTATCAACCTTCTACCTGTTCTTGATTATGGTGATATTATTTATCAACCTTTCTACCTGTTATTGATTATGGTGATTCTATTCATCAACCTTTCTATCTGTTATTGATTATGGTGATACTATTCATCAACCTTTCTACCTGTTCTTGATTATGGTGATACTATTCATCAACCTTCTACCTGTTATTGATTAGGGTGATACTATTTATCAACCTTCTACCTGTTCTTGATTATGGTGATACTATTTATCAATCTTCTACCTGTTCTTGATTATGGTGATACTATTTATCAACCTTCTACCTGGTCTTGATTATGGTGATACTATTTATCAACCTTCTACCTGTTCTTGATTATGGTGATACTATTTATCAACCTTTCTACCTGTTATTGATTATGGTGATTCTATTCATCAACCTTTCTACCTGTTATTGATTATGGTGATTCTATTCATCAACCTTTCTACCTGTTATTGATTATGGTGATTCTATTTATCAACCTTCTACCTGTTCTTGATTATGGTGATACTATTTATCAACCTTCTACCTGTTCTTGATTATGGTGATACTATTTATCAACCTTCTACCTGTTCTTGATTATGGTGATACTATTCATCAACCTTTCTACCTGTTCTTGATTATGGTGATACTATTTATCAACCTTCTACCTGTTCTTGATTATGGTGATACTATTTATCAACCTTCTACCTGCTATTGATTATGGTGATACTATTCATCAACCTTCTACCTGTTATTGATTATGGTGATACTATTTATCAACCTTCTACCTGTTATTGATTATGGTGATTCTATTTATCAATCTTCTACCTGTTATTGATTATGGTGATACTATTTATCAACCTTCTACCTGTTCTTGATTATGGTGATACTATTTATCAACCTTCTACCTGTTCTTGATTATGGTGATACTATTTATCAACCTTCTACCTGTTCTTGATTATGGTGATACTATTTATCAACCTTCTACCTGTTCTTGATTATGGTGATATTATTTATCAACCTTTCTACCTGTTATTGATTATGGTGATTCTATTCATCAACCTTTCTATCTGTTATTGATTATGGTGATTCTATTCATCAACCTTTCTACCTGTTCTTGATTATGGTGATTCTATTTATCAACCTTCTACCTGTTCTTGATTATGGTGATACTATTTATCAACCTTCTACCTGTTCTTGATTATGGTGATACTATTTATCAACCTTCTACCTGTTCTTGATTATGGTGATACTATTTTATAAACCTTTCTACCTGTTCTTGATTATGGTGATACTATTCATCAACCTTCTACCTGTTATTGATTTTGGTGATACTATTTATCAACCTTCTACCTGTTATTGATTATGGTGATACTATTTATCAACCTTCTACCTGTTCTTGATTATGGTGATACTATTCATCAACCTTCTACCTGTTCTTGATTATGGTGATACTATTCATCAACCTTTCTACCTGTTCTTGATTATGGTGATACTATTCATCAACCTTCTACCTGTTCTTGGTTATGGTGATACTATTTATCAACCTTCTACCTGTTCTTGATTATGGTGATACTATTTATCAACCTTCTACCTGTTCTTGATTATGGTGATACTATTTATCAACCTTCTACCTGTTCTTGATTATGGTGATACTATTCATCAACCTTCTACCTGTTCTTGATTATGGTGATACTATTCATCAACCTTCTATCTGTTATTGATTATGGTGATACTATTTATCAACCTTCTACCTGTTCTTGATTATGGTGATACTATTTATCAACCTTCTACCTGTTCTTGATTATGGTGATACTATTTATCAACCTTCTACCTGTTCTTGATTATGGTGACACTATTCATCAACCTTCTACCTGTTCTTGATTATGGTGATACTATTCATCAACCTTCTACCTGTTATTGATTATGGTGATACTATTTATCAACCTTCTACCTGTTCTTGATTATGGTGATACTATTTATCAACCTTCTACCTGTTCTTGATTATGGTGATACTATTTATCAACCTTCTACCTGTTCTAGATTATGGTGATACTATTTATCAACCTTCTACCTGTTCTTGATTATGGTGATACTATTTATCAACCTTTCTACCTGTTCTTGATTATGGTGATTCTATTCATCAACCTTTCTACCTGTTATTGATTATGGTGATACTATTTATCAACCTTCTAACTGTTCTTGATTATGGTGATACTATTCATCAACCTTCTACCTGTTCTTGATTATGGTGATACTATTCATCAACCTTCTACCTGTTATTGATTAGGGTGATACTATTTATCAACCTTCTACCTGTTCTTGATTATGGTGATACTATTTATCAATCTTCTACCTGTTCTTGATTATGGTGATACTATTTATCAACCTTCTACCTGGTCTTGATTATGGTGATACTATTTATCAACCTTCTACCTGTTCTTGATTATGGTGATACTATTTATCAACCTTTCTACCTGTTATTGATTATGGTGATTCTATTCATCAACCTTTCTACCTGTTATTGATTATGGTGATTCTATTCATCAACCTTTCTACCTGTTATTGATTATGGTGATTCTATTTATCAACCTTCTACCTGTTCTTGATTATGGTGATACTATTTATCAACCTTCTACCTGTTCTTGATTATGGTGATACTATTTATCAACCTTCTACCTGTTCTTGATTATGGTGATACTATTCATCAACCTTTCTACCTGTTCTTGATTATGGTGATACTATTTATCAACCTTCTACCTGTTCTTGATTATGGTGATACTATTTATCAACCTTCTACCTGCTATTGATTATGGTGATACTATTTATCAACCTTTCTACATGTTATTGATTATGGTGATACTATTCATCAACCTTCTACCTGTTATTGATTATGGTGATACTATTTATCAACCTTCTACCTGTTCTTGATTATGGTGATACTATTTATCAACCTTCTACCTGCTATTGATTATGGTGATACTATTTATCAACCTTTCTACATATTATTGATTATGGTGATACTATTTATCAACCTTTCTACATGTTATTGATTATGGTGATACTATTTATCAACCTTCTACCAGATCTTGATTATGGTGATTCTATTTATCAACCTTCTACCTGTTATTGATTATGGTGATTCTATTCATCAACCTTCTACCTGTTCTTGATTATGGTGATACTATTTATCAACCTTTCTACCTGTTATTGATTATGGTGATTCTATTTATCAACCTTCTACCTGTTATTGATTATGGTGATACTATTTATCAACCTTCTACCTGTTCTTGATTATGGTGATACTATTTATCAACCTTCTACCTGTTCTTGATTATGGTGATACTATGTATCAACCTTCTACCTGTTCTTGATTATGGTGATACTATTTATCAACCTTCTACCTGTTCTTGATTATGGTGATACTATTTATCAACCTTCTACCTGCTATTGATTATGGTGATACTATTTATCAACCTTTCTACATGTTATTGATTATGGTGATACTATTCATCAACCTTCTACCTGTTATTGATTATGGTGATACTATTTATCAACCTTCTACCTGTTCTTGATTATGGTGATACTATTTATCAACCTTCTACCTGCTATTGATTATGGTGATACTATTTATCAACCTTTCTACATGTTATTGATTATGGTGATACTATTTATCAACCTTTCTACATGTTATTGATTATGGTGATACTATTTATCAACCTTCTACCAGATCTTGATTATGGTGATTCTATTTATCAACCTTCTACCTGCTATTGATTATGGTGATACTATTTATCAACCTTTCTACATCTTATTGATTATGGTGATACTATTTATCAACCTTCTACCTGTTCTTGATTATGGTGATTCTATTTATCAACCTTCTACATGTTATTGATTATGGTGATACTATTTATCAACCTTCTACCTGCTATTGATTATGGTGATACTATTTATCAACCTTTCTACATGTTATTGATTATGGTGATACTATTTATCAACCTTTCTACCAGATCTTGATTTTGGTGATTCTATTTATCAACCTTTCTACATGTTATTGATTATGGTGATACTATTCATCAACCTTTCTACCAGTTCTTGATTATGGTGATACTATTTATCAAAGTGCAGTTGCCTTTACTCTTAAACCCCTTGGATTCCGTTTTCCAGCGCCCTTCGTTTTATCACAGGAGACAGTTGTATTACTCATCACTGTATTCTTTACCGAGAGGTTGTCTGGACCTCTTTAAAGTCACGTAGATCACATCATTACACTCTTGTTTACAAAGCCCTGCTCCATAAACTCCTGACTTACTTATGTGTATTGTGGTGCAATACAGGGCTCATCTGGAAAAGAGACCTTGGTCTCAGCATTGACTCCCTGTCTAAATAAAGAGACCTTGGTCTCAGCATTGACTCCCTGTCTAAATAAAGAGACCTTGGTCTCAGCATTGACTCCCTGTCTAAATAAAGAGACCTTGGTCTCAGCATTGAGTCCCTGTCTAAATAAAGAGACCTTGGTCTCAGCATTGACTCCCTGTCTAAATAAAGAAACCTTAGGGAGTCAATGCTGAGACTGTCTAAATAAAGAAACATATATTTTTTTATAAACCTTAAAGACCGTCCAACCAACCACCTTAATAAAGACCCTCCAACCAACCACCTTAATAAAGACCCTCCACCCAACCATCTTATTAAAGACCCTTCAACCAACCACCTTATTAAAGACCCTCCAACCAACCACCTTATTAAAGACCCTCCAACCAACCACCTTATTAAAGACCCTCCAACCAACCATCTTATTAAAGACCCTCCAACCAACCACCTTATTAAAGACCTCTCCAACCAACCACCTTAAAGACCCTTCAACCAACCACCTTATTAAAGACCCTTCAACCAACCACCTTATTAAAGACCCTCCAACCAACCACCTTAATAAAGACCTCTCCAACCAACCACCTTATTAAAGACCCTCCAACCAACCACCTTAATAAAGACCCTCCAACCAACCATCTTATTAAAGACCTCTCCAACCAACTACCTTATTAAAGACCCTCCAACCAACCACCTTATTAAAGACCTCCAACCAACCACCTTATTAAAGACCTCTCAAACCAACCACCTTATTAAAGACCCTCCAACCAACCACCTTAATAAAGACCCTCCAACCAACCACCTTATTAAAGACCCTCCAACCAACCACCTTAATAAAGACCCTCCAACCAACCACCTTATTAAAGACCCTCCAACCAACCACCTTATTAAAGACCTCTCCAACCAGCCACCTTATTAAAGACCCTCCAACCAACCACCTTATTAAAGACCCTCCAACCAACCACCTAATTAAAGAACCTCCAACTAACCACCTTATTAAAGACCCTCCAACCAACCACCTTATTAAAGACCTCTCCAACCAACCACCTTATTAAAGACCTCTCCAACCAACCACCTTATTAAAGACCTCTCCAACCAACCACCTTATTAAAGACCTCTCCAACCAACCACCTTATTAAAGACCCTCCAACCAACCACCTTATTAAAGACCCTCCAACCAACCACCTTATTAAAGACCTCTCCAACCAACCAACCACCTTATTAAAGACCTCTCCAACCAACTACCTTATTAAAGACCTCTCCAACCAACCACCTTATTAAAGACCTCTCCAACCAACCACCTTATTAAAGACCTCTCCAACCAACCACCTTATTAAAGACCTCTCCAACCAACTACCTTATTAAAGACCTCTCCAACCCCAACCACCTTATTAAAGACCCTCCAACCAACCACCTTATTAAAGACCTCTCCAACCAACCACCTTATAAAAGACCCTCCAACCAACCACCTTATTAAAGACTCTCCAACCAAGCACCTTATTAAAGACCCTCCAACCAACCACTTTATTAAAGACCCTCCAACCAACCACTTTATTAAAGACCCTCCAACCTACCACCTTATTAAAGACCCTCCAACCAACCACCTTATTAAAGACCTCTCCAACCAACCACCTTATTAAAGACCTCTCCAACCAACCACCTTATTAAATACCCTCCAACCAACCACCTTATTAAAGACCCTCCAACCAACCACCTTATTAAAGACCTCTCCAACCAACCACCTTATAAAAGACCCTCCAACCAACCACCTTATTAAAGACTCTCCAACCAAGCACCTTATTAAAGACCCTCCAACCAACCACTTTATTAAAGACCCTCCAACCAACCACTTTATTAAAGACCCTCCAACCTACCACCTTATTAAAGACCCTCCAACCAACCACCTTATTAAAGACCTCTCCAACCAACCACCTTATTAAAGACCTCTCCAACCAACCACCTTATTAAATACCCTCCAACCAACCACCTTATTAAAGACCTCTCCAACCAACTACCTTATTAAAGACCTCTCCAACCAACCACCTTATTAAAGACCTCTCCAACCAACCACCTTATTAAAGACCTCTCCAACCAACTACCTTATTAAAGACCTCTCCAACCAACCACATTATTAAAGACCTCTCCAACCAACCACCTTATTAAAGACCCTCCAACCAACCACCTTATTAAAGACCCTCCAACCAACTACCTTATTAAAGACCTCTCCAACCAACCACCTTATTAAAGACCTCTCCAACCAACCACCTTATTAAAGACCTCTCCAACCAACCACCTTATTAAAGACCCTCCAACCAACCACCTTATTAAAGACCCTCCAACCAACAACCTTATTAAAGACCCTCCAACCAACCACCTTATTAAAGACCCTCCAACCAACCACCTTATTAAAGACCTCGCCAACCAACCACCTTATTAAAGACCTCTCCAACCAACCACCTTATTAAAGACCCTCCAACCAACCACCTTATTAAAGACCCTCCAACCAACTACCTTATTAAAGACACAACAACAGCAGTTCTTAAAAAGTCAAACCTTGTATTGTGCAGACGATAAATAGTGCTTACAAAGGTGCTTTAGACCACATGTTAAACTCATTCAACGGGTGGCTGAGTGTCTGAAGGATTTCCCTCCACCCTTGTACTTGATTGATGAACTAAGGTCACTATTTAGTAAGGAACCTCGTTGTCTACGTCTTAATTGAAAGGAAAAAAAACAAGACACTCGGCCCGCCATGGAATGAGCTTAATACCCCTGCTTTAGACAGACATGGTTACCAACAACATTAGTAATAATAACACTGTCAGCCCATAGAGAGAGATGCCTGGGTGCTGGAGGGGGGACTAGCGTTTAGGGTCGCAAAATCCTGTCACTTTCCCAAAATCCCCAGGTTTTCCAGAAATCCTGGTTAGAAATTTCTGGAATCAGGAGGGAATAAATTAAGCATAAAATCTTGAAACCCTCCAACTGGAATGTTCTGGAAAACCTCGGAATTTTGGGAAAGTTAGTGGAATTTTGCAGCCTTCTACTAGTGTTTCTGAAGAGGAGAGGAACGGGTTCGTTGGTCACATGCACCACATCCCTCCTCTGCCATCGTTCTTTCAGCTTTCAAAGAGTCTGTTATAAAATAAGGAATAAGGTGCCATTTTGGACACATTCCAAGGTGTCTCCTCCGTCCTCTAACATGTAGAAACAAGGTGTTGAGGAAAATGTTCAGATGGTCCTCTGAAGGAGATGTGCTGTTTCCTCCGAGCAGGTTGGAGGAGATAGCATGGAGGAACCAGGCTGATCGCTGCTTTCACCATTCTGTTTAACTGCACTTATCCGTCTAGTCTTCATCCAATAGGCATTTGGAATACACCAGAAAATGTCTGGTCCAATCAGATTCCTCTCAGAAACAGTGATTGGTTGAAGGTGATGCAATCGCTGATAAGTACGTTCTGAATACTGCCTCTCGTTACAGACATAGGCTCAAACTGAGGAGGAATGCGAGACTGGTGCGTGAAGTGAAATAGAATGGTGAATGCAGCGATCAGGCTGGTTCCTCCACGCTAGGTTGGAGGCTCCTCCTAGTTCCTCCTGTGGCTGATCCAAAGATCCAACTCCACTATGAAAACCAGACCCCCAGCACTCATAGTCAACGTTATTTATTTCAGTTTATTCCACAGCAGCAGTCTCAAGGATGTACTCTTTCATCCTTTAGCCTTCTTCTTAGGATGCTTTTTAACCTTCGACACCAAGAGAAATTCTTAGCAACATTTGTTGCATGGCAATAGTTTTCTGATTCTTTTAGACTGCTGGTATGGAGTGAATGGAGAGAAACAACTTGTGAACTAACAAGTGCTGTCATCTTTTTCATTCATCTTTTTCTCATTGGTTGACATCTAGGAGAAAGTGACCAGAGACATTTTGAGAGCTCCTTTTAAGAGAATATCAGTCTGATGTTTCCTGTGAACTTTCTTGGGCGCCAGCTCTAGAGACATAGCCTCCATGGTGACACACAGAGAGACAGACAGCCTCCAAGTTGGCACAAAGACAGACAGATATCTGTGGGTCGAACATCCGGGAACTAGCCCACATATCAAGACAGGACAGTCTGGGGCCGTGGGTAGGGGCCTGGGAACACTGTCACGTGGTCTTCACTGATAATAGGACCACCCAGCTTCTGCAGAAGAAACTACCGCTACACTACGGCCGATGGAACCTAGAAACAGGAGAGAGGAGAGAGAGAGAGGAGGAGAAGAAGAAAGAGAGGGCACAGACAGTGTTAGATGAACTGATCCCTTCCCAGAACTACATTAATCAGAGACATATTATTAACTGAATGGACGGAAGGTGATCTATTAATACCTGAACGGACGGAAGGTGATCTATTAATAACTGAACGGACGGAAGGTGATCTATTAATAACTGAACGGACGGAAGGTGATCTATTAATACCTGAACGGACGGAAGGTGATCTATTAATAACTGAACGGACGGAAGGTGATCTATTAATAACTGAATGGACGGAAGGTGATCTATTAATAACTGAACGGACGGAAGGTGATCTATTAATACCTGAACGGACGGAAGGTGATCTATTAATAACTGAACGGACGGAAGGTGATCTATTAATAACTGAACGGACGGAAGGTGATCTATTAATAACTGAACGGACGGAAGGTGATCTATTAATAACTGAACGGACGGAAGGTGATCTATTAATAACTGAACGGACGGAAGGTGATCTATTAATACCTGAACGGACGGAAGGTGATCTATTAATAACTGAATGGACGGAAGGTGATCTATTAATAACTGAACGGACGGAAGGTGATCTATTAATAACTGAACGGACGGAAGGTGATCTATTAATAACTGAACGGACGGAAGGTGATCTATTAATAACTGAACGGACGGAAGGTGATCTATTAATAACTGAAGCGGACGGAAGGTGATCTATTAATAACTGAACGGACGGAAGGTGATCTATTAATAACTGAACGGACGGAAGGTGATCTATTAATACCTGAACGGACGGAAGGTGATCTATTAATAACTGAACGGACGGAAGGTGATCTATTAATAGCTGAACGGACGGAAGGTGATCTATTAATAGCTGAACGGACGGAAGGTGATCTATTAATACCTGAACGGACGGAAGGTGATCTATTAATACCTGAACGGACGGAAGGTGATCTATTAATAACTGAACGGACGGAAGGTGATCTATTAATAACTGAATGGACGGAAGGTGATCTATTAATAACTGAATGGACGGAAGGTGATCTATTAATAACTGAATGGACGGAAGGTGATCTATTAATAACTGAATGGACGGATGTTGCTCTGTCCGCTGTGTGCTGGACAGGAACTGAATAGAATAGTTAGGTAATGTTCCTCTGTGGAGAAGCAATCCAGGATTTTATACCTGTGTCAGATAGAATGGGGGTGTAGCGACAGCAGGGGAGGGGAGGGCTCAGACTAACTCCCTCTGTAGAGTAGAGAGGAGCAGGCCAGACCCTGAAAGGGTCTAGGATAGTAAAACCAAAATCACACACACACCCACAACCACCCTCACATACCTTGTCAGGTGCTTGCTGGAATTGTGAACCTCCATCTCGTTACTCTTGAACTCATTCAGCTCCTTCCTTATTGCTGCCTGGAGAACACATCAACAAGAATCATGTCAACAACAACAACGTAAACATCAACAACAACAGGTGGTAGAGGTAAAAACAGGAGCTCCGCTGTTTGTGTGTGTCTGTGCAAGTTGAGCTGACCTTGTCTGAAGCAGACAGTCTGGTCCAGGGTTTGTCTGCCCGCCGGTCGTAGTCCTGAGCCTTGGCCACCTCTACATAGTCACTGAAACGAATCAGTATCTTCCTGTCCCGCAACTCATCTACTGTAGGACGCTGGTTCAACTTCCTGTTGAGTCTCTGCTTGATCTCTCTCCTCTCCTCCTGCTCTGACTGGTCGTTCCTCTCTGGAGATGAAACAGGAAGAACAACAAGTCAGAAACACACAGTACTGGAGATGGAGGGAGGGAGGAGAGAGATGGAGAAGAGAGATGGAGGGAAGAGGGAGATGGAGGGAGGAGAGAGATGGAGGGAGGAGAGAGATGGAGAGAGGAGAGAGATGGAGGGAGGAGAGAGATGGAGGGAGGAAAGAGAGATGGAGGGAGGAGAGAGATGGCGAGATGGAGGAGAAAGATGGATGGATGGAGGGAGGAGAGAGATGGAGGGAGGAGAGAGATGGATGGATGGAGGAGAGAGGAGAGAGATGGAGAGATGGAGGAGAAAGATGGATGGATGGATGGAGGAGAGAGATGGAGGGAGGAGAGAGATGGAGGAAGGAGAGAGATGGAGGATAGAGATGAAGGGAGGAGAGAGATGGAGGGAGGAGAGAGATGGAGGGAGGAGAGAGATGGAGGAGGAGAGAGATGGAGGAAGGAGAGAGATGGAGGAAGGAGAGAGATGGAGGGAGGAGAGAGATGGAGGGAGGAGAGAGATGGAGGGAGGAGAGAGATGGAGGAAGGAGAGAGATGGAGGGAGGAGAGAGATGGAGGGAGGAGAGAGATGGAGGAAGGAGAGAGATGGAGGAGAGAGATGGAGGGAGGAGAGAGATGGAGAGAGGAGGAGAGAGAGATGGAGGGAGAGAGAGATGGAGGAAGGAGAGAGATGGAGGAAGGAGAGAGATGGAGGAAGGAGAGAGATGGAGGGAGGAGAGAGATGGAGGAAGGAGAGAGATGGAGGAGAGAGATGGAGGAGAAAGATGGAGGGAGGAGAGAGATGGAGGGAGGAGAGAGATGGAGGGCGGAGAGAGATGGGGGGAGGAGAGAGATGGAGGGAGGAGAGAGATGGAGGAGAGAGAAGGAGGGAGGAGAGAGATGGAGGAGAGAGATGGAGGGAGGAGAGAGATGGAGGGAGGAGAGAGATGGAGGGAGGAGAGAGGGAAGTAGGATAGTCTACATTGACACGTGCATTCCATCTTGTTGCCATGGTGATGTAGTTATGATCATCCGCACTGACTGAACCCTGACATTGACCTGATGACTGGACCCTGACATTAACCTGACGACTGGACCCTGACATTGACCTGACGACTGAACCCTGACATTGACCTGATGACTGGACCCTGACATTAACCTGACGACTGAACCCTGACATTGACCTGATGACTGGACCCTGACATTAACCTGACGACTGGACCCTGACATTGACCTGATGACTGGACCCTGACATTAACCTGACGACTGGACCCTGACATTGACCTGACGACTGGACCCTGACATTGACCTGTCGACTGGACCCTGACATTGACCTGACGACTGGACCCTGACATTGACCTGACGACTGGACCCTGACATTGACCTGTCGACTGGACCCTGACATTGACCTGACGACTGGACCCTGACATTGACCTGACGACTGAACCCTGACATTTACCTGACGACTGGACCCTGGCGACTTGACCCTGACATTGACCTGATGACTGGACCCTGACATTGACCTGACGACTGGACCCTGACATTGACCTGACGACTGGACCCTGACATTGACCTGATGACTGGACTCTGACATTAACCTGACGACTGGACCCTGACATTGACCTGATGATTGGACCCTGACATTAACCTGACGACTGGACCCTGACATTGACCTGTCAACTGGACCCTGACATTGACCTGACGACTGGACCCTGACATTGACCTGACGACTGGACCCTGACATTGAACTGAAGACTGAACCCTGACATTGACCTGATGACTGGACCCTGACATTGACCTGACGACTGGACCCTGACCTGACGACTGGACCATGACATTGACCAGACGACTGGACCCTGACATTGACCTGACGACTGGACCCTGACATTGACCTGACGACTGGACCCTGACATTGACCTGACGACTGAACCCTGACGACTGGACCCTGACATTGACCTGACGATTGAACCCTGACATTGACCTGACGACTGGACCCTGACATTGACCTGACGACTGGACCCTGACATTGACCTGACGACTGGACCCTGACATTGACCTGACGACTGGACCCTGACATTGACCTGGCGACTGGACCCTGACATTGACCTGGCGACTGGACCCTGACATTGACCTGTCGACTGAACCCTGACATTGACCTGATGACTGGACCCTGACATTGACCTGACGACTGAACCCTGACATTGACCTGACGACTGAACCCTGACATTGACCTGATGACTGGACCCTGACATTGACCTGACGACTGAACCCTGACATTGACCTGATGACTGGACCCTGACATTGACCTGACGACTGAACCCTGACATTGACCTGATGACTGGACCCTGACATTGTGACAAATCTCCTTTCAAAATGAGACTAAAACATTTGTGTGTGTGGTGTGAGAACAGTGATCTGGACAGGCAGATTAACGCCTAATAGGATGTATCCTATATTTATTAGCCAGTACAGATAGAGTTAGGATTTATCATTTATTAGACAGTAGGGTTCGAGTTAGGATTGATGCCTTTACTATTATTCTACAATGTAGAAAATAGTAAAAATCCAGGAAAACCCTGGAATGAGGAGGTGGTTCTGTATATATTTTTTACACCCTTTCTCTCCGCAATTTCGTGATTTCCAATTGGTAGTTACAGTCTTGTCCCATCGCTGCAACTCCCGTACGGACTCGGGAGAGGCGAAGGTCGAGAGCCGTGCGTCCTCCGAAACACAACCAAGCCGCACTGCTTCTTGACACAATGCCCGTTTAACCCGGAAGCCAGCCGCACCAATGTGTCGGAGGAAACACCGTGCACCTGGTGACTGTGTCAGCGTGCACTGCGCCCGGGCCGCCACAGGAGTCGCTAGTGTGCACGATGGGACAAGGACATCCCGCTGGCAAAACCCCTCCCCTAACCCGAACGCCGCTGGGACAATTGTGTCCCGCCTCATGGTCGCTGCCGACTGCGACACAGCCCGGGATCGAACCCGGGTCTTTAGTGACGCCTGAAGCGATGCAGTGCCTTATCGGAGGCCCTAACAAAGTTGATGTAAAACTATATTTTTTTTTTAAGAAACAAATTCAGTATAAACTGTAGTGTTGTTGTTCCATGCAACATGTATTCATCACCATGGCAATAAATTTAACACTGAAGTAATTTAGACATTTAATCATGTTGCACTGAAGCCCACCCGGCTCATCTGGAGAGTCGATACAGACAGTGGACAGTTTCACTTATAAAAGATGATAATAAACTATTATCCGTTATAAAGTATAATATGTGTTATATCCTCTTGTTTTAATCGATTATAAACTATGTATCATGGTCCAATACTCACGTTTAAGGATGTTCCGACTCTCCAGCTCCTCTACCGCGGGTCTCTGGCTCAGCCGCCTGCGGAAAAACAGTAGAATCAGGTTCTGAACCATGATGTTGTTGTCGTCTGTTACCCTGGTCCTCCAGCCAGGTCACAGTCTCTACTAGCAGCAGGAGAAGTCGAGATGTCTGAGGATCTACACTTCCTAGTGAACCATGTGGAGTCTAGAGACCCTCTTCTGTGACTGAACCGAGAGCGCCTCCACATCGGGGTAGAAGGCAAGGCGCGTTTTATCACGTTAAAAAACACAAAGTCCCGATTGCAGAATATTTGTCCAGTTTTAGAGCGTTCTTTTCCCTTCAATAAATATTTCCCAAGTGCAAGATAAAACAGTAAGGATAGTTTCAGCGCGACTGGAAAGTAAAATGATAAATCTGTATGATCCTGTACAACTAGATGAAGGACTGAGCTCAGTTAGTGTCGGTAGCAGAATGACGAGTGTTCTGCTCGGCTCTCTCCTCTCGAACTATTCTGTCTGGCTTCTGACGCCGTGCTGTCCGATGCACTGGTGTAAAGTAATTAGGCAAGAATACTTTAAAGTACTAGTTAAGTCGGTTTTTTTCTATTTGTACTTTACCATTTATATATTTTTGAATATTTTTACTTTACATTCCTAAAGAAAATTATGTACTTTTTACTCCATACAGTTTTCCTGACACCCAAAAGTACTCGTTACATTTTGAATGCTTAGAAGGAGAGAACTGGTCCAATTCACGCACTTATCAAGAGAACATCCCTGGTCATCTCTACTACTGGATCTGGCGGATTCCTTAAACACAAATGCTTCGTTTGTAAATGATGTCTAAGTGTTGGAGTGTGACCCTGGCTATCCATACATTTAAACAACAAGAACATTTGATTTGCTTAATATAAGGAACTTGAAATGATTTATACTTTTACGTTTGATACTTAAGTATATTCACAACCAAATACTTTTTAGACTATTACTCAAGTAGTATTTTACTGGGTGACTTTAACTTTTACTTCAGTCATTTTCTATCAAAGAATCTTTACTTTTACTCAACTATCACAATTGGGTACTTTCCGGTGTAGGCCGTCATAGTAAATCATCATGTGTTCTTAACTGGCTTGCCTAGTTAAATAAAGGTTAGATAAATGCACCTTGGTGCTGGAGAGCTCTTGCTTTTGCTACGGTCCCAAGGATCCCGGATAGCAAGATCCTTTTTCCTAAAGCACAGCAGCATCACGGCAAGGGGAGGATGGGCGTTTCTCCGCAGGTAGGAAATTCCCACCTACGATTCAAAAGGCGCTTTAAAATGCTCCAACCAGAGATTCAGCTGGCACTAGTGATGGGAAGTTGGTCTCTTTTTATTGACTCGGATCTTTTCGAATCGTTCATCCAAAATAACAAATATTTCGACAAATTTCGTTCATCTGAGTCATTAAAGGCCCGAGCACGCAGGACCCCGGACCGGTGAACTCCAAACTGGAAAGAGTCTTGGATCTACAAGCCTCTCCTTCACACGACGTTCACCATAGGGGGCTTATCGGAGCTGTCATTTGTTACGGAGACGTGTAAACGTGTGCTTTAAACAATGTACATTTTGTTGATTGCTAGGCATACCAGTAAGGTTATTTCTTGATACATTTGAAACGACATCTAGCCGCAGCCGGACTAGACGGACCGACTCTTGGCGGAATGCATTGTTTGACTGCGGCGAGGGTGATAAGCACGTCGTTGGCGAACGCAGCCCCCCAAACGATTCGGTCTCGAGTTCGAGTTTGTGGAGAAAAGGCTGTGTGTAGCCTGTTTTTTTGTTCTACAAAGATGTCCATCAGATGATTATGCTGTGTTCATAACCAAGTGGGAAGGTGGTATTTAGTTGGAAACTCATATTTTATTCTTCAACTTCTCCCACATGCTGACCACTGATGTCGCACACTCAGGAAATTACCTCCATAACAGCCTTTTCAGCAGTTAAATGCAACAACAAAACATTAGTTATATGAAAATTATCTATTAATATGTTTTTTTAATACTATAATTTATTTACAAGCATGATATAACAGCTTGTTGACCATTAGCCAATCAGCGTTTCTCAATGAGTTCAAAGCATGTGAATGCATCCAACTGGTATTTACAGCCAGTAACAATTCACCCCTCTACCACACACACACACACACACACACACACACACACACACACACACACACACACACACACACACACACACACACACACACACACACACACACACACACACACACACACACACACACACACACACACACACACACACACACACACACACACACACACACACACACACACACACACACACACACGTGAAGGTAAGGACTGAACAGAGTTTTAAACATTACAGCTCTAAATAAATCAGTCTATATAAAACAGTGTCTGTCCCTGTTCTGGTCCTGTTCCTGGTCCTATCCCTGTTCAGGTCCTGTCCCTGGTTCTGTCCCTGTTCTGGCCCTGTCCCTGTTCTGGCCCTGTTCTGTTCAGGCCCTGTCCCTGGTCCTGTCCCTGTTCTGGTCCTGTCCTGTTCAGGTCCTGTCCCTGGTTCTGTCCCTCTTCTGGTCCTGTTCTTGCCCTGTCTCTGGTGCTATCCCTGTTCTGGTCCTGTCCCTGTTCTGGTCCTGTCCCTGTTCTGGTCCTGTCCCTGTTCTGGTCCTGTCCCCTATGCGCCCTGGTCAAAACTAGTGCACTTTAAAAAAGGTAATCCGTTACCATTTGGGATGCAAGCCCAGTCTATATAAAGCCCAGTGTATGTCCCGGCCCAGCCCTGGCAGAGAGAGGTGGAGCAGGACACCTGGGTTACAGAACTGAAATAGAACAGCATTCTGAGGGCTCAGCTGTGACTAAGGCACTGCACGGTAGGGACCACTGAGATGTGTGTTTGTGTGTGTGGGGGTGTGGACAGTAGGGACCTCTGAGACGTCTACACACAACAGGGTTACCATGTGCTTACCAGGACAACATATCCTAACATGAATATAAATCTATTAGGACAACATGGTCTACCATGAATATAAATCTATTAGGACAACATGGTCTACCATGAATATAAATCTATTAGGACAACATGGTCTACCATGAATATAAATGCCAGTTGACCAACTGACAAGTGTCTTCACTGACATTTTCAACCTCTCCCTGTCTGAGTCTCTAATACCAACATGTTTTAAGCAGACCACCATAGTGCCTGTACCCAAGAACACTAAGGTAGCCTTGGACTTCCTGACAGGCCGCCCCCAGGTGGTAAGGGTAGGTAACAACACATCCATCACGCTGATCCTCAACACAGGGGACCCTCAGGGGTGCGTGCTCAGTCCCCTCCTGTACTCCCTGTTCACTCATGACTGCACGGCCAGGCACGACTCCAACACCATCATTACATTTCCCCATGACACAACAGTGGTAGGCCTGATAACCGACAATGATGAGACAGCCTATAGGGAGGAGATCGCAGTGACCTGGCCGTGTGGTGCCAGGACAACAACCTCAACGTGATCAAGACAAAGGAGATGATTGTGGACTACAGGAAAAAGAGGACTGAGCACGCCCCCATTCTCATCGGCAGGGCTGCAGTGGATCAGGTTGAGGGCTTCAGGTTCCTTGGTGTCCACATCACCAACAAACTAGAATGGTCCAAACACACCAAGACAGTCGTGAAGAGGGCACCACAAAGCCTATTCCCCCTCAGGAGACTGAAAAGATTTGGCATGGGTCCTCAGATCCTAAAAAGGTTCTACAGCTGCACCATCGAGAGCATCCTGACTGGTTGCATCACTGTCTGGTATGACAACTGCTTGGCCTCCGACTGCAAGGCACTACAGAGAGTAGTGCGAATGGCCCAGTACATCACTGGGGCCAAGCTTCCTGCCATCCAGGACCTCTACACAAGGCGGTGTCAGAGGAAGGCCCTAAAAATTGTCAAAGACTCCAGCCAACCTAGTCATAGACTGTTCTCTCTGATACCGCTCGGCAAGCGGTACCGGAGCGTCAAGTCTAGGTCCAAGAGGCTTCTAAACAGCTTCTACCCCCAAGCCATAAGACTCCTGAACAGCTAATCAAATTGCTACCCAGACTATGTGCATTGCCCCCTTCCTCATTTATACCACTGATACTCTCTGTTATCATCTATGCATAGTCACTTTAATAACTTTAACTTTAATAAACCCTGCACATTGACTCTGTACCAGTACCCCCCTGTTTATAGTCTCGCTATTGTTATTTTACTGCTGCTCTTTAATTACTTGTTGCTTTTATTTCTTATTCTTATCCGTATTTTTTTAAACTGCATTGTTGTTTAGGGGCTCGTAAGTAAGCATTTCACTGTAAGGTCTACACCTGTTGTATTCAGCATTTCACTGGAAGGTCTACACCTGTTGTATTCAGCTTTTCACTGGAAGGTCTACACCTGTTGTATTCAGCATTTCACTGGAAGGTCTACACATGTATTCGGCACATGTGACTAATACAATTGGATTTGATCACCCCAATCCACAAAAGCGGAGACAAATTGAACCCAATAACTACCGTTGGATATGCATCAACAGCAACCTTGGTAAAATCCTCTGCATTATCATAGACAGCAGACTTGCACATTTCGTCAATGAAAACAATGTACTGAGCAAATGTCAAATTGGCTTTTTACCAAATTACTGTACGACAGACCAAGTGTTCACCCTCCACACCCCTCATGCTTTGTTGATTTCAAAAAAGCTTTTGACTCAATTTGGCATGAGGGTCTGCTATACACATCGATGGAAAGCGGTGATGGGGGAAAAACATACGACATTATAAACTCCATGTACACAACAACAAGTGTTTGTTTAAAATTGGCAAAACACATTTCTTCCCACAGGGCCGTGGGGTGAGACAGGGATGCAGCTTAAGCCCCACCCTCTTCAACATATATATCAACGAATTGGCGAGGGCTCTAGAACAGTTTGCAGCACCCGGCCTCAACCCTACTAGAATCTGAAGTCAAATGTCTACTGTTTGCTGATGATCTGGTGCTTCTGTCCCCAACCAAGGAGGGCCTAGAGCGGCAAGTAGATCTTCTGCACAGACTCTGCCAGACCTGGGCCCCGACAGTAAATCTCAGTATGACAAAAATAATGGTATTCCAAAAAAGGTCCAGTTGCCAGGATCACAAATACAAATTCCATCTAGACACCGTTGCCCTAGAGCACACAAAAAACTATACATACCTTGGCCTAAACATCAGCGCCACAGGTAACTTTCACAAAGCTGTGAATGAGCTGAGAGACACGGCAAGAAGGGCCTATGCCATCAAAAGGAACATACAATTCTGGCAAAAAATACTTTAATCAGTTACAGAAACAATTGCCCTTTATGGTTGTGAGGTCTGGGGTCTGCGGAGCAGAATTAGGCCGATATCCGCTAATGATCAAAATCAAGAAAAGAGCCGTTAAATTCTACAACCACCTAAAAGGAAGCGATTCACAAACCTTCCATAACAAAGCCACCACCAACAGAGAGATGAACCTGGAGAAGAGTCCCCTAAGCAAGCTGGTCTAGGGGCTCTGTTCACAAACACAAACAGACCCCACAGAGTCCTCACCTACAGAGAGATGAACTTGGAGAAGAGTCCCCTAAGCAAGCTGGTCCTGGGGCTCTGTTCACAAACACAAACAGACCCCACAGAGCCCCAGGACAGCAACACAATTAGACCAAACCAAATCATGAGAAAACAAAAAGAATTACTTGACATATTGGAAGGAATTAACAAAAAACTGAGCAAACTAGAATGCTATTTGGCCCTAAACAGAGAGTACACAGTGGCAGAATACCTGACCACCAAGACTAACCCAACTAATTGCACATCGCTACAACACTGCTCTAACCACTAGGCTACCTGCCGCCCCACTAGGCTACCTGCCGCCCCACTAGGCTACCTGCCGCCCCACTAGGCTACCTGCCACCCCACTAGGCTACCTGCTGCTGTATATAGACATAATGACATTTGAAATGCTTTTGGAACTTCTGTGAGTGTAATGTTTACTGTTAATTTGTATTGTTTATTTCACTTTTGTTTATTATCTATTTCACTTGCTTAGGCAATGTTATCATATGTTTCCCATGCCAATAAAGCCTATTAATTTAAATTAATCAGACAGACAGACAGAAAAAAAAGAAATAAGAGAGAGACTGAGTAGGGGGAGTCTCAGTGTTGCACATTAATATTTCAGCTGAAACAGAGAATCTCTCCTGCAGAATCACGACAAAACTGCAAGCAGACAGTATTGAACTGTTGTTGCCTAGCAACTACTATTGTACTGTTGCAATCCTATTGGATGTATTCAGGACAATTTAATGATGCCAGAGTCTAGTACCAGACTACAATTCTCAGTACCAGACTACTACTCCCTACCAGCCCAGTACCAGACTACTACTCCCTACCAGCCCAGTACCAGACTACTACTCCCTACCAGCCCAATACCAGACTACTACTCCCTACCAGCCCAATACCAGACTACAAGGAGAGGATGCAGAGGAGAGGATGCCTCTGGTATTACTGAGACACAGCCAGAGGAGAGGTTGCATCTGGTATTATTGAGACACAGCCAGAGGAGAGGTTGCATCTGGTATTATTGAGACACAGCCAGAGGAGAGGATGCCTCTGGTATTACTGAGACACAGCCAGAGGAGAGGTTGCATCTGGTATTATTGAGACACAGCCAGAGGAGAGGTTGCATCTGGTATTATTGAGACACAGCCAGAGGAGAGGATGCCTCTGGTATTATTGAGACACAGCCAGAGGAGAGGATGCATCTGGTATTATTGAGACACAGCCAGAGGAGAGGATGCATCTGGTATTATTGAGACACAGCCAGAGAAGAGGATGCACCTGGTATTACTGAGACACAGCCAGAGGAGAGGATGCATCTGGTATTATTGAGACACAGCCAGAGGAGAGGATGCCTCTGGTATTATTGAGACACAGACAGAGGAGAAGATGCATCTGGTATTATTGAGACACAGCCAGAGAAGAGGATGCATCTGGTATTACTGAGACACAGCCAGAGGAGAGGATGCATCTAGTATTATTGAGACACAGCCAGAGGAGAGGATGCCTCTGTTATTACTGAGACACAGCCAGAGGAGAGGATGCATCTGGTATTACTGAGACACAGCCAGAGGAGAGGATGCCTCTGTTATTACTGAGACACAGCCAGAGGAGAGGATGCCTCTGGTATTATTGAGACACAGCCAGAGGAGAGGATGCCTCTGGTATTACTGAGACACAGCCAGAGGAGAGGATGCATCTGGTATTACTGAGGGTAGAGATGTAGGTTACTGCGGTAAAAGCAAGATTCAAAAACAAAACAGGTATGGGAGATTCAATCAGGGAGAAAATACAATCTACTACCCTGCCTACCTGCCTCCTTCTTCCACTCCCCTCCCTCCTTTTCAGCGAGGGAGGAGAGCAGCGGTGCTGTGACATAGAGGAGACATTGATTAGGGCTGTGTGCCGCAGTATTTCAGCCGACAACTACAGAGCTAAATATAGCACACTAGGATTCCCTCTCCTCTCCTCCTCTCCTCTCCTCTCCTCTCCTCTCCTCTCCCCTCCTCTCCTCTCCCCTCCCCTCCCCTCCTCTCCAAAACCATCTGAGTTTTTCTGTACTCTACAATACACTGAACTGTGTTCCCTGGCCATACAGATGTTCTAACAGCATAGAAGACACAAAATACTGACATTTCCCAGGTGATGATGAGGACGCATGACATTTATCATGTCAATTTAACGCAGTCAAATATTTTTCCCCATGTGATTTTGAACCAGACGAGCGTGGCATGCTGAGCTGACTGCATCTGTACACACACACATACTGTAACGGTTTTGACTAGAGGTTATTGTTATTTACGTAACGGTTTTGACTAGAGGTTATTGTTATTTACGTAACGGTTTTGACTAGAGGTTATTGTTATTTACGTAACGGTTTTGACTAGAGGTTATTGTTATTTACATAACGGTTTTGACTAGAGGTTATTGTTATTTACATAACGGTTTTGACTAGAGGTTATTGTTATTTACGTAACGGTTTTGACTAGAGGTTATTGTTATTTACGTAACGGTTTTGACTAGAGGTTATTGTTATTTACGTAACGGTTTTGACTAGAGGTTATTGTTATTTACGTAACGGTTTTGACAGGGGTGCCAGGTAGGTTGTGCCTACCAGAGAAAATATTGATTTCTCCTTTTTGTTTGGAAGGGAATGAGTCCCGTCTGGTCTGTCAAGTCTACACCAATACAAAGGACTCATGTAAAAGTCAGGATGGACATAAACTTTTCATAAACCCTTAAAACATTGGAAATAACTTCAAAACAACTTTACTAATTTGCTTGGGTTGTATTACCAACATAAATGATCACACACATAATAATATAACAAACAACGAGCTCTGGTTCCTCACGAAGTGTTCCCGTGTTGTACCATTAGTCTGTTCCCGTGTTGTACCATTAGTCTGTTCCCGTGTTGTACCATTAGTCTGTTACCGTGTTGTACCATTAGTCTGTTACCGTGTTGTACCATTAGTCTGTTCCCGTGTTGTACCATTAGTCTGCTACCGTGTTGTACCATTAGTCTGTTACCGTGTTGTACCATTAGTCTGTTCCCGTGTTGTAACATTAGTCTGTTACCGTGTTGTACCATTAGTCTGTTACCGTGTTGTACCATTAGTCTGTTACCGTGTTGTACCATTAGTCTGTTCCCGTGTTGTAACATTAGTCTGTTACCGTGTTGTAACATTAGTCTGTTACCGTGTTGTAACATTAGTCTGTTAGCGTGTACCATTAGCAGCCTGGAGTGTTGAGTGCTGTTACCGTGTTGTAACATTAGTCTGTTACCGTGTTGTAACATTAGTCTGTTAGCGTGTACCATTAGCAGCCTGGAGTGTTGAGTGCTGCTGACTCAGAAGAACAAACAAACACACATCAGTAATGACCAGTAGTGACCAGTAATGACTAGTAGTGACCAGTAGTGACCAGTAGTGACCAGTAGTGACCAGTAACGATGATCTATTTTCCTACGCGCGTATGACAGAAAGTCAGAGCAAGTCTCTGGAAGCGCTGAGCTGTGTATTAATCCTGCTGTAGGACTCATTGCATCCACTCCGCACAGCACTAGCAGGTCAAACGAGCAACTAAAATGAACGAGTCACTCAGATAAACGACTCGTGAATGTTGAGCCAATAAAGCCTCAGTAATGGTTTTCTGAGTATACTCTCTGCCTCGGACTCTCTCTATCTCTATATCCAGTTGAAGTCGGAGGTTTACATACACTTAGGTTGGAGTCATTATAACTAGTTTTTCAACCAATTACTGAGGTTTAAATATATAGAGTACTGCACACACTACAATTACAGAGGTTTAAATATATAGAGAACTGCACACACTACAATTACTTAGGTTTAAATATATAGAGTACTGCACACACTACAATTACTGAGGTTTAAATATATAGAGTACTGCACACACTACAACTACTGAGGTTTAAATATATAGAGTACTGCACACACTACAATTACTGAGGTTTAAATATATAGAGTACTGTACACACTACAATTACTGAGGTTTAAATATATTGAATACTGCACACACTACAACTACTTAGGTTTAAAAATAAGCTCAACTGGACACCTTAATGAGGCAGTGAATGAACTGAGAGAGAAAGCACACAGGGCATTCCACACCATTAACCAAACAATTCACATTTAAATATAAAAATATGTCTAAAACTAATTGAATGCGTCATTGAACCAATTGCACTTCATGGCAGCGAGGTGTGGGGTCCACTTGCAAAACAAGATTTCCCCCAATGGGACAAACACCCCATTGAAACCCTGCATGCAGAGTTCTGTAAGATCCTCCTACATGTCCAGAGGAAAACTACAAACAGTGCATGCAGGGCAGAATTAGGACAATATCCACTAATAATAACAACTAAAAAAATAGCAATTAAGTTTTGGAAACATCTACAATACAGTGACCCCCTCTCATATCATTACCAAGCCCTGCAATGCCAAGAGCTGAGCAAAGAAAAGAGTCCCCTCATCCAGCTGGTCCTGGGGCTGAGTTCACAAACCTGTTCTACTAACACACTGAAGCCTCAGGACCAGAACACCCAATCAATCAGAATAAACAAAATTACAACACAGTCAAAACAAAACTACACAAGCACAAAACAAAATGCAGTGCTATCTGGCCCTAAATTGACAGTACACCATGGCTAACTATTTGATCATGGTTACTGATCAAAACCTTAGAAAAACCTTGGCAAAGTACAGGCTCAGTGAGACAGAGCTGCATTTCCTCACAAAATGTCAATAATTTAAACAATTAGAGAATTTCATTTCCCATTATTCAAGGTTTCAAACACCTCTCTGATGAAGATAGGCTACCCGTCCTGTTGGGGGAGGACACAGAGAGCTGTGGGTTGGCAGCGCACTACGTTGCTGCCTGCCATAAGATGAGGGACAGTGTCTGACAGACCAATCAACCTGCACATGTCCTCTATGCTTACTGTTATTGTTATTGTTCAACGTGGTTATTTTGACCCTTCATTATTGTTGTTACTGTTGTCAATATTGATTATTATTATTTGAATCTACAAAAGTAAGATTTGACAATATGTACACTTCATGCCGAGAGAGAGAAAGAGAGAGAGAGAGAGAGAGAGAGAGTCACGATCTTCATGGACGGACCAAGGCGCAGCGTGCCGGGTTGAGTTAAACATGTTTATTAGTAAACTCACTCAAACCAAAAACAACAAACGAAGATCAATCAGGTGTAGCACCAACGGCACATACACAATAACAGAGTCAACCTCCCACAAGGAAAGGAGGAAAAAAGGGCTACTAAAGTATGGCTCCCAATCAGAGACAACGATGGACAGCTGTCCCTGATTGAGAGCCCTACCTGGCCAACAGCAAAGAAATACAAAAACTAGAACATAGAATGCCCACCCCAAATCACACCCTGACCAAACCAAAAAGAGACATAAACAGGCTCCTACAGGTCAGGGCGTGACAGAGAGATGTGACTCACTTGGCCAGTTTTGTCTCTATGCGTAGTCAAAATCTGACAAGGTAAAAATCTGTCGTTCTGCCCCTGAACAAGGCAGTTAACCCACTGTTCCTAGGCCGTCATTGAAAAGAAAAATTTGTTCTTAACTGACTTGCCTAGTAAAATAAAGGTATACAAAATATATCTCCAGTCTCTCTAGGTCACACTGTGTGTGTAAATAACTCACTTGGCCAGCTTGGTCTCTATGTGTTGTCGTATCTCCTGTCTCTCCAGGTCTGAGCGAACAGATAGATAGATAGATAGATAGATATGGGACTGACTTGGCCAGCTTGGTCTCTATGTGTTGTCGTATCTCCTGTCTCTCCAGGTCTGAGCGAACAGATAGATAGATAGATAGATAGATAGATATGGGACTGACTTGGCCAGCTTGGTCTCTATGTGTTGTCGTATCTCCTGTCTCTCCAGGTCTGGAGCGAACAGATAGATAGATAGATAGATAGATATGGGACTGACTTGGCCAGCTTGGTCTCTATGTGTTGTCGTATCTCCTGTCTCTCCAGGTCTGAGCGAACAGATAGATAGATAGATAGATAGATATGGGACTGACTTGGCCAGCTTGGTCTCTATGTGTTGTCGTATCTCCTGTCTCTCCAGGTCTGAGCGAACAGATAGATAGATAGATAGATAGATATGGGACTGACTTGGCCAGCTTGGTCTCTATGTGTTGTCGTATCTCCTGTCTCTCCAGGTCTGAGCGAACAGATAGATAGATAGATAGATAGATAGATATGGGACTGACTTGGCCAGCTTGGTCTCTATGTGTTGTCGTATCTCCTGTCTCTCCAGGTCTGAGCGAACAGATAGATAGATAGATAGATAGATATGGGACTGACTTGGCCAGCTTGGTCTCTATGTGTTGTCGTATCTCCTGTCTCTCCAGGTCTGAGCGAACAGATAGATAGATAGATAGATAGATATGGGACTGACTTGGCCAGCTTGGTCTCTATGTGTTGTCGTATCTCCTGTCTCTCCAGGTCTGAGCGAACAGGGAAGATGTTTCTGTCCTCCAGCTCCTGCTGACTGGGCCGGTTACGAAGCTTCACCGTTAACAACTCCTTACGTATCCGCCGCGGCAGGGTGCCTACACACACACACACACACACACACACACACACACACACACACACACACACACACACACACACACACACACACACACACACACACACACACACACACACACACACACACACACACACACACACACACACACACACACACACACACACACACATTGTAACTCCATTGATAAACCCAGGCAGGGTGCATGTCATTGGTATAACCAGTTATAACCAGTTATTACCCATTATTACCACAGTAAGTACCGGGGCAGGGTGCCTGTCATTGTTATAACAAGTTATTACCCATTATTACCACAGTAGGTACCAGGGCAGGGTGCCTGTCAGTGTTATAACCAGTTATAACCAGTTATTACTCATTATTACCACAGTAAGTTCTGGGGCAGGGTGCCTGTCAGTGTTATAACCAGTTATTACCCATTATTACCACAGTAAGTCCCGGGGCAGGGTGCCTGTCAGTGCTATAACCAGTTATAACCAGTTAATACCTATTATTACCACAGTAAGTCCTGGGGCAGGGTGCCTGTCAGTGTTATAACCAGTTATAACCAGTTAATACCCATTATTACCACAGTAAGTCCCGGGGCAGGGTGCCTGTCAGTGGTATAACCAGTTGTAATAAGTCAGAACCATTATTCCAGCAGTCTGAGCTAACATAAGGTCTTTAACCTTCTTCGGGATCGGGACGGTTGAGCTAACATAGCCTAATGTGATTAGCATGAGGTTGTAGGTAACAAGAACATTTCCCAGGACATAGACATATCTGATATTGGCAGAAAGCTTAAATTCTTGTTAATCTAACTGCACTGTCCAATTTACAGTAGCTATTACAGTGAAATAATACCATGCTTGAGGAGAGTGCACAATTTTTAACTTTAAAAATGATTAAGAAACAAATTAGGCACATTTGGGAAGTCTTGATACAGCATTTTGAACAGAAATGCAATGGTTCATTGGATCAGTCTAAAACTATGCACATACACTGCTGCCATCTAGCGGCCAAAATCTAAATTGCACCTGGGCTGGAATAATACATTATGGGCTGGATGATAGTACAAAAAAAGGCTTCAGGGCCTGAGCTACAGGCTGTTAGATTTGAGTATGTCATTTCAGACGAAATTGGACAAAAAAGGGGCGGATCCTTAACCTGTTTTTTCCACTTGTCCTTCAGACAAAAATGTTGTTGTTTAACGCAATAAATTACTTTACAAAATAAAATTCATAATTATTCCCATATCATTATTACAGGGAATCAGACAAATTATGCTACCCCCTGCTTATCGGCTACTTAACTTATTCAAGCCTGTCTCAAAAAACTACACTGCCCCTTTAAGACATAAAAAAATCTCTTTACCTGACTGGCTTTTCAGAGAAAAGTTAATACTTTCATGCTGATAAACTTCTGTTCGGTGTGGGTGTGTGTGTGGGTGTGTGTGTGTGTATGAGATCTACCGGAGATGACAGAGTCGTTCCAGCGGTCAGGATCGTCTAGACGTCTGTTCTCCTTGTTCTCATCTGACTCTCTCTCTCTCTCCTTCTCTCTCTCCTTCTCTCTCTCCTTCTCCCTCTCCGGCCCTCCGAACAGCTCTTTCTCCACGCTGGCTGTATGCAACAGATGACCGTCAGACCGACGCTTCGGAGAAGAGTGTATCTCCTTTGGTTGGAAACTGGAGGACAACAGAGCACAAAGATACCTTTGAATAAAAGAGGGGGGTTGATCTGGTAACTGAAGAGCTGCTGGGTTCACATCCTAACAATCCTCTAGCGTTGTGGCCTTGAGCAAGGCACTTTACCCCACAACAACATGCTCTCCATCCACCTGTCCTGTCTGTGCTTGGTGATTGATTGATTGATTGATTGGTTGGTTGGGGGAGTTTTTCCTGGCCACTGTGGCTTCTGTCTCTGCATTGCTTGCTCTTTGGGGTTTTAGGCTGGGTTTCTGTAAAACACTTTGAGACAACTGCTGATGTAAAAAAGGGCTTCATAAATAATAGATTGATTGGTGTCCTACCTGTGCTGTCTGTGTTTGGTGGCCAGGGCGCGATGGAGCTCCTCTATGATGCAGCTGGGTGGTGGTGGGGGGTGCAGCACCCCCAGGTGGGGAGAGCCAGTAGGGGTGGTGATCCGTCCTCTCAGCAAGGAATCCTGGGAGGTTCTGGGCAGAGTGAAGTTCCTGGGGAAAGTGGCTGGAGACTTCTTCCTCTCTGGGTTAGCACCCGACTTAGGGAAAGGGTGAGGACCTGGAGAGAGTGGAATAATAATATAATGTTACTGTTACCCTGTTGGTAAATATAATACAAACATCTCTAAGACACAGAACGCGTCTCCTTCCTGAGCGGTATGATGGCTACGTGGTCCCATGGTGTTTATACTTGCATACTGTTGTTTGTACAGATGAACGTGTTACCTTCAGGCGTTTGCAAATTGCTCCCAAGGATGAACCAGACTTGTGGAGGTCTACTATTTTTTTTCTGAGGTCTTGGCTGATTTCTTTAGATTTTCCCATGATGTCAATCAAAGAGGCACTGAGTTTGAGGGTAGGCCTTGAAATACATCCACAGGTACACCTCCAATTGACTCAAATGATGTCAATTAGCCTATCAGAAGCTTGTAAATCCATGACATAATTTTCTGGAATTTTCCAAGCTTTTTAAAGGCACAGTCAACTTAGTGTATGTAAACTTCTGACCCACTGGAATTGTGATACAGTGAATTATAAGTGAAATAATCTGTCTGTAAACAATTGTTGGAAAAATTACTTGTGTCATGCACAAAGTAGATGTCCTAACCGACTTGCCAAAACTATGGTTTGTTAACAAGAAATTTGTGGAGTGGTTGGAAAACGAGTTATAATGACTCCAACCTAAGTGTATGTAAACTTCCGACCTCAACTGTATATATATATATATATATATACTAGCCTGGTGGAGAGGTATAAGATACTGTGATGATCTGTGATAGTTCAAACTAACCCCCTGTCTGCCCCAGCTGGGACCGTATTAAGCTAGCAGTATGAGGCTTCTTAGCGTTAGCTAGCAGGCTAACAGGCCAGTAACAGAGGCTAGCTAGAAGCTGATTTGAGACTTACCCTCTAGACTGCCCAGCCTGGTCAGTAGTTTGGGCCGGCTGGGGGGTGGCGGGGTCCTGGCCCGGCAGGGTGGGGGGTCCATTGGGTGGGGTGTCTCCTGTCCCACTCCTGTCTCAGCCTGTCCCAGAGAGCTGTCCACACAGGACTCACAGAGGGACGCGTCCTCCTCTCCTCTCTCCTCACTCTGGCTGAGGACGGCCACCATCACAATGTCCTCTGTCAGGTCCACCACTGAAACAAACAATATCATCATCAACAACACAGTCCTCTGTCCAATTATTGCTATTAAAAGTTATTCTTGTAAATCTGAAATGAATCAGCTGGCTTACTGTGGTTCTGATCTCCTGTCACTGTGCCTTTGTAAGATGCCATACGTAATATGACTGCAGAGGTTCACGGTCACTGTCGCCACCCAGAGGCGGCGCTCAGAAAACGGCAAACACTGCACTGCAGTCCTAAATCAACATGTGGGGGTCAGTTGTCCTACCTGTAGAGGGGTTGTCTTCGTCGCTGACCAGGTCCTCTGAGGTGGTTGCCAGGGGAGCCAGAGGTTCCTCCTCCTCTGCATCTGATTGGCTGGGAGTGTCAGGGTCCTCTACCCCCCCACACGCCTCACAACACTCTACACACACACACACAGACACACACACACAGAACAGAAGTTTATCAGCATGAAAGAATTCACTTTTTTACTATTGTGTGTGTGTGAGTGTGTGTGTGTGTGTGTGCGTGAGTGTGTGTGTGTGTGTGTGTGTGTGAGTGTGTGTGTGTGAGTGTGTGTGTGTGTGTGTGTGTGTGTGTGTGTGTGTGTGTGTGTGTGTGTGTGTGTGTGTGTGAGTGTGTGTGAGTGTGTGTGTGTGTGTGTGTGTGTGAGTGTGTGTGTGTGAGTGTGTGTGTGAGTGTGTGTGTGTGTGTGTGTGAGTGTGTGTGTGTGTGTGAGTGTGTGTGTGAGTGTGTGTGTGTGTGTGTGTGTGTGTGTGAGAGTGTGTGTGTGTGTGTGTGTGTGTGTGTGTGTGTGTACCTGGCTCAGTCCCCTCCAGGCCCCTCCTAACCAGTTGGTCTGGGGTCTGTGGTACCGCTGCCTTCCTCTCTACAGCTGAAGCACACAGAACAATGTCATCAGGTTCATCCTGCTGGGGTCATATACATTCAGTTAGATAAGTGTCCCTCTTGGTCACCTGAGGAGTTCTGCTGCTTCTTTTTCCTCCACTTCCAGGGTTTAAAGATCCGTCCCAGACTGGCCAGTTTACTGTTCATCCTGACGGGAGGGGTCCGCACCCCCGAGACCACACCCCCTGGAGCACCCTCCTCCTGCTGCTGCTCCATCACTGAGAGGAGAGGGGGAGGAGGAGAGGAGAGAGGGAGGAGGAGAGGAGAGAGAGAGGAGGAGAGGAGAGAGGGAGGAGGAGAGGAGAGAGAGAGGAGGAGAGGAGAGAGAGAGGAGGAGAGAAGAGGAAGGGAAGAGAGCTCAGAGTTAACACAGCACCACCTATAGGACTAGCAGGGAACTGTTAGAGGGTAGTGCATATGGCCCAGCACATCACTGGGGCCAAGCTGCGTGCCATCCAGGACCTGGATGGCAGGCTGCTAAACAGCTTCTACCCCCAAGCCATCAGACTGCTGAACAGCTTCTACCCCCAAGCCATCAGACTGCTGAACAGCTTCTACCCCCAAGCCATCAGACTGCTGAACAGCATCTACCCCCAAGCCATCAGACTGCTGAACAGCTGCTGCCCCCAATCCATTAGACTACTGAACAGCTTCTATCCCCAAGTCATTAGTCTGCTGAACAGCTTCTACCCCCAAGCCATCAGACTGCTGAACAGCTTCTACCCCCAAGCCATAAGACAGCTGATCAGCTTCTACCCCCAAGCCATTAGACTGCTGAACAGCTTCTATCCCCAAGTCATTAGTCTGATGAACAGCTTCTACCTCCAAGCCATCAGACAGCTGAACAGCTTCTACCCCAAGCCATCAGACTCCTGAACAGCTTCTACCCCCAAGCCATCAGACTGCTGAACAGCTTCTACCCACAAGCCATCAGACTGATGAACAGCTTCTACCCCCAAGCCATCAGACTGCTGAACAGCTGCTGCCCCCAATCCATTAGACTGCTGAACAGCTTCTACCCCCAAGCCATCAGACTGATGAACAGCTGCTACCCCCAAGCCATAAGACAGCTGATCAGCTTCTACCCCCAAGCCATTACACTACTGAACAGCTTCTATCCCCAAGTCATTAGTCTGCTGAACAGCTTCTACCCCCAAGCCATCAGACTGCTGAACAGCTTCTACCCCCAAGCCATCAGACTGCTGAACAGCTTCTACCCCCAAGCCATAAGACAGCTGATCAGCTTCTACCCCCAAGCCATCAGACTGCTGAACAGCTGCTGCCCCCAATCCATTAGACTGCTGAACAGCTTCTACCCCCAAGCCATTACACTACTGAACAGCTTCTATCCCCAAGTCATTAGTCTGATGAACAGCTTCTACCTCCAAGCCATCAGACTGCTGAACAGCTGCTACCCCCAAGCCATAAGACAGCTGAACAGCTTCTACCCCCAAGCCATCAGACTCCTGAACAGCTTCTACCCCCAAGCCATCAGACTGCTGAACAGCATCTACCCCCAAGCCATCAGACTGCTGAACAGCTGCTGCCCCCAATCCATTAGACTGCTGAACAGCTTCTACCCCCAAGCCATCAGACTGATGAACAGCTGCTACCCCCAAGCCATAAGACAGCTGATCAGCTTCTACCCCCAAGCCATTAGACTACTGAACAGCTTCTACCCCCAAGCCATCAGACTGCTGAACAGCTTCTACCCCCAAGCCATCAGACTGCTGAACAGCTGCTACCCCCAAGCCATAAGACAGCTGATCAGCTTCTACCCACAAGCCATCAGACTCCTGAACAGCTTCTACCCCCAAGCCATCAGACTGCTGAACAGCTTCTACCCACAAGCCATCAGACTGATGAACAGCTTCTACCCCCAAGCCATCAGACTGCTGAACAGCTGCTGCCCCCAATCCATCAGACTGCTGAACAGCTTCTACCCACAAGCCATCAGACTGCTGAACAGCTTCTACCCCCAAGCCATCAGACTGCTGAACAGCTGCTGCCCCCAATCCATCAGACTGCTGAACAGCTTCTACCCACAAGCCATAAGACTGCTGAACAGCTAATCAAATGGATACCCGGACTATCGTATAAATGGATACCCGGACTATCGTATAAATGGATACCCGGACTATCGTATAAATGGATACCCGGACTATCGTATAAATGGATACCCGGACTATCGTATAAATGGATACCCGGACTATCGTATAAATGGATACCCGGACTATCGTATAAATGGATACCCGGACTATCGTATAAATCCAAGATGGCGTAGCAGTAGGACGTGTGTATTTGCCTTTGTCTTATCCCGTGTCTTATCCCGTGTCTTATCCCGTGTCTTATCCCGTGTCTTATCCGTGTCTTATCCGTGTTTTATCCCGTGTTTTATCCCGTGTTTTATCCCGTGTCTTATCCCGTGTTTTATCCCGTGTCTTATCCCGTGTTTTATCCCGTGTCTTATCCCGTGTCTTATCCCGTGTTTTATCCCGTGTCTTATCCCGTGTTTTATCCCGTGTCTTATCCCGTGTTTTATCCCGTGTCTTATCCCGTGTCTTATCCCGTGTTTTATCCCGTGTCTTATCCCGTGTTTTATCCCGTGTTTTATCCCATGTTTTATCCCGTGTCTTATCCCGTGTTTTATCCCATGTAAATAGCTGTTTTTTTCGTACATATCTTAATCTCACTTTCTATCTATGAATTAAATATACTTTCCTGCAACCCTCCTCACCCAATGTGGTACGGATCTGCTGTTTTTATTCCTTATAACTGGAACTTCCACCAGGAGCTAGCCAGCTAACTAGCTACTAGTCTTTGTTAGCCACGGCTTGCGGTCTTCACCTTTTTCTCGGTCACCAACCAGCCTTAGCTCGGACAACACCTGCCAGTCTGCACAGCGCGATATCAACCCAGGGCATATCGGACTGCTTCTCTCTTCCACATCACCGGATTCCTGCCGCTCTGGATCATTACACCGGATCATCGCAGCTAGCTAGCTGCAAACGAGTGGCTACGGTTAGCTAACGCCTCTGTCCCGAAGCAAGCACAAGCTAGCCTTGAGCTAGCCTCCAGCTAGGCCCATATACCAGCTAATTCTAGGGCTACAATACCTCCATTGCCAATTGGCCTGGACCCTTTATTGTCAACACGGAGACCCGCCGATCCATCACTGGACTGGACTGCTGACGTGATCACCCATTAAGTGTGGTCTCAACAGGCTATTCTGTTACAATGTCGCCGAATAACCATCTACTAGCCCTGGCCCGATAGCTTTTCTGAAAGCTGTGTCTCCTGCGTAGAAGTGACTACCGAACGGCACCCTGACTCACCTATTTCTGCTCTTTTGACTCTATGATCACTCGGCTATACAGCTGATGCCCCCTGGACTGTTTCAATAACACGGTATCTCATTTTTTTTACCTGTCGGCCCCAGCCTCGAACTCAGGTCCTGTATGTACCTAACTGACCCTCTCTGCCCATTCATGGCCATTTACCCGTTGTTGCTCTCCTGATCAACACCTGTGATTGCTTTATGCCTCTCTCTAATGTCAATATGCCTTGTCTACTGCTGTCTAGGCTAGTTCTTATTGCTTTATTTCACTGTAAAGCCCTCAGTCCCGCTCAACATGCCTTAGATAGCTCTTTTGTCCCACCCCCCACACATGCAGAGATATCACCTGGCTTAACTGGTGCCTCCAGAGACGAAACCTCTCTCATCGTCACTCAACGCCTAGGTTTACCTCCACTGTATTCCCATCCTACCATACCCTTGTCTGTACATTATGCCCTGAATCTATTCTACCACGCCCAGAAATCTGCTCCTTTAATTCTCTGTCCCAACGCACTAGACGACCAGTTCTCATAGCCTTTAGCCGTACTCTTATCCCACTCCTCCTCTGTTCCTCTGGTGATGCAGAGGTTAACCCAGGCCCTGCAGCCCCCAGCACCACTCCTATTCCCCAGGCGCTATCATTTGTTGACTTCTGTAACGGTAAAAGCCTTGGTTTCATGCATGTTAACATCAGAAGCCTCCTCCCTAAGTTTGTTTTATTCACTGCTTTAGCACACTCTGCCAACCCAGATGTCCTTACAGTGTCTGAATCCTGGCTTAGAAAGGCCACCAACATTTCTGAAATTTCCATCCCCAACTACAACATTTTCCGCCAAAAAAAACTGCCAAAGGGAGAGACTCATTTCCAGCCGCTTGTTATAAACCCCCCTCAGCCCCCAGTTGTGCCCTGGAAACCATATGTGAATTAATTGCCCACCATTTATCTTCAGAGTTTGTACAGTTAGGTGACCTAAACTGGGATATGCTTAACACCCCGGCAGTCCTACAATCTAAGCTAGATGCCCTCAATCTCACACAAATTATCAAGGAACCTACCTAAATAAGCATGCCCCATTCAAAAAATGTAGAACTAAGGACAGATATAGCCCTTGGTTCACTCCAGACTTGACTGCCCTTGACCAGCACAAGAAATCCTGTGGCGTACTGCATTAGCATCTAATAGCCCCCGCGATATGCAACTTTTCAGGGAAGTTAAGAACCAATATACACAGGCAGTTAGGAAAGCAAAGGCTAGCTTTATCAAACAGAAATGTGCATCCTGTTGCACAAACTCCAAAAGGTTCTGGGACACTATAAAGTCCATGAAGAATAAGAGCACCTCCTCCTAGCTGCCCACTGCACTGAGGCTAGGAAACACTGTCACCACCGATAAATCTACTGTCACGGCCCCTCCTCTGCATTGCAGGGGCGGTTCCTCCTGCAGGCAGAGGAGGGTCGTTAGTGATTGGAGCCACCTGGGCTCAGGGTATTTAACTGCTAATCACTAATCACCTCTCTCTCTCTCTGCTCCTCCAGGTATGGTCCTGTTTTGTTTGTTCCTTTGTAGTTTTGCATAGTTTCCACTCAGTCATGTTCACACACACAGATCCCTGCATCCCTGCACTTTACATACACCTTCCATTATGACATTTTCACACCTCATTCCTTTTTCTTTGTTAAAGTTAATAGTTTTTGGGTTGTAATAAAGAACCTTTTTGATTGGCCTACACCTGTTGTTCGTGTCCCCTCATTTTTGCCACAGGCTATGAGCCGGCGTGTGACACTACGATAATTGAGAATTTCAATAAGCATTTTTCTATGGCTGGCCATTGTTTTCTCCTGGCTACCCCTACCCCGGTCAACAGCCATGCACACCCACAGCAACTTGCCCAAGCCTCCCCCATTTCCCCTTCACCCAAATCCAGATTGCTGATGTTCTGAAAGAGCTGCAAAATCTGGACCAAGTTAACAAACAGACCATTTTGAATTCCACCGTACCTTCTCCGCCATGCAATCTGGTTTCCGAGCTTGTCATGGGTGCACCTCAGCTACGCTCAAGGTCCTAAGCAATATCATAACCGCCATCGATAAAAGACAATACTGTTTAGCCGTCTTCATCGACCTGGCCAAGGCTTTCGACTCTGTCAATCACCGCATTCTTATCGCAGACTCAACAGCCTTGGTTTTTCAAATGACTGGCTCGCCTGGTTCACCAACAACTTCTCAGACAGAGTTCAGTGTGTCAAATCAGAGGGCCTGTTGTCCGGGGCCTCTGGCAGTCTCTATGGGGGTGCCACAGGGTTCAATTCTCGGGCCGACTCTTTTCTCTGTATACATTAATGATGTCGCTCTTGCTGCCGGTGATTCTCTGATCCACCTCTACGCAGATGACACTATTCGGTATACTTCTGGCCCTTCTTTGGACACAGTGTTAACTAACCTCCAGACGAGCTTCAATGCCATACAGCACTCCTTCCGTGGCCTCCAACTGCTCTTAAATGCAAGTAAAACTAAATGCATGCTCTTCAACCGATCGCTGCCCGCACCTGCCCGCCCGTCTAGCATCACTACTCTGGACAGTTCTGACTTAGAATATGTGGACAACTACAAATACCTAGGTGTCTGGATAGACTGTAAACTCTCCTTCCAGACTCACATTAAGCATCTCCAATCCAAAATTAAATCTTGAATCGGCTTCCTATTTCACAACAAAGCATCCTTCACTCATGCTGCCAAACATACCCTCGTAAAACTGACTATCCTACCGATCCTTGACCTTGGCTATGTCATTTACAAAATAGCCTCCAACACTCTACTCAGCAAATTGGATGTAGTCTATCACAGTGCCATCTGTTTTGTCACCAAAGCCCCATATACTACCCACCACTGCAACCTGTATGCTCTCGTTGGCTGGCCCTCGCTTCATACTCGTCGCCAGACCCACTGGCACCAGGTCATCTGTAAGTCTTTGCTAGTTAAAGCCCCACCTTATCTCAGCTCACTGGTCACGATAACAACACCCACCCGTAGAACGCGCTCCAGCCGGTATATTTCACTGGTCATCCCCAAAGCCAACACTTCCTTTGGCCGCCTTTCCTTCCAGTTCTCTGCTGCTAATGACTGGAACGAATTGCAAAAATCACTGAAGCTGGAGTCTTATCTCCCTCACTAACTTTAAGCATCAGCTGTCAGAGCAGCTTACCGATCATTGCACCTGTACACAGCCCATCTGTAAATAGCCCATCCAACTACCTCATCAACTAGCACATCTATCACTCCAGTGTTTAATTACTAAATTGTAATTATTTTGCCACTATGGCCTATTTACTGCCTTACCTCCCAAATCTTACTACATTTGCACACGCTGTAATTTGTTTTTTTCTATTGTGTTATTGACGGTACGTTTCTGTACGTAACTGTGATGTTGGTGTTATTTATTTTTTTACATTGACCCACCCTTTTTTTTACGCTGTCACTGTTAATTATCTATCTATGCATAGTCACTTTACCCTACCTACATGTACATATTACCTCGACTAACCGGTATATTTTTCTTACCTCTTATTTTTCTTAACTGCATTGTTGGTTAAAGGCTTGTAAGCATTTCACTGTAAGGTTTACCCTGGTGTATTCGGGGCATGTGACAAATAGAATTGGACTTGATTTGATTTGTGGAAAAAATTTGAAGAAAATAACATAATTCTTTAACCAGGGCCGGGGCCTTTGTCAGGGCTGCAATCTGAGCCCCACGCTCTTCAATATTTACATCAACAAATTGGCCACTATTGTAGAAAAATCCTCAGCCCCTGGTATTAGTCTCCACAATTCAGAGGTTAAATGACTGCTCTTCGCAGATGACCTGTGCCTGCTGTCACCCACATCACATGGCCTAGAGCAGAGCCTGAACCTGCTAGAGCAATACTGCCAGACCTGGGCCCTGGCATTAAATCCCCAAAATACAAAAATAATGATTTTTCAGAGAAGATCTCAGGGAATTAGACCAAGTTCTCAATTGGTACAAAATATATAGAGTACTGCACACACTACAATTACTGAGGTTTAAATATATAGAGTACTGCACACACTACAATTACTGAGGTTTAAAAATCAGCAAAACTGGACACCTTAATGAGGCAGTGAATGAACTGAGAGAGAAAGCACGCAGGGCATTCCACACCATTAACCAAACAATTCACATTTAAATATAAAAATATGTCAAACTAATTGAATGCGTCATTGAACCAATTGCACTTCATGGCAGCGAGGTGTGGGGTCCACTTGCAAAACGAAAATTTCCCCCAATGGGACAAACACCCTGCATGCAGAGTTCTGTAAGATCCTCCTATATGTCCAGAGGAAAACTACAAACAATGCATGCAGTGTCTCACCCTGATCTGTTTCACCCGTCTTTTTCTCCACCCCCCACCAGGTGTCACCCTTCTTCCCCATTTCCCCCAGTGTATTTATACCTGTGTTCTCTGTTAGTCTGTTGCCAGTTCATTTTGTTTCGTCAAGCCTACCAGCGCTTTTTCCCGTGCTCCTGTCTGTCTCTGGTTCCTGTTTTCTAGCTTTCCCGATTTTGACCATTCTGCCTGCCCTGACTCTGAGCCTGCCTGCCGTTCTGTACCTTTCAGACTCTGCTCTAGACTACTGAACTCTGCCTGCCCTTGTTGGAGTAATAAACTTTGTTACTTCGAAACTGTCTGCATCTGGGTCTTCTCCTGAGCCTTGACATGCAGGACAGAATTAGGCCAATAAGCACTAATAATAACTCCAAAAATAGCAATTACGTTTTGGAAATACAGTGGCCTCCTCTCATATCATTACCAAGCACCTGCGATACCAAGAGCTGAGCAAAGAAAAGACTCCCCTCATCCAGCTGGTCCTGGTCTGACCAGGAACATCCAATCAATCCGAATAAACCAAATTACAACACAGTCAAAACAAAACTACATTACCTATTGGGAAACACAAGCACAAGCAAAATGCAGTGCTATCTGGCGCTAAATTGACAGTACACCATGGCAAACTATTTGACCATGGTTACTGTTCAAAACCTTAGAAAAACATTGACAAATGTACAGGCTCAGTGAGCACAGCCTTGCCATTGAGAAGGGTAGACACAGGAAAACCTGTCTCCCTGTAGAGGAAAGGTTGTGCAACCACTGCACTACAGCAGAACCTGAGACAGAGCTGCATTTCCTGATAAAATGTCAAAGATATAAAACAATTAGTGTCATTTCCTAGCTAGCTAACATTGAACCTAGTTGGTTAGCTATAGCTACCTTCAGATTCATGCAGGGTAGTAATGTTTTGAGTTGGGATTATGATTCATTGTTTAAATAGATACATTTTTGTCTAAACAAAAGACTCCGCTATGCAAGTAACCTTTCACTATATAGTTTACATCTTCTGTATCCTGTGCGCGTGACAGATACATTTAGATGTTATTTGATATAGTGTGTGTTTACCAGAGACGGTAATGTGAAGAACAACATATAGGACTAGTTAAAGGATATAGGATATAACGTCAACGAGTGTCCAAGTTCAAAGATTCTCTGGTAAAATGCCCTGCTTTAACTTCGTCACAACCGTAAGCTATTTTTCTGTAATTAGCTCGACGCTAACTTGTAAATAATGATCTTGTTGTGAGTTTATTTTCCTGAAATAATTCATAAGAATTCTCTAAAGTTAAGATGTTGTCAGCTATATATCATTATTTGAACTGGCTAGCAAGCTAACTTAACGTTAGCTAGCTAATGAGCTAGAAACATACCAAAACATTGTTTAGAATGTTTACTAAATAAATGTTTAAACAGATTGGGTTTACTGGTGTTAAAATACAACAGTTATGTTATTTTGGACCACCAGGCTGCTGATGTCATGCAGCCTGTCGTTTTTTGTGTTTATACTTTTTCATAACGACAACGACAAGTTTCATGTTGGACGACAATAGAATGTTCATGATGTCACTGCGACAATTGTATACAGACATGTTGATAGATGTAGTATAAACCAGACTTTAGTCTTGAAATCTTTGGTTGTTTACTACACTACTGTACTCACTCTGTATAGCACATGGCCTCACATGTGAATCCTTAAAGAGATGGGTGGGGATAAGGCTTAAGATGGTGTGAACAATGATGAATTGGTGGAGACAAAGAAGAGCTCTCCAGTAGGTACCAAAACATTCCAGGGCCATTTTCTAAAAATTGGGGTTACAAGTTCAGCAACTTTCAAACCAGAATTACTTTACCTTTGTTCCTCATCTGCAGTACATGATATAATTTTTTTTTATCTCGGAGTCCCTACTTTCATCCAATGTAAAAAAAAAAAACTATTTCAAATTTTGCTACATAAGACCGAATCGAGCCAGTCGGTCACATATGTACATTGTTTCGTCATGCAAATGAAGCAAATTGAATCTAATTGAACTGAAAAAGAGAGAGAGAGGGACAGAGAGAGAGAAAAAGAGGGAGAGATAGGAACATGCTGAATCTCTTCAGTGACAGGCTCTATAATGACCAATCAATATTCTGGGAATCATATCCCTCTCTGTGGTCCAGACCTGTTAGACAACAGTCAACATGGGATGTGTCCTAAACCCTAATACTTATGAATAAAACAATGTGCTACCAAACCTACTTGCAGGATTGGTTATCTCTTGAGGTCACTACAGTCTCGACCAATTTAAGTAAATTCTCCTTTAGTTTTAGTGCCACCCATTGTTGGAAAAGCCTACAAAAATCCTTCTATCTTGATTCCCTGGTGCCAAGAGGCCAGTTTAGGACTCTGGTGTTGAATGAATTCATTGAGAAATGCAGTGGAGGCTCCTCAGAGGAGGAAGTGGAGGACCATAACAATACAAATTGTAAAATAAATAGATAAAGCTACACTAACTATAATAACGTCACCAAATAATTGATTAAAACACCCTATTTTGCAAAGAAGTTCTACAGTAGCCTTAAGAGCACTGTATGGTAGCACCATGGTGTAGCCGATAGACAGCTAGCTTCCGTCCTCCTCTGAACACATTGACTTCGATACAAAACCTAGGAGGACCTTCTCCAACCTATCAGAGTTCTTACAGGATCAAGCAGGATCAGGTTCAGAGAATTAATCTAGTACTGAAAGCATAAGCTACAGCTAGCTAGCACTGCAGTGCATAAAATGTGGTGACTAGTTGACTCAAAGAGAGAGAAAGACAATAGTTGAACAGTTTTGAACAAATTAATTTCTTCCAAAACAAAGGAGAAGCAAGAGAGAAATAGAGAGATCTAGTTTTTTTTCACTTTCAGTTTCCCTTATTTAGCTAGCAAATACAGCTAACTAGTTTAGCCTCCTGAAACACCCTGCTCAAACAGAGGGATGCTACTTCTCAGAAAGTTTTAAACTGTCAAGAGGAGTAAAACAAGGTTGTCCACTATCGGCATAGCTCTTTATTATGGCCATCAGAATGTTAGCTGTTAAAATCAGATCCAACAATAATATCAAGGGGTTAGAAATACAGGACTTAAAAACAAAGGTGTCATTGTACGCTGATGATTCATGTTTTCTTTTAAATCCACAAATTGGATCCCTCCACAGCCTCATAGAGGTTCTAGATAATTTTGACCACTCTGGATTACAACCAAATTATGACAAATGTACTATATTACGTATTGGATCACAAAAAAATAAAACTCTTACATTACGGTGTAGTTTACCAATAAAATGGTCTTATGGTGATGTGGATATACTCGGTATACATATCCCGAATTAAATAAATGATCTCACTCCAATATATTTTCATAGAAAAAAACATTCAATTTGATTTGGAACGGCAAGCCAGACAAAATTAAAACGGGCCTATTTATATAATGAATATGAATTCGGAGGCCAGAAAGGATTAAATATTAAAGCATTAGACCTCTCACTAAAGGCATCAGTCATACAAAAGTTATACTTAAATCCGAACTGGTTCTCTAGTAAATTAGTAAGAATGTCTCACCCCATGTTTAAGAATGGCCTCTTTCCCTTTATTCAGATTACAACCTCTCACTTTCAGTTATTTGAAAAAGGAAATCATCTCCCGAATATCGCTATTTTTAAAACAAGCCAAAGAAAGTTGTTTGCAATTTCAATTTAATCCACCAGAAAAGACAGAACAAATAATGCAACACATTATTATTAATTTGTTATATAAAAAAAAGGTATAATCTTCATAACTTATCATAAATAGGACTGGTGGAGTTATGTCAGGTTATGTCAGTCCACAAGCGAAGGGAAAAGGTGAGAGGAGGAGAGAGCATAGATGTGAGAAGGAATCCAACGTGGCTGCTTTGAAACTGTGAACTGTGTTTACGCGTGATCAGTGGTGTATTCATTCCGCCGACTCTGTTGAAAAAAGTTTCTTAATAAATGGAAGCAAAGGGAACAAAACGGGGATAAACATACCTGAATTTGTCCAATAGAAACTCTCGTTTGCAACTGTTGGACTAACGATGACACCCTAGATCAGCTAGATGCAGGCAAGAGTGTGTCAAGCGGTATTGAATGTCTGTCCATGTGTCACTGTGTCACTCCAAATGTGTCTCTCGACCTGTGTGCACCTACGTTGTAAACTTTCATTCACAGGCTAGGTTGTAGCAACCTCATGATGCGTATAGGGACATTTTGAGTTTCATGTAGTAGCCTAAACCTATCAATGTTACATTGAACTGGGTGAATGGATTATGAATGACAGTCATCCAATATGCTGTAATAGAAATAAGGCCAGGCTCATAAAAAAAAAAATGCCCTCATCTGAAACAGCACCGACCGCCACTGGAGTCAGTGGTTTATTTGTTGAGGTTGTGCTTGGCAGTTATTTGTATTCTTCTTGTTTAGTTTTGATGTAAATTGTTATTCCCGTTGTGACACAATGTTTGTACTCAGGGCACCAGTGGGACTGAGGCCCTGGTCTCAATTGGGCTACCCTGAATAAATAAAAGCGAATAATGAGCCCTCATAAAAAATAGTGTACTATAAAGGGAATAGGATGTAATTTAGAATGCACTCTGACTCTGATCACAGCCTGGTGTCTGAGTGATGGAAGGGAGAGACTGACAGGCTGGATGGGTCCCTGGGGAACCAACAACAGTAACTACAGACCAATAACAAAACACAAGCATCTGCTACTCTTAACATGGAATGGATGTCATTCAATTATTACTACAATGTTTTATTAGATAGGACCAATAAACCAATGACATGAGAGAAGAGGGGAGGGAGCAGCCCCTACATCAGCAGTAGTCTAAGTCGTATCTACAGTACAGCAGGTGAACAGGGATTTGCAACAAAGTGCTTTAGCATTGATTCCCCTGCCTGCTGCAACCACAGCCTAACTGCATTATGCAGGCCATATTGATAGGTTGGGGTGTATACTGTACTACAGTTTAGTGTAATATAGTGTACTATACTGTAATATAGTGTACTACACTGTACTATAGTGTACTATACTGTACTATAGTGTACTATAATGTACTATACTGTACTATGGTATACTCTACTGCACTGTACTATACTGCACTATACAGTACTATACAGTACTATGCAGTGTACTATAATGTACTATAGTGCAATATACTGTAGTGTACTATAGTGTACTATATTGTACTATAATGTAGTGTACTATACTTTACTATAGTGTGCTGTACTGGAGTGGCATGTCTATACTGTAGTGTACTATACTTTAGTGTACTATAGTGCAGTGTACTGTAGTGTACTATACTTTAGTGTACTATAGTGCAGTGTACTGTAGTGTACTATAATGTAGTGTACTATACTATACGTTAGTGTACTATAGTGCAGTGTACTGTAGTGTACTATAATGTAGTGTACTATAGTGCAGTGTACTGTAGTGTACTATACTGTAGTGTACTATACTATACGTTAGTGTACTATGGTGCAGTGTACTGTAGTGTACTATACTGTAGTGTACTATACTATACGTTAGTGTACTATGGTGCAGTGTACTGTAGTGCAGTGTACTAAACTATAGCGTATTATACTTTAGTGTACTATAGTGCAGTGTACCATTTTTATTTTATTGTACCTTTATTTTACTAGGCAAGTCAGTTAAGAACACATTCTTATTTTCAATGACGGCCTGGGAACAGTAACTGCTCGTTCAGGGGCAGAACGACAGTACACTATACTTTAGTGTACTCTAGTGCAGTGTACTCTAGTGTACTATTCTGTACTGTAGTGTACTATACGTCAGTGTACTATAGTGAAGTGTACTGTAGTGTACTATTTTGTACTGTAGTGTACTATAGTGCAGTGTACTGTACTGTAGTGTACTGTAGCGTACAGTAGTGGAGTGGAATGTCTGTACTGTAGTGTACTATAGTATAGTGTACTGTAGTGTACAATACTGTACAATAGTGTAGTCTACTGTAGTGCACTGTAGTGGAGTGGAAGTGGAATGTCTGTACTATGGTGTACTATACTGTACTATAGTGTACTATACTGTAGTGTACTGTAGTTACTAAACTGTACTATACAGTAGTGTACTATACTGTAGTGTAACATACTGTTCTATAGTGCAATATACTGTTGTGGAGTGGAATGTCTGTACTACGGTGTACTATACTGTACTATAGTGTACTATACTGTAGTGTACTGTAGTGTACTAAACTGTACTATACAGTAGTGTACTATACTGTAGTGTAACATACTGTTCTATAGTGCAATATACTGTAGTGGAGTGGAATGTCTGTACTATGGTGTACTATACTGTACTATAGTGTACTATACTGTACTATAGTGTGCTATACTGTAGTGTACTGTACTGTACTATACTGTACTATAATGTAGTGTACTGTAGTGTATTGTACTGTACTATGGTGTAATATACTGTAGTGTACTATACTGTAGTGTACTATACTGTACTATAGTGTGCTATACTGTAGTGTACTGTACTGTACTATACTGTACTATAATGTAGTGTACTGTAGTGTATTGTACTGTACTATGGTGTAATATACTGTACTGTAGTGTACTATACTGTACTATACTGTACTATAATGTAGTGTACTGTAGTGTATTGTACTGTACTATGGTGTAATATACTGTACTGTAGTGTACTATACTGTACTATACTGTACTATACTGTAGTGTACTGTACTATACTGTACTATATTGTAGTGTACTGTAGTGTACTGCACAATAGTGTAAAATACTGTACTGTAGTGTACTATACTGTACTATAATGTAGTGTACTGCAGTGTACTGTACTATACTGTACTATAATGTTGTACTGTAGTGTACTGTACTATAGTGTACTATATTGTAGTGTACTGTACTATACTGTACTATAATGTAGTGTACTGTAGTGCACTGTAGTGTACTGTAGTGTACTATAGTGTAATATACTGTACTGTAGTGTACTATACTGTACTATAATGTAGTGTACTGTAGTGTACTATACTGTACTATAATGTAGTGTACTGTAGTGTACTGTACTATTGTGTAATATACTGCACTGTAGTGTACTATACTGTACTATAATGTAGTGTACTGTACTATACTGTACTATAATGTAGTGTACTGTAGTGTATTGTACTGTACTATAGTGTAATATACTGTACTGTAGAGTACTATACTGTACTATAGTGTAATATACCGTACTGTAGTGTACAATACTGTACTATAGTGTACTATACTGTAGTGTAGTGTACTATACTGTACTATAATGTAGTGTACTGTAGTGTACTGTACTATACTGTACTATAATGTAGTGTACTGTAGTGTACTGTCCTGTACCATAGTGTAATATACTGTACTGTAGTGTACTATACTGTACTATAGTGTAATATACCGTAATGTAGTGTACTATACTGTACTAAAGTGTACTATACTGTAGTGTACTGTACTATACTGTACTATAATGTGGTGTACTATACTGTACTATAATGTAGTGTACTGTAGTGTACTGTACTACACTGTACTATAATGTAGTGTACTGTAGTGTACTGTACTATAGTGCAATATACTGTACAGTAGTGTACTATACTGTACTACAATGTAGTGTACTGTAGTGTACTGTACTATACTGTACTATACTGTACTGTACTGTACTGTACTATAGTGTAATTTACTGTACTGTAGAGTACTATACTGTACTATAATGTACTATACTGTAGTGTAGTGTACTATACTGTATTATAATGTAGTGTACTGTACTATACTGTACTATAATGTAGTGCACTGTTGTGTACTGTACTATAGTGTAATATACTGTACTGTAGTGTACTATACTGTACTATAGTGTAATATACCGTACTGTAGTGTACTATACTGTACTATAGTGTACTATACTGTAGTGTACTGTACTATACTGTACTATAATGTAGTGTACTGTACTATAATGTAGTGTACTGTAGAGTACTATACTGTACTATAGTGTACTATACTGTAGTGTAGTGTACTATACTGTACTATAATGTAGTGTACTGTAGTGTACTGTACTGTACTATAGTGTAATATACTGTACTGTAGTGTACTATACTGTACTATAGTGTAATATACCATACTGTAGTGTACTATACTGTACTATACTGAACTATAATGTAGTGTACTGTACTATACTGCAGTGTACTGTACTACACGGTACTATAATGTAGTGTACTGTAGTGTACTGTACTATAGTGCAATATACTGTACAGTAGTGTACTGTACTATAATGTAGTGTACTGTACTATACTGTACTATACTGTAGTGTACTGTACTGTACTATAGTGTAATTTACAGTACTGTACTATAGTGTACTATACTGTAGTGTACTGTAGTGTACTGTACTATACTGTACTACAATGTAGTGTACTGTACTGTACTGTAATACAGAACCTTGGCGTGACCCTGGCCAACACCCTGTCATTCTCTGCAAACATCAAATCAGCGACTCAGTCCTGCAGGTTCATGCTCCACAACATCCGTAGAGTACAACCTTTCCTCACACAGGAAGCAGGTCCTAACCAGGCACCTGTCATCTCCCGTCTGGACTACTGCAACTCTCTGTTGGCTGGGCTCCCCGCTTGTCCCATACAACCCCTGCAACTTATCCAGAATCCTATGTGACCCAACTCCTCCGCACACTACACTGGCTTCCAATCGAAGCTCTCATAATCGAACTGCCCCTCCCTACCTTCAGCCTATGCTCAAACACTACATCCCAACCTGAGCCCTCCGTTCCGCAACTGATCTCTTGGCCGTCCCACCCCTCCCACTCAGCCCAGTCAAAGCATTTCCCAGTCCTGGCACCCCAATGGTGGAACCAGCGTCCCCTTAAAGTCAGGACAGCAGAGTCACTGCCCAGCTTCAGAAAACATCTGAAACTCTACCTCTTTGAAGAGTATCTTCAATAACTTTCACGGTCCACGACTGTACAAGTAACTAAGGTGTGTCCTGGTCTCAGTGTCTCAGTATCCCAGGTTGATAGTTCATTCGGTTCCCCGACGTAGTCGTGGCCAAAAGTTTTGAGAATGACACAAATATTAATTTCCACAAAGTGTTCTGCTTCAGTGTCTTTAGATATTTTAGTCAGATGTTACTATGGAATACTGAAGTATAAATTCAAGCATTTCATAAGTGTCAAAGGCTTTTATTGACAAATACATGAAGTTGATGCAAAGAGTCAATATTTGCAGTATTGACCCTTCTTTTTCAAGACCTCTGCAATCCGCCCTGGCATGCTGTCAATTAACTTCTGGGTCACATCCTGACTGATGGCAGCCCATTCTTGCATAATAAATGCTTAGAGTTTTCCAGAATTTGTGAGGTTTTGTTTGTCCACCCGCCTCTTGAGGATTGACCACAAGTTCTCAATGGGATTAAGGTCTGGGGAGTTTCCTGGCCATGGACCCAGAATATCAATGTTTTGTTCCCCGAGCCACTTAGTGATGACTTTTGCCTTATGGCAAGGTGCTCCATCATGCTGGAAAAGGCATTGTTCGTCCAAACTGTTCCTGGATGGTTGGGAGAAGTTGCTCTTGGAGGATGTGTTGGTACCATTCTTTATTCATGGCTGTGTTCTTAGGCAAAATTGTGAGTGAGCCCACTGCCTTGGCTGAGAAGCAACCCCACACATGAATGGTCTCAGGATGCTTTACTTGGCATGACACAGGACTGATGGTAGCGCCCACCTTGTCTTCTCCGGACAAGCTTTTTTCCGGATGCCCCAAACAATCGGAAAGGGGATTCATCAGAGAAAATTACTTTACCCCAGTCCACAGCAGTCCAATCCCTATACCTTTTGCAGAATATCCGTCTGTCCCTGATTTTTTTCCTGGAGAGAAGTGGCTTCTTTGCTGCCCTTCTTGACACCAGGCCATCCTCCAAAAGTCTTCGCCTCACTGTGCGTGCAGATGCACTCACACCTGCCTGCGGCCATTCCTGAGCAAGCTCTGTACTGGTGGTGCCCCGATCCCGCAGCTGAATCAACTTTAGGACGGTCCTGGCGCTTGCTGGACTTTCTTGGGCGCCCTCAAGCCTTCTTCACAACAATTGAACCGCTCTCCTTGAAGTTCTGGATGATCCGATAAATGGTTGATTTAGGTGCAATCTTACTGGCAGCAATATCCTTGCCTGTGAAGCCCTTTTTGTGCAAAGCAATGATTCCTTGAAGGTAACCATGGCTGACAGAGGAAGAACAATGATTCCAAGCACCACCCTCCTTTTGAAGCTTCCAGTCTGTTATTCGAACTCAATCAGCATGACAGAGTGATCTCCAGCCTTGTCCTCGTCAACACTCACACCTGTGTTAAAGAGAGAATCACTGACATGATGTCAGCTGGTCCTTCTGTGGCAGGGCTGAAATGCAGTGGAAATGTTTTTGGGGAATTCAGTTAATTTGCATGGCAAAGAGGGACTTAATTGCAATTCATCTGATCACTATTCATGACATTCTGGAGTATATGCAAATTGCCATCATACAATATACTTTGTGAAAATGTATATTTGTGTCATTCTCAGAAGTTTTGGCCACGACTGTACAAGGTGTGTCCTGGTCTCAGTGTCTCAGTATCCCAGGCTGATAGTTCAGTCGGCTCCCCGACGTACAAGTACTACTGGCAGTACTCCAGACCTCCTAGGGTAAGATTTGAATACCCCTTCCCTATATAGTGCACTCCTTTGGACTCCATAGGTGATGTGGAAACTGAACATATAGGGCTCTTCCTCCTCTATATAGGCAATAGGGTGCCGGTTTGGACACAACCAATGTGTTGTTGTTTAGTACAGCAAAGGTATTGTAGAACCTCTCTAAGTAACCTGTTCTTTAAATAGACCAGTGTGTTATTTCTGCATTGCAGCACATGAATCATTCCCTCCCCGTCCACACACACAGCTACTGATGCCCTTCGTCACGTCGTTCAACCAGTTATATCAATAACTTCTAACAGCAGTGTGTGTGTCTGTGTGTGTGTCTGTGTGTGTGTTTCAATAGCTTCTAACAGGAGCATTTGCTCATTGTCTCAAGTCCCAAATGGGACCTACAGTATATATGGAAAAGTGACGTAGACACTACGTCCTTCAACAAAGTGACGTAGACACCGTCCTTCAACAAAGTGACGTAGACACCGTCCTTCAACAAAGTGACGTAGACACCGTCCTTCAACAAAGTGACGTAGACACTACGTCCTTCAACAAAGTGACGTAGACACTACGTCCTTCAACAAAGTGACGTAGACACCGTCCTTCAACAAAGTGACGTAGACACCGTCCTTCAACAAAGTGACGTAGACACTACGTCCTTCAACAAAGTGACGTAGACACCGTCCTTCAACAAAGTGACGTAGACACCGTCCTTCAACAAAGTGACGTAGACACTATGTCCTTCAACAAAGTGACGTAGACACTATGTCCTTCAACAAAGTGACGTAGACTAGGTCCTTCAACAAAGTGACGTAGACACTACGTCCTTCAACAAAGTGACGTAGACACCGTCCTTCAACAAAGTGACGTAGACACCGTCCTTCAACAAAGTGACGTAGACACTACGTCCTTCAACAAAGTGACGTAGACACCGTCCTTCAACAAAGTGACGTAGACACTACGTCCTTCAACAAAGTGGACGTGAACACCGTCCTTCAACAAAGTGACGTAGACACTACGTCCTTCAACAAAGTGACGTAGACACCGTCCTTCAACAAAGTGACGTAGACACTACGTCCTTCAACAAAGTGACGTAGACACTACGTCCTTCAACAAAGTGACGTAGACACCGCCCTTCAACAAAGTGACGAGACACCGCCCTTCAACAAAGTGGCGTGAGACACTACGCCCTTCAACAAAGTGACGTGAGACACTACGCCCTTCAACAAAGTGACGTAGACACCGCCCTTCAACAAAGTGACGTAGACACCGTCCTTCAACAAAGTGACGTAGACACACCGTCCTTCAACAAAGTGACGTAGACACCGTCCTTCAACAAAGTGACGTAGACACTATGTCCTTCAACAAAGTGACGTAGACACTATGTCCTTCAACAAAGTGACGTAGACTAGGTCCTTCAACAAAGTGACGTAGACACTACGTCCTTCAACAAAGTGACGTAGACACCGTCGTTCAACAAAGTGACGTAGACACTATGTCCTTCAACAAAGTGACGTAGACACTATGTCCTTCAACAAAGTGATGTAGACACTGTTCTTCAACAAAGTGACGTAGACACTACGTCCTTCAACAAAGTGACGTAGACACCGTCCTTCAACAAAGTGACGTAGACACTATGTCCTTCAACAAAGTGACGTAGACACTATGTCCTTCAACAAAGTGACGTAGACACTATGTCCTTCAACAAAGTGACGTAGACACTGTCCTTCAACAAAGTGACGTAGACACTGTCCTTCAACAAAGTGACGTAGACACTACGTACTTCAACAAAGTGACGTAGACACTATGTCCTTCAACAAAGTGACGTAGACACTACGTCCTTCAACAAAGTGACGTAGACACTACGTACTTCAACAAAGTGACGTAGACACTATGTCCTTCAACAAAGTGACGTAGACACTGTCCTTCAACAAAGTGACGTAGACACTGTCCTTCAACAAAGTGACGTAGACACTGTCCTTCAACAAAGTGACGTAGACACTACGTACTTCAACAAAGTGACGTAGACACTATGTCCTTCAACAAAGTGACGTAGACACTGTCCTTCAACAAAGTGACGTAGACACTACGTACTTCAACAAAGTGACGTAGACACTAAGTCCTTCAACAAAGTGACGTAGACACTACGTCCTTCAACAAAGTAACGTAGACTAAGTCCTTCAACAAAGTGACGTAGACACTATGTCCTTCAACAAAGTGACGTAGACACTACGTCCTTCAACAAAGTGACGTAGACACTACGTCCTTCAACAAAGTGACGTAGACACTACGTCATTCAACAAAGTGACGTAGACACTACGTCCTTCAACAAAGTGACGTAGACTATGTCCTTCAACAAAGTGACGTAGACACTACGTCCTTCAACAAAGTGACGTACAAAGTGACGTAGACACTACGTCCTTCAACAAAGTGACGTAGACACTACGTCCTTCAACAAAGAGACGTAGACACTACGTCCTTCAACAAAGTGACGTAGACACTACGTCCTTCAACAAAGTGACGTAGACACTACGTCCTTCAACAAAGAGACGTAGACACTACGCACTTCAACAAAGTGACGTAGACACTACGTCCTTCAACAAAGAGACGTCCTGTTTCCAACTTTCTTCTGATGTCCTCTTCTTTCCTTTGTTTCTCTCCTCTCCTCTTCTCTCCTCTCCTTTCCTCCCCTCCCCTCTCCTGTCTTCTCCCTTCCTCTACTCCTCTCTCCTGTCCTCTTCTCTCATCTACCTTCCTCTGATCCTCTGTCCTCTCCTCCTCTCTCCTGTCCTTTCTTCTCTCCTCTCTCCTCTCCTCTCTGACTCCATCCCAGGCCAGTATAATAGAATTATGAGTATTAGCAGCAGAGAGAGAAAGAGAGAAAATAGTCAGCTGGTTAATAAAACATGAAGCATGTATTAATCTACATCATCATCAGGTCTCCACTGCCCCTTCCCCCATCTCCTTGTCTCCTCTCCTCTTTACCGTCTCCTTGGCCTCATCCTCTCCTCTCCACCGCCGCCTCCCCTCCTCTCCACCGCCTCCTCCCCTCCTCCTCTCCACTGCCTCTTCCCCTCCTTCTCCTCTCCTCTCCACCGCCTCCTCCTCTCCTCTCCACCGCCTCCTCCCCTCCTCCTCTCCACCGCCTCCTCCCCTCCTCCTCTTCACCTCCTTCTCCTCTCCTCTCCACCGCCTCCTCCTCTCCTCTCCTCCCCTCCTCTCCACCGCCTCCTCCCTCCTCTCCACCGCCTCCTCCTCCTCCTCCTCTCCACCGCCTCCTCCCTCCTCCTCCTCTCCACCGCCTCTTCCCTCCTTCTCCTCTCCTCTCCACCGCCTCCCTCCTCTCCACCGCCTCTTCCCCTCCTTCTCCTCTCCTCTCCACCGCCTCCTCCCTCCTCTCCACCGCCTCTTCCCCTCCTTCTCCTCTCCTCTCCACCGCCTCCTCCCCTCCTCTCCACCGCCTCTTCCCCTCCTTCTCCTCTCCTCTCCACCGCCTCCTCCCCTCCTCTCCACCGCCTCCTCCCCTCCTCCTCTCCACCTCCTCCTCCCCTCCTCTCCACCGCCTCCTCCCCTCCTCCTCTCCACCGCCTCCTCCCCTCCTCCTCCTCTCCACCGCCTCTTCCCCTCCTTCTCCTCTACTCTCCACCGCCTCCTCCCCTCCTCTCCACCGCCTCTTCCCCTCCTTCTCCTCTCCTCTCCACCGCCTCCTCCCCTCCTCTCCACCGCCTCCTCCCCTCCTCCTCTCCACCTCCTCCTCCCCTCCTCTCCACCGCATCCTCCCCTCCTCCTCTCCACAGCCCCCTCCTCTCCACCGCCTCCTCCCCTCCTCTCCACCGCCTCCTCCTCTCCTCTCCACCGCCTCCTCCCCTCCTCCTCTCCACCGCCTCCTCCCCTCCTCCTCTCCACCACCTCCTCCCCTCCTCTCTCTAACCCTAACTCTCTGCACACATGCAATCACTCATGAAATAAAAAATAAAACATATTTAACCTTTATTTACAATGACGGCATACCCCGGCCAAACCCGGACGACGCTGGGCCAATTGTGCGCTGCCCTATGGGACTCCCAATAACGGCCGGATGTGATACAGCCTGGAATCGAACCAGGGTCTGTAGTGACGCCTTTAGCACTGAGATGCAGTGGCTTAGACCGCAGACAGAGATGGTCGTTCATGGGCAAGATGGCCGTTCATGGGCAAGATGGCCGTTCATGAGCAAGATGGCGCCGACAGAGATGGTCGCCTCGCTTCGAGTCCTTAGGAAACTATGCAGTATTTCGTTTTTTATGTATAATTTCTTACATTGTTACCCCAGGAAATGTTAAGTCTTATTACATACAGCCATACAACTATTGGATATAAGAGCAACATCAACTTACCAACATTACGACCAGGAATACGACTTTCCCGAAGCGGATCCTTTGTTCGGATTTAATCCCAGAAGCCGACCCAAAACAACGTTGCCACAGAAGAGGTAGACGGAGCAGCCTCCTGGTCAGGCTTCAAAGGCGTGCACACAGCCCACCACTTCCGTGTATACTACTCGCCAATGTCCAGTCTCTAGACAACTAGGTGGACGAAATTAGGGAAAGGGTTGCCTTCCAGAGAGACATCAGAGATTGTAACATTCTCTGTTTCACGGAAACATGGCTCACTCTGGATATGTTGTAGGAGTCGGTACAGCCACCGGGTTTCTTCATGCGTTGCGCAGACAGAAACAAACATCTCTCTGGGAAGAAGGGCGGGGGTGTATGCCTCACGATTAATAACTCATGGTGTAACCATAACAACATACAGGAACTCAAGTCCTTCTGTTCACCTGACCTAGAATTCCTTACAATCAAATGCCGATCATATTATCTCCCAAGAGAATTCTCGTCAGTTATCGTCACAGCTGTGTATATACCCCCTCAAGCAGACACCAAGACGGCCCTCAAAGAACTTCACCGGACACTATGTAAACTGGAAACCATATATCCTGAGGCTGCATTTACTGTAGCTGGGGATTTTAACAAAGCAAATTTGAGAACATGGCTACCTACATTCTATCAGCATATTGATTGTAGCACTTGCGTCGGCAATACTACTCAAACTTCCGCGATGCATACAAGGCCCTCCCCCGCCATCCCTTCGGCAAATCCGGCCATGACTCCATCTTGCTCCTACCGTCCTATAGGCAGAAACTCAAACAGGATGTACCCGTGACGAGAACCATTCAACGCTGGTCTGACCAATCGGAATCCACGCTTCAAGATTGTTTTGATTATGTAGACTGGGAAATGTTTCGGGCAGCTTCAGAGAATAACATTGATCTATACGCTGACTCGGTTAGTGAGTTTAGGAAGTGCATTGGAGATGTTGTACCCACTGTCACTATTAAAACCTACCCAAACCAGAAACAGCGGACGGATGGCGGCATTTGCGCAAAACTTAAAGCGTGAACCACCGCATTTAACCATGGAAAGATTACTGGGAATATCACTGAATATAAACAGCCCCCTCCTGTACTCCCTGTTTACCCATGACTGCGTGGCCAAGCACGCCTCCAACTCAATCATCAAGTTTAAAGACGACACAACAGTAGTGGGCTTGATTACTAACAACGACGAGACAGCCTACAGGGAGGAGGTGAGGGCACTCAGGGAGTGTGGTGTCAGGAAAATAACCTCCCACTCAACGTCAACAAAACAAAGGAGATGATCGTGGACTTCAGGAAACAGCAGAGGAAGCACCCCCCCATCCACATCGAAGGGACAGTAGTGGAGAAGGTGGAAAGTTCCTCGGCTTACACATCACAGACAAACTGAAATGGTCCACCCACACAGACAGTGTGGTGCAACAGCGCCTCTTCAACCTCAGGAGGCTGAAGAAATTTGGCTTGTCACCTAAAACCCTGACAAACTTTTACAGATGCAAAATTAGGAGCATCCTGTCGGGCTGTATCACCGCCTGGTATGGCAACTGCACCACCCTCAACCGCAAGGCTCTCCAGATGGTGGTGCGGTCTGCACAACGCATCACCGGGGGCAAACTACCTGCCCTCCAGGACACCTACAACACCCAATGTCAAAGGAAGGCCAAAAAAATCATCAAGGACAACAGCCACCATCCAGAAGGCGAGGTCAGTACAGGTGCATCAAAACTGGGACCAGCTTCAATCTCAAGGCCATCAGACTGCTAAACAGCAATCACTAACTCAGAGAGGCTGCTGCCTACATAGAGACTAACTAGTCACTTTAAACAATGCCACTTCAATAATGTTTACATACCTTACATTACTCATCTCATATACTGTATCTTATACAATCTATTGCATCTTGCCTATGCCGCTCAGTCATCACTCATCCATATATTTATATATTCTTATTCCATTCCTTTACTTAGATTTGTGTGTATAAGGTAGTTGTTGGGGAATTGTTAGATTACTTGTTAGATATTACTGCACTGTCGGAACTAAAAGCACAAGCATTTCGCTACACTCGCATTAACATCTGCTAACCATGTGTATGTGACCAATAAAATTTGATTTCATTTGATGCTACACACACACACACCCACACACACATTCATGCTACACATACCCACACACACACACATTCATGCTACACACACCCACACACATGCACACACAGACACACACTCATACACACATTCCTCTCTTCACACATCACAACTGCTGCTACCAGACTCTTATTATACTGCTCAGTTTATACACTGCCCCTTCCCCAAAACATCTGTAAATGTTGTTCAATAAATGCTGCCTTCCTGTATTACACTGATGCTATAATGTTTATTCTGTTCTACTGTTCATTGTTCCATTTGTTTTGTCTTGTTCTCTTCACACCTGATTATCATTTCCAGTAATTACGGCATGTATTTATTCCTCTGTTCCCCATCATGTCGTTGTGTGGAAATGTTCGGTGTTTCATGTTTGTGTGACGAGCCAGGCTAGGTTCTAACAGGTAACGTATTTCACCCATTATATTTTCTATATTGTTACATTTTTGGACTTTGTGATTTTGTCGCGCCTTACACTTTTGTTTTGGCTAGAGGAGTGTTTGACGCAGTTTGCGTTCATTCTCCTGTTTTGCTTCTGCCAATAAAGTGTACAAGAGGGATAGAGGACAGACTACTACTATACTATACTCTCTAATCAACACTCTCCTGTACAATACTCTCCGCTCTCCTGCACCTGACTTCAACCCCAGTAGCGCACATCCTGACAGAATTCCACACCACCCATGGAGTCAGCAGGAGCAGGTACTCCAGTCCAAGGGGTCGAGGAGCCCGTCGAAGAACACTCAGTAATGCTCCAACAACTCGGTACTATGATGGATCGTGTTGTCCAGACATTGTACCGCTGAGAGAGACAGGAGGTCTCTCCAGCGCCTCGACTAGCACAACCGGAGTTACTTCTACCCGTCCCTCCTGGATCCAGTCCCAGTGGGATGCGTCTTTCCCTTCCCAGGGAGTATGATGGGACAGCAGCACGGTGCCAGGGGTTCCTTTTACAACTGGACCTATACCTGGCCACCGTTCACCCAGCTCCCTCGGGAAGGGAGAGGGTGTCCGCCCTCGTCTCATGCCTCTCGTGGAGAGCTCTGGAGTGGGAAAACGCCGTGTGGGGGGAGGAAGACGCGGCATTGGACCACTTCGAGGAGTTCACCCGCCGCTTCTGGGCCGTCTTTGACCATCCACCCGAGGGTAGAGCGGAGAACGGCTCTTCCACTTGAGGCAGGGGACAAGGAGCGCCCAGGAGTTCGCCCTTGAATTCCGGACCCTGGCCTGTCGGAGCTGTATGGAACGACAGGGCCCATATCGACCACTACCAATGCAGCCTGCGCGAGTAAGTTATTTTATTATTTCAATAACAGCCCTTACAGTTGACCGGGGCAGCTCTGGCAGGGCAGAAATTTGATGAACTGACTTGGTGGAAAGGTGGCATCATATGACAGTGCCACGTTGAAAGTCACTGAGCTCTTCAGTAAGGCCATTCTACTGCCAATGTTTGTCTATGGAGATTGCATGGCGGTGTGCTCGATTGTATACACCTGTCAGCAACTGGTGTGGCTGAAATAGTCGAAAACACTAAAGGTGTGTCCACATACTTTTGTATATACAGTACCAGTCAAAAGTTTGGACACATCTACTAATTCCAGGGTTTTTCTTTATGTTACTGTTTTCTACATTGTAGAATAATAGTGAAGACATCAAAACTATGAAATAACACATGGAAACAAAAAAGTGTTAAACAAATCAAAATATAATTTCTATCCGAGATTCTTCAAAGTAGCCACCCTTTGCCTTGATGACAGCTTTGCACACTCTTGGCATTCTCTCAACCAGCTTCATGAGGTAGTCACCTGGAGTGCATTTCAATTAACAGGTGTGCCTTGTCAAAAGTTAATTTGTGGAATTTCATGACTACGTTTGAGCCAATCAGTTGTGAGGTAGGGGTGGTATACAGAAGATAGGTTTGGTAAAAGAAAAAAATAAAGAAAACCCTTGAATGAGTGGGTGTGTCCAAACTTTTGACTGGTACTGAATATATATATATATATATTGTGACGTATTGTTACTAGTTCAACTGGGGGCCTACTGTCATCAGCTGTACTGTTGCTCTATAGCAAAACACTGAGCTGTTAACACTATTCAATTATACCTGGTGTGTATGTGTGTTTAGTTTAAATAGGAGGTCAATAGTTTGTAACAACTGTCAGGGACAGGTGCAGGAAATGAAAACTTATCACACCAGGTTTACCCCCACAATATGTTTGATTGAGTTCCCTTTCTACTGCTCTATTTTACTAGGCAAGTCAGTTCAGAACAAATTCTTTTACAATGACGGCCTAGGAACAGTGGATTAACTGCCTTGTTCAGGGGCAGAACGACAGATTTGTACCTTGTCAGCTCGGGGATTCGAAATGGTAACCTTTTGGTTACTGGCCCAACACTCTAACCACAAGGCTACCTGCCGACGAAATACTCGCCCTATATTCTTCTGGTATGTTCAGCTCTACACAGGTTCTGTTGTCATTGTTGTCACTGAATTGACTGGAGTTTAAATATAATTGACCCAAACCCTGGTTTCATTTGACCTCAGATGTTGATGCTGCCACCACCATGCTTTACCGTAGGGATGGTGCCAGGTTTCCCCTAGACGTGACGCTTGGCATTCAAGCAAAAGAGTTCTATCTTGGTTTCATCAGACCAGAGAATCTTGTTTCTCATGGTTTGAGAGTCCTTTAGGTGCCTTTTGGCCAACTCCAAGCTGGCTGTCATGTGCCTTTTACTGAGGAGTGGCTTCTGTCTTGCCACTTTACCACAAAGGCCTGATTTGGTGGAGTGCTGCAGAGATGGTTGTCCTTCTGGAAGGTTCTCCCATCTCCACAGAGGAACTCTGGAGCTCTGTCAGAGTGACCATCGTCCCTTTCCCCCCGATTGCTCCGTTTGGCCGTGCGGGAAGCTCTAGGAAGAGGTTCCAAACTTCTTCCATTTAAGAATGATTGAGGCCACTGTGTTCGGTCTGCACAACGCATCACCGGGGGTAAACTACCTGCCCTCCTTGAGATTGAAGCTGGTCCCAACATTTCTAAAAACCTGTTTTCACTTTGTCATTATGGGGTGTTGTGTGTAGATTTATGAGGAAAATAAACAATTGAATACATTTTTGAATAAGGCAATACGGCAACAAAATGGGAAGGGGTCTGAATACTGTATATTTAAAAGATAATCTATAGGTTATATGCTGTAGTGGCCTAAACAATCCCCACAAAATCCTGGAGGGACTGCCTATTCCACTGTAGTGTTCTGCTCTCTCATGCAAACACTCCAAATAAATGACTAGGCTACAGCTCCTGTATGCACAGCTTGTCTGCAGATGCTTGTAGCCTATAGCTTATATATATATATAACACGTTACTATTCATGACTAATAATGCACGTTTTTCAGGAAAAATGAATATATTTATTAGTCTACATTTGTTTTATACGAAATTCAAACGCACTTCCATGGATGATCACGATTGATGTTCGCAGTGTGCCGCGGACGCCGTCACTCAACCCGGACTGGGAAAAAAACACAGCCTACATCCAACACAACACGGCCAGGATATTCCGATTCTGACATGTAGAACCAGGGACAGACTACTATAGAAATCAGACGGACAAGCCATGATGAGTGATAGTCACCAACCTGCTGCAGGATGCTGTGCTCCGGTAGCTCCGGCGGTACGAGGTTCCGCAATGATGCTGCTCGGGTCGCTGTGAGATCTGCCTCTCTGCAGCAGGCAGGACTCCTCCAGCAGGCAAGACTCCTCCAGCACATTCGAGGTAGCCATGGAGATGGAGACAGACTACAGACTGGAGACAGGCAGACTAAAACGGTCGGGAAAGAAAATACAATATTGAGAATGTTCTCAGCGTCAGAGAGATACAAGGTCACCACGAGCAGAACATCCAGCGGTAGTCGGTAATGGGTAGTAACGGATAATTAATTCGGTTTGACAACCAACCACATCGTCGTTGAGTAGGCGACCCGAGAGGCAACGGGAAGAAGATAATATAGCCATCGGTGACGCGTCTCTCTCCCCCTCTCTGCGTGAGCATGTGTGCCAACCTAGAGGAGAGGGATGGTGTTCGTAGGAAACAGTGACATGTTTGTCCGATATTATGGCAAAATTCATATAAAATGCGACCTTTTTTATTTTAGTTGAGCTCATACAAGACTAGGGACATTTAAGGGGCAATCTGCGAATGATTTAGAGATTACCATTAATTATATATACCCATGGATTCTTGAAGAATGTAATTTATACATGGCTCGTGAGTTTAGTTCAACTGTTGTACCCCATCAGAACGCAAAATATCAGCTTGTTTTACTCCATGGTTTATAAACCATACAATTGTAAACACAGACAGTATAGCCTGAAAGCATGGTTAAAACTATGTCTGATATCACTGACGGTCATTCGTGGCATCCATAGCTCTGTCTTTGAGTTTGATAGTGGTGGTTACATCTCTCAAACCCCATTCCTAAACTATTACCAAACAGCTGCTTTGAACTGCAGATTGCCCCTTTAAGGATAGGGGTGGTTTCCCTGACACAGATTAGCCCTAAAGTTAGTCCTGGACTAAAAAACAAGATTATCTTTGGGGACAAACAACATTGTTCACTGATATACAACACTCCATTACCATCATGACAATGTCAGCGTCCCAAATGGCACCCTAATCCCTATATAGTGCACTACTGTTGACAAGAGCCCTATTCCCTATATAGTGCACTACTGTTGACCAGAGCCCTATTCCTACAGTAGTACTAGAGTACAGGCCCTGTGGGGAATAGGATGCCATTTGGGATGCTCACATTATCAGATGCTGTTGTAGTCTACATCACATGTCAAACTCATTCCGTGGAGGGCTGAGTGTCTGCTGATTCACTAAGTAATAAAGAACTCCCCTCACCTGGTTGTCTAGGTCTCAGTGAGGAACTCCCCTCACCTGGTTGTCTAGGTCTCAGTGAGGAACTCCCCTCACCTGGTTGTCTAGGTCTCAGTGAGGAACTCCCCTCACCTGGTTGTCTAGGTCTCAGTGAGGAACTCCCCTCACCTGGTTGTCTAGGGCTTAGTGAGGAACTCCCCTCACCTGGTTGTCTAGGTCTCAGTGAGGAACTCCCCTCACCTGGTTGTCTAGGGCTTAGTGAGGAACTCCTCACCTGGTTGTCTAGGTCTCAGTGAGGAACTCCCTCACCTGGTTGTCTAGGTCTCAGTGAGGAACTCCCTCACCTGGTTGTCTAGGTCTCAGTGAGGAACTCCCTCACCTGGTTGTCTAGGTCTCAGTGAGGAACTCCCCTCACCTGGTTGTCTAGGTCTCAGTGAGGAACTCCCCTCACCTGGTTGTCTAGGTCTCAGTGAGGAACTCCCCTCACCTGGTTGTCTAGGTCTCAGTGAGGAACTCCCCCTCACCTGGTTGTCTAGGTCTCAGTGAGGAACTCCCCTCACCTGGTTGTCTAGGTCTCAGTGAGGAACTCCCCCTCACCTGGTTGTCTAGGTCCCAGTGAGGAACTCCCCTCACCTGGTTGTCTAGGTCTCAGTGAGGAACTCCCCTCACCTGGTTGTCTACGTCTTAATTGAAAGGAAAAAATTAAAACCGTCAGACACTCGGCCCTCCGTGGAATGAGTTTGACACCCCTGTTCTACACTGAACATAAAATATAAACCCAACATGTAAAGTGAAATAAAAGATTCCAGAAATGTTTTGTTTACATTCCTGTTAGTGAGCATTTCTCCTTTGCCAAGATAATCCGTTCACCTGACAGGTGTGGCATATCAAGAATCTGACTGTTTTCTCCACTACAACACCGGATTCCTGCCGTAACCCATGGACCATTACTCCTGATCATCACAGCTAGCTAGCTGCCACCGAGTGACCCAGCCCCGAAGCTAGCCCTGAGCCAGGCCCACCACGACTGGTCTGCCTACGTAACTCCATCCTGTGCACTCAACCGGCCTTTGCCGGACGTCGGAGCAGACGCTTCTACTAACCCCGGCCTGCTAACTTTAAATGCTGTGTCTCCCGCGTGCTAGCGACTACCCCACGGCTTCCCTGTTCCATCTATTGCTGTTCACTGGACCCTTTGATCACCTGGCTACATAGCTGATGCCTGCTGGACTGTTCATTAATCACGATACTCCATTTAGTTTATTCTTTTGTTTATCTGTCGGCCCCAGCCTTGAACTCAGGCCCTGTGTGTAGTTAACCAACCCTCTCTGCCCATTCATTGCCATTTTTTCCTTGCTGTTGTTGTCCTAGCTGATTAGATGGTGTTGTCTTACCCGTTGTTGTCTTAGCTAGCTCTCCCAATCAACACCTGTGATTGATTGATGCCTCACTTTATATTTCTCTCTAATGTCAGTATGCCTTGTATACTGTTGTTTAGGATAGTTATCATTGTTTTAGTTTACTGCGGAGCCCCTAGTCCCACTCAACATGCCTCAGATACCTCCTTTGTCCCACCTCCCACACATGCGGTGACCTCACCTAGCATAACTAGCGCGTCCAGAGATGCAACCACTCTTATCACTCAGTGCCTGGGTCTACCTCCACTGTACCCTCACCCACCATATCCCTGTCTGTACATTATGCCCTGAATCTATTCTACCACGCCCAGAAATCTGCTCCTTTTATTCTCTGTCCCCAACGCACTAGACGACCAGTTCTGATAGCCTTTAGCCGTACCCTCATCCTACTCCTCCTCTGTTCCTCGGTGATGTGGAGGTTAACCCAGGCCCTGCGTGTCCCCAGGCGCTCTCATATGTTGACTTCTGTAACCGTAACAGCCTCCCTAAGTTTGTTTTACTCACTGCTTTAGCACACTGTGCCAACCCTGATGTCCTTGCCATGTCTGAATCCTGGCTTAGGAAGGCCACCAAAAATTCGGAGATTTCCATCCCCAACTACAACATTTTCCATCAATATAGAACTGCCAAAGGTGGAGGAGTTGCAATCTTCTCCAGAGATAGCCTGCAAAGTTCTGTCATACTTTCCAGGTCTATGCCCAAACAGTTCGAGCTTCTAATTTAAAAAATGAATCTCTCCAGAAATAAGTCTCTCATTGTTGCGGCCTGTTATAGACCCCCCCTCAGCTCCCAGCTGTGCCCTGGACACCATATGTGAATTGATTGCCCCCCATCTATCTTCAGAGTTCGTTCTGTTAGGTGACCTAAACTGGGATATGCTTAACACCCCGGCCGTCCTACAATCTAAGCTAGATGCCCTCAATCTCACACAAATTATCAAGAAACCCACCATGTACAACCCTAAATCCATAAACATGGGCACCCTCATAGATATTATCCTGACCAACTTGCCCTCCAAATACATCTCTGCTGTTTTCAATCAGGATCTCAGAGATCACTGCCTCATTGCCTGCATCCACTATGGGTCCGTGGTCAAACGACCACCCCTCATGACTGTCAAACACTCCCTAAAACACTTCTGCAAGCAGGCCTTTCTAAACGACCTGGCCCGGGTATCCTGGAAGGATTTTGACCTCATCCCATCAGTCGAGGATGCCATGTTGTTCTTTAAAAGTAATTTCCTCACCATCTTAAATAAGCATGCCCCTTTCAAAAAATTTGAACTAAGAACAGATATAGCCCTTGGTTCACTCCAGACCTGACTGCCCTTGACCAGCACAAAAACATAATGTGGCGGACTGCACTAGCATCGAAAAGTCCCTGCGATATGCAACTTTTCAGGGAAGTCAGGAACTAATACACTCAGTCAGGAAAGCAAAGACTAGCTTTTTCAAACAGAAATTTGCATCCTGTAGTTCTAACTCCAAAACATTTTGGGACACTGTAAAATCCATGGAGAATAAGAGCACCTCCTCCCAGCTGCCCACTGCACTGAGGCTAGGAAACACTGTCACCACTGATAAATCCACGATAATTGAGAATTTCAATAAGCATTTCTCTATGGCTGGCCATGCTTTCCTCCTGGCTACCCAACCATGGCCAACAGCTCCGCACCCCCCGCAGCTACTTGCCCAAGCCTCCCCAGCTTCTCCTTCACCCAAATCCAGATTTCAGATGTTCAGAAAGAGCTGCCAAACCTGGACCCATACAAATCAGCTGGGCTTGACAATCTGAACCCTCTCTTTATAAAATTATCCGCCGCCATTGTTGCAACCCCTATTACCAGTCTGTTCAACAGTCTTTCGTATCGTCCGAGATCCCTAAAGATTGGAAAGCTGCCGCGGTCATCCCCCTCTTCAAAGGGGGAGACACTCTAGACCCAAACTGCTATAGACCTATATCCATCCTGCCTTGCTTTTCTAAAGTCTTTGAAAGCCAAGATAATGAACAGATCACTGACCATTTAGAATCCCACCGTACCTTCTCCCCTGTTCAATCCGGTTTCCGAGCTGGTCATGGGTGCACGTCAGCCACGCTCAAGGTACTAAACGATATCAGAACCGACATCGATAAAAGACAGTACTGTGCAGCCGTCTTCATCGACCTGGCTAATGCTTTCGACTCAATCACCGTATTCTTTTCCGCAGACTCAACAGCCTTGATTTCTCAAATGACTGCCTCGCCTGGTTCACCAACTACTTCTCAGACAGAGTTCAGTGTGTCAAATTCTGAGGGCCTGTTGTCCGGACCTCTCGCAGTCTCTATGGGGGTGCCACAGGGTTCAATTCTCGGGCTGACTCTTTTCTCTGTATATATCAACAATGACGCTCTTGCTGCCGGTGATTCTCTGATCCACCTCTACGCAGACGACACCATTCTGTATACATCTGGCCCTTCTTTGGACACTGTGTTAACTAACCTCCAGACGAGCTTCAATGCCATACAACACTCCTTCCGTGGTCTCCAACTGCTCTTAAACGCAAGTAAAACCAAATGCATGCTTTTCAACCGTTCGCTGCCCGCACCCGCCCGCCCGACTAACATCACTACTCTGGACGGTTCTGACTTAGAATATGTGGACAACTACAAATACCTAGGTGTCTGGCTAGACTGTAAACTCTCCTTCCAGACTCATATTAAACATCTCCAATCCACAATTAAATCTAGAATCGGCTTCCTATTTTGCAACAAAGCCTCCTTCACTCACGCTGCCAAACATACCCTCATAAAACTAACTATCGTACTGATCCTCGACTTCGGCGATGTAATTTACAAAATAGCTTCCAATACTATACCCAACAAACTGGATGCAGTCTATCACAGTGCCACCCGTTTTGTCACTAAAGCCCCTTATACCACCCACCACTGCAACCTGTATGCTCAAGTCGGCTGGCCCTCGCTACATATTCGTCACCAGACCCACTGGCTCCAGGTCATCTATAAGTGTATGCTAGGTAAAGCTCCGCCTTATCTCAGCTCACTGTCACGATAACAACACCCACCTGTAGCACGCGCTCCAGCAGGTATATCGCACTGGTTATCCCCAAAGCCAACACCTCCTTTGGCCGCCTTTCCTTCCAGTTCTCTGCTGCCAATGACTGGAACGAATTGCAAAAATCGCTGAAGCTGGACTTATATTTCCCTCACTATCTTTAAACATCAGCTATCTGAGCAGCTTACCGATCGCTGCAGCTGTACACAGCCCATCTGTAAACAGCCCACCCAATCTACCTACCTCATCCCCATATTGTTTTTATTCACTTTTCTGCTCTTTTGCACACCAGTACTTCTACATCATCATCTGCACATCTATCACTCCAGTGTTAATTTGCTAAATTGTAATTACCTTGCTACTATGGCCTATTTCCTTACCTCCTCACGCCATTTGCACATACTGTATATAGACTTTCTTTTTTTTCTATTGTATTATTGACTGTACGCTTGTTTATTCCAATGTGTAACTCTGTGTTGTTGTTTGTGTCGCACTGCTTTGCTTTATCTTGGCCAGGTCGCAGTTGTCAATGAGAACTTGTTCTAACTAGCCTAGCTGTATTATGACATCATATAGAACTACCTGGTTAAATAAAGGTGAAATAAAATTAAAATGATAATTTTAAAGAATTTGGCAGTATGTTCAACTGGCCTCACAACCGCAGACCACATGTAACCACGCCAGCCCAGGACCTCCACATCTGACTTCTTTTCTTGTGTGATCGTCTGAGGGGGGATGGGAGGGTGTTTTTTTCTGTCTGTTAGAAAGCCCTTTTGTGTGGAAAAACTAATTCTGATTGGCTGGGCTCCCCTGCCCAGTCATGTGAGATCCATAGATTAGGGTCTAATGGATTTATTTCAATTGACTGATTTCCTTATATGAACTGTAACTCAGTAAAATCATTAGTGCATTTATATTTTTTCATTTAAAAAATGTTTTATATTTTTTGTTCAGTATACATCCATTCCATCCACACAGAACTTGCTGGAAGATCCACTTGGAGTTAAAACCTACAGAAGGGTAAAAAAAACTGGCAGAGGCAACCAGGTTTTTGGCTGAAATGTCCTGGTACAGGATAAAGTTCATGATGCCGTTGACCTTAACAAGGGCCCCAGCACCAGTGAAAGGAAAATAGCCCCATAACATCAAAGACCTACCACCATATTCTACAATAGGTCTGAAATACCTTTTTGCATATGCTTCTGTTTATCAATGCCAAACCCACCACTGGTGTTGCTTCTGTATATCAATGCCAAACCCACCACTGGTGTTGCTTCTGTATATCAATGCCAAACCCACCACTGGTGTTGCTTCTGTTTATCAATGCCAAACCCACCACTGGTGTTGCTTCTGTTTATCAATGCCAAACCCACCACTGGTGTTGCTTCTGTTTATCAATGCCAAACCCACCACTGGTGTTGCTTCTGTTTATCAATGCCAAACCCACCACTGGTGTTGCTTCTGTATATCAATGCCAAACCCACCACTGGTGTTGCTTCTGTTTATCAATGCCAAACCCACCACTGGTGTTGCTTCTGTATATCAATGCCAAACCCACCACTGGTGTTGCTTCTGTTTATCAATGCCAAACCCACCACCGGTGTTGCTTCTGTTTATCAATGCCAAACCCACCACTGGTGTTGCTTCTGTATATCAATGCCAAACCCACCACTGGTGTTGCTTCTGTTTATCAATGCCAAACCCACCACTGGTGTTGCTTCTGTATATCAATGCCAAACCCACCACTGGTGTTGCTTCTGTATATCAATACCAAACCCACCACTGGTGTACGTGGTCAAAAAGCTTTATTTACATGCCATCTGACCATAGCACTGCCTGTAGTTTGAATCCATTTTGCACTTGGATTGGAACCGGTGCTGTGGTCAGATGACAAGAAAAATAGAGCTCTTTGGCCACACACTTCAGTGGTGGGTTTTACACCCAAGCTCTAATCAAAATCTATAAAGAAATTGTTAAATGACCACAAAATCAACATTTTGCAATGGCCAATGCAGTCTCTGGACTTGAACCGCTGCATTGAAAATCTGTGGTTTGAATTGAAGAGAGCAGTCCATAAGCACAGACCATTCCTCCATACAGAATCTGATTGGATGACACATTGATCTTAGAACAAAGATCCCTCCCAATGTGTTCGCCAGTCTCATAAAACGTGTTAGAAAACGGCTGTGTCATTATCCTCACAACGGGAGGGTGCTAGAGTATTGAAAACAAGGGTGCCAATAATGTCAACCTTATCCTTTGAGATTTTTTTATTACTTGTTAAACAAAATCTCTAGGATAAAATAACAATTACATTTTTTTTTTTGCATACAATATAGCTCAGTATTTCAATTATTAATTTTATACAGTTTTTCTTGCTCATCTTTATCAAGGGTGTCAATTACTGGACCTGACTGTACATATAGTGTACATTCATGAAAAGATAGACATTATTGAAATATTAAACAATTCATATGGGAAGCTTATGAAACCACAATGGCACACGAAAAATAGAAGCAATAATTATCAAGTGAAATTATAAAATAATTTAAAACGGTAAAATAATTATATATATAAAAAGAGTTCATACATATGGAAATGTTTATCTTGATCAGAAAATATATTCAGTCAGAATCAATTCATTCTAATCATCACCACATGGTTCAGTAGATTGCAGGCTGGGGATGTAGACTGAAGTTGTAGGATGGGGATGTAGGCTGGAGATGTAGGCTGGGGATGATGTTGAACCGTTTGTCAACACCCAGCAGGTGATCATTAACACACCACGGCCACCAGCCGTTCGTCGGCAGGGTGTCTCTTTAGACAGGCAGCCCAATTTTGATCTGTTTTTCACTAATTGGTATTTTGACCAATTATATTAGCTCTGACAAAAATATGTTAAAAGATCTGATGTGATTTGTCAAAAGACCAATTGGCGGAAACGAGATCACATTTGGGCTGCCTGTGTAAACGCAGCCAGTCTCCTGACTCTACATGGCTTCATCAGCCATTTAATAGGTTGTCATGGTTATGGTTATAGCTTGCTCTCGTTCATCACGGCGTTGGTTGTCACGACGTTGACCCTGAGTACCCCCTCTTGGGCACAGCTGGCAGCCAGCACCCCGTCTCTCCTCCACAGACGCCCCTGGACCAGTCCTCTGCTGCCCCCTGGTGGACACACACACACACCAATTAGCATGTGGGAAGACTAACACACAGAACCAGTTGGAAGGTGAATGCTGCTGTCCGTAACTTTGCGTGTCCGCGTTCGTGAGTATATGTGTCTCTGTGTGTCCATACCTGTCTATGTGTGTGGGTGGGTGGGTGGGTAGTGTGTGTGGGTGGGTAGTGTGAGTGTGTGTGTGTCCAGTGTGTGTCAAATCAAATCAAATTTTATTTGTCACATACACATGGTTAGCAGATGTTAATGCGAGTGTAGCGAAATGCTTGTGCTTCTAGTTCCGACCATGCAGTAGTATCTAACAAGTAATCTAACAATTTCACAACAACTACCTTATACACACAAGAGTAACAGAATGAATACGAGTATGTACATATAAATATATGGATGAGCGATGGCTGACCGGCATAGGCAGGATGCAGTAGATGGTATGGAGTACAGTATATACACATATATATATGAGATGAGTAATGTAGGATATGTAAACATTATATAAATGGCATTGTTTAAAGTGGCTAGTGATACATTATTTCATCCAGTTATAATTATTAAAGTGGCTAGAGTGGTTGTGTGAGTGGGTGGGTAGTGTGTGTGAGTGGGTGGGTAGTGTGTGTGAGTGGGTGGGTAGTGTGTGTGGGTGAGTGAGTGGGTGGGTAGTGTATGTGAGTGGGTGGGTAGTGTGTGTGAGTGGGTGGGTAGTGTGTGTGGGTGAGTGAGTGGGTGGGTAGTGTGGGTGGGTAGTGTGTGTGGGTGGGTAGTGTGTGTGTGGGTGGGTAGTGTGTGTGAGTGGGTGGGTAAGTGAGTGGGTGGGTGAGTGAGTGGGTGGGTAGTGTGGGTGGGTGAGTGAGTGGGTGGGTGAGTGGGTGGGTAGTGTGGGTGGGTAGTGTGTGTGGGTGAGTGAGTGGGTGGGTAGTGTGGGTGGGTAGTGTGTGTGGGTGAGTGAGTGGGTGGGTAGTGTGTGTGTGGGTGGGTAGTGTGTGTGTGGGTGGGTAGTGTGTGTGGGTGAGTGAGTGGGTGGGTAGTGTGGGTGGGTAGTGTGGGTGGGTGGGTAGTGTGGGTGGGTAGTGTGGGTGGGTGGGTAGTGTGTGTGGGTGAGTAGTGGGTGGGTAGTGTGTGTCCAGTGTGTGTGTGTCCATACCAGCCCAGGAGCTCTCAGTCTCGTAGAGCATCCATTCGTCTGCCCTGAAGGTGTTGTGGAACCACATGGCGTGATCCAGAGAGGCTGAGAAAGTGGCGCGCTGTCCAGGGTAGGGCAGGAGAGCAGTGTCCAGGAACGAATAGTCTGACACATAGGCTGCCACACAGCAGTGGAGCTTCATATCACCTTGACCTGGGGTAACACACACAGTAAAGCTTACTGCATCTCCCTCTGGCAGTGGTTAGAGCAGGGCTGCCCAACTCTCTTCCTGCTGAGCTACCCTCCTGTAGGTTCACTCCAACACTAATTTGGAGTGAATAATTAGCTGCTTAATTAGTTGCTTACCAATACCTGAACCAGGTATGGTAGGTTAGGGTTGGACTGAAAACTACAGGACTGTAGATCTCCAGGAAGAGGGAAGTACAGGGTCTGTATCTTACCGATGTGGCCTCTAGCGCGCACCCAGTACAGCTTCTTGGGTTCCATGGCAACGCCGCGGTAGAAGTCTGGAGGATTGACAGGTTTAATCTCTATGGGAACCTCGTTAGCTAGCAGCTTGTTCAGGCCCTGTTTGGCTTTCTCAGCCAAGTCTGGCTTACTGGAACACACAACACACACAATGTTGAAACGATCAGTTCGGAGGGAACCCTTGGCATTGCTAGCCATTCTCTACCGACTGAGTTACACAGAACCATCATAAATAACCAACCACCTCAGCTGTTAAGCATTATAGGGAAAAAAAATGCACACTTTATAATGCCAATGAAGCCAATCAGAAACTAATAGTCAACAATGCCATGGTATGAATTACAAAAGTGTTGGGCCTCTCCACAGTGAGCGGGACTTCAGGAGGGCAGTGTATTAACAGGAATAGAAATGTTATAACAGTGTTACAGTATGTGTTATAACAAATCTAATTGTATTGGTCGCATACACATACAGTATTTTGCAGATGCAATTGTGGGTGTATGCTTGTGTTCCTAGCTCCAACAGTGCGGTAATATCTAACAATTCACAACAACACACAATACACACAACCTAAAGTCAAAGAATGGAATTTAGAAATATTAGGACGAGCAATGTCGGAGTCCGGATGTACTGTACGTCTGTTTGTCTGCATGTACAGTACCAGTCAAAAGTTTGAACACACATCCTCATTCAAGGATTTTTCTTTATTTTACTATTTTCTATTATTGTAGAATAATAGTGAAGACATCAACACTATGAAATAACACATATGGAATCATGTTGTAACTAAAAAAGTGTTAAACAAATCCGAATATATGTTATATTTGTTGTATCACAACACAACTGATTGGCTTTGAAGATCTTTTTGGCCTTCCTGTGACATCAGGTGCTGTAAGTGTCCTGTAGGGTAGGTAGTTTGCCCACGGTGATGCGTTGGGCAAACCCTCTTGAGAGCCACTGTTGCGGACAGTGCAGTTGCCATACCAGGCGGTGATACAGCCCGACAGGATGGTCTCAATGCTGCATCTATAAACGTTTGTGAGGGTTTTAGGTGCCAAGCCAAATTTCTTCGGCCTCCTGAGGTTGATGAGACACTGTTGCACCTTCTTCACCACGCTGTCTGTGTGGGTGGACCATTTCAGTTTGTCCGTGATGTGTACGCTGAGGAACTTGAAGCTTTTCACCTTCTCCACTGCGGTCCTGTTGATGTGGATAGGGGCGTGCTCCCTCTGCTGTCTCCTGAAATCCATGATCAGCTCCTGTTTTCTTGACGTTGAGGGAGAGGTTATTTTCCTGGCAACACTCCGCCAGGGCCCTCACCACCTCCCTGTAGGCTCTCGTCATTGTTGGTAATCACGCCTACTACTGTTGTGTCGTCTGCGAACTTGATGATTGAGTTGGAGGCGTGCGTGGCCACGCAGTCATGGGGGAACAGGGGTCTTCCGCTTGTTCAGATGGAATAGGGCAGTGTGTAGTGCGACTGCATTGTCTGTGGATCTATTGGGGCAGTGTGTAGTGCGATGGTGATTGCATTGTCTGTGGATCTATTGGGGCAGTGTGCAGTGTGATGGTGATTGCATTGTCTGTGGATCTATTGGGGCAGTATGTAGTGTGATGGTGATTGCATTGTCTGTGGATCTATTGGGGCAGTATGTAGTGTGATGGTGATTGCATTGTCTGTGGATCTATTGGGGCAGTGTGTAGTGTGATGGTGATTGCATTGTCTGTGGATCTATTGGGGCAGTGTGCAGTGTGATGGTGATTGCATTGTCTGTGGATCTATTGGGGCAGTGTGCAGTGTGATGGTGATTGCATTGTCTGTGGATCTATTGGGGCAGTGTGCAGTGTGATGGTGATTGCATTGTCTGTGGATCTATTGGGGCAGTGTGCAGTGTGATGGTGATTGCATTGTCTGTGGATCTATTGGGGCAGTGTGCAGTGTGATGGTGATTGCATTGTCTGTGGATCTATTGGGGCAGTGTGCAGTGTGATGGTGATTGCATTGTCTGTGGATCTATTGGGGCAGTGTGTAGTGTGATGGTGATTGCATTGTCTGTGGATCTATTGGGGCAGTGTGCAGTGTGATGGTGATTGCATTGTCTGTGGATCTATTGGGGCAGTGTGCAGTGTGATGGTGATTGCATTGTCTGTGGATCTATTGGGGCAGTGTGCAGTGTGATGGTGATTGCATTGTCTGTGGATCTATTGGGGCAGTGTGCAGTGTGATGGTGATTGCATTGTCTGTGGATCTATTGGGGCAGTGTGCAGTGTGATGGTGATTGCATTGTCTGTGGATCTATTGGGGCAGTGTGATGGTGATTGCATTGTCTGTGGATCTATTGGGGCAGTGTGCAGTGTGATGGTGATTGCATTGTCTGTGGATCTATTGGGGCAGTGTGCAGTGTGATGGTGATTGCATTGTCTGTGGATCTATTGGGGCAGTGTGCAGTGTGATGGTGATTGCATTGTCTGTGGATCTATTGGGGCAGTGTGCAGTGTGATGGTGATTGCATTGTCTGTGGATCTATTGGGGCAGTGTGCAGTGTGATGGTGATTGCATTGTCTGTGGATCTATTGGGGCAGTGTGCAGTGTGATGGTGATTGCATTGTCTGTGGATCTATTGGGGCAGTATGCAAATTGAAGTGGGTCTAGGGTGTCAGGTAAGATCGAGGTGATGTGATTTTTTTACTAGCCGCTCAAAGAACTTCATGATGTCAGAAGTGAGTGCTACGGGCGATAGTCATTTAGTTCAGTTGCCTTTGCTTTCTTGGGTACAGGAACAATGGTGGACATCTTGAAGCAAGTGGGGACAGCAGACTGGGATAGGGAGAGATTGAATACGTCCGTAAACACTCCAGCCACTCCTGCGTCTGAGGACGCAGCTAGGGATGCCGTCTGGGCCGGCAGCCTTGCGAGGGTTAACACACTTAAACATCTTACTCACGTCCATCACGGAGAACGAGAGCCCATAGTCCTTGGTATCGGGCCGCATGGGTGGCACTGTGTTATCCTCAAAGCGGGTGGTGTTTATCTTGTTTTGGAGCAAGACGTCGGTGTCCGTGACGGGGCTGGTTTTCTCTTTGTAGTCCGTGATTGTGTGTAGACCCTGCCAAATACGTCTCATGTCTGAGCCGTTGAATTGCGACTCCACTTTGTCTCTGTACTGACATTTTGGCTGTTTGATTGCCTTACAGAGGGCATAACTACACTGTGTGTATTCAACCATATTACCATTCACCTTGCCATGGTTAAATGCGGTGGTTCGCGCTTTCAGTTTTGCGTGAATGCTGCCATCCATCCTCCGTTTCACAGTCTTATAGCCATCCTGGAAGGGAGAGTAACAATGGTCGAGAACTTTTTGACGAGCATGGTATTAACTGAGGTAGAGCGGTATGAGTTTATCCACAGTGTTCAGGTTCAACCATGTTATTAACAGTTGTATTCTAGTGTGTAAGTGTACTATAACCAGGGGTTGGAACCGGTTCAGGGAACAGAACAGTAAACCGGAAAATAAATACATTATTTGAGGAACAGAACCCGAACCAAAAACAAAATCGATCTATACTGTTTCGGAACAAAACCGTTATTTTTTTAAGTATGGGAACCGGTTAATAACGGTATTTTATGTTCCTGGCATTTTTCCCACAACAATCACAAAGCTCCTCCCTCTGTCACTCAGAAATGTATTCCAGCATCTGCCTGATGGAAATCTTGGATATTACTCAGATAATGTCATAAGATGCCCAGTGCTTCAAGGCAAGCTTCCTCTATTCTCTCTCGCTCTCTCCTCACCCTCAATTTCAGTTGCATCTCAGGCCCTACATTGTGACAGTAAAGTGTGTGTATGTGTGTGTGTGTGTGTGTGTCTTTCATTATGATTAAACCATGCTGTTACTGCAAAATGCAATTTGCTCTTAAAGACTTTCTTATACAGATTAAATCGCTTTACACGCCTGGTGAAGTAATTTAATGCTGAGCTAGTATATATATATATATATATATTTCAGAGTTATAAAAAGGAATGATATAAAACAACTTTTTTGTTTGAGCGGTTCATAACTTTCTTTTTAGTCGGAAATGTGGAACGGAAAGAAAAAAAATAGTGGTTCTGATCAGAACGAAAGGATTGGAAAATAATTTTGGTTCCAACCCCTGGTTATGACAGAGTTATTACCTGAGGTAGAGCTGTATGAGTTCGTCCACCGTCAGCAGGTCTTCAGGAGGGGGGACGGCGGGCATGGTGAACTGGTGCTGCAGAGGAGAGGGCTGGTTACTGTGGAAGGAGGCCTGGCAGATCAGGATGGGCTGACCGTGTTGGATGGCCTTCACTGACCGCACGCTGAAACTACGACCGTCCCTGGTCCTCTCCACCTGGTACAGCACCGGCACCTTGGGGTCTCCTGTCACACAGGCCAGAGGAGAGAAGTAGGGCTACATGTTAGGAGGGTTTGGGTCAGAGGTTATAGGTTAGGGTCAATGTTCCCTATAGGCTGCGCACCTCCTCCAGGCCTGCCGAGCCGAAGAAATGCCATGCCGCACAGAGAGATTGAACTTCACTGAGTTCGCCCCATTACCTTTGCACTATATACAAGGTATTTACAACCCTTGACCTTTTCCACATGTTGTTACGTTACAGCCTTATTCTAATTTACACATCAGTCTACACACAATACAAAATAATGACAAAGCAAACACAGGTTTTTTTTTAATTTTTTGCAAATGTACTAAAAATAAAAACTTGTCCCGAAGCCCTTCCTGCGTTGTCTTGGCTGTGTCCTTAGGATCGTTGTCCTGTTGGAAGGTGACCCTTCGCCCGTATCTGAGGTCCTGAGCAGGTTTTTTCATCAAGAATCTCTCTGTACTTTGCTCCATTCATCTTTCCCTCAATCCTGACTAGTTTCCCAGTCCCTGCCACTGAAAAACATCCCCACGGCATAATGCTGCCACCACCATGCTTCACTGTTGGGATGGTACCAGGTTTCCTCCAGATGTGACGCTTGGCATTCAGGTCAAAGAGTTCAATCTTGGTTTCATCAGAACAGAGAATATTGTTTCTCATGGTCGGAGAATCTTTAGGTGCCTTTTGGCCAACTCCAAGCCGGCTGTCATGTGCCTTTTACTGAGGAGTGGCTTCCGTCTGGCCACTCTACCATAAAGGCCTGATTGGTGGAGTGCTGCAGAGATGGTTGTCCTTCTGGAAGGTTCTCCCATATCCACAGAGGAACTCTGGAGCTCTGTCAGAGTGACCATCGGGTCCTTGGTCACCTCCCTGACCAAGGCCCTTCTCCCCCGATTGCGCCGTTTGGTCGGGCGGCTAGCTCTAGGAAGAGCCTTGGTGATTCCAAACGTCTTCCATTTAAGAATGACGGAGGCCACTGTGTTTTGGGGGACCTTGAATGATGCAGAAATGTTTTGGTACCCTTCCCCAGATCTGTGCCTCGACACAATCCTGTCTCGGACCTCAACCTCATGGCTTGGTTTTTGCTCTGACATCCACTGTCAACTGTGGGACCTTACATAGACAGGTGTGTGCCTTTCCAAAACATGTCCAATCAATTGAATGTATCACAGGTGGACTCCAATCAAGTTGTAGAAACATCTCAATGATGATCAATAGAAACAGGATGCACCTGAGCGCTCAGGACCTCAGACTGGGGCGAAGGTTTAACTTCCAACAGGACAACTACACTAAGCACACAGCCAAGACAACGCAAGAGTGGCTTCGGGACAAGTCTCTGAATGTACTTAAGTGGCCCAGCCAGAGCCCAGACTTGAATCCAATCGAACATCTCTGGAGAGACCTGAAAATACCTGTGCAGCAATGCTCCCCATCCAACCAGACAGAGTTTGAGAGGATCTGCAGAGAAGAATGGGAGAAACTCCCCAAATACAGGTGTGCCAAGCTTGTAGCGTCTTACCCAAGAAGACTCAAGGCTGTAGTTGCTGCCAAAGGTGCTTCAACAAAGTACTGAGTAAAGGGTCTGAATACTTGTATTTTTATTTATTTAACCAGGTAGGCCAGTCACAATTCAATGGCTCAGACACAAGAGGAATGTGGCAGGGTCTACAGTCAATCACGGACTACAAAAAGAAAACTAGCCTCGTCGCGGACCATGACGTCCTGCTCCCAGACAAACTAAACAACTTCTTTGCTCGCTTTGAGGACAATACAGTGCCACCGACACGGCCCGCTACCAAAACCTGCGGGCTCACTTTCACCGCAGCCAATGTGAGAAAAACATTTAAATGTGTTAACCCTAAGGCTGCCGGCCCAGATGGCATCCCTGGGACGTGTCCTCAGAGCATGCGCAGACCAGCTGGCTGGTGTGTTTACGGACATATTCAATCAGTCCCTATCCCAGTCTGCTGTTCCCACATGCTTCAAGAGGGCCACCATTGTTCCTGTTCCCAAGAAAGCTAAGGTGACTGAGCTAAATGACTATCGCCTCGTAGCACTCACTTCCGTCATCATGAAGTGCTTTGAGAGATTAGTCAAGGATCATATCACCTCCATCCTGCCAGACACCCTGGACCCACTCCAATTTGCTTACCGTCCCAATAGGTCCACAGATGACGCAATCGCAATCACACTGCATACTGCCCTAACCCATCTGGACAAGAGGAATACTTATGTAAGAATGCTGTTCATCGACTACAGCTCAGCATTTAACACCATAGTTCCCTCCAAGCTCGCCATTAAGCTTGAGACCCTGGGTCTCGACTCCAGCCCTGTGCAACTGGGTCCTGGACTTCCTGACGGGCCGGTCCCAGGTGGTTAGGGTAGGAAACAACATCTCCACCCCGCTGATCCTCAACACTGGGGCCCCACAAGGGTGCGTTCTCAGCCCTCTCCTGTACTCCCTGTTTACCCATGACTGCGTGGCCAAGCACGCATCCAACTCAATCATCAAGTTTGCTGACGACACTACAGTGGTAGGCTTGATTACCAACAACGACGAGACGGCCTACAGAGAGGAGGTTATGGCCCTCGGAGTGTGGTGTCAGGAAAATAACCTCTCACTCAATGTCAGCAAAACAAAGGAGATGATCGTGGACTTCAGGAAACAGGAGAGGGAGCACCCCCCTATCCACATCGAGGGGACAGTAGTGGACAAGGTGGAAAGTTTTAAGTTCCTCGGCGTACACATCACGGACAAACTGAAATGGTCCACCCACACAGACAGGGTGGTGAAGAAGGCGCAACAGCGCCTCTTCAACCTCAGGAGGCTGAAGAAATTCGGCTTGTCACCAAAATCACTCACAAACTTTTACAGATGCACAATCGAGAGCATCCTGTCGGGCTGTATCACTGCCTGGTACGGCAACTGCTCCGCCCACAACCGTAAGGCTCTCCAGAGGGTAGTGAGGACTGCACAACACATCACCGGGGTTAAACTACCTTCCCTCCAGGACACCGAAACCACCCGATGTCACAGAAAGGCCAAAAAGATCATCAAGGACAACAACCACCCGAGCCACTGCCTGTTCACCCCGCTATCATCCAGAAGGCGAGGTCAGTACAGGTGCATCAAAGCTGGGACCGAGAGACTGAAAACAGCTTCTACCTCAAGGCCATCAGACTGTTAAACAGCCATCACTAACATTGAGTGGCTGCTGCCAACATACTGACTTAAATCTCTAGCCACTTTATACATAGGAATTGGATGTAACAAATGTATCACTAGCCACTTTAAACAATTTTGTATATAATGTTTACGTATCCGACATACTCATATCAAATGTATTCACTGTACTCTAAACCATCTACTGTATCTTGCCTATGCCGTTCGGCCATCGACCCAAATCTCTAGCCACTTTAATAATTATAATTGGATGAAATAATGTATCACTAGCCACTTTAAACAATGCCATTTATATAATGTTTACATATCCTACATTACTCATCTCATATATATATACAGTGGGGAAAAAAGTATTTAGTCAGCCACCAATTGTGCAAGTTCTCCAACTTAAAAAGATGAGAGAGGCCTGTAATTTTCATCATAGGTACACTGCAACTATGACAGACGAAATGAGAAAAAGAAATCCAGAAAATCACATTGTAGGATTTTTTATTTATTTATTTGCAAATTATGGTGGAAAATAAGTATTTGGTCAATAACAAAAGTTTATCTCAATACTTTGTTATATACCCTTTGTTGGCAATGACAGAGGTCAAACGTTTTCTGTAAGTCTTCACAAGGTTTTCACACACTGTTGCTGGTATTTTGGCCCATTCCTCCATGCAGATCTCCTCTAGAGCAGTGATGTTTTGGGGCTGTCGCTGGGCAACACGGACTTTCAACTCCCTCCAAAGATTTTCTATGGGGTTGAGATCTGGAGACTGGCTAGGCCACTCCAGGACCTTGAAATGCTTCTTCTGAAGCCACTCCTTCGTTGCCCGAGGCGGTGTGTTTGGGATCATTGTCATGCTGAAAGACCCAGCCACGTTTCATCTTCAATGCCCTTGCTGATGGAAGGAGGTTTTCACTCAAAATCTCACGATACATGGCCCCATTCATTCTTTCCTTTACACGGATCAGTCGTCCTGGTCCCTTTGCAGAAAAACAGCCCCAAAGCATGATGTTTCCACCCCCATGCTTCACAGTAGGTATGGTGTTCTTTGGATGCAACTCAGAATGCTTTGTCCTCCAAACCACGACGAGTTGAGTTTTTACCAAAAGTTCTATTTTGGTTTCATCTGACCATATGACATTCTCCCAATCCTCATCTGGATCATCCAAATGCTCTCTAGCAAACTTCAGACGGGCCTGAACATATACTGGCTTAAGCAGGGGGACACGTCTGGCACTGCAGGATTTGAGTCCCTGGCGGCGTAGTGTGTTACTGATGGTAGGCTTTGTTACTTTGGTCCCAGCTCTCTGCAGGTCATTCACTAGGTCCCCATGTGGTTCTGGGATTTTTGCTCACCGTTCTTGTGATCATTTTGACCCCACGGGTGAGATCTTGCGTGGAGCCCCAGACCGAGGAAGATTATCAGTGGTCTTGTATGTCTTCCATTTCCTAATAATTGCTCCCACAGTTGATTTCTTCAAACCAAGCTGCTTACCTATTGCAGATTCAGTCTTCCCAACCTGGTGCAGGTCTACAATTTTGTTTCTGGTGTCCTTTGACAGCTCTTTGGTCTTGGCCATAGTGGAGTTTGGAGTGTGACTGTTTGAGGTTGTGGACAGGTGTCTTTTATACTGATAACAAGTTCAAACAGTTGCCATTAATACAGGTAACGAGTGGAGGACAGAGGAGCCTCTTAAAGAAGAAGTTACAGGTCTGTGAGAGCCAGAAATCTTGCTTGTTTGTATGTGACCAAATACTTATTTTCCACCATAATTTGCCTCTCATCTTTTTAAGTGAGAGAACTTGCACAATTGGTGGCTGACTAAATTATTTTTTGCCCCACTGTATATATATGTGTATATACTGTACTCCATACCATCTACTGCATCTTGCCTATGCCGGTCAGCCATCGCTCATCTATATATTTATATGTACATACTCGTATTCATTCCTTTACTCTTGTGTGTATAAGGTAGTTGTTGTGAATTTGTTAGATTACTTGTTAGATACTACTGCACGGTCGGAACTAGAAGCACAAGCATTTCGCTACACTCGCATTAACATCTGCTAACCATGTGTATGTGACAAATAAAATTTGATTTGATTTGAGAACAAGTTCTCATTTACAACTGCGACCTGGCCAAGATAAAGCACAGCAGTTCAACACATACAACAACACAGAGTTACACATGGAGTAAAACAAACATACAGTCAATAAAACTAATCTATATACAATGTGGGCAAATGAGGTAAGATAAGGAACCTAAGGCAATAAATAGGCCACTGAAATGATAGGTGTGCAGTAGATGAATGTGCAAGTAGAGATACTGGGGTGCAAAGGAGCAAAATAAATAACAGTATGGGGATGAGTTGGGGGTCAGGGGTTATATGTCAGGAGAGTTAGGGTCAGGGGTTATATGTCAGGAGAGTTGGGATCAGGGGTTACATGTCAGGAGAGTTGGGGTCAGGGGTTACATGTCAGGAGAGTTGGGGTCAGGGGTTACATGTCAGGAGAGTTGGGGTCAGGGGTTATATGTCAGGAGAGTTGGGGTCAGGGGTTACATGTTAGGAGAGTTGGGGTCAGGGGTTATATGTCAGGAGAGTTGGGGGTCAGGGGTTACATGTCAGGAGAGTTGGGGTCAGGGGTTACATGTCAGGAGAGTTGGGGTCAGGGGTTACATGTCAGGAGAGTTGGGGTCAGGGGTTATATGTCAGGAGAGTTGGGATCAGGGGTTATATGTTAGGAAAGTTGGGGTCAGGGGTTATATGTTAGGAGAGTTGGGGGTCAGGGGTTACATGTTAGGAGAGTTGGGGTCAGGGGTTATATGTTAGGAGAGTTGGGGTCAGGGGTTATATGTCAGGAGAGTTGGGGGTCAGGGATTATATGTCAGGAGAGTTGGGGGTCAGGGGTTATATGTCAGGAGAGTTGGGGTCAGGGTTACATGTTAGGAGAGTTGGGGTCAGGGGTTATATGTCAGGAGAGTTGGGGGTCAGGGATTATATGTCAGGAGAGTTGGGGGTCAGGGATTATATGTCAGGAGAGTTGGGGGTCAGGGGTTATGTCAGGAGAGTTGGGGTCAGGGGTTATATGTCAGGAGAGTTGGGGTCAGGGGTTATATGTCAGGAGAGTAGGGGTCAGGGGTTATATGTTAGGAGAGATGGGGTCAGGGGTTATATGTCAGGAGAGTTGGGGTCAGGGGTTATATGTTAGGAGAGTTGGGGTCAGGGGTTATATGTTAGGAGAGTTGGGGGTCAGGGGTTATATGTTAGGATAGTTAAGGTCAGGGGTCAGGGTGAGGAGTAGGAAGGCAAGGGGTTAAACGGGACCTCTCCAGCTGGAACACGGGCCAGAGGTTAGTAGTCAGTATATGGCAGGTTAGTAGTCAGTATATGGTAGGTTAGTAGTCAGTATATGGTAGGTTAGTAGTCAGTATATGGTAGGTTAGTAGTCAGTATATGATAGGTTAGTAGTCAGTATATGGCAGGTTAGTAGTCAGTATATGGTAGGTTAGTAGTCAGTATATGGTAGGTTAGTAGTCAGTATATGGTAGGTTAGTAGTCAGTATATGGCAGGTTAGTAGTCAGTATATGGCAGGTTAGTAGTCAGTATATGGTAGGTTAGTAGTCAGTATATGGTAGGTTAGTAGTCAGTATATGGCAGGTTAGTAGTCAGTATATGGTAGGTTAGTAGTCAGTATATGGCAGGTTAGTAGTCAGTATATGGTAGGTTAGTAGTCAGTATATGGTAGGTTAGCAGTCAGTATATGGTAGGTTAGCAGTCAGTATATGGTAGGTTAGCAGTCAGTATATGGTAGGTTAGTAGTCAGTATATGGTAGGTTAGTAGTCAGTATATGGCAGGTTAGCAGTCAGTATATGGTAGGTTAGCAGTCAGTATATGGTAGGTTAGCAGTCAGTATATGGTAGGTTAGTTTGAGCAGGGCTAATTCTATCTGGACCTTGAAACCAGTTCCACTGCTGATTTCCCCTGGTTTAACCTGTGGTATGTTGTGATATGATAACCCCTGGTTTAACCTGTGGTATGTTGTGATATGATAACCCCTGGTTTAACCTGTGGTATGTTGTGATATGATAACCCCTGGTTTAACCTGTGGTATGTTGTGATATGATAACCCCTGGTTTAACCTGTGGTATGTTGTGATATGATAACCCCTGGTTTAACCTGTGGTATGTTGTGATATGATACGCCCTGGTTTAACCGGTGGTAATGTTGACAGTATCATCTGTGGCATGTTGTGGTAATGTTGACAGTATCATCTGTGGCATGTTGTGGTAATGTTGACTGTATCATCTGTGGCATGTTGTGGTAATGTTGACTGTATCATCTGTGGCATGTTGTGGTAATGTTGACAGTATCATCTGTGGCATGTTGTGGTAATGTTGACTGTATCATCTGTGGCATGTTGTGGTAATGTTGACTGTATCATCTGTGGCATGTTGTGGTAATGTTGACTGAACGTCAGATCCTCACTGGCCCCGTTACCGTTCAATCAATTACATTTATAATGGCCTTTTTACATCAGCTGATGTCATAAAGTGCTGTACAGAAACCCAGCCTAAAACCCCAAACAGCAAGCAATGCAGAAGCATGTGTAATCTGTATACCCTGTGGGGTGTTGTGGTAATGCTATGGCAGTGTTGTGGTATTGTTGTAATATTATAGTAATGCTATGGTAGTGTTGTGGTAATGTTGTAATATTATAGTAATGCTATGGTAGTGTTGTGGTAATGTTGTAATATTATAGTAATGCTATGGTAGTGTTGTGGTAATGTTGTAATATTATAGTAATGCTATGGTAGTGTTGTGGTAATGCTGGTAGAGTTGTGGTAATGCTGTAATATTATAGTAATGCTATGGTAGTGTTGTGGTAATGTTGTAATATTATAGTAATGCTATGGTAGTGTTGTGGTAATGTTGTAATATTATAGTAATGCTATGGTAGTGTTGTGGTAATGCTGGTAGAGTTGTGGTAATGTTGTAATATTATAGTAATGCTATGGTAGTGTTGTGGTAATGTTGTAATATTATAGTAATGCTATGGTAGTGTTGTGGTAATGTTGTAATATTATAGTAATGCTATGGTAGTGTTGTGGTAATGTTGTAATATTATAGTAATGCTATGGTAGTGTTGTGGTAATGTTGTAATATTATAGTAATGCTATGGTAGTGTTGTGGTATTGTTGTGATATTATAGTAATGCTATGGTAGTGTTGTGGTAATGTTGTAATATTATAGTAATGCTATGGTAGTGTTGTGGTAATGTTGTAATATTATAGTAATGCTATGGTAGTGTTGTGGTAATGTTGTAATATTATAGTAATGCTATGGTAGTGTTGTGGTAATGTTGTAATAATTATAGTAATGCTATGGTAGTGTTGTGGTAATGCTGGTAGAGTTGTGGTTGTAATGTTATAGTAATGCTATGGTAGTGTTGTGGTAATGTTGTAATATTATAGTAATGCTATGGTAGTGTTGTGGTATTGTTGTGATATTATAGTAATGCTATGGTAGTGTTGTGTGTAATGTTGTAATATTATAGTAATGCTATGGTAGTGTTGTGGTAATGTTGTAATATTATAGTAATGCTATGGTAGTGTTGTGGTAATGTTGTAATATTATAGTAATGCTATGGTAGTGTTGTGGTAATGTTGTAATATTATAGTAATGCTATGGTAGTGTTGTGGTAATGTTGTAATATTATAGTAATGCTATGGTAGTGTTGTGGTAATGCTGGTAGAGTTGTGGTAATGTTGTAATATTATAGTAATGCTATGGTAGTGTTGTGGTAATGTTGTAATATTATAGTAATGCTATGGTAGTGTTGTGGTAATGTTGTAATATTATAGTAATGCTATGGTAGTGTTGTGGTAATGTTGTAATATTATAGTAATGCTATGGTAGTGTTGTGGTAATGTTGTAATATTATAGTAATGCTATGGTAGTGTTGTGGTAATGCTGGTAGAGTTGTGGTAATGTTGTAATATTATAGTAATGCTATGGTAGTGTTGTGGTAATGTTGTAATATTATAGTAATGCTATGGTAGTGTTGTGGTAATGTTGTAATATTATAGTAATGCTATGGTAGTGTTGTGGTAATGTTGTAATATTATAGTAATGCTATGGTAGTGTTGTGGTAATGCTGTAATATTATAGTAATGCTATGGTAGTGTTGTGGTATTGTTGTAATATTATAGTAATGCTATGGTAGTGTTGTGGTAATGCTGTAATATTATAGTAATGCTATGGTAGAGTTGTGGTAATGCTGTAATATTCTAGTAATGCTATGGTAGTGTTGTGGTAATGTTGTAATATTCTAGTAATGCTATGGTAGAGTTGTGGTAATGTTGACAACGTCAGCTCCTCACCTGCCCGTACGAAATAGCAGTGGAGAGAGTGAGCCAAGACGTTTTCCCCGACGGATTCTGCTGCAGCCACCAGGGCCTGTCCAATGATCTGCCCCCCAAACAGACGACGGCTACGGGGCACCCAGTGGTGAGTCCCTCTGTAACACACACACACGCACACACACACGCACACACGCACACACAACCAGAATTTCCCAGATGAGGGAGCACAAGTTTATACCTGTAGTATGCATCACAATTAAAACTTGACATTGCCATAGTACAACTAAAGACCAGTGGTACATGTCGAGCAGAGCATCTGTTAAACAGTGGGCCAAAGGTGAGTGTTGGGCAGGCTCCCAGTATGCTACCAGTATGCTACCTGTACAGATCCACAGGCTCCCAATCTGCTACCAGTATGCTACCTGTACAGATCCACAGGCTCCCAATATGCTACCAGTATGCTACCTGTACAGATCCACAGGCTCCCAATCTGCTACCAGTATGCTACCTGTACAGATCCACAGGCTCCCAATCTGCTACCAGTATTCTACCTGTACAGATCCACAGGCTCCCAATCTGCTACCAGTAGATCCACAGGCTCCCAATCTGCTACCAGTATGCTACCTGCACAGATCCACAGGCTCCCAATCTGCTACCAGTATGCTACCTGTACAGATCCACAGGCTCCCAATCTGCTACCAGTATGCTACCTGTACAGATCCACAGGCTCCCAATCTGCTACCAGTATGCTACCTGTACAGATCAACAGGCTCCCAATCTGCTACCAGTATGCTACCTGTACAGATCCACAGGCTCCCAGTCTGCTACCAGTATGCTACCTGCACAGATCCACAGGCTCCCAATCTGCTACCAGTATGCTACCTGTACAGATCCACAGGCTCCCAATCTGCTACCAGTATGCTACCTGTACAGATCCACAGGCTCCCAATCTGCTACCAGTATGCTACCTGTACAGATCCACAGGCTCCCAGTCTGCTACCAGTATGCTACCTGTACAGATCCACAGGCTCCCAATCTGCTACCAGTATGCTACCTGCACAGATCCACAGGCTCCCAATCTGCTACCAGTATGCTACCTGTACAGATCCACAGGCTCCCAATCTGCTACCAGTATGCTACCTGTACAGATCCACAGGCTCCCAATCTGCTACCAGTATGCTACCTGTACAGATCCACAGGCTCCCAATCTGCTACCAGTATGCTACCTGTACAGATCCACAGGCTCCCAGTCTGCTACCAGTATGCTACCTGTACAGATCCACAGGCTCCCAGTCTGCTACCAGTATGCTACCTGCACAGATCCACAGGCTCCCAATCTGCTACCAGTATGCTACCTGTACAGATCCACAGGCTCCCAATCTGCTACCAGTATGCTACCTGTACAGATCCACAGGCTCCCAATCTGCTACCAGTATGCTACCTGTACAGATCCACAGGCTCCCAGTCTGCTACCAGTATGCTACCTGTACAGATCCACAGGCTCCCAATCTGCTACCAGTATGCTACCTGCACAGATCCACAGGCTCCCAATCTGCTACCAGTATGCTACCTGTACAGATCCACAGGCTCCCAATCTGCTACCAGTATGCTACCTGTACAGATCCACAGGCTCCCAATCTGCTACCAGTATGCTACCTGTACAGATCCACAGGCTCCCAATCTGCTACCAGTATGCTACCTGTACAGATCCACAGGCTCCCAATCTGCTACCAGTATGCTACCTGTACAGATCTATGTCCAGCTTCTCCAGGTTAAGAACGCTGGTGACCAGAACACTCCGCAGGTCCTGCGGCACTGCGGCAGCGCCAGGAGTCACGGCGGAGTGTGACCGGTCCTCCGATGTTTCCCTGCTAACTTTCTCTGCCATCTTTTGTTCCGTTTTCTACTTCTCGGTTGAATTCTTCCTCTACTCCCCTAGCAGCTGGCGCAGTGGAATAACTCCGCGTCACCGCCATCTACTGGAGTGAAGGACGTGATGTTTATACATGAGGATCTATTCTATGTGAGTGGAATCTCCTTCCAGTGGGACGGTTCCACTTGGGGTGAATACTTTTTCTTCAAGTTTTTTTTAAATAATGCCAAAGATTTTTTATAACTAACCCAAGATAGACCACAACCTGTCGTTTTCCAATAGGTGCAAATGAATCATATAGGGCAGAACAGGCAAAAGGAGGTGGGCAGAGCCAAACACGAGATAGCGAGATTCTATTGGCGCGTTCTAGCAGGTATTTTAATATTTAGATTAGGGAACGCCTCTCTGCTAATGCTCCTATATATTCTAATCTCCACGGGGCAAAACTATACGGACACTCCTGACCTGAACACCGATATATAATTTCATAATTGGTTAAGTATAGAGTTAGGGTTAGAGTTAAGGGTTTGATTAAGGGTCAGGTTTAGATTTTGAGTAGTCGTTTTGCAAGTCAGCAGTGTCCTTCGTCTCACAATCTCCACCACCAGCCTGCCTGCTCCTGCATTACCTCCAAATCACCGGAAGGTGGCAGCACTCACCCAGGAATCACTGGGCCTGCAAGGTTACTCAGCGTGTTCCTGATCTTATAACCTAGTCAAGTAAAACTGGGTCTGGGTCCTATTTGTAGGCTATGACAAAATATTATTATTGTAGATAGCTTCCCTTTTTCTCTGTGCTAGGACTATATAGCTGCAGTTTTCTTGTCTGGTCATGTAACTTGGAAACACTCAAATCAAATCAAATTTTATTTGTCACATACACATGGTTAGCAGATGTTAATGCGAGTGTAGCGAAATGCTTGTGCTTCTAGTTCCGACCATGCAGTAGTATCTAACAAGTAATCTAACAAATTCACAACAACTACCTTATACACACAAGAGTAAAGGAATGAATACGAGTATGTACATATAAATATATGGATGAGCGATGGCTGACAGCATAGGCAAGATGCAGTAGATGGTATGGAGTACAGTATATACACACACATATATATATATATATATATATATATATATATATATATATATACACACACATACACACACACATATATGAGATGAGTAATGTAGGATATGTAAACATTATATAAATGGCATTGTTTAAAGTGGCTAGTGATACATTATTTCATCCAATTATAATTATTAAAGTGGCTAGAGATTTGGGTCGATGACCGAACGGCATAGGCAAGATACAGTAGATGGTTTAGAGTACAGTGTATACATTTGATATGAGTATGTCGGATACGTAAACATTATATACAAAATTGTTTAAAGTGGCTAACTAATAACCTAAGATGGCTCAAACCCTTTCAAACTTCCACAAACCTTGTTATTAGTTCCTTTTTAATCTGATACTGTATCAAAAGAGCCAGAGTCAACAACTTCAATGGACAACATCCTCTGTAGTTTAGTGATCTACTGTAGCAGGGCTGGACAACATCCTCTGTAGTTTAGGGAACCACTGTAGCAGGGCTGGACAACATGCTCTGTAGTTTAGGGAACTACTGTAGCAGGGCTGGACAACATCCTCTGTAGTTTAGTGATCTACTGTAGCAGGGCTGGACAACATCCTCTGTAGTTTAGTGATCTACTGTAGCAGGGCTGGACAACATCCTCTGTAGTTTAGGGAACTACTGTAGCAGGGCTGGACAACATCCTCTGTAGTTTAGTGATCTACTCTAGCAGGGCTGAGTGTTATGCAAACAATGGTGACAATGTCTTTTAAATATGAATTTCACTACACACAATGTTAAGCAGTGGACTTTGAATGCAGCACAATGTAAAAGACAGCCACGTCTCAATGTAGATAAGTAGGAGCAGGCAGGCTGGTTCCACTCTAAGTGAATAGTCTGTCTGTAAATAATCTACAGACTACCTACAGACTATAGTGCTGAGTGATTAGTGCTTTTTGAGGTCAGTTCGTTTTTAGGTTAGATTATTAAAAAATAGTCACCCGTTTTTGATTTCGATATTTTTCTTTTACATTAAATGCACTTTGCATTATTGTGGGTTGAATGCTGTAACAATATTATATAATAATACTGCTTTTCCCTTATTAACCATCAGTTCTTCACATAATTTTAATTTAAAAAATTCAGTTGTTGTGTTTATTGCATTTGTTTTATTCGATGGCGTTATTATTTCATTCCAAGTCATCATCTCATCTCTACAGAGCTGCTGCCTATTCTGTCTGACAAAAATCACTATTATAGCAGTTCTTCAAATTAAATAAGGCATATTTGCGTGACTGCTGAGCACCAACTATCCATAAATGGATGATGTATTTTCAGGGAGAGAAACCTTGCGAAGCAACTGCTCCATCCTTCTCTCTTCTCTCCATCTCCGGGCAAGTAGGCGCGCAATGGATTATGGTCATTGTAGTTAATTACCATGTTTACTGCACTAAATTATGTATATAGAATATTGGCCTGTTGGAAACAACTCCTTACTACATCGCACAGTTAGGGCTTGATCGGATTTATCTCTACTGAGAAACTGACGGGAGAACAAGTGCATTGAGCTCACAGAAGAAAATACAAACAAAATGGAATTCAAATTATTAAACCGATGTCGGTCAATTAGTTAAAAAAAACGAAAAAATTACCGACATTTTGGTTAATTGCTCAGCACTAACAGACTATTAGTAACATTTCAAATAACTATCTATTAACCCTAACCCTAGCTCTAACCCTGACCTACATTAAACGCTATACACAGTAGACTGTAACAAGGCAGGGTTACATTTAAAACTATAGACAGTAGACTGTATCAAGGCAGGGTTACATTGAACACTATAGACAGTAGACTGTAACAAGGCAGGGTTACATTTAACACTATAGACAGTAGACTGTAAGAAGGCAGGGTTACATTTAACACTATAGACAGTAGACCGTAACAAGGCAGGGTTACATTTAACACTATAGACAGTAGATTGTAACAAGGCAGGGTTACATTTAACACTATAGACAGTAGACTGTAACAAGGCAGGGTTACATTTAACACTATAGACAGTAGACGGTAACAAGGCAGGGTTACATTTAACACTATAGACAGTAGACTGTAACAAGGCAGGGTTACATTTAACACTATAGACAGTAGACCGTAACAAGGCAGGGTTACATTTAACACTATAGACAGTAGACCGTAACAAGGCAGGGTTACATTTAACACTATAGACAGTAGACCGTAACAAGGCAGGGTTACATTTAACACTATAGACAGTAGACTGTAACAAGGCAGGGTTACATTTAACACTATAGACAGTAGACCGTAACAAGGCAGGGTTACATTTAACACTATAGACAGTAGACCGTAACAAGGCAGGGTTACATTTAACACTATAGACAGTAGACCGTATCAAGGCAGGGTTACATTTAACACTATAGACAGTAGACCGTAACAAGGCAGGGTTACATTTAACACTATAGACAGTAGACCGTAACAAGGCAGGGTTACATTTAACACTATAGACAGTAGACTGTAACAAGGCAGGGTTACATTTAATACTATAGACAGTAGACCGTAACAAGGCAGGGTTACATTTAACACTATAGACAGTAGACTGTAACAAGGCAGGGTTACATTTAACACTATAGACAGTAGACCGTAACAAGGCAGGGTTACATTTAACACTATAGACAGTAGACTGTAACAAGGCAGGGTTACATTTAACACTATAGACAGTAGACCGTAACAAGGCAGGGTTACATTTAACACTATAGACAGTAGACCGTGAACAAGGCAGGGTTACATTTAACACTATAGACAGTAGACCGTAACAAGGCAGGGTTACATTTAACACTATAGACAGTAGACTGTATCAAGGCAGGGTTACATTTAACACTATAGACAGTAGACTGTAACTGTAACAAACGAGACTCCCGCGGTTCCTCCTGCTCACCACCAGAGGGAACCCTCTCCTGAATATTAAGCCCTGGACTACAACTCCCACATACCTGGTTCCCAATCACCGTTACACCTGTCTCCCATTAGTAGACTATTTAGGCTCTCTCCCTTTCTCTCTTTGCGAAGTCTTGTTTTCCCTGGTGATCAATTCTGAGCGTTTTCTCCGTGTCTGTCATTTCGTGGTATTACTCTGGACTGTTTTTCCCTTTTTGATTCTTGCTGCCTGCCCTGGACTATATTCTTTATTGGACTGATTTTTGTAAGCTTGCTGCCTGCCCTGACCTCATGCCTGTACCTGGATTACGATTAGCCTTATCCCTGCTGTTGTGTTTGCTGGCGATTGACCCTGTTTGTACGACCAAGATTGTAATAAAGCTGCAAATGGATCCTCACTCTCAGGGTGCTTCATTACAGAAGACTTCGCCACTTCGGCGATCCAGCAGCTCTGGTCCAAATGTCCACGGAGATCTCCACTCAAGCAAACCAGCTCGCCGTTCATCAACAGCAGCTAACCCATCTAACTACGGTAACGGGGGAACTCGTCCGGATGCTACAGAGGGTGCAGATGTCGCTTCCGAACCCAGCCCCTTCTCAGCCGAACGCATAGTATGGGCACCTCTCCACCACCGGCACCCACAGTTAACCCACGTCTGGCTCTCCCTGATAAGTTCGACGGTAACCCCACTAAGAGTAAGGGATTTCTACTGCAATGTTCATTATTCATTGATCAACAACCAGCGATGTATGTCACTGACGCCAGCAAGATTTCCTTGGTATGTTCTCTCCTCACTGGCAGAGCGTTAGAGTGGGTAACGGCGGTTTGGAGAGAGGATGGCACGGCGTTTCCATCGTTCGGTGCCTTTCTTCAACGCTTCCGGGAAGTGTTTGAACACCCGGAGGAGGCATGAGAGCTGATGACCGACTACTCGCGTTGAACCAGGGCAGGAATACTGCAGCAGAATATGCCTTGACATTTCGCACTCTGGCAGCTCAAACCGACTGGGTTGAGAGCACGCTTAAACTGCTCTTTCGCAAGGGACTCAGCTTGGAATTACAGTCTGAACTGGCCTGCCGAGATGAAGGGAGATCGCTGCATCAATTCATCGAACTCACCATACAGATTGACAATCTGATTCGGTCACGGCGCCCACTCGAGCGGGACCCACCAGCACACAATGCCCAGTGACTCTGCCTCCAACCGAACCCATGCAGCTCGGATATACTCACCTGACTCGGAGGAACGTGAACGCCGCATACGCCAACATCTCTGCCTCTATTGTGGTCAACCGGGCCATCTAAGGCGTTTTGCCCCACAAGACCACCTCCTCGTAATCCCTCTTCGGTGAGTCCTTGTGTTCAAGCACATCACTCCAGCTCTTGCATCAAAGTGCCGATAGTATTATCTCTAGAGGACAATCATATAACCACATCAGCACTATTAGACTCGGAGCAGCCGGCAACTTTATGTCTCATGAGTTTGCCCAACAACAACAATTTCCATTAATCACCTGTGACTCTCAATTGGCAGTGGAGGCGCTAGATGGACGACCTCTCGGCGATGGGAGGGTCCTGCACACTACCGTGGACCTTCGACTACAGACCGGGACCCTCCACACGGAGGTAATTCGTTTTCACGTCATCACATCACCCCATAACCCGGTAATCCTTGGGCTTCCTGGCTACGGCAACATAACCCGCTCATCTCATGGAGGAGGGTCGTATCATCAAATGGGACCCGTCATGCCACTCCAACTGCTTAACTGGCAGCCCTTCACTCCCCATTCAGGCCGTTACGCTAAAGGACGAGCCAGCTCTTTCCCCACTCTACCCATTGAATACTCTGACCTCATCGAAGCTTTCAGCAAGACCAAGGCGATGGAACTACCTCACCGATCAAGCGACTGTGCCATTGAGCTACTACCAGGTACAAAGCCACCCAAGGGCCGAATCTTCCCCTATCTCAACCCGAATCAGAAGCCATGAAAGACTACATCGAGGAAGAACTGTCAAAGGGGTTCATTAGAGCATCGACATCACCTGCAGCCGCGGGCTTCTTTTTGTTAAAAAGAAAGACGGTGGTTTACGCCCTGTATCGACTACCGGGTCTCAACGACATCACAGTCAAATTTCGATATCCTTTACCGCTGGTTCCAGCTGCCCTAGAACAACTCCGCCAAGCCAAGTACTTCTCCAAACTGGACCTCCATAGCGCCTACAACCTCATTCGCATCCGGGACGGTGATGAATGGATGACAGCCTTTCTACCAGCACTGGGCACTATGAGTATCTGGTTATGCCTTTCGGGCTGTCTAATAGTCCCTCCGTGTTTCAATCATTTATCAATGACGTCTTTCGGGACATGCTGAATCGCTGGGTAATTGTGTACATTGATGACATTCTCATCTATTCCAACACCTATGAGGAACACGTGCAACATGTGAGAACAGTATTGCAACGACTCATAGACCACCAGCTATACGCCAAAGCAGAGAAGTGCGAATTTCACCAGACTTCCACATCCTTTTTGGGCTACATCATCAACCAGGAGGGAGTCGCCATGGACGAGAAGAAGGTCAAGGCCGTTCTAGACTGGCCACTGCCAGTAACCTTAAAGGAGTTACAACGATTCTTGGGATTCGCTAACTTCTACCGACGCTTCATCAGGAATTTCAGCTCGGTAGCCGCCCCCTTAACCTCTATGACTAAGAGGAACTCATCACACCTCACCTGGTCAACTACAGCACAAGAGGCTTTCGCAGAACTCAAGGCACGCTTTACTTCGGCTCCCATCCTCCACCATCCTAATCCTGAACTCCCGTTTACAGTTGAGGTGGACGCATCTAATACGGGCATTGGAGCTATTCTGTCACAGCGGCACGGATCCCCACTCAAGCTCTATCCGTGCGCCTATTATTCCCGCATAAACTTAGTCCAGCCGAGCAGAACTACGACGCCGGAAACCGGGAACTGTTGGCCATGAAAGCAGCTATGGAGGAGTGGCGTCATTGGCTGGAGGGAGCTAAACATCCCTTCGTGATTCTAACGGACCACAAGAACCTGGAATACTTGAGGTCTGCCAAGAGACTGAACCCCAGACAAGCGAGGTGGGCACTCTTCTTCACACGATTTGACTTCACTGTTACCTATCGTCCCGGTTCCAAGAACACCAAGGCAGACGCATTATCACGCCAACACGACGGTATAGCCCACTGAACCCAAGGATACCCTGCTTCCTGAATCGTTAATCGTGGCCCCGATTCAGTGGGACATCATGACAGAGCTCACCCAAGCCAACTCACAAAGGACCCTCCGCCCGAATGCCCTCCTAACAAAACGTTTGTACCTCAGGACCTCTGTCAGAAAGTGCTAAAGCAAGTTCACTCCGCACTCAGCTCCGGTCATCCGGGAATCGCGCCACGGTTCACCTGCTTCAGAACAGCTTCTGGTGGCCAACCTTGCGGGCAGACGCAATAAAGTTCATTAACGACTGCACCATCTGTAACACAAATAAACATCTCAGACAACTACCATCGGGCCTACTGCAACCACTACCAGTTCCCCACCGACCATGGTCCCATCTCGCCATAGACTTCATTACCGATCTCCCCAAGTCCAATGGGAATACCACAATACTCACGGTCATAGATCGCTTCTCCAAGGCTTGCCGGTTGATTCCACTCCCAAACTGCCTACAGCATTGGAAACTGCCGAACTCATGTGCAACCTGGTGTTCCGCTTCTATGGTCTGCCAGAGGACATCGTGTCGGACCGAGGGCCCCAATTCACATCCAGAGTATGGTCAGCATTCTTCCAACAACTCAACATCAACATTAGCCTCACTTCTGGGTATCACCCACAATCTAACGGTCAAACAGAACGCCTCAATCAAGAAATCACCCGGTTTCTCAGATCCTACTGTCATCAGAACCAAGCAGACTGGAGTCGATTCCTCATGTGGGCGGAGTATGCACAGAACTCACTCCAGAAACCCTCCACCGGTTTAACCCCATTCCAGTGTGTAATGGGCTTCCAACCTCCTGTTTCCCTGGTCAGGGAACCCACCGAGGTACCCTCTGTCAATGACTGGCTCCAGAGAAGCGAGGACATCTGGAGTCAGGCCCATACCCACTTACTACATGCAGTCAGGAGACAGAGGGTGCAGGCCAATCGCCACCGCCGCCCCAACCCCGAATATACTCCAGGTCAATGGGTTTGGCTATCCACTCGAGACCCTCGCCTCAAACTCCCTGCAAGAAACTCAGTCCCAGGTATGTGGGTCCTTTCCAAATAGTCAAACAAATCACACCAGTTTCCTTCCGTTTGGCATTACCCGCTAATTACCGTATCTCTCCTACTTTCCATGTATCTCTTCTCAAACCCGCTGGTGGTCCGAGAGCGGAGGAGGAGGAGCAGACCAGTGAGCAGGGCCCCCCACCCATCCTGGTGGACGGCGAGGAGGTATATCGGCTTCGAGATCTACTCGATTCCAGACGCCGGGCAGGCTCCTCCAATATCTGGTAGATTGGGAGGGGTACGGACCGGAGGAGCGATCCTGGGTTAATGCAGAGGACATACTCAACCCCGCACTCATGACTGAGTTCCATAGGACGCACCGGAGAAACCGGCCCCCGACCTCGAGGAAGACCCGGCGTCGTTCGCCTCTTCGGCGTCAGGAGCCGCTCACAGGGGCTCTGTAACAAACGAGACTCGCGGTTCCTCCTGCTCACCACCAGAGGGAACCCTCTCCTGAATATTAAGCCCTGGACTACAACTCCCACATACCTGGTTCCCAATCACCGTTACACCTGTCTCCCATTAGTAGACTATTTAGGCTCTCTCTCCCTTTCTCTCTTTGGCGTAAGTCTTGTTTTCCTGGTGATCAATTCTGAGCGTTTTCTCCCGTGTCTGTCATTTCGTGGTATTACTCTGGACTGTTTTTCCCTTTTTGATTCTTGCTGCCTGCCCTGGACTATATTCTTTATTGGACTGATTTTTGTAAGCTTGCTGCCTGCCCTGACCTCATGCCTGTACCTGGATTACGATTAGCCTTATCCCTGCTGTTGTGTTTGCTGGCGATTGACCCTGTTTGTACGACCAAGATTGTAATAAAGCTGCAAATGGATCCTCACTCTCAGGGTGCTTCATTACAGTAACAAGGCAGGGTTACATTTAACACTATAGACAGTAGACCGTATCAAGGCAGGGTTACATTTAACACTATAGACAGTAGACCGTAACAAGGCAGGGTTACATTTAACACTATAGACAGTAGACTGTAACAAGGCAGGGTTACATTTAACACTATAGACAGTAGACCGTAACAAGGCAGGGTTACATTTAACACTTTAGACAGTAGACTGTAACAAGGCAGGGTTACATTTAACACTATAGACAGTAGACCGTAACAAGGCAGGGTTACATTTAACACTATAGACAGTAGACCATAACAAGGCAGGGTTACATTTAACACTATAGACAGTAGACCGTAACAAGGCAGGGTTACATTTAACACTATAGACAGTAGACCGTAACAAGGCAGGGTTACATTTAACACTATAGACAGTAGACCGTAACAAGGCAGGGTTACATTTAACACTATAGACAGTAGACCGTGAACAAGGCAGGGTTACATTTAACACTATAGACAGTAGACCGTAACAAGGCAGGGTTACATTTAACACTATAGACATTAGACCGTAACAAGGCAGGGTTATATTTAACACTATAGACAGTAGACCGTAACAAGGCAGGGTTACATTTAACACTATAGACAGTAGACCGTAACAAGGCAGGGTTACATTTAACACTATAGACAGTAGACCGTATCAAGGCAGGGTTACATTTAACACTATAGACAGTAGACCGTAATAAGGCAGGGTTACATTTAACACTATAGACAGTAGACCGTAACAAGGCAGGGTTACATTTAACACTATAGACAGTAGACCGTGAACAAGGCAGGGTTACATTTAATACTATAGACAGTAGACCGTAACAAGGCAGGGTTACATTTAACACTATAGACAGTAGACCGTAACAAGGCAGGGTTACATTTAACACTATAGACAGTAGACCGTAACAAGGCAGGGTTACATTTAACACTATAGACAGTAGACTGTAACAAGGCAGGGTTACATTTAACACTATAGACAGTAGACCGTAACAAGGCAGGGTTACATTTAACACTATAGACAGTAGACCGTAACAAGGCAGGGTTACATTTAACACTATAGACAGTAGACCGTAACAAGGCAGGGTTACATTTAACACTATAGACAGTAGACCGTAACAAGGCAGGGTTACATTTAACACTATAGACAGTAGACCGTAACAAGGCAGGGTTACATTTAACACTATAGACAGTAGACCGTAACAAGGCAGGGTTACATTTAACACTATAGACAGTAGACCGTAACAAGGCAGGGTTACATTTAACACTATAGACAGTAGACTGTATCAAGGCAGGGTTACATTTAACACTATAGACAGTAGACTGTAACAAGGCAGGGTTACATTTAACACTATAGACAGTAGACTGTATCAAGGCAGGGTTACATTTAACACTATAGACAGTAGACCGTAACAAGGCAGGGTTACATTTAACACTATAGACAGTAGACTGTAACAAGGCAGGGTTACATTTAACACTATAGACAGTAGACCGTAACAAGGCAGGGTTACATTTAACACTATAGACAGTAGACTGTAACAAGGCAGGGTTACATTTAACACTATAGACAGTAGACCGTAACAAGGCAGGGTTACATTTAACACTATAGACAGTAGACTGTAACAAGGCAGGGTTACATTTAACACTATAGACAGTAGACCGTAACAAGGCAGGGTTACATTTAACACTATAGACAGTAGACTGTAACAAGGCAGGGTTACATTTAACACTATAGACAGTAGACCGTAACAAGGCAGGGTTACATTTAACACTATAGACAGTAGACCGTAACAAGGCAGGGTTACATTTAACACTATAGACAGTAGACCGTAACAAGGCAGGGTTACATTTAACACTATAGACAGTAGACTGTAACAAGGCAGGGTTACATTTAACACTATACACAGTAGACCGTAACAAGGCAGGGTTACATTTAACACTATAGACAGTAGACCGTAACAAGGCAGGGTTACATTTAACACTATAGACAGTAGACCGTAACAAGGCAGGGTTACATTTAATACTATAGACAGTAGACCGTAACAAGGCAGGGTTACATTTAACACTATAGACAGTAGACCTTAACAAGGCAGGGTTACATTTAACACTATAGACAGTAGACCGTAACAAGGCAGGGTTACATTTAACACTATAGACAGTAGACTGTAACAAGGCAGGGTTACATTTAACACTATAGACAGTAGACCGTAACAAGGCAGGGTTACATTTAACACTATAGACAGTAGACCGTAACAAGGCAGGGTTACATTTAACACTATAGACAGTAGACCGTAACAAGGCAGGGTTACATTTAACACTATAGACAGTAGACTGTAACAAGGCAGGGTTACATTTAACACTATAGACAGTAGACCGTAACAAGGCAGGGTTACATTTAACACTATAGACAGTAGACCGTAACAAGGCAGGGTTACATTTAACACTATAGACAGTAGACCGTAACAAGGCAGGGTTACATTTAACACTATAGACAGTAGACCGTAACAAGGCAGGGTTATATTTAACACTATAGACAGTAGACCGTAACAAGGCAGGGTTACATTTAACACTATAGACAGTAGACCGTAACAAGGCAGGGTTACATTTAACACTATAGACAGTAGACCGTATCAAGGCAGGGTTACATTTAACACTATAGACAGTAGACCGTAACAAGGCAGGGTTACATTTAACACTATAGACAGTAGACCGTAACAAGGCAGGGTTACATTTAACACTATAGACAGTAGACCGTAACAAGGCAGGGTTACATTTAATACTATAGACAGTAGACCGTAACAAGGCAGGGTTACATTTAACACTATAGACAGTAGACTGTAACAAGGCAGGGTTACATTTAACACTATAGACAGTAGACCGTAACAAGGCAGGGTTACATTTAACACTATAGACAGTAGACTGTAACAAGGCAGGGTTACATTTAACACTATAGACAGTAGACCGTAACAAGGCAGGGTTACATTTAACACTATAGACAGTAGACTGTAACAAGGCAGGGTTACATTTAACACTATAGACAGTAGACTGTATCAAGGCAGGGTTACATTTAACACTATAGACAGTAGACCGTAACAAGGCAGGGTTACATTTAACACTATAGACAGTAGACCGTAACAAGGCAGGGTTACATTTAACACTATAGACAGTAGACCGTAACAAGGCAGGGTTACATTTAACACTATAGACAGTAGACCGTAACAAGGCAGGGTTACATTTAACACTATAGACAGTAGACCGTAACAAGGCAGGGTTACATTTAACACTATAGACAGTAGACCGTAACAAGGCAGGGTTACATTTAACACTATAGACAGTAGACCGTAACAAGGCAGGGTTACATTTAACACTATAGACAGTAGACTGTAACAAGGCAGGGTTACATTTAACACTATAGACAGTAGACCGTAACAAGGCAGGGTTACATTTAACACTATAGACAGTAGACCGTAACAAGGCAGGGTTACATTTAACACTATAGACAGTAGACCGTAACAAGGCAGGGTTACATTTAACACTATAGACAGTAGACTGTAACAAGGCAGGGTTACATTTAACACTATACACAGTAGACCGTAACAAGGCAGGGTTACATTTAACACTATAGACAGTAGACCGTAACAAGGCAGGGTTACATTTAACACTATAGACAGTAGACCGTAACAAGGCAGGGTTACATTTAATACTATAGACAGTAGACCGTAACAAGGCAGGGTTACATTTAACACTATAGACAGTAGACCTTAACAAGGCAGGGTTACATTTAACACTATAGACAGTAGACCGTAACAAGGCAGGGTTACATTTAACACTATAGACAGTAGACTGTAACAAGGCAGGGTTACATTTAACACTATAGACAGTAGACCGTAACAAGGCAGGGTTACATTTAACACTATAGACAGTAGACCGTAACAAGGCAGGGTTACATTTAACACTATAGACAGTAGACCGTAACAAGGCAGGGTTACATTTAACACTATAGACAGTAGACTGTAACAAGGCAGGGTTACATTTAACACTATAGACAGTAGACCGTAACAAGGCAGGGTTACATTTAACACTATAGACAGTAGACCGTAACAAGGCAGGGTTACATTTAACACTATAGACAGTAGACCGTAACAAGGCAGGGTTACATTTAACACTATAGACAGTAGACCGTAACAAGGCAGGGTTATATTTAACACTATAGACAGTAGACCGTAACAAGGCAGGGTTACATTTAACACTATAGACAGTAGACCGTAACAAGGCAGGGTTACATTTAACACTATAGACAGTAGACCGTAATCAAAGGCAGGGTTACATTTAACACTATAGACAGTAGACCGTAACAAGGCAGGGTTACATTTAACACTATAGACAGTAGACCGTAACAAGGCAGGGTTACATTTAACACTATAGACAGTAGACCGTAACAAGGCAGGGTTACATTTAATACTATAGACAGTAGACCGTAACAAGGCAGGGTTACATTTAACACTATAGACAGTAGACTGTAACAAGGCAGGGTTACATTTAACACTATAGACAGTAGACCGTAACAAGGCAGGGTTACATTTAACACTATAGACAGTAGACTGTAACAAGGCAGGGTTACATTTAACACTATAGACAGTAGACCGTAACAAGGCAGGGTTACATTTAACACTATAGACAGTAGACTGTAACAAGGCAGCGTTACATTTAACACTATAGACAGTAGACTGTATCAAGGCAGGGTTACATTTAACACTATAGACAGTAGACCGTAACAAGGCAGGGTTACATTTAACACTATAGACAGTAGACCGTAACAAGGCAGGGTTACATTTAACACTATAGACAGTAGACCGTAACAAGGCAGGGTTACATTTAACACTATAGACAGTAGACCGTAACAAGGCAGGGTTACATTTAACACTATAGACAGTAGACCGTAACAAGGCAGGGTTACATTTAACACTATAGACAGTAGACTGTAACAAGGCAGGGTTACATTTAACACTATATACAGTAGACTGTAACAAGGCAGGGTTACATTTAACACTATAGACAGTAGACCGTAACAAGGCAGGGTTACATTTAACACTATAGACAGTAGATTGTAACAAGGCAGGGTTACATTTAACACTATAGACAGTAGACTGTAACAAGGCAGGGTTACATTTAACACTATAGACAGTAGACGGTAACAAGGCAGGGTTACATTTAACACTATAGACAGTAGACTGTAACAAGGCAGGGTTACATTTAACACTATAGACAGTAGACTGTAACAAGGCAGGGTTACATTTAACACTATAGACAGTAGACCGTAACAAGGCAGGGTTACATTTAACACTATAGACAGTAGACCGTAACAAAGCAGGGTTACATTTAACACTATAGACAGTAGACTGTAACAAGGCAGGGTTACATTTAACACTATAGACAGTAGACCGTAACAAGGCAGGGTTACATTTAACACTATAGACAGTAGACCGTAACAAGGCAGGGTTACATTTAACACTATAGACAGTAGACCGTAACAAGGCAGGGTTACATTTAACACTATAGACAGTAGACCGTAACAAGGCAGGGTTACATTTAACACTATAGACAGTAGACCGTAACAAGGCAGGGTTACATTTAACACTATAGACAGTAGACCGTAACAAGGCAGGGTTATATTTAACACTATAGACAGTAGACCGTAACAAGGCAGGGTTACATTTAACACTATAGACAGTAGACCGTAACAAGGCAGGGTTACATTTAACACTATAGACAGTAGACCGTATCAAGGCAGGGTTACATTTAACACTATAGACAGTAGACAGTAACAAGGCAGGGTTACATTTAACACTATAGACAGTAGACCGTAACAAGGCAGGGTTACATTTAACACTATAGACAGTAGACCGTAACAAGGCAGGGTTACATTTAACACTATAGACAGTAGACTGTAACAAGGCAGGGTTACATTTAACACTATAGACAGTAGACCGTAACAAGGCAGGGTTACATTTAACACTATAGACAGTAGACTGTAACAAGGCAGGGTTACATTTAACACTATAGACAGTAGACCGTAACAAGGCAGGGTTACATTTAACACTATAGACAGTAGACCGTAACAAGGCGGGGTTACATTTAACACTATAGACAGTAGACCGTAACAAGGCAGGGTTACATTTAACACTATAGACAGTAGACCGTAACAAGGCAGGGTTACATTTAACACTATAGACAGTAGACCGTAACAAGGCAGGGTTACATTTAACACTATAGACAGTAGACCGTAACAAGGCAGGGTTACATTTAACACTATAGACAGTAGACCGTAACAAGGCAGGGTTACATTTAACACTATAGACAGTAGGCTGTATCAAGGCAGGGTTACATTTAACACTATAGACAGTAGACCTGTAACAAGGCAGGGTTACATTTAACACTATAGACAGTAGACTGTAACAAGGCAGGGTTACATTTAACACTATAGACAGTAGACCGTAACAAGGCAGGGTTACATTTAACACTATAGACAGTAGACTGTAACAAGGCAGGGTTATATTTAACACTATAGACAGTAGACTGTAACAAGGCAGGGTTACATTTAACACTATAGACAGTAGACCGTAACAAGGCAGGGTTACATTTAACACTATAGACAGTAGACCGTAACAAGGCAGGGTTACATTTAACACTATAGACAGTAGACCGTAACAAGGCAGGGTTACATTTAACACTATAGACAGTAGACCGTAACAAGGCAGGGTTACATTTAACACTATAGACAGTAGGCTGTATCAAGGCAGGGTTACATTTAACACTATAGACAGTAGACCGTAACAAGGCAGGGTTACATTTAACACTATAGACAGTAGACTGTAACAAGGCAGGGTTACATTTAACACTATAGACAGTAGACCGTAACAAGGCAGGGTTACATTTAACACTATAGACAGTAGACTGTAACAAGGCAGGGTTATATTTAACACTATAGACAGTAGACTGTAACAAGGCAGGGTTACATTTAACACTATAGACAGTAGACCGTAACAAGGCAGGGTTACATTTAACACTATAGACAGTAGACCGTAACAAGGCAGGGTTACATTTAACACTATAGACAGTAGACTGTAACAAGGATTCTAGAATACCCCCTGAACTAATTTCCTTAATTAACCAAATGAATGAGAACACGCCATCTCCAACACATACCTGTACAGCACATACGACCCCACTAGCGAATGAGAACATGCCATCTCCAACACATACCTGTACAGCACATACGACCCCATTAGCGAATGAGAACATGCCATCTCCAACACATACCTGTACAGCACATACGACCCCACTAGCGAATGAGAACATGCCATCTCCAACACATACCTGTACAGCACATACGACCCCACTAGCGAATGAGAACACGCCATCTCCAACACATACCTGTACAGCACATACGACCCCACTAGCGAATGAGAACACGCCATCTCCAACACATACCTGTACAGCACATACGACCCCACTAGCGAATGAGAACACGCCATCTCCAACACATACCTGTACAGCACATACGACCCCACTAGCGAATGAGAACACGCCATCTCCAACACATACCTGTACAGCACATACGACCCCACTAGCGAATGAGAACACGCCATCTCCAACACATACCTGTACAGCACATACGACCCCACTAGCGAATGAGAACACGCCATCTCCAACACATACCTGTACAGCACATACGACCCCACTAGCGAATGAGAACACGCCATCTCCAACACATACCTGTACAGCACATACGACCCCACTAGCGAATGAGAACACGCCATCTCCAACACATACCTGTACAGCACATACGACCCCACTGGCGAATGAGAACACGCCATCTCCAACACATACCTGTACAGCACAGACGACCCCACTGGCGAATGAGAACCACGCCATCTCCAACACATACCTGTACAGCACATACGACCCCACTAGCGAATGAGAACACGCCATCTCCAACACATACCTGTACAGCACAGACGACCCCACTAGCGAATGAGAACACGCCATCTCCAACACATACCTGTACAGCACATACGACCCCACTAGCGAATGAGAACACGCCATCTCCAACACATACCTGTACAGCACATACGACCCCACTAGCGAATGAGAACACGCCATCTCCAACACATACCTGTACAGCACAGACGACCCCACTAGCGAATGAGAACACGCCATCTCCAACACATACCTGTACAGCACAGACGACCCCACTAGCGAATGGGAACACGCCATCTCCAACACATACCTGTACAGCACATACGACCCCACTAGCGAATGAGAACACGCCATCTCCAACACATACCTGTATAGCACAGACGACCCCACTAGCGAATGAGAACACGCCATCTCCAACACATACCTGTACAGCACAGACTGACCCCACTAGCGAATGAGAACCACGCCATCTCCAACACATACCTGTACAGCACAGACGACCCCACTAGCGAATGAGAACACGCCATCTCCAACACATACCTGTACAGCACAGACGACCCCACTAGCCGACCACTGTGAACAACCACTGGATGCTTTTGATGAATTGGAAAATGGTGTAATAAATCAGTGTGGGGATGGTATTGATAGAAGCCTTGGTGTTTAGTGATCTACTGTACCACAATACATTTAACAATACAGACATTTGTCAGTTTTTTAATTTCACATTCATGAATCAGAGCCATGATTATGCAATTTTTGATGTGATGGTTTTGGATACTCTAGACCGGCTTTGAGACCGGGCTATGGCTTTTGGTGAACCACGTGATGTCTTACAGCTTGAAATATGTGGAGATAGTCTGCAAAACACAGTATCACTTGTTTTACCAAATGGCAGAGCCGATCTTGAACAATTCATAGCCCTGATGGAACGTCTTGTTCAATCTAATTTATCCATCATAGCAGATAGGAGTCTGGAACTACAAATAGTTCGCCAGCCCCTAGGCGAAGGGGGTCAGAGAAGGAAACTTGACAGTCTCATGCAATCAGAAATCAGAAACAGTAAAAGGTCATATCTCATAAACGTTAACAATCCTGGTAACTATTGCTTTGCAATAGGTCTATCACATACACTCAACCCTGGATGTACGGATGCAATCGCTTTACAAAAGGCTAATGAGATACAAAACGCCGTAGGGCTAGGTGTACATGATGCGGTGGCTTTCTCCGACATAGTCAAATTTGAAAATTTGCTGAACATCAAGATTGTGGTTTTGTACCATAGTAGAGCTAATTCAGCTCTCATGAAATTCCAGAACAACCCGCAACCTCATCCTCAGATTCTGTACGTTTATGTGCAAAACAACCATTATTATGGTATTACCAATGTCAGAGCTTTCTTAGGAGCAGCATATGTGTGTCCAGCCTGTCATACAGGCTACACCCGCCGGGGGGCGGGGGGCACTCGTGCCGTTATAACTGTTCCATATGTTTATATGAGAATTGTCCACAGAAGCCCTTAAACTTAACACCATGTGCGGATTGTCAGCGTACATGTCGCTCGGCCTACTGCTACGAAAAACACAAAATTGAAACATGGCGCCCCAAGGCTGGTAAATCTGTAAGCAGTTGTGACATTAACAAGAAATGTCCAAAATGCCATTGCAATTACAACCTTAAGATAGACAAGCCCCAACCTCATGTATGCGGTATCGTATGCTGCCCGATCTGTAAAGGGGCTTTGAAAAGCAGAGACGCTGATGTGGTTCAAGAAGAGCAACATGAGTGCTATATTCAGCTTGAAGATGAACATTCAGAGAAATATGTGTTTTATGACTTTGAGACTAATCAGGAATCGGGCGTTCATCTGCCTATCTTTGTATCGACCATGACTTTCAAGGGTGAAAAGTGGACGGCAGAGGGCCCCAATTGTGCACTACTCTTTCTAAAACACTTTAGAAAGCCCCAGTACAGAAACTTCACATTTGTGGCGCACAATTCTAGAGCCTATGATTCCTACCTTCTTTTGAACCCTGATACAACAAGGCGTTGCACCCAGCGTCATAAGCGCAAGGCAGTAAAATCTTGTGTTTTGTAGACCCTGCTTTCAACCAGAGATACATAGACAGCCTAAGTTTCTTACCCATGAGATTGGCTCAAATGCCTGAGGCCTTGGGTTTTGAAAACTCTGGGAAAGGTTGGTTTCCTCATTTCTTCACATATGAGGAGAATCTACATTATATTGGATCTTATCCCAGCCCCGAAATGTACGGGTGTGATCAAATGTCTCCCAACGAACGAGAGAGATTCATGACATGGTATGAGACAGTACGTCATAATACCTTTGATTTCCATAAAGAGATGGAGTCATACTGTGACAATGATGTTGTTATTCTGCGTGATGCATGCCTCAGAATCAGAGAAGAGGTAATCAAAGATGCAGGCATTGACCCCTGGAGTTGTACAACGATTGCATCGGCATGCATGAAAACATATCGTACACACTATTTAACCCCGGCATTTATAGCTATTCCATCGCCTGACAACTACCACCGACAATTCAAGTCATACTCTAGCGGGTCCATTCAATGGTTGGAGTACTTGTCCCAGGATAAAAAATGTGTATCCAACACGCTTTGAATAGAGGGAAGAAGAATATCGGCCCGTATCATGTAGATGGATACGCACAGATTGACGGTGTTGAGACAGTGTTTGAGTACAGCGGTTGTTTCTTCCATGGCTGTAAATCTTGCTTTGTGCCCCAGGCCATGTGTGCCTTAACCCAAAAGACTTTTGGGGATATGTACCAAGAGTTCCAAGACAAAATGGAATCTTTACATGCGGCTTATGGGTTGAAAGTGAATGTGATGTGGGAGCACGAGTGGACAGAACTCAAAAAGTCTAATCCTCATGTTCGAGCTTTCCTTTCCACCTATGCCACACCCGAACCCCTGGAACCACCACAGGCCTTGTATGGAGGTCGTACCAATGCTTTGACATTACGGTATGTAGCACAACCTGATGAGACAATAGGATATGTAGATTTTACATCCCTTTATCCTCATGTAATGAGTTCCTCTTCTTACCCTCTGGGGCATCCTGAAATTAGTGCTGTCTTACAAGGGGCCTCAAGGAAAACGTTACTTACCCCTGTGTCGCACCTGCAGTGAAAACAACAACCAGGAAAATCCTTGTGATCATTCAGATCAAGAAAGAGCCCTGACTGGTGTATGGGTCACCATTGAATTCTCAAAGGCATAGAGATGGGGTATCGTGTGGCCAAAATCTTTGAAGTGTGGAACTTTTCCAGGAAATCAAGACCTTCTTGAAATCAAGACCTTCTTGAGATGCAAGCAAATGGCTTCAGGGTATCCTGCATCGGTCACAGATCAAGAGAGCAAAGGCAAATACATTCAGGACTATTATGACAAGGAAGGTATACGTCTTGACCCTGACAGAATAGAAGTCAACAAAACCAAGAGGAATCTATCAAAATTATTTTTGAATCGTTTTTTGTGGAAACTATCGCAAAGAAGCAATATGCTAACGACATCGATCATTAAAGATCCAGAAGAATTTATGGAATTTGTTTTTTTCGGACCAATACGACATTTCCCATTTTTCATTCTTGAGCCAAGACATTGCCCTGGTGCAATGGAGACGTAACAAGAAGTGGGTTCTACCCCCGGGTAATGTAAATGGGTTTAATGCAGCATTTACCACAGCATATGGCCGACTTGAACTGTACACCCTCATGGAGCAGCTGCAGAGCAGGGTTCTTTACCATGACACAGACTCTGTGGTCTATGTAAGCAAACCGGGTGACTGGAACCCCCCTCTTAGCAACTATCTGGGTGGTTTAACGAGTGAACTCGAAGACGGGGACCATATCATAGAGTGGTCATCATGTGGCCCCAAAAGGGAGTGGCAGCTGAGGGGTCGGTTTTGGAGAGCCTGGCGTGCCCAAAGTAAAATGCCTCCCATTCAGGCCCAGAAAATAGGATATGCAGATATTTGGTACCATTGGATAGGAAACACTCTGAACTTTCCAAAACTGTTAACCATTTGTCTGTGAGTAAAACAGAACGCATATAGCAGGCGAAACCCCGAGGAATTTCTGTCCTGGAAAAAGTGATTTTGACACATTGCTCATTTGGGCACCCCTCCCTCATGGAAATGACCATATAAGGGCATATGAATGCAGTACCCATCGCTTCCTTTAGATGTCAACAGTCTCGAGACAGTGTATTTTTTTCATTTTGGATGAATAAGACCAGAGAAGAAGAGCAAACAAGGAAGTCACTCTGTCATGTAAACAGTACCCAGTGCGCGCCCGACAAGGCACGCAGTGTCTTTTTTTACCGTCGTTATCGATCAGTTTATATTCCGGTTGATTTATAACAGTAAATATACATAAAAGTGTTCCTAAGGATACATTTAAAACTATGTTTGATTGTTCTTGGACAAGTTTATAGGTATAAGATGAACGAGTTCGCGTCACGTTTTAATGGAGTAGTGGAAGCTGTCGTTTCTGATTATAACGCGCGAACCAAATGGAGGATTTATGGATAAAATACGTTTTCTAACAAAAGAACCATGGATTGTCTTCGTTGGACACTTAGGATGACCTCAGCAGAAGTTCTTCAACAGGTAATTGATTTGTTTTTGCTGTGAAATGTGTTATGTGTGTGCCATGATGGCTAATCGATACATGGCTATGGGAAAAATATGTGAGGTGCTACTCTCAAACAATCAAATGTGCTGCTTTCACCGTAAAGCCTTTTTGAAATCTGACAACACTGTGATATTGCCAAGAAACAGAGCTTTTGATGAGTATGGAACACTTGTATATTGGTGGATGTTTAATAATTCAACTTTTGGATTTTGAATTTGGCGCCTTACATTTTACCTGGTAGTGTCGGGAGCAGCCCGCTAGCGCCCCAGTGATCCCTGAGAAGTTAATAATTCAACTTTTGGATTTTGATTTTGGCGCCTTGCATTTCACCGGGTAGTGTTTGGAGTGGGGGCGCTAGCGCACCACCGCTCCGTAAGAGGTTTAAGATAGAATGGCTGCTGTAGAAGGTTTTGACCCCAGATTCCAACTACCATTTTTGGCCTTAATCGCAGGCCCCTCAAATAGCGGTAAAACTTGTTTTGTAAAAAGTATTTTAGAGAATTCTGAACATGTATTATCTCAGAAATCTGACAATATTGTGTGGTGTTATTCATGTTATCAACCTTTGTATGATGAGTTGTTGAAGAAAATAAAAATCATTGAAGGAATACCCTCATCCTTGTCTGCAAATGAGCTTTTACCTCCTCATAAAACCAACCTGTTGGTTTTGGACGATATGCTATTTGCAGGTAGCGAACATCCTGAAATAGCACGAGCTTTTACTCAATATACTCATCATCGAAACCTGTCAGTGCTTTACTTGGTTCAAAATGTGTTTCACCAAGGTAAAAATAGCCGTACCATTAGTTTGAACGCCAATTACATGGTTTTGTTCAAAAACCCTAGAGACAAGCTACAGATAAACACATTAGCACAGCAAATGTACCCTGGAAGGAAATCCTACTTTATGGAAAGCTATGAGGACGCTACCAAAGCACCATTTTCCTATTTAATTGTGGAATTAAAATCAAATACTCCAAAACACCTGAAGCTCAGAACGGATTTGTTTCTGTGGGAGTGGCCGACGGTTTACATTCCTAAAAAGTAAAGAATATGTCTCTGCGTTTAAAAATAAATCTACCTCTATTGAGAGCTCTAGTTAGAGCTACTACCCATAAAGAACGGAAGACCCTCTTGGGCCATTGTTCTTCAGATCTCATATTATCCCTATGTGAGATTGCTTTGAATCTTCTCAAAGGTCGCATCCCGCTCACCCTGACCCAATTAAAACATTTTAAGAGACAAAAGACCGCGATCAAACTCTTTGCCAATAAAAGGACCAGTCTTCAAAAGAAAAGACACGCCATACAACAGTCTGGGGGATTTCTTCTGCCCTTACTAAGTATAGCCGTGCCCTTCATCACCAGCCTTATTGCAGCCCGAAGCGGGGGGTGAACACAGAGTGTGATGGCAAATAAAATGTACTTGCTGCCTCAACAAGAGTTGGATAGACTTAAACGGCAATCACAGGGTCCTGAAAATATCAGACAAACTGCGGAAAATGATTTGGATACGGCCATGAGGGATATTTTGAACAGAAAAGGATTGAACCCCTATGATAAGGTCCAAAACTACACAAACCTCTTGCAAAGGTATTTGGCCTTGGTAAAACAGGGTGAGAGAGAGACCAACCATTTATCGCTCTCCCTACCCGAACCATTAGAGAATGACAAACATGGAGAGAGCCTGATATTTCAACAGGATGAAGATCAAATACCTGTTGCCGATAATGTTATGCATGACATGATGACACATGTCCCTGCCCGTAACAGGAAAAATTTTATATACATTATGAACAAAATGAAAGACTCAAACGGGACAGCTACTTGGAATGACAAAGGAGAGTTTATCTTTCAGGGGTCTGTTGTCAGGGGTTCTCATATGTTGGACTTGCTCAAAAGCACCACAGCAGCCCGCAAGATTGCAGAGAATAGAAGACCCCCGGGGTGGCGGCAGTTTCTTAAAGCCCTAGCAATCCTCAACATTCCCCTCTCGGGTGTACCAAACTATAAGCTTCGTCAACAGAATCCAACTTTAAAACAAACCCCTTCAAAGAGCTACAGCACTCCTAAAGATGTTCTTGGAACCCCTCCCCCCTTTGAAAGGGCTAATGATGACTCATTTACGGATGAGTCCTCACCCCTGAACGCCTATGGACCTTTTCCTAATCCTAATCTCTCAGGATGGTTAGACTTTTGAATAACTTTTGAATGGCTTTTGATTAAATTAAATTCAATAAATTCAAATGATACAATATAACATTTGTGACATTCTTTAAACATTTGGCGTGAGCATACGCCTTGATTACAGGGTCTTAAAGGACACATACTTAAACACTTTTGATATTTTCTAACAAAACAATCTACGGTTCTATCGTTAAATCTTAAATCGTCATTATATAGAGACATAACATCTTCAAAAGAAACTCCACGGGGTCTTTGGCATAGGTAGAATACACAGTGTTGACCGCATGTAGTGGAGAGGTTATCTTGTACTTGTTTGATGCTGTAGTAGATCTTCGATCCATTTTTGGTCAAAAACTGTTTAATAGACGGCGGGAAATGTGAAAATCCAGGGGGAGATTTTTCGTCCTCCTACGTCTTCTAACGTTACAGCTAGCCAATGTTCACCGGGCATGTGTTTAGGATGGGTACTGACGATAAACAAGGCCGGTCGCTCATTCCATTTCACAATAGGTAGCTCATCACAGGCCCATACTCCACAAAATTGTTTTCCGATCAAATGGCTCTTTAGGCCTTCTAGCTCTTGGGTATTCATGTTTTTAGCTCAATGATCTTTAATATCTCAATAATAATCCACTAAGACTTGTCTTCGGGCATTCACTTCCAAGATTGAATCAGAACATGCATAAACAACCATAGTAACTGAACAAGCTAAAGGTGTACGGAAACGCATTTCCAGCCTAAGGTTACCTTGTGACACGACAGACAGATTTCCTGAGGTGTCATCATCCGGGGATAAATATAACGCATACAATGTGTAACCCTCTGCAAAATCCTTTCTGTCAATAGGTAAAGAGAGATCTTTTAGATGCCTCGCAGGGACCTGGCGTCCGTCCTGACACAGAGCTACATACTCTGCATTGAAATGCTGAAAATTAAAGGGGTTTTTATGTAAGCTTCCCGTATTAGAGGCGTGATCAACCAGGCCTATAACAATGTAGCGTGGTAAAGGGCCTAGAAACAGGTTTTCTTGACTACATATTCTACTACCCATCGGTATGCTGAATGTTTTCATGGTAATTCTTTGGAGAGGGTAAAGGGCATTTCCTTTCATCAAAGCCTGAGAATGACCCAGACGAACGGCCGGAGATACGGACACTTTTTTAATAAAAAGCGTATCCCCCAACACTTTTAAACTAAAGTTACCGTCTTGGGCAGACATCAGACAAAACTCATCCTTGGTCCTTGTTAATTTTAGCCTTAAATCAACCGAATTTAAGAGTAAACGTTCTTGAAAGAAAATGTCAGAGTGTATAGGCCCTAGCAGATGAAACTCTCGAGATTCAGCACAGTAGCGAGCACGTGCCTCCAGTCCTTTGTTTTCACCGGTGGTGGGGTCTGTGGCTTCCATCGCTGCTCCTGCAGTATCCTTTCTAAACAGCCCGGCGCTGAATTGTGTCTTCAGAGTGTCTTCGGAGTAGTTAAGTAAACATTCCAGGATAGCCCTATATGGATGGTGGCGCTGCTTTGAGTGATGAGTCTTTCACCCAAAGTCACATCCACCTGAGAGAAGATTGTTGCCAAGGGGTAATTAATGAGACTCACTTTGGCATCATTTGCAATATCACTACCATCTCTTTTGGTCACTTTGAGACGTAAATGTAATAAGGTGTTGTTGAGGTCCAGGTAGTTGTCACCATGGCCTGGGATGAAAAATTCTATAGGTCCATTGTCGGTTATGGCAGAGAGTGGGGCTATCTCCACATAACTGTACCGATCTATTGAAAATTGTGTTAACGGGGCCGTGAAAAGATCGAGCTCTGTCTTTATAGCTTCAGAGGACATGCGGTGTAAAAGAGCCATGTTGCTTGTTCTTTTAGAAAATACCTCCGATTGTTCTTTTTGGAGTTTTTGGTTGGGACCTCCTCACTTTCCTTCGTCTTTGACTTACTGTGTTTCTTTTAACGGTTAACCTCCGCTTTTTAAGGGCAGGCGTCCGTCTCATACCCAGAGGTCTCTTTTTCAGTCTTCGCGACAACAGCATAAGCCCAGAGCCTTCTTGATGCTCGGGATCTGATGACGCCCGTCTAGTCATAGCATTGGCCACCACCTCACTTACTATATTTTTGGCCGCTGATTTTAAGTGGGGTTTGGCTATACTGAGGCCTCTCTTCATAAGCGGTAAAACCATCCTAAAGAGGTTCTGAAATATACCGCCTATCCCGAACCATACATGGTAGAGCGCCATGATAACCGGGTAATCCGTTACCCACTTGATCGACATAGTATGAGACATATCTGTTAGGGTCGAGATGGTGGTTGTGTGCCATAACCATTTTTATTTCTTCTAATGATATATTAGATATGTAGAGAAGTTTTGACCGGTCTAAAGTGGAGTTTTACAATCGTTTTACCATAAGTAAATTCTATATTTTCGTTCTGATCCGTTTTAAGCTCAACCAGAATATTTCTGATATATTTCTTGCTCACAGGTACATAGTGTGGCTTGTCATAGTTAACAGTGACTACATCGCCATCCTTTCCGTCTATATGAACGGTTCTCAGGAGGGGTACATAACTGTCTCCTACCCTTTGATAGGATATGATGTCGGTATACAGAAATATGTTGTAAAACCCCGCATGTATATCCGCAGGGAATGGGAATAATTTATCTTTCACATACGTCCATTTATTGTTGGACATCCCCAAAATGTAGGCTAAATTACCAAAGGTCTTTATACCCCCCTCAGCAGCTCCTGAGATTTGTACACGTTTGTTAATAAGGTTGTAGTTCAATAGTATTTCAATATTGTTCAGGAATAGGAGGCTGTTCAACAGCAGTAATAGAATTTAAAATCTATTTTTTTCTTACGGCGAAGGGGGAACAAACCATACAGATTTTTAAAGACTTGAAAATAATTTTCAGAAGAGACCTCGGAGGGCTTCATCCATATACTTTTATGGTAGCTCTTGATTTATAACCCTTTACTAAATCTTGAACTATATCCAGATATCTGTGCGTGTTGTGTGCCGTAAAGTATTTCCACATTCGTTCTTTCAAAGTTCGGTTAAAGCGCTCAATAACTGAAGCTTTCAAATCCGAACCTGTAGCAAAATGTACGATATTGTGCTTCTTCATGAGTTTCTGAAAAGCCTGATTAAAAAATTATTTACTGCCGTCCGTCTGCACTTTCTTGGGTGCTCTTCCTTCCTTCAAGATGGAGTCAAAGGCCCGGGTCACCTCTGCCCCACTCTTATTTTTTAAGACCCTTACAAATGCTATTTTAGAGAAAATATCTATAATTGTTAGCATGTATCGATTTCCATCATTTTTATCAGCAAGGTCCTGCATGTCACATAGATCAGCCTGGAACTGGGACAAGGGATGAGTAGAAAAAACTATATTTTGTGGAAATTGTTTCGCACAGGTTTATGCAGAGTGTACGCATCCTGCTCAGCGAGCCATTCATTCACTTGAGCATCGCTTAACCTGCTACCTGTTTCTTCGACTATAGCTCTCTGGAACCTCTCCTTCCCCCCATAAGACCCTGGGTTAGAGGGGGTATAATAAATGTTTCTCATCATCTGCTCCGCCATCCTTGTTGCCTCTCTGATGTACAATAACATTAATGAGCCAATTTCAAATAACGAGATCATTTCATTTTCTTTTTTCTTTTTTTCCTTTTTATTAATTTTTTCCAAGTATTACGTATCCGTACAATTCAGGATACGTAGCAGAATGTTAGGACCCGTTTTCTCAATGATCCATGCATGTAAGATTTGGTATACCAGGGGTACATTTACAGGCTTAAATCGTTGAATTGTTAAGACACAAACATCCGTTATATAAGTATATAAACAACAAATATGATACATGTTACAATTAAATGAGGGTTCAAACAAATATAGTAAAATCTTAGACAAGGCTGTTTCTAGTTCTTCGGAATCATCCCCAAGACGGGTTACCAGTTGTGACCACTGTAGAGTCTCCCCCGTTTGTCTTACGTGACTCATGATTTGTTCCATTTTTAGCACACGCCCTGCATTAACCCCTGTATTGATGACTGTGTAGAGCGATACATTGTTCACTTTATTCTCAATAATTTTGTGCATAACATTTGAAAATTCTCTCTCTCAAAAAAAATGTATTTATTCTCTCCAACATCGTATGCATACTGTTACCCATTGCTTTATATCTAAATCAAAAAATATATACGGTTACTCTGTCTCTTGGGGTTTATTGAGCCAGAAAGTCACCACCTCGGCAACCATTGCTTCCTTGTATTTGTTGTTGTCCACCATGGCGGTCCTGATTTCTTTGAGTTTCTCATGGATGAAGGTAACCTCCTTCAGTTCGTGTAGGAACGCCTCGGTTACACCCTGAACCCTGGGAATAGACGGCTCAAGACCCATAGACTCCAGGGCCCTGACCATCGATGGTATAAAGCGGCAGGACCACAGTCTTTTCACCAGCTCCTCAAAGTGGTTGAAGAAGTAGTACTGGGGTGGGTCATATAGACACGGATGTCTTCGCTGGCTGGGGTGATTGATCTCACAACCGTAGCATTTTTCTCGTATATACTCTCCAATCACCAGGCCCCCTGTGCGCTTAGAGAGTCCAGCACGTCCTGTTCCGGCTCCGCGCACCAGGCCCCCTGTGCGCTTAGAGAGTCCAGCACGTCCTGTTCCGGCTCCCCGCACCAGAGTGCGCGTCACGAGCCCAGTACGGCCGGTTCCGGCTCCGCGCACCAGGCTCCCGGTGCGCTTAGAGAGTCCAGCACGTCCTGTTCCTGCTCCCCTCACCAGAGTGCGCGTTACGAGCCCAGTACGGTCGGTTCCTGCTCCCCGCACCAGTGTGCGCGTCACGAACCCAGTTCGGCGGTTCCTGCTCCCGCACCAGAGTGCGCGTCACGAGCCCAATGCGACCGGTTCCTGCTCCCGCACCAGAGTGCGGCGTCACAAGCCCAGTTCGGCGGTTCTGCTCCCGCACCAGAGTGCCAGTGAGGTCCCCAGTCGGCGCCGCCAGTGAGGGTCCCCAGTCCAGCGCCGCCAGTGAGGGTCCCCAGTCCGGCGCCTCAGTGAGGTCCCCAGTCCGGCGCCGCCAGTGAGGGTCCCCAGCCCGGCGCCGCAAGTGAGGGTCCCCAGCCCGGCTCCGCCAGTGAGGGTCCCCAGCCCGGCTCCGCCAGTGAGGCAACCCCAGTCCTGGTCCACCAGTGAGGGTCCCCAGCCCGGGTCCGCCAGTGAGGGTCCCCAGCCCGGGTCCGCCAGTGAGGGCCCCCAGCCCGGGGCTGCCAGTGAGGGCCCCCAGCCCGGGGCTGCCAGTGAGGGCCCCCAGTTCAGCAAATGGCCCAGGGCCTCCGTGACTTCGGACCAGCAGGGCCAGCACCGGAGCCGCCACCTGGGACAAAAAAACCCACCCGAAGACCCCCCCCATGGACTTTTGGCCTGAGCCTGAGTCCAGGCCTGAGATGACAGGCTGGAGTGTTTAGGTTTCGTTTTTGGTGTAGGGTTTTTCTGTTCTAGGTGATATATATCTATGTTGGGGTAATGGTTCCCAATTAGAGGCAGCTGTGTGTCGTTGTCTCTAATTGGGAACCATATATATGTTTGGGGTTTTCATTTAGGTTTTGTGGGTTATTGTTGGTACATAGCTTAGTGTTTGTGTCTTTGTTATGTTCGCTGTTACAATCTTCGTTCTTTCTGTTATTTTGCCCAGTTACATGAGTTTCGTCAATTAAATAAAACATGTATACTGGATGCCTCGCTGCGCCTTGGTCTGTCCCGTTTGAAGATCGTGACAAATAGTTACAGCAGCAGCAGTAATAGTTACAGCAGCAGTAATAGTTACAGCAGCAGTAATAGTTACAGCAGCAGCAGCAGTAATAGTTACAGCAGCAGCAGCAGTAATAGTTACAGCAGCAGCAGTAATAGTTACAGCAGCAGCAGTAATAGTTACAGCAGTAATAGTTACAGCAGCAGTAATAGTTACAGCAGCAGCAGCGGTAATAGTTACGGCAGCGGCAGCGGTAATAGTTACAGCGGCGGCGGCGGTAATGGTTACGGCGCGGTAATGGTTACGGCGGCGGTAATGGTTACGGCGGCGGTAATGGTTGCAGCGGCGGTAATGGTTACAGCAGCGGCGGTAATGGTTGCAGCGGCAGCGGTAATGGTTACGGCAGCGGCAGCGGTAATGGTTACGGCAGCGGCGGTAATGGTTACGGCGGCGGTAATGGTTACAGCAGCGGCAGCGGTAATGGTTACAGCGGCAGCGGCGGTAATGGTTACAGCAGCGGCGGTAATGGTTACAGCAGCAGCGGTAATGGTTACGGCGGCAGCGGTAATGGTTAAGCAGCGGCGGTAATGGTTAAGCGGCAGCGGCGGTAATGGTTACAGCGGCAGCGGCGGTAATGGTTACAGCGGCGGTAATGGTTACGGCAGCGGCGGTAATGGTTACGGCAGCGGCGGCGGTAATGGATTACGGCGGCGGCAGCGGTAATGGTTACGGCGGCGGCGGCGGTAATGGTTACGGCGGCAGCGGTAATGGTTAGCGGCGGCAGCGGCGGTAATTGGTTACGGCAGCGGCGGCGGTAATGGTTACAGCGGCAGCGGCGGTAATGGTTACGGCAGCGGTAATGGTTACAGCGGCGGCGGTAATGGTTACGGCAGCGGCGGCGGTAATGGTTACGGCGGCGGCGGTAATGGATTGCAGCGGCGGCAGCGGTAATGGTTACAGCGGCGGCGGTAATGGTTACGGCGGCGGCGGCGGTAATGGTTACGGCGGCGGCGGCGGTAATGGTTACGGCGGCGGCGGCGGTAATGGTTACAGCAGCGGCGGCGGTAATGGTTACGGCGGCGGCGGTAATGGTTACGGCAGCGGCGGCGGTAATGGTTACAGCGGCAGCGGCGGTAATGGTTACGGCAGCGGCGGTAATGGTTACGGCGGCGGCGGCGGTAATGGTTACGGCGGCGGTGTAATGGTTACAGCGGCGGCAGCGGTAATGGTTGCAGCGGCGGCGGCAGTAATGGTTACGGCAGCGGCGGTAATGGTTACAGCGGCAGCGGCGGTAATGGTTGCAGCGGCGGCGGCGGTAATGGTTACGGCAGCGGCGGCGGTAATGGTTACGGCGGCGGCAGCGGTAATGGTTACGGCAGCGGCAGCAGCGGCGGTAATGGTTACGGCAGCGGTAATGGTTACAGCGGCAGCGGCGGTAATGGTTACAGCGGCGGCGGCGGTAATGGTTACGGCGGCAGCGGCGGTAATGGTTACGGCGGCGGCAGCGGCGGTAATGGTTACGGCGGCAGCAGCGGTAATGGTTACGGCAGCGGCAGCGGTAATGGTTACGGCGGCGGCAGCGGCGGTAATGGTTACAGCAGCGGCAGCGGTAATGGTTACGGCGGCGGCGGCGGTAATGGTTACGGCAGCGGCGGCGGTAATGGTTACGGCGGCAGCGGTAATGGTTACGGCGGCGGCGGCGGTAATGGTTACGGCGGCGGCGGCGGTAATGGTTACGGCGGCGGCAGCGGTAATGGTTACGGCGGCGGCGGTGTAATGGTTACGACGGCAGCGGTAATGGTTACGGCAGCAGCGGTAATGGTTACGGCAGCGGTAATAGTTACAGCGGCGGTAATGGTTACGGCGGCGGTAATGGTTTGGCAGCGGCGGTAATGGTTACGGCGCAGCGGCGGTAATGGTTACGGCGGCAGCGGCGGTAATGGTTACGGCAGCGGCGGCGGTAATGGTTACGGCGGCAGCGGTAATAGTTACAGCAGCGGCGGCGGTAATGGTTACAGCGGCGGTAATGGTTACGGCGGCAGTAATGGTTACAGCAGCGGCGGTAATGGATTACGGCAGCGGCGGTAATGGTTACGGCGGCGGTAATGGTTACGGCGGCGGCGGTAATGGTTACGCAGCGGCAGCGGTAATGGTTACAGCAGCGGTAATGGTTACGGCAGCGGCGGTAATGGTTGCAGCAGCGGCGGTAATGGTTACAGCAGCAGCGGCGGTAATGGTTACGGCGGCGGCAGCGGTAATGGTTACGGCGGCGGCGGCGGTAATAGTTACAGCGGCAGCGGCGGTAATGGTTACGGCGGCGGTAATGGTTACGGCGGCGGCAGCGGTAATGGTTACGGCGGCAGCAGCGGTAATGGTTACAGCGGCGGCGGCGGTAATGGTTACGGCAGCGGCGGTAATGGTTACCGGCGGCGGTAATGGTTACGGCGGCGGCAGCGGTAATAGTTACGGCAGCAGCGGTAATGGTTACGGCGGCGGCGGTAATGGTTACGGCAGCGGCGGCGGTAATGGTTACGGCGGCGGTAATGGTTACGGCAGCGGCGGCGGTAATGGTTACGGCGGCGGCGGCGGTAATGGTTACGGCGGCAGCGGCGGTAATGGTTACAGCAGCAGCAGCGGTAATGGTTGCACAGCGGCAGCGGTAATGGTTACGGCGGCAGCGGCGGTAATGGTTACGGCGGCGGCAGCGGTAATGGTTACGGCGGCGGCGGCGGTAATGGTTACGGCGGCGGTAATGGTTGCAGCGGCAGCGGCGGTAATGGTTACGGCGGCGGCGGCGGTAATGGTTACGGCAGCGGCGGTAATGGTTACGGCGGCGGTAATGGTTACCGGCGGCGGTAATGGTTACGGCGGCAGCGGCGGTAATGGTTACAGCGGCAGCGGCGGTAATGGTTACGGCAGCGGCGGTAATGGTTACGGCAGCGGCGGTAATGGTTACGGCGGCGGCAGCGGTAATGGTTACGGCAGCGGCGGCGGTAATGGTTACGGCAGCGGCGGCGGTAATGGTTACGGCGGCGGCGGCGGTAATGGTTACAGCAGCGGCAGCGGTAATGGTTACAGCGGCAGCGGTAATGGTTACGGCGGCGGCGGCGGTAATGGTTACGGCAGCGGCAGCGGTAATGGTTACGGCGGCAGCGGCGGTAATGGTTACAGCGGCAGCGGTAATGGTTACGGCAGCAGCGGCGGTAATGGTTACAGCGGCGGCGGTAATGGTTACGGCGGCGGCGGCGGTAATGGTTACGGCAGCGGCGGCGGTAATGGTTACGGCGGCGGCAGCGGTAATGGTTACGGCAGCGGCAGCGGCGGTAATGGTTACAGCAGCGGCGGCGGTAATGGTTACGGCGGCAGCGGCGGTAATGGTTACGGCAGCGGCGGCGGTAATGGTTACAGCGGCGGCGGCGGTAATGGTTACAGCGGCAGCGGTAATGGTTACGGCAGCGGCGGCGGTAATGGTTACAGCAGCGGCAGCGGTAATGGTTACGGCGGCGGCGGTAATGGTTACGGCGGCAGCGGCGGTAATGGTTACGGCGGCGGCGGTAATGGTTACGGCGGCAGCGGTAATGGTTACGGCAGCGGCGGTAATGGTTACGGCGGCGGCGGCGGTAATGGTTACAGCAGCAGCAGCGGTAATGGTTACGCGGCAGCGGCGGTAATGGTTACGGCGGCAGCGGTAATGGTTACAGCAGCGGTAATGGTTACGGCGGCGGCGGCGGTAATGGTTACGGCGGCGGTAATGGTTACAGCGGCAGCGGCGGTAATGGTTGCAGCGGCGGCGGTAATGGTTACAGCGGCGGCGGTAATGGTTACGGCGGCAGCGGCGGTAATGGTTACAGCGGCGGCGGCGGTAATGGTTACGGCAGCGGCAGCGGTAATGTTACAGCGGCAGCGGCGGCAGCGGTAATGGTTACAGCAGCAGCGGCGGTAATGGTTACGGCAGCAGCGGCGGTAATGGTTACGGCAGCAGCGGCGGTAATGGTTACGGCGGCGGCGGTAATGGTTACGGCGGCGGTAATGGTTACGGCGGCGGCGGCGGTAATGGTTACGGCAGCGGCGGCGGTAATGGTTACAGCGGCGGCGGCGGTAATGGTTACGGCGGCGGTAATGGTTACGGCGGCAGCGGTAATGGTTACGGCGGCGGCGGTAATGGTTACAGCGGCGGTAATGGTTACGGCGGCGGCGGTAATGGTTACGGCGGCGGCGGTAATGGTTACAGCGGCAGCGGCGGTAATGGTTACGGCGGCGGCGGCGGTAATGGTTACGGCAGCAGCGGTAATGGTTACAGCGGCGGCGGTAATGGTTACGGCGGCAGCAGCGGTAATGGTTACAGCGGCGGCAGCGGTAATGGATTACGGCAGCAGCGGTAATGGTTACGGCGGCAGCGGCGGTAATGGTTACGGCGGCAGCGGCGGTAATGGTTACGGCAGCGGCGGCAGCGGTAATGGTTACGGCGGCGGCAGCGGTAATGGTTACAGCGGCGGCGGCGGTAATGGTTACGGCAGCGGCGGTAATGGTTACGGCAGCAGCGGTAATGGTTACAGCAGCGGCGGCGGTAATGGTTACGGCGGCAGCGGTAATGGTTACGGCAGCGGCAGCGGTAATGGTTACAGGCGGCAGCGGTAATGGTTACGGCGGCGGCGGTAATGGTTACGGCAGCGGCGGCGGTAATGGTTACGGCGGCGGTGTGGTTGCAGCAGCGGCGTAATGGTTACGGCAGCGGCGGCGGTAATGGTTGCAGCGGCAGCGGCGGTAATGGTTACGGCGGCGGCGGTAATGGTTACAGCGGCGGTAATGGTTACGGCAGCGGCGGCGGTAATGGTTACGGCGGCGGCGGTAATGGTTACAGCGGCAGCGGCGGTAATGGTTACGGCGGCGGTAATGGTTACGGCAGCGGTAATGGTTACGGCGGCAGCGGCGGTAATGGTTACGGCAGCGGCGGTAATGGTTACAGCGGCGGCGGCGGTAATAGTTACAGCGGCGGCAGCGGTAATGGTTGCAGCAGCGGTAATGGTTACGGCGGCGGTAATGGTTACGGCAGCGGCGGCGGTAATGGTTACAGCAGCGGCGGCGGTAATGGTTACGGCAGCGGCAGCGGTAATGGTTACGGCGGCGGTAATGGTTACAGCGGCGGCGGCGGTAATGGTTACAGCGGCGGCAGCGGTAATGGTTACGGCGGCAGCGGCGGTAATGGTTACAGCGGCGGCGGTAATGGTTACAGCGGCGGTAATGGTTGGCAGCGGTAATGGTTGCAGCGGCGGTAATGGTTGCAGCGGTAATGGTTACGGCGGCGGCAGCGGTAATGGTTGCAGCGGCGGTAATGGTTACGGCGGCACGGCAGCGGTAATGGTTACGGCGGCGGTAATGGTTACGGCGGCAGCCCAGCGGTAATGGTTACGGCAGCGGCGGTGTGGTGCAGCGGTAATGGTTACGGCGGCGGCGGCGGTAATGGTTACGGCGGCGGCGGTAGTAATGGTTACGGCAGCGGCGGTAATGGTTACAGCGGCGGCGGCGGTAATGGTTACGGCGGCGGTAATGGTTACGGCGGCAGCGGCGGCGGTAATGGTTACAGCGGCGGCGGTAATGGTTACGGCGGCGGCGGTAATGGTTACAGCGGCAGCGGCGGTAATGGTTACAGCGGCGGCGGCGGTAATGGTTACGGCGGCAGCGGTAATGGTTACGGCGGCAGCGGCGGTAATGGTTACGGCGGCGGCGGCGGTAATGGATTACGGCAGCAGCGGCGGTAATGGTTACAGCGGCAGCGGCGGTAATGGATTACAGCGGCAGCGGTAATGGTTACGGCAGCGGCGGTAATGGTTACGGCAGCGGCGGTAATGGTTACGGCGGCAGCGGCGGTAATGGTTACAGCGGCGGCAGCGGTAATGGTTACGGCGGCGGCGGTAATGGTTACGGCGGCGGCGGTAATGGTTACGGCAGCGGTAATGGTTACGGCGGCAGCGGCGGTAATGGTTACAGCGGCGGCGGTAATGGTTACAGCGGCAGCGGCGGTAATGGTTACGGCAGCGGTAATGGTTACGGCAGCGGCGGTAATGGTTACGGCGGCGGCGGTAATGGTTACAGCAGCGGTAATGGTTACAGCGGCAGCAGCGGTAATGGTTACGGCGGCGGCGGCGGTAATGGTTACAGCGGCAGCGGCGGTAATGGTTACGGCGGCGGCGGTAATGGTTACAGCGGCGGTAATGGTTAAGCGGCAGCGGTAATGGTTACGGCGGCAGCGGCGGTAATGGTTACGGCGGCGGTAATGGTTGTTGCAGCGGTAATGGTTACAGCGGCAGCGGTAATAGTTACAGCGGCAGCGGCGGTAATGGTTACGGCGGCGGTAATGGTTACGGCAGCGGCGGTAATGGTTACGGCGGCGGTAATGGATTACGGCAGCAGCAGCGGTAATGGTTACGGCAGCGGTAATGGTTGCAGCGGCGGCGGTAATGGTTACAGCAGCGGCGGCGGTAATGGATTACGGCAGCGGCGGCGGTAATGGTTGCAGCGGCAGCGGTAATGGTTACGGCAGCGGCGGCGGTAATGGTTACGGCAGCGGCAGCGGTAATGGTTACAGCGGCAGCGGCGGTAATGGTTACGGCGGCGGTAATGGTTACGGCAGCGGCGGCGGTAATGGTTACGGCGGCGGCGGCGGTAATGGTTACGGCGGCGGCGGTAATGGTTACGGCGGCGGCGGTAATGGTTACGGCAGCGGCGGTAATGGTTACGGCGGCGGCGGTAATGGTTACGGCAGCGGCAGCGGTAATGGTTACGGCGGCGGTGGTAATGGTTACGGCGGCAGCGGCGGCGGTAATGGTTACGGCAGCGGCGGCGGTAATGGTTACGGCGGCGGCGGTAATGGTTACGGCAGCGGCGGTAATGGTTACGGCGGCGGCGGTAATGGTTACGGCGGCGGTAATGGTTACGGCGGCGGTAATGGTTACGGCGGCGGCGGCGGTAATGGTTACGGCAGCGGCGGCGGTAATGGTTACAGCGGCGGTAATGGTTACGGCAGCGGCGGTGGTAATGGTTACGGCAGCGGCGGTAATGGTTACGGCGGCGGCGGTAATGGTTACGGCGGCAGCGGCAGCGGTAATGGTTACGGCAGCGGCGGTAATGGTTACGGCGGCGGCAGCGGTAATGGTTACAGCGGCGGCGGTAATGGTTACGGCAGCGGCGGCGGTAATGGTTACGGCGGCGGCGGCGGTAATGGTTACGGCGGCGGTAATGGTTACAGCGGCGGCAGCGGTAATGGTTACAGCGGCAGCGGCGGTAATGGTTACGGCAGCGGCGGTAATGGTTACGGCGGCGGCAGCGGTAATGGTTACGGCGGCGGCGGCGGTAATGGTTACAGCGGCGGCAGCGGTAATGGTTACGGCAGCGGCGGTAATGGTTACGGCAGCGGTAATGGTTACAGCAGCGGTAATGGCAGCGGCGGTAATGGTTACAGCAGCGGTAATGGTTACGGCAGCGGTAATGGTTACGGCGGCGGTAATGGTTGCAGCGGCGGCAGCGGCGGTAATGGTTACGGCAGCGGTAATGGTTACGGCGGCAGCGGTAATGGTTACGGCAGCGGCGGTAATGGTTACAGCGGCGGCGGTAATGGTTACAGCGGCGGCGGCGGTAATGGTTACGGCGGCGGCGGTAATGGTTACAGCAGCGGCGGTAATGGTTACGCAGCGGCGGCGGTAATGGTTACGGCAGCGGCGGCGGTAATGGTTACGGCGGCGGCGGCGGTAATGGTTACAGCGGCGGCGGTAATGGTTACGGCAGCGGCGGTAATGGTTACGGCGGCAGCAGCGGTAATGGTTACAGCGGCGGCAGCGGTAATGGTTGCAGCGGCAGCGGTAATGGTTACGGCAGCGGCAGCGGTAATGGTTACGGCAGCGCAGCGGTAATGGTTACAGCGGCAGCGCAGCGGTAATGGTTACGGCGGCGGCGGCGGTAATGGTTACGGCGGCGGCAGCGGTAATGGTTACGGCGGCAGCGGCGGTAATGGTTACAGCGGCAGCGGCGGTAATGGTTACAGCGGCAGCGGCGGTAATGGTTACAGCAGCGGCGGCGGTAATGGTTACGGCAGCAGCGGCGGTAATGGTTACGGCGCGGCAGCGGCGGTAATGGTTACGGCGGCAGCGGTAATGGTTACGGCAGCGGCGGTAATGGTTACGGCGGCGGCAGCGGTAATGGTTACAGCGGCGGTAATGGTTGCAGCGGCGGTAATGGTTACGGCGGCAGCGGTAATGGTTACGGCAGCGGCGGTAATGGCGGCGGTAATGGTTACGGCGGCGGTAATGGTTACGGCAGCGGCGGTAATGGTTACGGCGGCGGCGGCGGTAATGGTTACGGCGGCAGCGGTAATGGTTGCAGCGGCGGTAATGGTTACGGCGGCGGCGGTAATAGTTACGGCGGCGGCGGCGGTAATGGTTACAGCAGCAGCGGTAATGGTTACGGCAGCGGCGGCGGTAATAGTTACAGCGGCGGCAGCGGTAATGGTTACGGCGGCGGTAATGGTTAAAGCGGCAGCAATGGTTAAAGCGGCAGCAGCGGTAATGGTTACAGCGGCAGCAGCGGCGGTAATGGTTACAGCGGCGGCGGCGGTAATGGTTACAGCGGCGGCGGTAATGGTTACAGCGGCAGCGGTAATGGTTACGGCGGCGGCGGCGGTAATGGTTACAGCGGCGGCGGTAATGGTTACGGCGGCGGCGTAATGGATTACAGCGGCGCAGCGGCGGTAATGGTTACGGCAGCGGCAGCGGTAATGGTTACGGCGGCGGTAATGGTTACAGCGGCAGCGGTAATGGTTACGGCGGCGGCGGTAATGGTTACAGCGGCAGCGGCGGTAATGGTTACAGCGGCAGCGGCGGTAATGGTTACGCAGCGGCGGCGGCGGTAATGGTTACGGCGGCGGCGGTAATGGTTACAGCGGCGGCAGCGGTAATGGTTACGGCGGCGGTAATGGTTACGGCGGCGGCGGCGGTAATGGTTACGGCGGCAGCGGCGGTAATGGTTACGGCGGCGGCGGCGGTAATGGTTACGGCGGCGGCGGTAATGGTTAGTTACAGCGGCGGCGGTAATGGTTACGGCGGCGGCGGTAATGGTTACGGCAGCGGCGGCGGTAATGGTTACGGCAGCGGCGGTAATGGTTGCAGCGGCAGCGGCGGTAATGGTTACGGCGGCGCGGTAATGGTTACAGCAGCAGCGGCGGTAATGGTTACGGCGGCGGCGGTAATGGTTACGGCGGCGGCGGTAATGGTTACAGCGGCAGCCCGGTAATAGTTACGGCAGCGGCGGTAATGGTTACAGCGGCGGCGGCGGTAATGGTTACAGCGGCAGCGGCGGTAATGGTTACGGCGGCGGCGGCGGTAATGGTTACAGCGGCGGCGGCGGTAATGGTTACGGCGGCAGCGGCGGTAATGGTTACGGCGGCGGCGGTAATGGTTACGGCGGCGGCGGCGGTAATGGTTACGGCAGCAGCGGCGGTAATGGTTACGGCAGCGGCAGCGGTAATGGTTACAGCAGCGGCGGCGGTAATGGTTACGGCGGCGGTAATGGTTACGGCAGCAGCAGCGGCGGTAATGGTTACGGCAGCGGCGGCGGTAATGGTTACGGCAGCGGTAATGGTTACGGCGGCGGCGGTAATGGTTACGGCGGCGGCGGCGGTAATGGTTACAGCGGCGGCGGTAATGGTTACGGCAGCGGCGGTAATGGTTACGGCGGCAGCGGCGGTAATGGATTACAGCGGCGGTAATGGTTACGGCAGCGGCGGTAATGGTTACAGCAGCGGCGGCGGTAATGGTTACGGCGGCGGCGGTAATGGTTGCGGCGGCGGCGGTAATGGTTACGGCAGCGGCGGTAATGGTTACGGCGGCGGTAATGGTTACGGCGGCAGCGGCAGCGGTAATGGTTACAGCGGCAGCGGTAATGGTTACGGCGGCGGTAATAGTTGCAGCGGCGGTAATGGTTACGGCAGCAGCGGTAATGGTTACGGCAGCGGCGGTGGTAATGGTTGCAGCGGCGGCGGTAATGGTTACAGCGGCGGCGGCGGTAATGGTTACGGCAGCAGCGGCGGTAATGGTTACAGCGGCGGCAGCGGTAATGGTTACAGCGGCGGCAGCGGTAATAGTTACAGCGGCAGCGGCGGTAATGGTTACGGCAGCGGCAGCGGTAATGGTTACAGCGCAGCAGCGGTAATGGATTACGGCGGCGGTAATGGTTGCAGCGGCGGCGGTAATGGTTACAGCGGCGGCGGCGGTAATGGTTACGGCGGCAGCGGCGGTAATGGTTACGGCGGCGGTGGTAATGGTTACGGCAGCGGCAGTACTGGTTACGGCGGCGGCAGCGGCGGTAATGGTTACGGCGGCGGTGGTAATGGTTACAGCGGCGGCGGCGGTAATGGTTACGGCGGCAGCGGCGGTAATGGTTACGGCGGCGGCAGCGGTAATGGTTACAGCGGCGGCAGCGGTAATGGTTACAGCGGCGGCGGCGGTAATGGTTACGGCGGCGGTAATGGTTACGGCGGCAGCGGCGGTAATGGTTACGGCGGCAGCGGCGGTAATGGTTACGGCGGCAGCGGTAATGGTTACAGCGGCGGTACTGGTTACGGCAGCGGCGGCGGTAATGGTTACGGCAGCGGTAATGGTTACGGCGGCAGCGGCGGTAATAGTTACAGCAGCGGCGGTAATGGTTACGGCAGCGGTAATAGTTGCACGGCAGCGGCGGCGGTAATGGTTACAGCAGCGGCGGCGGTAATAGTTACGGCGGCGGTAATGGTTACAGCGGCAGCGGCGGTAATGGTTACAGCGGCAGCGGTAATGGTTATGGCAGCAGCGGCGGTAATGGTTACGGCAGCGGCAGCGGTAATGGTTACAGCGGCGGCAGCGGTAATGGTTACAGCGGCGGCGGTAATGGTTACGGCAGCGGCGGTAATGGTTGCAGCGGCGGTAATGGTTACAGCGGCGGTAATGGTTACAGCGGCGGTAATGGTTACGGCGGCAGCGGTAATGGTTACGCAGCGGCGGCGGCGGTAATGGTTGGCAGCGGCGGCGGTAATGGTTACGGCAGCGGTAATGGTTACAGCGGCGGCGGCGGTAATGGTTACAGCGGCAGCGGTAATGGTTACGGCGGCGGTAGTAATGGTTACGGCGGCGGCGGTAATGGTTGGCAGCGGCGGTAATGGTTACAGCCAGCGGTGGTAATAGTTACAGCGGCAGCAGCGGTAATGGTTACAGCGGCGGCGGTAATGGTTACGGCGGCAGCGGCGGTAATGGTTACGGCGGCAGCGGCGGTAATGGATTACAGCGGCGGTAATGGTTACGGCGGCAGCGGCGGTAATGGTTACGGCGGCAGCAGCGGTAATGGTTACGGCAGCGGTAGTAATGGTTACAGCGGCAGCGGTACTGGTTACGGCAGCAGCGGCGGCGGTAATGGTTACGGCAGCAGCGGTAATGGTTACAGCCAGCGGTGGTAATGGTTACAGCGGCAGCAGCGGTAATGGTTACAGCAGCGGTAATGGTTACGGCAGCGGCGGCGGTAATGGTTACGGCGGCAGCGGCGGTAATGGTTTACGGCGGCGGTAATGGTTACGGCGGCGGCAGCGGTAATGGTTACGGCGGCGGCGGCGGTAATGGTTACGGCGGCGGCGGTAATGGTTACGGCGGCGGTGGTAATGGTTGCAGCGGCAGCGGTACTGGTTACGGCGGCGGCGCAGCGGTAATGGTTACGGCAGCGGCGGTAATGGTTACGGCGGCAGCGGTAATGGTTACAGCAGCGGCGGCGGTAATGGTTACAGCGGCGGTGGTAATGGTTACAGCGGCGGCGGCTGTAATGGTTACGGCAGCGGCGGCAGCGGTAATGGTTACGGCGGCGGCGGTAATGGTTACGGCAGCGGCGGCGGTAATGGTTACGGCGGCGGTAGTAACGGTTACGGCAGCGGCAGTAATGGTTAAAGCAGCGGCAGCGGTAATGGTTACAGCAGCGGTAGTAATAGTTACAGCAGCGGCGGTAATGGTTACGGCGGCAGCGGCGGTAATGGATTACGGCAGCGGCGGCGGTAATGGTTACAGCGGCGGTGGTAATGGTTACGGCAGCGGCAGCGGTAATGGTTACAGCAGCGAAATGGTTACAGCGGCGGCGGTAATGGTTACAGCGGCGGTAATGGTTACAGCAGCGGCAAATAGTTACAGCAGCGGCGGTAATAGTTTCGGCGGCAGCGGTAATGGTTAGCAGCAGCGGCGGTAATAGTTACGGCGCGGCGGTAATGGTTTCAGCGGCAGCGGTAATAGTTACAGCAGCAGCGAAATGGTTACGGCAGCAGCGGTAATGGTTACAGCGGCAGCAGCGGTAATGGTTATGGCAGCAGCGGTAATGGTTACAGCCGCGGCGGTAATGGTTTCAGCGGCAGCGGTAATGGTTACAGCGGCGAAATGGTTACGGCAGCGGCGGTAATGGTTACAGCGGCAGCGGTAATGGTTACAGCGGCGGCGGTAATGGTTACGGCGGCGGCGGTAATGGTTACAGCGGCGGCGGTAATAGTTACGGCAGCAGCGGTAATGGTTACGGCGGCGGCAGCGGTAATGGTTACAGCGGCGGCAGCGGTAATGGTTACGGCAGCGGCGGCGGTAATGGTTACGGCAGCGGCGGCGGTAATGGTTACGGCGGCAGCGGCGGTAATGGTTACAGCAGCGGCGGTAATGGTTACGGCAGCGGCAGCGGTAATGGATTACAGCGGCGGCGGCATTAATGGTTACAGCGGCGGCGGCGGTAATGGTTACGGCGGCGGTGGTAATGGTTACAGCGGCAGCGGTACTGGTTACGGCGGCAGCAGCGGCAGCGGTAATAGTTACAGCGGCGGTAGTAATGGTTACAGCGGCGGTAATGGTTACGGCAGCGGCGGTAATGGTTACGGCGGCGGCGGCGGTAATGGTTACGGCAGCGGCGGCGTGTAATGGTTACAGCGGCGGCAGCGGTAATGGTTACAGCGGCAGCGGCGGCGGTAATGGTTACAGCAGCGGCAGCGGTAATGGTTACAGCGGCGGTAATGGTTACGGCGGCGGTAATAGATGCAGCGGCGGCGGCGGTAATGGTTACGGCGGCGGTGGTAATGGTTACGGCGGCAGCGGTGCTGGAGTTACGGCAGCGGCGGCGGCGGTAATGGTTACAGCGGCGGCGGTAATGGTTACGGCGGCGGCGGTAATGGTTGCAGCGGCGGCGGCGGTAATGGTTACGGCGGCGGCGGTAATGGTTACGGCGGCGGTAATGGTTACGGCAGCGGCGGCGGTAATGGTTACGGCGGCAGCGGCGGCGGTAATGGTTACGGCGGCGGCGGCGGTAATGGTTACAGCGGCGGCGGTAATGGTTACGGCGGCAGCAGCGGCGGTAATGGTTGCAGCGGCGGTAATGGTTGCAGCGGCAATAGTTACAGCGGCGGCGGCGGTAATGGTTACGGCAGCGGTAATGGTTGCGGCGGCGGTAATGGTTACGGCGGCGGCGGTAATGGTTACAGCGGCAGCGGTAATAGTTACAGCAGCAGCGGTAATGGTTACCGGCGGCAGCAGCGGTAATGGTTACGGCGGCGGTAATGGTTGCAGCGGTAATGGTTACGGCGGCGGTAATGGTTACAGCGGCAGCGGTAATGGTTACAGCAGCGGCAGCGGTAATGGTTACAGCGGCGGCGGTAATGGTTACGGCGGCAGCGGTAATGGTTACAGCGGCAGCGGCGGTAATGGTTACAGCGGCGGCGGTAATGGTTACGGCGGCAGCGGTAATGGTTACGGCGGCGGTGGTAATGGTTGCAGCGGCGGCGGCGGTAATGGTTACGGCGGCAGCGGCGGTAATGGATTACAGCGGCAGCGGCGGTAATGGTTACGGCCTGGCAGCGGCGGTAATGGTTACGGCGGCGGCGGCGGTAATGGTTACGGCAGCGGTAATGGTTACGGCGGCAGCGGCGGTAATGGTTACAGCGGCGGCGGCGGTAATGGTTACGGCAGCGGTGGTAATGGTTACGGCGGCGGCGGTGCTGGTTACGGCGGCAGCGGCGGCGGTAATGGTTACGGCGGCGGCGGTAATGGTTACAGCGGCAGCGGTGGTAATGGTTACGGCGGCGGTGGTAATGGTTACGGCGGCAGCGGCGGTAATAGTTACGGCAGCGGTAGTAATGGATTACGGCGGCGGCGGCGGTAATGGTTGCAGCGGCAGCGGTAGTAATGGTTACGGCAGCGGCGGCGGTAATGGATTACGGCGGCGGCGGTAATGGTTACGGCGGCAGCGGCGGTAATGGTTACGGCGGCGGTAATGGTTGCAGCGGCAGCGGCGGTAATGGTTACAGCGGCAGCAGCGGTAATGGTTACGGCAGCGGCAGCGGTAATGGTTACGGCGGCGGCGGTAATGGTTACGGCAGCGGCGGTACTGGTTACAGCAGCGGCAGCGGCGGTAATGGTTACGGCGGCAGCGGTAATGGTTACGGCGGCGGTAGTAATAGTTACGGCGGCAGCGGCGGTAATGGTTACAGCGGCGGTGGTAAATGGTTACGGCAGCAGCGGCTGTAATAGTTACAGCAGCGGCGGCTGTAATAGTTACGGCAGCGGCAGCGGTAATGGTTACGGCGGCGGCGGCGGTAATGGTTACGGCGGCGGCGGCGGTAATGGTTGCAGCGGCAGCGGTAATGGTTAAAGCGGCGGCGGCGGTAATGGTTACGGCAGCGGCGGTGGTAATGGTTACGGCGGTAGTAATGGTTACGGCGGTGGCAATGGTTACAGCGGCAGCAGCGGTAATGGTTACAGCGGCGGTAGTAATGGTTACGGCGGCGGCGGTAATGGTTTACAGCAGCGGCGAAATAGTTAGGCAGCGGCGGTAATGGTTGCAGCAGCGGTAATGGTTACGGCAGCAGCGGTAATGGTTACAGCAGCAGCGGTAATGGTTACAGCGGCAGCGGTAATGGTTACAGCGGCAGCGGTAATAGTTACAGCAGCGAAATAGTTACAGCGGCGGCGGCGGTAATGGTTTCAGCAGCAGCGGCGGTAATAGTTATGGCAGCGGCAGCGGTAATGGTTACAGCCGCAGCAGTAATAGTTTCAGCAGCAGCAGTAATAGTTACAGCAGCAGAAATAGTTACAGCAGCAGCAGTAATAGTTTCAGCAGCAGCAGTAATAGTTACAGCCGCAGCAGTAATAGTTTCAGCAGCAGCAGTAATAGTTACAGCAGCAGCAGTAATAGTTACAGCAGCAGAAATAGTTACAGCAGCAGCAGCAGCAGAAATTGTCACGACTTTCGCCGATGTCGGTCCCTCTCCTTGTTCGGTGGGCGTTGCACGGACCAAGGCGCAACGTGCCGGGTTGAGAAAAACATGTTTATTAAGTTTAACTCACAAAAACAAAAACAATGAACAAAGATCGGACATTAACTGTGTAGCGCATAGACACATACACAGACTACAAACAAAGTTAACTTCCCACACAGAAGGAGGGAAAAAGGGCTACTTAAGTATGGTTCCCAATCAGAGACAACGATGGACAGCTGTCCCTGATTGGGAGCCATACCTGGCCAACAACAAAGAAATATAACAACTAGAACCTACAATCTAGAATGCCCACACCGAATCACACCCTGACCAAACCAAAATGAGACATCAAAAGGCTCATACAGGTCAGGGCGTGACAGTACCCCCCCCCCCCCAATGGTGCGGACTCCGGACGCAAAACCTGAACCTATTGGGGAGGGTCTGGGTGGGCATCTCTCCACGGTGGCGGCTCTGGTGCGGGACGTAGACCCCGCTTCACCTCTGGCTCCCTCTGCTTTGGTGGCGCCTCTGGGGTGGGGGCCCTCGCCGCCAACCCTGGACTGGGCATCCTCGTTGCGGGCCCTGGACGGGGCACCCTCGTTGCGGGCCCCGGACTGGGCACCCTCGTTGCAGGCCCCGGACTGGGCACCCTCGTTGCGGGCCCCGGACTGGGGACCGTCTCTGGAGGCTCCGGACCGTCTCTGGAGGCTCCGGACTGGGGACCCTCTCTGGAGGCTCCGGACTGGGGACCGTCTCTGGAGGCTCCGGACTGGGGACCGTCTCTGGAGACCCCGGGCTCTGAGGGCGCACAGGGAACCTCATGCGTGGAGCAGGGACAGACCGCGCCGGGCTCTCGATGCGCACAGGGGACCTGATGCGTGGAGCAGGGACAGGCCGTGCCGGACTCTGAAGGCGCACAGGGGACCTGGTGCGTGGAGCGGGAACAGGCCGTGCCGGGCTCTGAAGATGAACAGGGAGCCTGGTGCGTGGGACAGGCCGCGCCAGGCTCTCGATGCGCACAGGGGATGTGATGCGTGGAGTAGGGACAGGATACACTGGGCCGTGGAGGCGCACTGGAGGTCTCGAGCGTACAGCCTTCACAACCCGTCCTGGCTGAATAGCTAATTTCGCCCGGCCACTGCGGGGCGCTGGCACAGGACGTACTGGGCTGTGGAGACGCACCGGAGACACAGTACGCAGAGCCGGCGCAGGATATTCTGGTCCGAGGAGGCGTACTGGAGACCAAGAGCGCTGAGCCGGCACACTCCTTCCAGGCTGAACACTCCCCTTAGCTCGACAGATGCGGGAAGCTGGCATGTCGCCCACCGGCCAAGCTCAACTCCCCGTGTGCCCCCCCCCAAAAACAAAATTGGGGGCTGCCTCTCGGGCTTAAATGCCAGCCGTGTTTCCCGCATACTTCTCCTCGTAAAAGCGCCGCTCTGACGCCCATGGAGCTGAGAGGTGCTGCACTTAGGGCGACCGGAGGAGGGACCGGTCCATGCACCATCTGTGGCCGCAGAGGGCACACAGCCGGTCGGTGCGGGAGAGGTTCCTCTGGGAGTCGAGGCAGCAGGCAGGGCACTCTCGTGTCACCTCAGGTGAGTCGGCGCCAGGCTCACCCAGAGCCCCCTGTTGCTTTTCCAGCATAAGGCGCTCGTAGATTCAGGTGCAGCTTGGAATTTTATTGACCGTTCATTTGCCCATAGTTTAGGGATCCCAATTGTTCCAGTGGACATGCCCTTCCCAGTTCACGCCCTAGATAGTCGACCATTAGGATCAGGGCTGATTAGGGAGGTCACCGCTCCACTGGGCATGGTGACGCAGGACGGTCACAGGGAGAGAATTAGTCTCTTTCTGATTGATTCTCCTGCTTTTCCCGTGGGGCTGGGCCTACCCTGAATAGCCTGTCATGACCCCACTATTTCGTGGCAACAGAGGGCTCTCAAGGGGTGGTCACGAAAGTGCTCAGGGGGGTGTTTAGGGGTTTCCGTTGGTGCTACTGAACATCCCGATTTGGCTCTCGCCTTCTGTAAAAAGAAGGCAACTCAATACCACCCCGTCGATGGGGGATTGTGCGATAAATCTCCTGGTAGACGCAGCACTTCCCAGGAGTCACGTGTATTCTCTGTCACAGGAGGAGACGGAGGCTATGGAAACATATGTCTCCGAATCCCTGGGGCAGGGGGTGCATTCGGCCCTCCACTTCACCTGCCTCCTCAAGCTTCTTTTTTGTGAAGAAGAAGGATGGAGGTCTGCGCCTGTGTATTGACTATCGAGGCGTCAACCAGATCACTGTGAGGTACAGTTACCCGCTACCTCTCATAGCCAGTGCGATCAAGTCAATGCACGGGGCGCGCTTTTTTACAAAATTGGACCTGGTGCGTATCTGGGAGGGAGACGAGTGGAAGACAGCATCTCTCCTTGTTCGTGCGGCGTTCGGTGGACGACGTCACCGGCTTTCTAGCCATCGCCGATCCATTTTTTCATGTTCCATTTGTTTTGTCTCACCTGGTTTCAATTCTCCAATTACATGTTCATTATTTAACCCTCTGTTTTCCCCATGTTTGTGTGCATAATCGTTATTAGATTTGTCAGTCCATTTGGTGGGTTTGGTATTTGTTTCAACGTTGTATATTTTGAGTAAACTACTTTGTGTTGCTCATCTCTGTTGTCTTGCGCCTGACTCCTTTGCACTGCTACACCAAGCCTTCTGACATTATGGCCTGTTGAGTTAAATAAAGAAATCTGTCCCATTTCTCCTAAACCAGGTTAGTTCATATATTTTCACTGACTGTTCTATTACCATAAACGAGGTGTGAGTGATATGAAACCACTTAACATCCTTTACCCCCCTCTCACACAGTCACGTGCAATGTTGTCTTTACCTCTGTTGTTAGCTAACCTCTGTGAGTTGGGGACTTCCTCTCTCATCGTCGCAGCCACAGTTTTGAGTAGTTTTGCATAACTATCAGATCACAACACTACACCGTTAGAAGAAAGAGCAGGACATTTCCATTAAGTTTCAACCATTTCTTAATTGTCTTGTTAACGTGGCTGGTGAAGTTCAGATGGACCTGTCTCTAGGATGGCTTCTGAACTTCAATAAATCTTTCATTTCTCTCTCTTCCTCTCCTCGTCCCTCTGTCTTTCTTGAATGTCTGTTTCTCTTTCAAAATGACTGAGACCCTTCTCCCTCGCTGGCAGCTTTACAGTAAACAACCCCCTTCCCGTGTCACACTTGTGTAAAACACTCTCACTTTCATTTAAACTCATCTGTGGTGTGAAAAGCAACGTGTGTGTGGTCAACCACACTTCAATGATTCTGATAAATCTGCCCTAACCCGTGTGTGTTGCAGCATGGATGAGGAAAGCTGCTGAGCCATATCCAGGACGGAGGAGACCAGGCCTTCACAAAGAGAGGTAGGACATACACACAGACACAGTGTCTGAAATTGTCTCTGTTTGCAGAGGCCTCTGACATCATGAAGAGTATAGGAGAGGCCATCCAGTTCAACAGCTCTCACAAAGACATCATGGTAGCTGACCTTTAACCCCTGACCTCTTACCCCTGACCCCTAAACCTAACTGTTCACTACCAGCAGTTTCACCTGCTGACATCTGACAATTTTTTTTATCAAGGCCTATAGCCAAATGAAACTGGTCTCTCTTCTCTCTCTCCCCCTTTCTCTCGCTCTCTCTCTTTCCCTCTCTCTCTCTCTCTCCCATCTCTCTCTATCGTTCTCTCTCTCCCTCCTTCTAGCCAGATATCCTCCTGTATCGGTCTAAAAGGCCTAATGCGCTGCTGAAACTGACAGAATTTGGTTTCACTAAAAAGACACATTACTCACTAGCCAAGCCGTGTTACACACCATACTGCGTTGGTAAGGACACACGCACACACGCACACACAGGTGCACACACACACATACTCCTCTGTACACACTCTCCATGCTTGAACTATACAGTGTACAGGCATGTTAAAATGGTTTGAAATCTTTAACCCCTCCCCCCCCGAAGAAGTACGGTAAACCGTGTGTCGTGGACTCTAGGTGTCATCATGTACAGTACAAGTCAAAAGTTTGGACACACCTACTCATTCAAGGGTTTTAAACAAATCAAAATTAATTTGAGATTTGAGATTCTTCAAAGTAGCCACCCTTTGTCTTGATGACAGCTTTACACACTCTTGGCATTCTCTCAACTAGCTTCACCTGGAATGCTTTTCCAACAGTCTTGAAGTAGTTCCCACATATGCTGAGGACTTGTTGGCTGCTTTTCCTTTACTCTGCGGTCTAACTCATCCCAAACCATCTCAATTGGGTTGAGGTCAGGTGATTGTGGAGGCCAGGTCATCTGATGCAGCTCTCCGTCACTCTCCTTCTTGGTCAAATAGCCCTTACACAGCCTGGAGGTGTGTTGGGTCATTGTCCAGTTGAAAAACAAATGATAGTCCTACTAAGCACAAACCAGATGGGAGGCGTATCACTACAGAATGTTGTGGTAGCCATGCTGGTTAAGTGTGCCTTGAATTCTAAATAAATCACAGACAGTGTCACCAGCAAACCACCACCACACCTCCTCCTCCATGCTTCACGGTGGGAACCACACATGCAGAGATTATCTGTTCACCTACTCTGCGTATCACAAAGACACGGTGGTTGGAACCAAAAATCTCAAATTTGGACTCATCAGACTAAAGGACAGATTTCCACAGGTCTAATGTCCATTGCTCGTGTTTTTGGCCTAAGCAAGTCTCCTCTTCTTAGTAGTGGTAGTGGTTAGTAGTGTTTTCTTTGCAGCAATTCAGCCATGAAAGCCTGATTCACTCAGTCTCCTCTGAACAGTTGATGTTGAGATGCATCCGTAACTTGAACTCTGTGAAGAAATAATTTGGGCTACAATTTCTGTGGCTGGTAACGAATGATCCTCTGCAGTCTTCCTTTCCTGTGGCGGTTATCATGAGAGCCAGTTTCACCGTAATGCTTGATGGTTTTTGCGACTGCAAAAGAACTATTGAAATATTCCGGATTGACTGACCTTCATGTCTTAAAGTAATGACTGTCATTTCTCTTTGCTTATTTGAGCTGTTCTTGGCATAATATGGACTTGGTCTTCTACCAAATAGGGCTATCTTCTGTATACCACCCCTACCTTGTCACAACACAACTGATTGGCTAAAACGCTTTAAGGAAAGAAACTCCACAAATTAACTTTTAACAAGGCACACCTGCTAATTTAAATGCATTCCAGGTGACTTCCTCATGAAGCTGGTTGAGAGAATGCCAAGAGTGTGCAAAGCTGTCATCAAGACAAAGAGTAGCTACTTTGAAGAATATGAAATATATTTAGATTTGTTTAACACTTTTGATATCATTGATCATAACATTCATTTACCCAGTAGAGGTTAGGTCAGGCTGTATATCTTTACCCAGTAGAGGTTAGGTCAGGGCTGTATATCTTTACCCAGTAGAGGTTAGATCAGGGCTGTACAGTGGGGAAAAAAAGTATTTAGTCAGCCGCCAATTGTGCAAGTTCTCTCACTTAAAAAGATGAGAGAGGCCTGTAATTTTCATCATAGGTACACTTCAACTATGACAGACAAAATGAGGAAAAAAAATCCAGAAGATCACATTGTAGGATTTTTTATGAATTTATTTGCAAATTATGGTGGAAAATAAGTATTTCATCGAACATGAAGAACATGAAGATGTAATACCTTACTCATTTCCACACATAGAGTGATAGAAGGAAGTGAGGACTTTACAAACTGAAACAAAACATGAATTCTCCGTACAGCCTAACACATGATGGGATCGTTAGAGAGATGGCCTCTTGTCAAGATGTTTAGGGTAAGAGAGGGGCCCTTTGTTGACGAAGGCTTTCCTGGTTTTGGGGACGTTCAGCCATGCCATGCTGTCTCTCTTTGACCTGTGCTGCATGGACGTGCACGCGCACATGCGCACATAGAGAAATGCACACACACACACACACACATAGAGAAATGCACACAAACATAGAGAAATGCACACACACACACACACACATAGGGAAATGCACACACACACACACACACACACACACACACACACACACACACACACACACACACACACACACACACACATAGAGAAATGCACACACACACACACACACACACACACATAGAGAAATGCACACACACACACAATGGAGAAATGCACACACACACATAGAGAAATGCACACACACACACACCTTGTTCATGCAGGTTTGTGCCTGTTTATCGTCAAAGTGTTGAAAAATAACCAGGATGACTATCACAGTTCACACTCTAAACACTGCAGCTGAATTGAAGTAGACACCATTCTAGAAATGGATCTCTCTACCTCTTTATCATAAACATAACACTGTGTATTGTTTTGGAAACATTGTCATGTAATGTTGCGTCAGAGTATGATATTTGCTTTTTCTTGACATTCTAAACGTCAGAAAGTATTCTGGAACAAACACACACTGAGAGTACAGCGGTGTGCAGATGCAACACGTTCTATGGTTAGATGCCCGCTATTGACGACATGCTCTATTTACATGGAAACTGAAAACCCAAAGTGACACCTGTAGTTTATCATCTCTCTCAGCTGTTGACTGTTAAGGTGAAGATCACTGTATCACTGTAACTCTATCACTGTAAACACTGTATCATTGTAAACACTGTAAACACTGTAAACACTGTAAACGCTGTAAACACTGTATCACTGTAAACATTGCAAACACTGTAAACACTGTAAACGCTGTAAACACTGTATCACTGTAAACATTGCAAACACTGTATCACTGTAAACACTGTAAACAAAGTATCACTGTAAACACTTTAAACACTTTAAACACTGTAAACACTGTACCACTGTAAACACTGTTTCACTGTATCACTGTATCACAATAACTCTATCACTGTAAAAACTGTATCACTGTAAACACTGAATCACTGTAAACACTGAATCACTGTAAACACTTTAAACACTTTAACTATATCACTGTAAACACTGTACCACTGTAAACACTGTATCACTGTAAAACACTGTAAACACTATCACTGTAAACACTGTAAACACTGTAAACACTGTATCACTGTACACACTGTATCACTGTAAACACTGTGAACAATGTATCACTGTAAACACTGTTTCACTGTATCAATGTAAACACTTTAAACACTGTAAACACTGTATCACTGTAAACACTGTTTCACTGTATCACAATAACTATATCACTGTAAAAACTATATCACTGTAAACACTGTAAACACTGTAAACACTGTTTCACTGTATCACTGTAAACACTTTAAACACTGTAAACACTGTATCACTGTAAACACTTTCACTGTATCACTGTATCACAATAACTCTATCACTGTAAAAACTGTATCACTGTAAACACGGAATCATTGTAAACACTGTAAACGCTGTAAACACTGTATCACTGTAAACATTGCAAACACTGTAAACACTGTAAACGCTGTAAACACTGTATCACTGTAAACATTGCAAACACTGTATCACTGTAAACACTGTAAACAAAGTATCACTGTAAACACTTTAAACACTTTAAACACTGTAAACACTGTACCACTGTAAACACTGTTTCACTGTATCACTGTATCACAATAACTCTATCACTGTAAAAACTGTATCACTGTAAACACAATCACTGTAAACACTGAATCACTGTAAACACTTTAAACACTTTAACTATATCACTGTAAACACTGTACCACTGTAAACACTGTATCACTGTAAAACACTGTAAACACTATCACTGTAAACACTGTAAACACTGTAAACACTGTATCACTGTACACACTGTATCACTGTAAACACTGTGAACAATGTATCACTGTAAACACTGTTTCACTGTATCACTGTAAACACTTTAAACACTGTAAACACTGTATCACTGTAAACACTGTTTCACTGTATCACAATAACTATATCACTGTAAAAACTATATCACTGTAAACACTGTAAACACTGTAAACACTGTTTCACTGTATCACTGTAAACACTTTAAACACTGTAAACACTGTATCACTGTAAACACTTTCACTGTATCACTGTATCACAATAACTCTATCAATGTAAAAACTGTATCACTGTAAACACGGAATCATTGTAAACACTTTAAACACTGTAACACTATCACTGTACACACTATACCACTGTAAACACTGTATCACTGTAAACACTGTATTACTGTAAACACTGTATACCTGTAAAACACTAAACACTGTATCACTGTAAACACTGTAAACACTGTGAACACTGTATTACTGTAAACACTGTATCACTGTAAACACTGTATCACTGTAAACACTGTAACTCTATCACTGTAAACACTGTACCACTGCATCACTGTAACTCTATCACTGTAAACACTGTACCACTGCATCACTGTAACTCTATCACTGCAAAAACTGTAAACACTGTAAACACTGTATCATTGTATCACTGTAACTCTATCACTGTAAACACTGTAAACACTGTACCGCTGTAAACACTGTATCACTGTGTCACTGTATCACTGTAGCTCTTTCACTGTAAACACTGTAACACTGTATCACTGTAAACACTGTAAAAACTGTATTATTGTATCACTGTATCACTGTAATTCTATCACTGTAAACACTGTAAACACTGTATCACTGTATCACTGTATCACTGTATCACTGTAACTCTTTCACTGTAAACACTGTATCACTGTATCACTGTATCTCTATCACTGTAAACACTGTATCACTGTATCATTGTAACCATATCACTGTAAACACTGTAAACACTGTAAACACTGTAAACACTGTATCACTGTAATTCTATCACTGTAAACACTGTATCACTGTATCACTGTATCACTGTATCACTGTTTCAATGTTTCACTGTAGCTCTATCACTGTAAACACTGTATCACTGTATCACTATAAACACTGTAAACACTATCACTTTATCGCTGTAAACACTGTATCACAGTAACTCTATTACTGTAAACACTGTACACCTGTATCACTGTATCACTGTAACTCTTTCACTGTAAACACTGTATCACTGTAACACTGTACTCTATTGACTCAAATAACAAATAACTTGTTTCTTTTGACCTTTCTACTGAAGAGAGTCAATGTAGAGGCTATATACAGGGGGTACCGGTACAGAGTCAATGTGGAGACTATATACAGGGGGTACCGGTACAGAGTCAATGTGGAGGCTATATACAGGGTACCGGTACAGAGTCAATGTGGAGGCTATATACAGGGGGTACCGGTACAGAGTCAATGTGGAGGCTATATACAGGGGGTACCGGTACAGAGTCAATGTGGAGGCTATATACAGGGGGTACCGGTACAGAGTCAATGTGAAGGCTATATACAGGGGGTTGCCTTAGTGTTCTTGGGCAGAGGGACTATGGTGGTCTGCTTAAAAAATGTTTGTATTACAGACTCGGACCAGGGAGAAGTTGAAAATGTCAGTGAAGACACTTGCCAGTTGGTCAGCGCATGCTCGCAGTACACAGTAGTCTGTCTGGCCCCGCGACCTTGTGAATGTTGACCTGTTTAAAGGTATTTTTCACATCAGCTGCTGAGAGCGTGATCACACAGTCGTCCGGAACTGCTGGTGCTCTCAAGCATGTTCCAGTGTTATTTGCCTCAAAGCGAGCATAGAAGTAGTTTAGCTCATCTGGCACGATTCGATCTTAGTCCTATATTGACACTTTGTCTGTTTGATGGTTCGTCGGAGGGCATAGCGGGATTTCTTATCAGCTTCCGGGTTAGAGTCCCGCTCCTTGAAAGCAGCAGCTCTAGCCTTTAGCTCAGTGCGGATGTTGCCTGTAATCCATGGCTTCTGGTTGGGGTAGGTACGTACGGTCACTGTGGGGACGACTTCATTGATGCGTTTATAGATAAAGCAAATGACTGACTGTTATACTCCTCAATGCCTGTAAATATATGACCATCTCCTGTAACTATATTACCGTCTCCTGTAAGTATATTACTATCTCCTGTCAGTATATTACAGTATATTATCTCCTGGAAATATATTACTGGAAATATATTACTGTCTCCTGTAAATATATTACCATCTCCTGTAAGTATATTACTGTCTCCTGCAAGTATATTACTGTCTCCTGCAAGTATATTACCGTCTCCTGGAAATATATTACCATCTCCTGTAAGTATATTACCGTCTCCTGTAAGTATATTACCATCTCCTGGAAATATATTACCATCTCCTGGAAATATATTACTATCTCCTGTAATTATATTACTGTCTCCTGTAAGTATATTACCGTCTCCTGTAAATATATTACCATCTCCTGGAAATATATTACTATCTCCTGTAAGTATATTACTGTCTCCTGTAAGTATATTACTGTCTCCTGTAAGTATATTACCGTCTCCTGTAAGTATATTACTATCTCCTGTAAGTATATTACCATCTCCTGGAAATATATTACTGTCTCCTGTAAGTATATTATTAGGTCCTGTGTTTTAAAGTCGATCTGAGTTTTTACAAAATTTGACCTTCCTAAATATAGTGATTATAGCTCTGAAGCTACATTACAGTAGTAATATGGTGTGGTGTGTTAATGTGGTCTCTCCAGATGTAGATACAGTACAGTAGCAGTATGGTGTGGTGTGTTAATGTGGTCTCTCCAGATGTAGCTACAGTACAGTATTTGTATGGTGTGGTGTCTTGGTGTGGACTTGTAACACAGAGCCAGAGACGTTCAGATCCATATGCAGTTACTTTAATGAAGGTAGGTCAGACAGGCAAAACTCAGAGAACAGCGTAGAGGGTGTCAAAGGGGATCCAGAAACAGAACCAGTACCAGGCGTAGGTCGGGTATAGGTGGTTATCAATGAGACGTTGAAGAACCGCTCTGACATCCTGCATGTGGGTTTCGAGCGTCTCCGAATAGATCAGAATGTCGTCGATGTAGACAATGAGCTTCTTGTTAAGCATGTCTCGGAAGGTCTCGTTGACAAATGACTGGAACACGGAGGGACTGTTAGCGAGCCCGAACGGCATCACTCGGTACTCATAGTGCCCGGTAGTGGTGGAGAATGCCGTTTTCCACTCGTCCCCCTCCTTGATCCGAATCAGATTGTACGCAGTGCGCAGGTCCAACTTGGTGAAGAACCTGGCGGTACGGAGCTGTTCGAGGGCGGCTGGGACTAATGGCAATGGGTAGCGAAACTTCACGGTGATCTCGTTGAGGCTGCGATAATCGATACAGGGACGTAATCCTCTGTCCTTCTTCTTCACAAAGAAGAATCCGGCTGAAGCAGGGGAATTGGATGTTCGAATGAATCCCTTGGAAAGTTCCTCCTCTATGTAGCTCTTCATGGCTTCGGATTCGGGCTGTGAGAGAGGAAATATTCTTCCTCGCGTAGGAGAGGTTCCTGGAATGAGCTCGATGGCACAGTCACTGGGTCTGTGAGGAGGAAGTTGAGTAGCCCTACTCTCACTGAAAGCCAGAGCGAGGTTGTGGTACTCCATGGGAATCTTCTGTAGATCTGGGTTCTCGGTGTGAGTGGGGGTTGGAGTGGCCCTAGTAAGGGGGTGCAGGCATTTCTCCTGGCAGGTCTTGGACCACTGGACTATCTTTTTCTCAGTCCATGAAATAGTTGGGTTATGCTTCTCCAGCCACGGCAGACCTAGGATGATGGGGTGTTGTGGGGATTCAATGGTGAGCAGCTGAATAGTCTCGGTGTGCAGGGTGCTAGTACTTAGGGTGACCTCTTGTGAGATGTATTGGATCTCCCCGGTACCCAAGGGACGTCCGTCTAACGCTGCCACTGCTAACCGGGATTGACATGGGAGGAGAGAAATATGATGAGCTTTAGCGAATGACAGTTCAATGAAATTTCCTGCTGCTCCTGAATCTATCAAAGCAGTGGTATTTACAATTTCTTCCCCAAAGCGCAAGGTTACGACTAGTTCAAATGATCTAGAAGAGTAGAGGTTGGCACTCACCCTAGCAGAGTCTTGGGATGTGGGTCTGCTTGGACATGTCGCCCTCATGTGGCCAGATCCTCCACAATACAGGCATAAACGATGACGTAATCTTCTCTCCCTCTCTTCGGGCGTGAGCCGAGTGTAGCCGATCTGCATCGGTTGAACTTCGTGGCTTGCGGAGGCGGATTCGGCAGCTCGGTACAGCTGGGGCACTCGCCGAGCTCGCATCAGGTTATCGAGGCGAATGGTTAAGTCCATGAATTGACTAAGTGACTGCTCCTCCTCCCGACATGCTAGCTCCGCTTGTAGGTCCGTGTTAAGTCCCCTGCGGTAGAGTAATTTCAACGGAGCCTCCTCCCAACCAGTTTGTGCAGCCAGGGTGCGGAAGGAAAGGGTGTAATCTGCAGCGGTAGATCCCCCTTGGCGTAGAGAGAGTAGCAGCTCGCCCTTCTCCTTTCCGCCGGCTGGATGCTCGAACACCTCTCTGAACTGGCGGCGAAAGCAGTCGTATGAGGGGAATGATAGGTGTCCACCCTCCCATAGCGCAGTCGCCCAATCCAGTGCCCTTCCGGTCAGCAATGAGCACACGAAGGACACTCGGCTGTCGTTGGTGGGATATAGGTTAGGTTGCTGATCGATAAATAGGGAGCACTGCAGAAGAAATCCCTTACATCTTGCAGCTGAACCATCATATTTCTCCGGTAGGGACAGACGCGGAGAGCCAGAGGGAGTACTCACACTCTGAGTCGGGGGAGCCATAGGAGCAGCGGGAAGAGCTGAGGTGGCGATCGGGGTGGTGAGTGTCTGCACGGATCTCACTAGCTCCTCGGTCAGCGAGGTTAATTTCTCAAGCTGTTGCTGGTGGGAAGCCAGCATAGAGGCTTGAGATGACACTTCTGATGTAAGCCGATACATCGCTGCTGGATCCTGTATTGGCGAAGTCTTCTGTAACACAGAGCCAGAGACGTTCGGATCCATATGCAGTTACTTTAATGAAGGTAGGTCAGACAGGCAAAACTCAGAGAACAGCGTAGAGGGTGTCAAAGGGGATCCAGAAACAGAACCAGTACCAGGCGTAGGTCGGGGCAGGCGGCAGACGGGTAAACAGGAATCAAAATACAGTCCGAGGTCAGATAACAGGGAATCAGTCAATAGATCAATAGAGTGCTCAGAAATGACTAGCCGGGGCAGTACAAGACTTCGCAGGGCATTGGGGCCTGGAGAGAGTATATATAGGGGAGAGAAGTGGATACAGCTGTGCAGCTAATTAGACCTAGGTACGGGGCTGATGGGAAATGTAGTCAATACTCCGGTGATGGTGTCCTTCGGTGATCGGAGAGAGCCACAGAGGTGCGATCCATGACAAGACTCTCCAGATGCGTGCCTCTGATTCTCCCTGTCATTTCCCCCAACAGAAACAGTACTGTAGTAGTGTGGTAACAGAAACCATCTCAGTCATCTGTCTCTTCTGACATGACACAGCATGACATCAGACTGATGGACAGATGTGAGGTTGCCAGTCTATGGAGAGGAAGGACTGAAACACACCCCTTCCTGGCCCTCTTTCCCCCATCACCACTGCTGTGTGACTCATTTATCATCAGGTGAAGTTACATATGAAGTGAGAAAATGTCTTTAACAGATACAGTTGAAGTCGGAAGTTTACATACACTTAAGTTGGAGTCATAAGAACTCTGTTTTTCAACCACTCAACAAATTTCTTGTTAACAAACTATAGTTTTGGCAAGTCGGTTAGGACATCTACTTTGTGCATGACACAAGTAATTTTTTCAACAATTGTTTACAGACAGATTATTTATGACAATTCTAGTGGGTCAGAAGTTTACATACACTAAGTTGACTGTGCCTTTAAACAGCTTGGAAAATTCCAGAAAATGATGTCATGGCTTTAGAAGCTTCTGATAGGCTAATTGACATAATTTGAGTCATTTGGAGGCGTACCTGTGGATGTATTTCAAGGCCTACCTTCAAACTCAGTGCCTCTTTGCTTGACATCATGGGATATTTTTTTTTTAAATCAGTCAAGACCTAAAAAAAAAATTGCAGACCTCCACAAGTCTGGTTCATGCTTGGGAGCAATTTCCAAACGCCTGAAGGTACCATGTTCATCTGTACAAACAATAGTACGCAAGTATAAACACCATGGGACCACACAGCCGTCATACCGCATAGGAAGGAGACGCGTTCTGTCTCCTAGATATTAACGTACTTCGGTGTAAAAAGTGCAAATCAATCCCAGAACAACAGCAAAGGACCTTGTGAAGATACTGGAGGAAACAGGTATAAAAGTATCTATATCCACAGTAAAACTAGTTCTATATGTCAGGACCCGGTAGCGTTCTCCGGTGTGAGAACCAGTCACTTAGCACCCGGAGCCACAAGTAGTCGGCAGAATCCAGAAGATGAGGCAGACACAGCCGTAATAGAGATGGTATATTTAATGATGACAAAAAATTTAAAGAACTTCAGGCAAAAATAATCCACCAGGACAAAAAGTTAAATCCACATGGAGAGAAGTAACAGCAAGAAATAGTCTCAAAAGAATAATCCAAAAATAACGATACCCAAAACGAAGTTCCACAAAAAGTAGACTCAAAAGAATAATCCAAGAATAAACGATACCCAAAACAAAGTTCCACAAGAGAGTCCAACTGGAGCAAAGAACGTACACAGCTTCACTGAGGCAGGGTGCTGACATACAAACACAGAGCAAAGAACTAAGGAAAACTAAGGGTTTAAATACATACAGGAGAAACGAGGCACAGGTGCAAATAATAACTGGAAACAAGGGGAAAAGAAAAGAAAGGATCAGACAAAAAAACACAATGGGAGCCTCTAGTGGTCAAAACCCAGAAACCACCCGGCCAAATGTTGACACTATACAAATGTTGTCAGGTGATAGGCAGGGGAGAGGTCAGGTGATAGGCAATGGAGAGGTCAGGTGATAGGCAGGGGAGAGGTCAGGGAGCAATTTCCAAACGCCTGAAGGTACCACGTTCATCCGTACAAACAATAGTACGCAAGTATAAACACCATGGACCCACACAGCCGTCATACTGCTCAGGAAGGAGACGCGTTCTGTCTTCTAGAGATGAACGTACTTTGGTGTGAAAAAAGTGCAAATCAATCCCAGAACAACAGCAAAGGACCTTGTGAAGATGCTGTAGGAAACAGGTACAAAAGTATCTATATCCACAGTAAAACGAGTCCTAATCGACATAACCTGGTAGGGCTCTCAGCAAGGAAGAAGCCACTGCTCCAAAACCGCCAAAAAAAAGCCAGACTACGGTTTGCAACTGCACATGGGGACAAAGATCATACCTTTTGGAGAAATGTCCTCTGGTCTGATGAAACAAAAATAGAACTGTTTGGCCATAATGACCATCGTTATGTTTGGAGAAAAAAGGGGGAGGCTTGCAAGCCGAAGAACACCATCCCAACCGTGAAGCACGGGGGTGGCAGCATCATGTTGTGGGGGTGCTTTGCTGCAGGATGGACTGGTGCACTTCACAAAATAGATGGAACCATGAGGAAGTAAAATTATGTGGATATATTGAAACAACATCTCAAGACATCAGTCAGGAAGTTAAAGCTTGGTCGCAAATGGGTCTTCCAAATGGACAATGACCCCAAGCATACTTCCAAAGAATGGCTTAAGGACAAAGTCAAGGTATTTTTGTGGCCATCACAAAGCTCTGACCTCAAACCCATAGAAAATATGTGGTCAGAACTGAAAAAGTGTGTGCGAGCAAGGAGGCCTACAAATCTGACTCCAGATACACCAGCTCTGTCAGGAGGAATGGCCAAAATTCACCCAACTTATTGTGGGAAGCTTGTGGAAGGCTACCTGAAACGTTTGACCTAATTTAAAAATGTAAAGACAATGCTACCAAATACGTATTGAGTGTATGTTAACTTCTGACCTGATGGGAATGTGAGGAAAGAAACAAAAGCTGAAAGATATAATTCTCTCTATTTTTTTTCTGACCTTTCACATTCTTAAAATAAAGTGGTGATCCTAACTGTCCTAAGACAGGGATTTTTTACCAGGATTAAATGTCAGTAATTGTGAAAAACTCTGTTGTACTGGACATTTGCAATATGTTTCACTGTACATTTGCAATATGTTTCAATGGGCTTTTAACATCACGAATTTGACATGCTGAAATCAACACCAACGAGCGATGGAGAGGTACCACTATCAATCCTGGCCATCCTGAGATCAACGGGCAGTCAATTGGCCTTTCCTGCAGTATTTTAGAGCTTGTCATATTCGTGATGTTAACAGCCCATTGAAACATATTGAAAATGTACTGTACAGTTGCACGGCCATACAAAGCAATGGAAGAGAGTTTGGACTCTGTCGTTTTTTTAAACAAAAAATATAAACCTCCATAAATGAGCAGGGGCAGCTCCCACTGATTTAGGGCCGTAGTGGGGTACTCCCATACGGATCCTGGAGGCACTGCACCCCCTAAATGCATTTTTGACAAAATAAGCTTTCCGGGAATGTGGCATTAACCTCATCTCAGGAGATGATTCACTCAGCCTTTCAACTATTTTAAAATGGAAAAACCTCCATAAATGAGCAGGGGCTTCTCCCACTGACTTAGGGCCGTAGTGGGATACTCCCATAAAGATCCTGGACCAGGAGCAGCCCCCTAAAGTCATTTAAAACCCTTTTGAAAATATGGACCTGGTAACCTGGGGGGAAAAAAACCAGTTGCACGGCCATTCTAAGCAATGGAGGAAAGTGTGGACTCTGTCATTTTTGACATGCTGAAATCAACACCAATGAGCGATGGAGAGGAACCACTTTTGGAACCTGTCTAATTCGTGAGGGTAAATGGTAATTGGAACGGGTTACCATGTGGACATTTTAAATATGGTTTTTAATGCCTTTTGGAGGGTGCAAGGTATCCCTGGCTGGTTAGGGAGCACCCCCCATCATTTTGGACGTTTTTCAAAAAATCTTTAAAAAAACAACAGAGTCCCACTTCTCTCTCATCAAACATGACAAATAGACCCTATAGGATGATTCAGGGCTTAACATAGTGATATATCTCATTTTGTCAGTTTAAATGCCATTTGGACATTGTTCACTGACTATTGGGTTCGGAGGCCGACTTCCTCTGATCATATATGTAAATGGACATAACATCATGATTTGGCACTTTCAATACTTTTGTATGGAATCTTATGGCATTTGTACATTTCCTATGCCATTTGGACATGGTTCATTGACTTTTGACTTCCTATGGTAACATATTGCAAATGGACAAAACATATGCCATTTGGACATTGACTTTTGACTTCCTATGGTAACATATTGCAAATGGACAAAACATAGGCCTTATGGACAATAAAGTTAATAAAACTAATAAAATAAAATGAGACGAAGGTATGTTTATACACATCTTATATACGTGTTATTATTTTTTTTAAATCGAAAGAATCGCGAAAAACAATCCAGAAAGCATTTTTTTAGGGGGCGTAGGTATATTGATTTTTTTTTTTGAAATGTCCAAATTTGACCCTTGGGTCTTGACTTCATGTACATATGCAATATGAATTGCCCCGGTGGAGAGCGCTCGCCCTATAGTAATTTTGAGTTATGACATTTGGCATTTTCCATAAGCTTTGGTTGATCTGCCGTCCATTTGGGCACTCTTTTCCATCGTGTGTATGTTTCGTCCAATGGCAATATGTTGCCATTCATTTTTGTCCATTTCATGGGGGTCTTCCCTTACCTTTACCCTTTACTCTGGATGACTCAGAGCCTTCTCTTCTTCAGCTGATGCTCTCAACTAGAAAGCCTTGATTAATTGCCTGGTAGTTAAGCAGAGTCAGTGTGGTTGTTATGTTATGACTGTTTCACTGATGCCCTGATGCACGTTCAGAGATTATCTGCACACCGACTCCGTTATTTCCTCAAAATATCTCTGACTCCTGTTGGTGCAGTACTAGAATACACACACACGTATATACACACACACAAACACACACGTGTCTGTCTCTGCAGAAATGCGTCAGCATCAGTCTCAGATGGAAACCACAGATAGAAGCGCATTCGTCAGACAAAATATGGTTTCGTTTCATTATGTTTTTCTTTCACGTCTCATTTGCTATCGAGAACCTAAAAGGGTTCTTCAGCTGTCCCCAAATAACCCTTTTGGAACCCTTTTTTCTTCGAGTGTACAGTGAGGGAAAAAAGTATTTGATCCACTGCTGATTTTCTGACCTAAAAAAAACACATGTGATTATAAATTAATTTGCATTTTAATGAGGGAAATAAGTATTTGACCCCCTCTCAATCAGAAATATTTCTGGCTCCCAGGTGTCTTTTATACAGGTAACGAGCTGAGATTAGGAGCACACTTTTAAAGGGGGATCTACTAATCTCAGTTTGTTACCTGTATAAAAGACACCTGTCCACAGAAGCAATCAATCAATCAGATTCCAAACTCTCCATCATGGCCAAGACCAAAGAGCTCTCCAAGGATGTCAAGGACAAGGTTGTAGACCTACACAAGGCTGGAATGGGCTACAAGACCATCGCCAAGCAGCTTGGTGAGAAGGTGACAACAGAAACACAAAAGAACTGTCAATCTCCCTCGGCCTGGGGCTCAATGCAAGATCTCACCTCGTGGAGTTGCAATGATCATGAGAACGGTGAGGAATCAGCCCAGAACTACACGGGAGGATCTTGTCAATGATCTCAAGGCAGCTGGGACCATAGTCACCAAGAAAACAATTGGTAACACACTACGCCGTGAAGGACTGAAATCCTGCAGCGCCATAAGGTCCCCCTGCTTAAAAAGCACATATACATGCCCGTCTGAAGTTTGCCAATGAACATCTGGAATGATTCAGAGGACAACTGGGTGAAAGTGTTGTGGTCAGATGAGACCAAAATGGAGCTCTTTGGCATCAACTCAACTCGCCGTGTTTGGAGGAGGAGGAATGCTGCCTATGACCCCAAGAACACCATCCCCACCGTCAAACATGGAGGTGGAAACATTATGCTTTGGGGGTGTTTTTCTGCTAAGGGACAGGACAACTTCACCGCATCAAAGGGACGATGGACGGGGCCATGTACCGTCAAATTTTGGGTGAGAACCTCCTTCCCTCAGCCAGGGCATTGAAAATGGGTCGTGGATGGGTATTCCAGCATGACAATGACCCAAAACACACGGCCAAAGGAGTGGCTCAAGAAGAAGCACATTAAGGTCCTGGAGTGGCCTAGCCAGTCTCCAGACCTTAATCCCATAGAAAATCTGTGGAGGAAGCTGAAGGTTCGAGTTGCCAAACGTCAGCCTCGAAACCTTAATGAGTGGGACAAAATCGATCTTGAGATGTGTGCAAACCTGGTGGCCAACTACAAGAAACGTCTGACCTCTGTGATTGCCAACAAGGGTTTTGCCACCAAGTACTAAGTCATGTTTTGCAGAGGGGTCAAATACTTATTTCCCTCATTAAAATGCAAATCAATTTATAACATTTTTCACATGCGTTTTTCTGGATTTTTTTTTGTTGTTATTCTGTCTCTCCCTGTTCAAATAAACCTACCATTAAAATTATAGACTGATAATTTCTTTGTCAGTGGGCAAACGTACAAAATCAGCAGGGATCAAATACTTTTTTCCCTCACTGTATATTCAAACAGCAAAACTGAACTTTGGTCTAATTTTGCATGTTTTTAGTGGTTTGTTCCCCCGATTATTTATCGTGAGCGTTGAAGGTGAGTCCAGTATGGTTGTCATTACAGTAAAGGTCCACTGCCTGCTGGTAAGTCGTCTATGTGGGTCACGTTTGAGGGTAGAGCAAGGGGTGGGCAATTCCAGTCCTCGGGGGACTTTGCCCCAGCCCCAGCTAACACACCTGACTCCAATAATCACCTCATCGTGATCTTCAGGTTAGAATGCCATTTGAAGAGTCAGCTGTGTTTGCTAGGATGGAGAAAAAGTGTGACACCAAGCAGGCCCCCGAGGATTGGAGTTGCCCATGTCGTGGAAAAAATTATCTTCAAAATATGACACTCATACAAGAAACTTGTGAATTCAATAAGACCTTTAATTCAGAGTAATTAAAGGCTGAGCTGACCCGGGTCACAGCTAACTCTGTATAGCAGAGCACAGCCTTTATAGTATTTCATCCTTACATTAAATACATAGACCCCTCCCAAAGCTTACAGCTTCCCATATGTCCTTTTTCTATAGGTTCATTGTTACATTGTCTTCTGGCATCCTGTTTTTCCTCAGATCTGTTAATCAGTCCCAGATGGCTTTCCTGCTGACATCCTGTTTTTCCTCTGCTGACCTCTTGTTTCTTCATGTCCATTTGTTCAACTATTTAGCCTTGGCTATTTTCCTGAGCTCATCAGATATTCTGTTTTAATAAGTCTTATACATTATACAGTGGGGCAAAAAAGTATTTAGTCAGCCACCAATTGTGCAAGTTCTCCAACTTAAAAAGATGAGGGAGGCCTGTAATTTTCATCATAGGTACACTTCAACTATGACAGACGAAATGAGAAAAAGAAATCCAGAAAATCACATTGTAGGATTTTTAATTTATTTATTTGCAAATTATGGTGGAAAATAAGTATTTGGTCAATAACAAAAGTTTATCTCAATACTTTGTTATATACCCTTTGTTGGCAATGACAGAGGTCAAACGTTTTCTGTAAGTCTTCACAAGGTTTTCACACACTGTTGCTGGTATTTTGGCCCATTCCTCCATGCAGATCTCCTCTAGAGCAGTGATGTTTTGGGGCTGTCGCTGGGCAACACAGACTTTCAACTCCCTCCAAAGATTTTCTATGGGGTTGAGATCTGGAGACTGGCTAGGCCACTCCAGGACCTTGAAATGCTTCTTCAAGCCACTCCTTCGTTGCCTGGGCGGTGTGTTTGGGATCATTGTCATGCTGAAAGACCCAGCCACGTTTCATCTTCAATGCCCTTGCTGATGGAAGGAGGTTTTCACTCAAAATCTCACGATACATGGCCCCATTCATTCTTTCCTTTACGGATCAGTCATCCTGGTCCCTTTGCAGAAAAACAGCCCCAAAGCATGATGTTTCCACCCCCATGCTTCACAGTAGGTATGGTGTTCTTTGGATGCAACAGCATTCTTTGTCCTCCAAACACGACAAGTTGAGTTTTTACCAAAAAGTTCTATTTTGGTTTCATCTGACCATATGACATTCTCCCAATCCTCATCTGGATCATCCAAATGCTCTCTAGCAAACTTCAGACGGGCCTGAACATGTACTGGCTTAAGCAGGGGGACACGTCTGGCACTGCAGGATTTGAGTCCCTGGCGGCGTAGTGTGTTACTGATGGTAGGCTTTGTTACTTTGGTCCCAGCTCTCTGCAGGTCATTCACTAGGTCCCCCCTTGTGGTTCTGGGATTTTTGCTCACCGTTCTTGTGATCATTTTGACCCCACGGGGTGAGATCTTGCGTGGAGCCCCAGATCGAGGAAGATTATCAGTGGTCTTGTATGTCTTCTGGTCTGTGAGAGCCAGAAATCTTGCTTGTTTGTATGTGACCAAATACTTATTTTCCACCATAATTTGCAAATAAATTCATTAAAAATCCTACAATGTGATTTTCTGGATTTTTTTTCCTCATTTTGTCTGTCATAGTTGAAGTGTACCTATGATGAAAATTACAGGCCTCTCTCATCTTTTTAAGTGAGAGAACTGGCACAATTGGTGGCTGACTAAATACTTTTTTGCCTCACTGTATATGTTTTTCTGTCTTACTACTTCAAAGTGATCAATCAGAATACTGGAAATGTAATAATTGTAGTGAGTTCATCTCCCACACCCACCCCTGGGTTAGAGTGTAGAAACAAGTAGCTTCGGTTCTGCTGTTATGGTTAGGGTTAGCACATGGTGTCAACCCTCCCTCCGTCTGATAGGGTTAGCACATGGTGTCAACCCTCCCTCCGTTTGATAGGGTTAGGGTTAGCACATGGTGTCAACCCTCCCTCCGTCTGATAGGGTTAGGGTTAGCACATGGTGTCAACCCTCCCTCCATCTGATAGGGTTAGGGTTAGGACATGGTGTCAACCCTCCCTCCGTCTGATAGGGTTAGCACATGGTGTCAACCCTCCCTCCGTCTGATAGGGTTAGGGTTAGCACATGGTGTCAACCCTCCCTCCGTCTGATAGGGTTAGCACATGGTGTCAACCCTCCCTCCATCTGATAGGGTTAGGGTTAGCACATGGTGTCAACCCTCCCTCCGTCTGATAGGGTTAGCACATGGTGTCAACCCTCCCTCCGTCTGATAGGGTTAGCACATGGTGTCAACCCTCCCTCCATCTGATAGGGTTAGGGTTAGCACATGGTGTCAACCCTCCCTCTGTCTGATAGGGTTAGGGTTAGAAACATGGTGTCAACCCTCCCTCCGTCTGATAGGGTTAGGGTTAGTAACATGGTGTCAACCCTCCCTCCGTCTGATGGGGTTAGGGTTAGTAACATTGTACCTGAACTAGAAATGAAAAACCTGGACTCACTAAATTAGTCTTTGCTTAAATAACATTATAGTGTCTTTGTTATTTAGCAGCAGCAGAGGTCAAAGACATTATAATGTTATTTCACAGCAGCAGAGGTCAAAGAAACAGATGTATTTCAGCATTTATATACAGGGCATTCGGAAAGTTTTCAGACCCCTGGACTTTTTCCACATTTTATCATTTTACAGCCTTATTCTAATATGAATTTAAATTCTCATCCATCTACACACAATGCCCAATAATGACAAAGCAAAAACACTTTAATAGACATTTTTTGAAAATGTATAAATAAAATAAAAAACGAATATCACATTTACATAAGTATTCAGACCCTTTACTCAGTACTTAGTTGAAGCACCTTTAGCAGCGATTACAGCCTCGAGTCTTCCTGGGTATGACGCTACAAGCTTGGCACACCTGTATTTTGGGAGTTTGTCCCATTCTTCTCTGCAGATCCTCTCAAGCTCTGTCAGGTTGGATAGGGAGTGTTGCTGCACAGATATTTTCAGGTCTCTCCAGAGATGTTAGATCGGGTTCAAGTCCGGACACTGGCTGGGCCACTCAAGGACATTGAGAGTTGATCCGAAGCCACTCCTGTGTTGTCTTGGCTGTGTGCTTATGGTCGTTGTCCTGTTGGAAGGTCAACCTTCTCCCCAAAATGAGGTCCTGAGCGCTCTGGAGCAGGATTTCATCAAGGATCTCTCTGCACTTTGCTGTGTTCCTCTTTTCCTCCATCCTGACTAGTCTCCCAGTCCCTGCCTCTGAAAAACAACCCTACAGCATGATGCTGCCACCACCATGCTTCACCGTAGGGATGATGCCAGGTTTCCTCCAGACGTGACGCTTGGCATTCAGGCCAAAGAGGTCAATCTTAATTCTCATGGTCTGAGAGTCCTTTAGGTGTCTTTTGGCAAACTCCAAGCAAGCTGTCATGTGCCTTTTACTGAGGAGTGGCTTCCGTCTGGCCACTCTACCATAAAGCCCTAATTGGTGGAGTGCTGCAGAGATGGTTGTCCTTCTGGACGTTTCTCCCAACTACACAGAGGAACTCTGGAGCTCTGTCAGAGTGACCATCGGGTTCTTGGTCACCTCCCAGACCATGGCCCTTCTCCCCCGATTGCTCAGTTTGGCCGGGCAGCTAGCTCTAGGAAGAGTCTTGGTGGTTCCAAACTTCTTCCATTTAAGAATGATGGAGGTCACTGTGTTCTTGGGGACCTTGAATGCTGCAGATATTTTTTGGTACCATTCCCCAGATCTGTGCCTCGACACAATCCTGTCTTGGATCTTTACGGACAATTCCTTCAAACTCATGGTTTGGTTTTTGCTCTGACATGCACTGTGAACTATGGGACCTTACATAGACAGGTGTGTGCCTTTCCAAATCACGTCCAATCAATTGAATTTACCACAGGTGGACTCCAGTCAAGTTGAAGAAACACCTCAAGGATGATCAACAGAAACAGGATGCACCTGAGCTCAAAATCGAGTCTCATAACAAAGGGTGTAAATACTTTTTTTTTTATCAAAAAAATAAAAAAATAATACATTTTTTAAAAATTCTAAAAACCTGTTTTCGTTATGGGGTATTGTGTGTAGATCGATGTGGAACATTTTATAATATGGCCGTAACGTAACAAAATGTGGAAAAAGGGAAGGGGTCTGAATGCTTTCCGACTGTACTGTACCTTTTGAACCCTGCTCTCAAAGACTTCTGATGATTAAGTATTGAGTTCAGTTCATTCTTGATTCTAGTAATATGGTATCGACAACTGCATCTATATCTGAGTGTAGAGAAAAAAATTGCTGTTTTTCTGTTTCAGAGAAGGAACCCTGGGATGAGACATCAGATTCACAAGGTTTATATTGGCCCATCGCGATGGGTTGCAAAGGGTCACAAACTTTCCAGTAAATGTACAGAATTTTTCCGGAAATTTTCCATCGGAAGTTAAGCCTGGGAATTTGGGGAATTTTGCTTAGATTCATCCCAAAATTTGCTTGTAACAGTCAACCCTTTTTTGTGGGATACACAAAAGGCAATTCAAGGTCTTGTGGCATATTTTGGTTAAACTATCCCAAATTCAATGGAATTTTAACCCTCTGCATGCACAGTGCATTCTTCCATCACATGTGCAGTGCACTCTTCCATCACATGTACAGCTGATTTTGACAGATCTTGCACACAAATGAGAATCTATTGAGCCCACACTACTACACTGTCTGAGCCAAGGACTACATGCTTTCTGGTAAGTTTTGATTACAATACTGGGTGGGGTGAATATTTTATATGACATACATGATTTTTTGTTAACTAGTAAATAGTAGCCTACAGCAAAATGTGTTTAAATCATTTCTAACTTGTTAACAATTTCTGCTAGTTAGTTTTTGATACCATGTGGGTTTTAGCTTGCTTGAGCCTGAGGAGTGTTAATTCACCTGTTTCCATACATGTTTCATTTGAAAACATTTATCTTACAAAGGAGTTGTTTAATCTAACTGCTTAAATATTTATCTGTACATTTTTACAAAATGTTGTCTAATCTTTACAGGAAAATGCCACAGGCACTATCTGATGTTTCACTGCAGCTAATGTAGAAGAAATATCTATGTAACATTTGCAAATACTGTGACAAATCACATGTGAAAAACGCAACAAAGGTGCAGAATCATCTGGACAAGGGCATAGTTTCCTCAGCGCCCACAACAAGCAACCTCTGACAAAAGACCCTCGACTTCTATTCGAGGTGAAAATGATGAATCAGACACCTTATTGTTATCAACAGCTCATGGTCCTCCTCGAATCAAAGTTTTTTTTGACTCAATGGAGGAACGTAGTCAGAGAAATGTCTTGCTCGAGCTGTGTATGCAACTGGTTCACCTCTGATGCTCACAGGCAATGTGTATTGGAAGAGGGACTGCCCTGCCCACTTCACTGTTGCTCCAAGCAGAGGAAACTGCAGTTCTGAAAGCGTCAAAAAGCGTGAAGACTTCTTCCTGAAGCCCATATACGCCGCAGCGTACATGTTGGACCCCAAGCATGCTGGCAAGAGCATCCTGTCTGGTGCAGAGATCAACAAGGCCTATGTTGTCATCACTACCGTGTCTCGCCACCTTGGCCTGGATGAGGGCAAGGTTCTTGGCAGTCTGGCGAAGTACACTTCCAAGCAAGGGTTTTGGGATGGAGATATAATATAGCAGTCGTGCCAACATGTCTCATCAACCACCTAGTGGAAGGGACTTTGTGCATCTGAGGCTCTTTCCCCTGTTGCCTCCATCCTCCTCCAAATCCCACTAACATCAGCCGCCTCAGAGTACAACTGGTCCTTGTTTGGGTACACACACACCAAAGCACGCAACAGGCTGACCAATATAAGGGTTGAAAAATTGGTGTCCATCTGGGCAAATTTGAGGCTTTTTGAGCTTGACAACGAGCCTACCTCAACAAGGTTGGAAAGTGACAGTGAAGATGAGGCCTCAGTGTCTGATGTTTAAGAGGTGGACATTGAGGAGGTCCAGGGAGAAGACATGGAAGCATGCGACTATCATTTTATAGATGTATGTTGAAAACGTATTTGGAAGATGCGATGGATCATTGGGTATCATTCAATATTCCCTTCCTTTTGTTTTTCAGTGAAATCATCACTTGTGAAGAGTCAACTCATTTAATTAAAGGTCAATTCGTAACTAGTTTTTTTTCTATTGGAAGGATTTAATAATTTGCAATTATGTCTACTTATGATAAGGTAAAAGGTTTATGTTTCTGTCTCCATATGATATGGTAAAAATATCCAATGCAAAAAACATCTACATTTAAATGGTGTTAATATTAATTTGCATATATTTCCAGTAATTCCCATATATTCCCGTTAATTCCCATTCCCGTTTCCACCTCTGAATATTCCACAAAATGTGAACCGTTCTAAATAACATGTGAAGTGTTCTAAAGAACTGGCACCTTAAAAGGCTTTACATTTTAAAGGTAAACCAAAGCACTGAGGTAAAAATGGTTTCAAAGTAGTAGATTTATTTTAAAACTGCGGTTAAAATCATGAATAAATAACAAAACATTGGCAGCTAAAACACTTAAGTTGTTTAAAAAAAAAGACTTCACAAACATTTAGGCACAACTATTTAAAATGTCAGGTGAGCTCAAAAACATAGACCATGAAGAGATGACAGTTATTGATTCTTCTACAAAACAAAATACCCTTTCAACATTATCCAATTGATACATTATGGTGCACAATTCCACTTTGTTTCGAAAGACAAGACTCAATTGAAGTCAGTACTGACATTGGTAATAAAATTAGGATATATTTTTAAATGCCGCAATATGTTGTAAACATGGTCATTCATAATAATCATTATTACACATCAGTATAGGATTCCTTACCACATCGTGGTTAATAATCATTATTACACATCAGTATAGGATTCCTTACCACATCGTGGTTTAAATCATTATTACACATCAGTATAGGATTCCTTACCACATTGTGGTTAATAATCATTATTACACATCAGTATAGGATTCCTTACCACATCGTGGTTAATAATCATTATTACACATCAGTATAGGATTCCTTACCACATCGTGGTTAATCATTATTACACATCATTATAGGATTCCTTACCACATCGTGGTTAATAATCATTATTACACATCAGTATAGGATTCCTTACCACATCGTGGTTTAAATCATTATTACACATCATTATAGGATTCCTTACCACATCGTGGTTAATCATTATTACACATCAGTATAGGATTCCTTACCACATCGTGGTTTAAATCATTATTACACATTAGTATAGGATTCCTTACCACATCGTGGTTAATAATCATTATTACACATCAGTATAGGATTCCTTACCACATCGTGGTTAATAATCATTATTACACATCAGTATAGGATTCCTTACCACATCGTGGTTTAAATCATTATTACACATCAGTATAGGATTCCTTACCACATCGTGGTTTAAATCATTATTACACATCAGTATAGGATTCCTTACTACATCGTAGTTAATAATCATTATTACACATCATTATAGGATTCCTTACCACATCGTGGTTAATAATCATTATTACACATCAGTATAGGATTCCTTACCACATCGTGGTTTAAATCATTATTACACATCAGTATAGGATTCCTTACCACATCGTGGTTAATAATCATTATTACACATCATTATAGGATTCCTTACCACATCGTGGTTAATAATCATTATTACACATCAGTATAGGATTCCTTACCACATCGTGGTTAATAATCATTATTACACATCATTATAGGATTCCTTACCACATCGTGGTTAATAATCATTATTACACATCAGTATAGGATTCCTTACCACATCGTGGTTTAAATCATTATTACACATTAGTATAGGATTCCTTACCACATCGTGGTTAATAATCATTATTACACATTAGTATAGGATTCCTTACCACATCGTGGTTTAAATCATTATTACACATTAGTATAGGATTCCTTACTACATCGTAGTTAATAATCATTATTACACATTAGTATAGGATTCCTTACCACATCGTGGTTAATAATCATTATTACACATCAGTATAGGATTCCTTACCACATCGTGGTTTAAATCATTATTACACATTAGTATAGGATTCCTTACCACATCGTGGTTAATAATCATTATTACACATTAGTATAGGATTCCTTACCACATCGTGGTTAATAATCATTATTACACATCAGTATAGGATTCCTTACCACATCGTGGTTAATAATCATTATTACACATCAGTATAGGATTCCTTACCACATCGTGGTTTAAATCATTATTACACATCAGTATAGGATTCCTTACCACATCGTGGTTAATAATCATTATTACACATCATTATAGGATTCCTTACCACATCGTGGTTAATAATCATTATTACACATCAGTATAGGATTCCTTACCACATCGTGGTTAATCTGATTAAACAGCATGATCATTACACAGGTGCACCTTGTGCTGGGGACTATAAAAGGCCACTCTAAGATGTGCAGTTTTGTCATTTTGATCAATGGCAATTCTATACCGTGACGAGATCCTGAGGCCCATAGTCATGCTATTAATCCGCCACCATCAACTCATGGTTCCCGTGTCTCAAGGATCTGTACACAATTCCTGAAAAGGCCCAGTTCTTCCATGGCCTGCATACTCATACTCAGGATGTTTGGGATGCTCTGATTTGACGTGTACGACGGCGTGTTCCAGTTCCCGCCAATATCCAGCAACTTCGCACAGCCGTTGAAGAGGAGTGGAACAACATTCCACAGACCACAATCAACAGCCTGGTCAACTCTATGCAAAGGAGATGTGCTTGAGGCAAATGGTGGTCACACCAGATACTGACTGGTTTTCGGATTCACGCCCCTACCTTTTTTTTAAGGGATTTGTGACCAACAGATGCATATCTGTCTTCCCAGTCATGTGATTTCCATAGAATAGGGTCAAATGAATTTATTTAAATTGACTGATTTCCTTATATGAACTGTAACTCAGTAAAATCTTTGAAATTGTTGCATGTTGCATTTATATTTTAGTTCAATGTACACTATATCTGAAGAAGGACTTCCAGAAAGTGTCAATCATAAAAATTGATGCAATACAAATGAAACTTTACAGCAGAATGATTTAGTCAATATGACTGATTAATACACTTGATAGTGATGATGAATCTGAAGTTAAATGTGGTTAAGTACTTTAGAGAGAAGTTCCTGTGTGGCTTGGCATGGCGCTTACAAGGTCATGAACACGGGTTGACTTCCCGCTGGGCCCATCCATACTAAAATGTATACAGGCAGTACTATACTGGACACGATTTTGGATAAAAGCATCTGTTAAATGGCATATATTATAATTATTAGGTCCTCAGAAGGTCTTCAGGACTTTATAGAATTGGTAAAGACTAACGTGAGGACTACTGTGAAAAAGGTCCTTCAGTCTCACTTCCGCAAAGACACAGACACAGATTCCTGGACTGAACATGCAGTTTAGAGGTTTGGGGTTGGAGGTTATTAGAGGTTATTAGAGGTTTGGGGTTACCCACAGCACTCTGGGTCATTCTTGTTGGTCCATTCTTGTTGGTCAGAGTGTCCTGGTTGGCTGCGGCAGTGGTTAGGGGTCAGGGGTCAGTGTTTGTGTCTCTGAGAGACCAGGTACTCCTCGATGTAGTTGAAGAGCAGGTCCAGCTCTCCCATTGCCTTATACAGGCCCTTATCCTGCATCTAGACACACAGGAAACACACACTCAGGTTAGAGGAACACACACACAGTCACAGTCTTGTATAACTAACCTTGTGGGGACACAGAATTCAGTCCCATTCAAAATCCTATTTTCCCTAACCCCTAACCCTAACCCATACTCGTACCCTAACCCTAATCCTAACTTTAACCCAAAAACCAAACTTTAATCCTAACCCTAGCTCCTAACCCTAACACTAATTCTAACCTTAACCCTAAACCCCATAGAAATAGCATTTGACCTTTTGGGGACCAACAACATGTCCCCAGTTGGTCGAGTTTTAGTTTGTTTACTGTTCTTGTGGGGACTTCTGGTCCCGTATAGTTAAACATGTCCACTAAGGTTAGAGGAACCACACACACATACACACACACACACACACACACAGAGAGAGAGACACACACACACACACACACACAGACAGACACACATGATTAGGATCCCCATTAGCTAACGCCGTAACGCTAGCTAGTCTTCCTGGGGTCCAACATCAATCAAGACTTCACCAACATTCAACAAGTAGACAATACAGACCATTAAAATACCTGACAGGAAACACATTTAACATTCAGTTGTTACTTTCTATTTCCTGTCCAGTCATATGGTCTATCACATTAAATGTTCTTTTATTTTTTTCTTGAAGGTGGATTGACTTTTTGCCTGAGAAATATGGATCGGTAAAGAGTTATGGCTCTATATAAAACTGGAGATTTAAGGCGATTTGTCCTTGGCTTGAGTTGTTTTAGCTGCCCTGAATTTGCCTGTCTGGTTTTGTGGTTATGCGTGTTGCTAGTATGTACTGGCCTGACAAATACTGTGTTTTATATATATATATATAACATTCCCAAAGAAAATCAGAAGACTAGATAGTAATTCGTTTTCAACATGAAGTCATGAGAGATTCTGATGCATTTTAATAATATTCATTCGGTTAGCGCAATGAAGAAAAATCTGGCAGCCCTGTATTGAGCAATGAAGAGATAATCTGGCAGCCCTGTTTTGAGCAATGAAGAGATACTCTAAGTGTGATAGGACCAGGGATTGACCATATAACTGGACAGTACTCTAAGTGTGATAGGACCAGGGATTGACTATATAACTGGACAGTACTCTAAGTGTGATAGGACCAGGGATTGACCATATAACTGGACAGCACTCTAAGTGTGATAGGACCAGGGATTGACCATATAACGACAGTACTCTAAGTGTGATAGGACCTGGGATTGACCATATAACCAGACAGTACTCTAAGTGTGATAGGACCAGGGATTGACCATATAACTGGACAGTACTCTAAGTGTGATAGGACCAGGGATTGACCATATAACTGGACAGTACTCTAAGTGTGATAGGACCAGGGATTGACCATATAACTGGACAGTACTCTAAGTGTGATAGGACCAGGGATTGAATCACCTGATTCAGAGTGCTAGATGTTACATACTCTGAACATTTTCTTGTAACAGCAATTCCCTTACCCATCTTAATAACAATATTATCTATGTGTTCTGACCATGATAAAGCTGCGTCCAACATGACGCCTAGTAGTTTAGTTTTCTTCATTTGCTCTACATGTATTCTATTCATCAACAAATTCAATTGTGGGTCATCAGCAAGCATATATCTTGAACCAAATACAATACATTTCATTTTCGAAATGTTCAACACCAATTTGTTAATATCAATCCACTCAGACACCATTCTTAGTTCACTGCTGGGGCGGCAGGTAGCCTAGTGGTTAGAGCGTTGGACTTGTAACCGGAGGGTTGCAAGTTTGAATCACCGAGCTGACAAGGTAAAAATCTGTCGTTCTGCCCCTGAACAAGGCAGTTAACCCACTGTTCCCCGGGCGCCGAAGACGTGGATGTCGATTAAGGCAGCCCCCCGCACCTCTCTGATTCAGAGGGGTTGGGTTAAATGCGGAAGACACATTTCGGTTGAAGGCATTCGGTTGTACAACTGACTAATAATGGTGACTTTGACTTTGACTTTGAGTACATCTGTTAACTCATTACATTCTGATGCTGCACTATACATTGTAGAGTCATCAGCATACATGACCACTCTTGCTTTGTTCATTACTGAAGGTAAATCATTAGTAAAGATAGAGTAAAGCAGTGGTCCTAGGCAGCTTCCTTGAGGAACACCACAATGTATATCTTCACTATTTGAAAAGCTACCATTAAAGAACACTTTTTGCCTAGTCCTGTATAGATAGCTTTCCATCCAGGATAGAGCTGCATCCTTAAACCATAACATTTGAGTTTTCCTAGTAACAGTTCATAATCAATTACATCAAAAGCAGCACTGAAATCCAGCAACTTCCTGTCATCCATACTCTTTAACACATAATTTGTGCCAAGGCCGTACTCGTAGAATGCCCTTCTTTATATGCATGCTGGAAACCCGTTATCAGACCATTACATGAGAAATAATCCTTGATTTGTAAAGATATAATTTTTCCCAATAATTTACTGAACACAGGCAGCTGGCTTATAGGACGACTATTAGGACCAGTGAAAGCAGATGTTTTATCCTTAGGTAGTGGAATAACCTTTGACTCTTTCCAGACTTCTGGGCACACCCCATACATCAAACACTTATAAAAAATCTGAGAGATTGGGGTCGATATTTGGTTAGCTGTAACTCTAAGCAATTTGGCGTCTAGATTATCTGTACCAGGCGACTTGTCATCCGAAAGAGACAACAGCATCCTTTCTACCTCTTCTTCCCTTTCTACTTGATCAAATTTGAAACTGCATTGCCTTTCCTTCATGATACAATCTTTTATAAGGATATATGACATGGAGCCATCAGTTGGAATCATAGCATTTCTCAACTTATCCACTTTGCCTGTAAAATATTCATTAATTAAAGTAGTTTGCGATGTCGTGTGGTTTTGTAATAAATATACCCTCTGACATGTTCTGGTCATCCTAATCGTGTTTAAGGATTATTTAAGATCTACTACACAATTAAGTTGTTCATAATGGTCATAATATGTGTCTTCTTCAATCAGGACTCGTTTGTGGATGAGATTAAGAATGTGCAATGGTTAGAGGTGTGTAGTAAGGATGATCCTGAAATGTCACTAAGTTTGTTTATGAAATGACTTATGAGTAGAGCTGATAAGCACGCCCCTTATCTGTTTGATAAGAAAAGTTATTGTAAATTAAGAACATGTCTGTCTCTTTTGTTTAATCAGAGAGTATATTTCTTACAAAACCACACGACATCGCAAACTACTTTCATTCATTTTTTATGTACACACACAGAAACATACACACACATAAATGCATGTGCACACACACACACACTCGGAGCCTGCAGGGGACTGACCTTTTTATATGAGGAGATTAAGTTGTTAATGTCAAACGGTGTCTTGCAGGAGAAGTAGTTCCTCTGTAGAGAGAGAGAGAGAGAGGGGCGGGGAGAGAGAGAGAGAGAGAGAGAGAGAGAGAGAGAGAGAGAGAGAGAGAGAGAGAGAGAGAGATCAGATCTTGTGACAGCTGCAATATTGTTGGGAGGCTCCAGGCTGCTACAGTAGTACACTGGAAACACAGAGACACAGACAGACAGACACACACAGTCTCTCTATCTCTAGCGTGAGAAGGTTGTTGGATGCTGTGTAAATTAGGAAGTAACCTTGTCAGTGTTGTGTGTTTGGGGTTAGCCCGCAAACTGGTCCCTAACTCTGAGGTTTCCGGCGAGGGGGATACAGACACTACTATGTCACAGAACCTGACGAAGCATTAATGATATGAAACACATCCATAGAATATATAGGACCAGACTATATAGGACCAGACTATATAGGACCAGACAATATCAGACCAGACTATATAGGACTAGACTATATAGGACCAGACTATATAGGACCAGACTATATAAGAATAGACAGTATAAGACTAGACTATATAGGACTAGACTATATAGGACCAGACTATATAGGACCAGACTATACAAGAATAGACAGTATAAGACTAGACTATATAGGACTAGACTATATAGGACCAGACTATATAGGACCAGACTATATAGGACCAGACAATATCAGACCAGACTATATAGGACTAGACTATATAGGCCCAGACTATATAGGACCAGACTATATAGGACCAGACTATATAAGAATAGACAGTATAAGACCAGACTATATAGGACCAGACTATATAGGACTAGCCTATGTAGGACCAGACTATGTAGGACTAGACTGTATAGGACCATATAGGACAAGACTCTATAGGACCAGACTATATAGGACCATATAGGACCACACTATATAGGACTAAACTATATAGGACCAGACTATATAGGACTAGAATATATAGGACTATATAGGATTAGACTCTATAAAACAAGACTGTATAGGACCAGACTATATAGGACTAGACTATATAGGACCAGACTATATAGGACCAGACTATAATGGACTAGACTAAATAGGACTAGACTATATAGGACCAGACTATATAGAACCAGACTATATAGGACTAGACTATATAGGACCAGACTATATAGAACCAGACTATATAGGACTAGACTATATAGGACTAGACTATATAGGACTATATAGGACCAGACTATATAGGACTAGACTATATAAGACTAGACAATATAGGACCAGACTATATAGGACTAGACTATATAGGACTAGACCACATAGGACCAGACTACATAGGAATTGACTATATAGGACTAGACTATATAGGACTAGACTATATAGGACCAGACTATATATGGAATAGACAGTATAGGACTAGACTATATAGGACCATATAGGACTAGACTATATACGACCAGACTATATAGGACCAGACTATAAAGAACCAGACTATATAGGACTAGACTGTATAGGACCATATAGGACTAGACTCTATAGGACCAGACTATATAGGACCATATAGGAACAGTCTATATAGGACTAGACTACATAGGACCAGACTATATAGGACTAGACTATATAGGACCATATAGGACTAGACTCTATAGGACAAGAATGTCTAGGACCAGACTATATAGGACTGGACTATATAGGACCATATAGGACTAGACTATATAGGACTAGACTATATAGGACCATATAGGACCAGACTATATAAGACTAGACAATATAGGACCAGACTATATAGGACTAGACTATATAGGACTAGACCACATAGGACCAGACTACATAGGAATTGACTATATAGGACTAGACTATATAGGACTAGACTATATAGGACCAGACTATATATGGAATAGACAGTATAGGACTAGACTATATAGGACCATATAGGACTAGACTATATACGACCAGACTATATAGGACCAGACTATAAAGAACCAGACTATATAGGACTAGACTGTATAGGACCATATAGGACTAGACTCTATAGGACCAGACTATATAGGACCATATAGGAACAGTCTATATAGGACTAGACTACATAGGACCAGACTATATAGGACTAGACTATATAGGACCATATAGGACTAGACTCTATAGGACAAGAATGTCTAGGACCAGACTATATAGGACTGGACTATATAGGACCATATAGGACTAGACTATATAGGACTAGACTATATAGGACCATATAGGACCAGACTATATAGGGCCAGACAAAATAGGACCAGACTATATAGGACTAGACTATATAAGACCAGACAATATATGACCAGACTATATTGGACCAGACTATATAGGACCAGACTATATAGGAACAGACTATATTGGACTATATAGAACCAGACTATATAGGTCCAGGTTATATAGGACAAGACTATATAAGACCAAACTATATAGGACTAGACTATATAGGACCAGACTATATAGGCCCAGACTTTATAGGACCAAACTATATAGGACTAGACTATTTAGGACTAGACTATATTGGACTATTTAGGACCAGACTGTATTGGACTATGTAGGGCCAGACTATATTGGACCAGACTACATAGGACAGACTAAATAGGACAAGACTATATATAACTCGACTATATAGGACCAGACTATATAAGACCAGACTCTATCGGACCAGACTATATCGGACCGGACTATATAGGCCCAGACTATATATGACTAGACTATATAGGACCAGACTATATAGGACCAGACTATATATGACTAGACTATATAGGAATAGACTATATAGGACTAAATAGGACCAGACTATATAGGACTATATAGGACCAGACTATATAGGACCAGACTCTATCGGACCAGACTATATCGGACCGGACTATATAGGCCCAGACTATATATGACTAGACTATATAGGACCAGACTATATAGGACCAGACTATATATGACTAGACTATATAGGACTATATAGGACCAGACTATATTGGACCAGACTATATTGGACCAGACTATATAGGACTATATAGGACCAGACTATATAGGACTATATAGGACCAGACTATATAGGCCCAGACTGTATAGCCCCAGACTGTATAGCCCCAGACTTTGTAGGACCAGACTATATAGGACTAGACTATATAGGACTAGACTATATTGGACTATGTAGGACCAGACTATATAGGACCAGACAACATAGGACAGACTATATAGGACTATACTATATAGGACCAGACTACATAGGACAGACTGTATAGCCCCAGACTGTATAGCCCCAGACTTTGTAGGACCAGACTATATAGGACTAGACTATATAGGACTAGACTATATTGGACTATGTAGGACCAGACTATATAGGACCAGACAACATAGGACAGACTATATAGGACTATACTATATAGGACTAGACTTTATAGGACTAGACTATATAGGACCAGACTACATAGGACAGACTATATAGGACTAGACTATATAGGACCAGACTACATAGGACAGACTACTTTTAACAGGATATCAGACCAGGCTACATACGCATTGGACGATCTCCTTCTTCAGCTCGTGGAAGATGTTTCCGATGGAGTAAATGGGAGATTTAAAGTTCTGTGATCCGTTGTTGTTGTTCATGGCGGTGGGCAACACCGTGTTGAGGTAGAACCTCAGAATACTGTCCATAGCGTGACACCCCAATGGGCTCTGATGGGGAAACAAGGTCATCAACATCACAACTTTGCTATGTATTTCTGGAGAGAGGAGCAAACACACTAAAGATGAGTTAACTATAACTAACCCTAACTAACCTTAACCCTAACTGAAGATGAGTTAACTATAACTAACCCTAACTAACCTTAACCCTAACTGAAGATGAGTTAACTATAACTAACCCTAACTAACCTTAACCCTAACTGAAGATGAGTTAACTATAACTAACCCTAACTAACCTTAACCCTAACTGAAGATGAGTTAACTATAACTAGCCTTAACCCTAACTGAAGATGAGTTAACTATAACTAACCCTAACTAACCTTAACCCTAACTGAAGATGAGTTAACTATAACTAACCCTAACTAACCTTAACCCTAACTGAAGATGACTTAACTATAACTAACCCTAACTAACCTTAACCCTAATTGAAGATGAGTTAACTATAACTAACCCTAACTAACCTTAACCCTAACTGAAGATGAGTTAACTATAACTAACCCTAACTAACCTTAACCCTAACTGAAGATGAGTTAACTATAACTAACCCTAACTAACCTTAACCCTAACTGAAGATGAGTTAACTATAACTAGCCTTAACCCTAACTGAAGATGAGTTAACTATAACTAACCCTAACTAACCTTAACCCTAACTGAAGATGAGTTAACTATAACTAACCTAACTAACCTTAACCTAACTGAAGATGACTTAACTATAACTAACCTAACTAACCTTAACCTAATTGAAGATGCGTTAACTATAACTAACCTAACTAACCTTAACCTAACTGAAGATGAGTTAACTATAACTAACCTAACCTAACTGAAGATGAGTTAACTATAACTAACCTAACTAACCTTAACCTAACTGAAGATGAGTTAACTATAACTAACCTAACTAACCTTAACCTAACTGAAGATGAGTTAACTATAACTAACCTAACTAACCTTAACCCTAACTGAAGATGAGTTAACTATAACTAGCCTTAACCCTAACTGAAGATGAGTTAACTATAACTAACCCTAACTAACCTTAACCCTAACTGAAGATGAGTTAACTATAACTAACCCTAACTAACCTTAACCCTAACTGAAGATGACTTAACTATAACTAACCCTAACTAACCTTAACCCTAATTGAAGATGAGTTAACTATAACTAACCCTAACTAACCTTAACCCTAACTGAAGATGAGTTAACTATAACTAACCCTAACCCTAACTGAAGATGAGTTAACTATAACTAACCTTAACCCTAACTGAAGATGACTTAACTATAACTAACCCTAACTAACCTTAACCCTAACTGAAGATGAGGACATTATAACTATAACTAACCCTAACTAACCTTAACCCTAACTGAAGATGAGGACATTATAACTATAACTAACCCGAACTAACCTTAACCCTAACTGAAGATGAGTTAACTATAACTAACCCTAACTAACCTTAACCCTAACTGAAGATGAGGACATTATAACTATAACTATAATGAGCAAATTATCCAGCAACTCATGGAGGACAATGGAATTTCGTTTTTGAAATAAATGTTAATCTTCAACACACTGATATAATGTCTGAATGGATACAGGTCCTCCTGGTGAGAGGGTTTGTCTTTATCATAACCTGTTGCATCAGGGTAGAACTCTGTTCTGCTGTTGGAACAGTGCTCAATTGTAAAAGACACAGTGATGCAGAGGAGACAGTATGAACTCACCTTGATGTGGTGTAGAATCCCCTCGTCTAACAGAGGAGACAGTATGAACTCACCTTGATGAGGTGTAGAATCCCCTCGTCTAGAAGAGGAGACAGTATGAACTCACCTTGATGAGGTGTAGAATCCCCTCGTCTAACAGAGGAGACAGTATGAACTCACCTTGATGAGGTGTAGAATCCCCTCGTCTAGAAGAGGAGACAGTATGAACTCACCTTGATGTGGTGTAGAATCCCCTCGTCTAGAAGAGGAGACAGTATGAACTCACCTTGATGTGGTGTAGAATCCCCTCGTCTAGAAGAGGAGACAGTATGAACTCACCTTGATGAGGTGTAGAATCCCCTCGTCTAGAAGAGGAGACAGAATGAACTCACCTTGATGTGGTGTAGAATCCCCTTGTCTAGAAGAGGTGTCTCCAGCTCATCATTAGCCTCCTGCAGACAACAAACAGCCCAGTTTAGTGAAGCCTGTTTAATATCAAATCCAATCAAGCAGTGGGTGTAAACGGTACAGTGATATGCTTAGTAAAGGGTTGTATACAGTGCCTTCGGAAAGTATTGACCCCTTGACTTTTCCTAATTTTGTTAGGTTGCAGCCTTGTTTTAAAATTGATTAAATTGTTTTTTTCCCTCATCAATTTACACATAATACCTCATAATGACAAAAAAAGGTTTGGAACCACCAAGACTCTTCCTAGAGCACTCAGGGGAGAAGGGCCATGGTCAGGGAGGTGATCTTCTGTGGAGATGGAACAATGTTCCAGAAGGACAATCATCTCTGCGGCACTCCAGTAATCAGGCCTTTATGGTAGAGTGGCCAGACGGAAGCCACTCCTCAGTAAAAGGCACATGACAGCCCACTTGGAGTTTGTCAAAAGGCACCTAAAGGACTCTCAGACCTTGAGAAACAAGATTCTCTGGTCTGATGAAACCAAGATTGACCACTTTGGACTGAATGCCAAGCGTCACATCTGGAGGAAACCTGGCACCATCCCTACGGTGAAGCATGGTGGTGGCAGCATCATGCTGTGGGGAGGTTTTTCAGCAGCAGGGACTGGGAGACTAGTCAGGATGGAGGAAAGGATGACCAAAGCTAAGTACAGAAAGATCCTTGATGAAAATCTGCTCCAGAGCACTTAGGACCACAGACTGGGGCAAAGGTTCACCTTCCAATAGGACAACAACTCTAAGCACACAGCCAAAACAACGCAGGAGTGGCTTCGGGACAAGTCTCTGAATGTCCTTGAGTGACCCAGCCAGAGCCCGGACTTGAACCCGATCGAACATCTCTGGAGAGACCTGAGAATAGCTGTGCAGTGACGCTCCCCATCCAACCTGACAGAGCTTGAGAGGATCTGCAAAGAAGAATGGGAGAAACTCCCCAAATACAGGTGTTTCAACCTTGTTGTGTCATACCCAAGCCTGGTTAAATAAAGGTTAAGTTAAATAAATATATATATATATATATATATATTTTTTAATAAGGCTGTAACATAACAAAATGTGTAACAATTCAAGGGTTCTCAATACTTTCTGAAGGCACTGTGTAGAGTACTAGTATATTAATAGTATATAAATGTATATATATTAGAGTACTTACATGGTAGTATATTATATAAATATATATATATATATAGAGTACTTACATAGTAGTATATAAATGTATATATATTAGAGTACTTACATAGTACTATATTAATATAAATATAGGTATATATATATATAGAGTACTTGCATAGTAGTATATTAATATAAATTAATATATAGAGTACTTACATAGTAGTATATTAATATAAATTAATATATAGAGTACTTACATAGTAGTATATTAATATAAATGTATATATTGAGTACTATATTAAATGTGTGTACAGATATTATATATATTTATATATATATAGAGAGAGAGAGAGTACTTACTTATATTAATATAAATGTATATATATTAGAGTACTTACAGAGTAGTATATTAATATACTTACGTAGTAATCTCTGATGGTGGAGAAGGCGGTACGGAGCTCCTTCAGTCTGACGGGGAAGCCCTCCACAAAGGAGCAGCAGCGGTCGGAGCATGTCACACGTCTGCACTGGGCATGCTCACACTGCAACACTGCAGCCAGCAGCAGGGACAGGAGAAGAGAGCATGGAGACATCCTGGAGTCTACTGGTGCTGGAGATACTGATTCTCTGGTCCTGACGCTGTCTGGTGCTGGAGATACTGATTATCTGGTCCTGACACTGTCTGGTGCTGTAGTCTACTGGTTCTGCTTGTCCTGTAGATGTCCTGTTCAGCAGCAGACAGGAGAGCATGTGTACTGTCTGGCCTCTACCCTTCATCATTTATACCCTGAGAAAGGCTATCCTCAACTATTTCCTTTGTGATGTGATCGGGTGATTGGGGGAAGGGGAGGGAGTTCCTGACAGAACTAGGGTTAACTCGTCAAACCTGATATTCATGATGCAACATATTCAGTCATTTACATGCCCGTTGCGTTGGGGAAAGTTCTGACTGTGTGACTTACTCCTCCCTTCCTCTTCATTCAAATTCTCTACATCATCTAGACCATAGACAGAAATAGAGAAATTCCTGGTATAGACATTTAAATAGATTTTAAAAAGGCGTGATTCATGTGAAATATCGATTCTTATGTGTTTAATTTGCTTTGTATATTTATCCCTGTTTCTCCCTATCATGATATAATTCTGCGAGTCCAGTATTTCTCTCAATTATGTATTTACTGGTAATGTTCATTAATTGTGCATCAATTCATTCAAACAGTTATTTTATTGACCCCATATGACAGTTCTCCAGTACCCCAACAGTGTTATTTGTTTACAAATACTGGTATGCTTAGATTACCTGCTGTAAAGTTGGATTAGATTACCTGCTGTAAAGTTGGATTAGATTACCTGCTGTAAAGTTGGATTAGATTACCTGCTGTAAAATTGGATTAGATTACCTGCTGTAAAATTGGATTAGATTACCTGCTGTAAAATTGGATTAGATTACCTGCTGTAAAATTGGATTACATTACCTGCTGTACAATTTGATTATATTACCTGCTGTAAAATTGGATTAGATGACCTGCTGTAAAATTGGATTAGATTACCTGCTGTAAAATTTGATTACATTACCTGCTGTACAATTTGATTATATTACCTGCTGTAAAATTGGATTAGATGACCTGCTGTAAAATTGGATTAGATTACCTGCTGTAAAGTTGGATTAGATTACCTGCTGTAAAATTGGATTAGATTACCTGCTGTATAATTGGAGTAGATTACCTGCTGTAAAGTTGGATTAGATTACCTGCTGTAAAATTGGATTAGATTACCTGCTGTAAAATTGGATTAGATTACCTGCTGTAAAATTGGATTAGATTACCTGCTGTAAAGTTGGATTAGATTACCTGCTGTAAAATTTGATTATATTACCTGCTGTAAAATTGGATTAGATTACCTGCTGTAAAATTGGATTAGATTACCTGCTGTAAAGTTGGATTAGATTACCTGCTGTAATATTGGATTAGATTACCTGCTGTAAAATTCGATTAGGCCACTGCGTGAATAACAACATATATTCCACAAAAAATACATGAAATAACCTAAACTCATTTCAGGTGCATGTTTTGTTTTTTGTCCTAGCACTACACCGCTAATAATGAAAATGTGCACCCCTTGGGGTCCCTAGGACCGAATTCGAGAAACACTGCTTTATTTGAAAAAGGACGAATGAAATGACACCGTTCCCAAGATTGGGTTTTAGGGGGAGACGTTGACAAACATGACTCACTTGTCTACATTTGTGTTTACCCCTAGTTGATTTGTGACTGGTTTCAGGTGAACTGGGGCTATGAGTATGAATGATGGTAAATGATGAGCTGGGTGGTTACCTGGTTACCCGCTGGGGCTTGTGAGAGTGTGTGTGTGTGTGTGTGTGTGTGTGTGTGTGTGTGTGTGTGTGTGTGTGTGTGTGTGTGTGTGTGTGTGTGTGTGTGTGTGTGTGTGTGTGTGTGAGAGAGAGAGAGAGAGAGAGAGAGAGAGAGAGAGAGAGAGAGAGAGAGAGATGTGCTAGTAAATCACATTTGGGAAAAAGTGTGATTTAAAATAAGTTTGTTTTAAAGATGTTCTCACCATCTCTTCTCTCGTGTTCTGATTGTGTTCAATATAAAGCATTTCTGATCAACGAGCCAATTACAAAAGCACACACACATAGTGTGAGATAAGGTGTTGAAAGATCAACTCTGAGTAAGCTTTTGTCTGTAGTGTCTGTAGGGTCTGTAGTGTCTGTGGTGTCTGTGGGGTATGTAGGGTCTGTAGTGTCGTGTCGGTTGTGTAGTATCTGTAGTGTGGTGTCTGTAGCGTGGTGTCTGTAGTGTAGTGTCTGTAGTGTCAGTGGTGTCTGTAGTGTCTGTGGTGTCTGTGGGGTATGTAGTGTCTGTAGTGTCTGTGGTGTCGGTGGTGTCTGTTGTGTCTGTAGTATGGTGTTGTGTCGGTTGTGTAGTGTCTGTGGCTTGGTGTCTGTAGTGTAGTGTATGTAGTGTCAGTGGCGTCTGTAGTGTAGTGTATGTGGTGTCTGTAGTGTCTGTAGTGTCTGTGGTGTCTGTGGCATAGTGTCTGTAGTGTCGGTAGTGTCTGTATGGTCTGTAGTAGCTGTAGTGTCTGTAGTGTCGGTGGTGTCTGTTGTGTCTGTAGTAGCTGTGGTGTCTGTAGTAACTGTAGTGTCTGTAGGGTCTGTAGTGTCTGTAGTGATTTATCATGAAGCCTGCTCACGGTGACACAAACCTGACATATATCATAAACTATCAACGGGACATTAAAAACTGTAACATCTTATGCTTCATGAAGTCTTGGCTGAACGACGACACTATCAACATACAGCTGTCTGGTTACACGTTATAACGGCATGATAGAACAGCAGTTTTCATCTGTATTCTTCGTAGCTGTTTACATACCACCACAGACAGAGGCTGGCACTAAGACAGCATTGAATGAGCTGTATTCCGCCATAAGCAAACAAGAAAACGTTCACCCAGATGCGGCGCTCCTAGTAGCCGGGGACTTCAGGGAAACTTAAATCTGTTTTACCAAATTTCTATCAGCATGTTAAATGTGCAACAAGAGGAAAGAAAACTCTGGACCACCTGTACTCCACACACAGAGATGCATACAAAGCCCTCCCTCACCCTCCATTAGCCAGCAGCATACCACCCTGCATCCCACTGCTGGCTTGCTTCTGAAGCTAAGCAGGGTTGGTCCTGGTCAGTCCCTGGATGGGAAACCAGATGCTGCTCTAAATGGTGTTGGAAGGTCAGTAGGAGGCACTCTTTCCTCAGGTCAAAAAGAATATCCTAATTCCCCAGGGCAGTGATTGGGGACATTGCCCTGTGTAGGGTGCTGTTGTTTGGATGGGATGTTAAATGGGTGTCCTGACTCTCTGAGGTCATTAAAGATCCCATGGCACTTATTGTAAGAATAGGGGTGTTAACCCTGGTGTCCTGGCTAAATTCCCAAGCTGTCCCTCATACCATCATGGCCACCTAATCATCCCCAGTGTACAATTGGCTCATTAATCCCCTGTAACTATTCCCCAGGTTGTTGCTGTAAATGAGAATATCTTCTCAGTCAAACCTGACCTATATCATGAAGCCTGGTCCCTGGGACACAAACCTGACCTATATCATGAAGCCTGATCCCTGGAACACAAACCTGACCTATATCATGAAGCCTGGTCCCTGGGACACAAACCTGACCTATATCATGAAGCCTGGTCACTGGGACACAAACCTGACCTATATCATGAAGCCTGGTCACTGGGACACAAACCTGACCTATATCATGAAGCCTGGTCACTGGGACACAAACCTGATCTATATCATGAAGCCTGGTCACTGGGACACAAACCTGACCTATATCATGAAGCCTGGTCACTGGAACACAAACCTGATCTATATCATGAAGCCTGGTCACTGGGACACAAACCTGATCTATATCATGAAGCCTGATCTATATTCTCTTCTATTCAAATGATTTCTTCTTCATCTGTGTTTTAAATCATTGCTATACTTTTCTTCATTGGGTTGGAGTAGTATTACGGGCCAAACTGTAGTGTCTGGTTGCCTCCATGCCAATGTTGTTATGTTGAGCATTTAACGACTAATAAAACCACACACTCACTCTCTGTTCTCACATGTCATCAACTCACATCTGCTCTGAAACCCTTTCCAAGTACAGTATGGCATCAACACCTCCCTGTATGAAGATTGTGTTTCCGTATGAGGTGAGGTATGCTATTGGTTGTTCAGACTATTCAGGTTTAAAATCTTCCTAGCATGCAAAGTTGAGTCTGATGTTCTCTCTCTATGCAGGATGTGTCTGGGTGTTTTCATATCACACTGTGTGCACGTTTTTGTAATGTGCTGAAACTGTCTGACCTCATTTCAGATCAAAAAGAGATGGTCAGAGGTGACCGGCTGACTGGCTGACTGGCTGACTCATTGAATGGCTGACTGGCTGACTCATTGAATGGCTGACTGGCTGACTCATTGAATGGCTGACTGACTGGCTCATTGGCTGACTGTCTGACTGGCTGAATGCCTGGCTGACTGACTAACTTGCTGACTGACTGGCTGGCTGGCTGGCTGACTGGCTCGTTGACAGGTAAATCATGGCACGTGAAGTTGTGTTACTATTGGCACTGCTGCTTTTCAGATGAAAATTAAATCTGCACATTTACCATGAATGTGATTTCCGAGGACGTGGTCTTGTACAACAGTTTATATGTCCCTGTATGTTTCTGTCATTCAGCAGGTCAAATCAAATTTGTCACATGCGCCAAATACAACAAGTGTAGACCTTACAGTGAAATGCTGAATACAACAGGTGTAGACCTTACCGTGAAATGCTGACTTACAAGCCCTTAACCAACAGTGCAGTTCAAGAAGAGTTAAGAAAATATTTACCAAATAAACTAAAGTAAAAAATAATAAAAAGTAACAATCACGAGGCTATATACAGGGGGTACCAGTACTGAGTCAGTGTGCGGGGGTACAGGTTAGTTGAGGTAATTTGTACATGTATGTAGTGGTAAAGTGACTATGCATAGATAATAAACAGCGAGTAGCAGCAGTGTACAAAACCAATGGAGGGGGTGGTCAATGTAAATAGTCCGATGGCCATTTGATTAATTGTTCAGCAGTCGTTTGGCTTGGGGGTAAAAGCTGTTAAGGAGACTTTGGGTCCTATTAGAGAAAACAGTAGAGAAAGTAGAGAAAACAGTCTATGACTTGGGTGACTGGAGTCTCTGACAATCTTTGGGGCTTTCCTCTGACACCACCTAGTATATAGGTCCTGGATGGCAGGAAGCTTGGCCCCAGTGATGTACTGGGCCATACGTACTACCGTCTGTAGCGCCTTACGGTCAGATGCCGAGCAGTTACCATACCAGGCGGTGATGCAACTGGTCAGGATGCTCTCGATGGTGCAGCTGTAGAACATTTTGATGAACTGGGGACCGATGCCAAATCTTTTGAGTATCTGAGGGGTGGTGTTGGAGTTGTGTTTGGCCACACAGTCATGTTTGAACAGGGAGTACAGGAAGGGACTAAGTACACACCCCTGAGGGGCCTCTGTGTTGAGGATCAGCGTGGCAGATGTGTTGTTGACTACCCTTAGGGGTGGCGCAAGAATTAAAGGCAGAGGATAAAACTGAAGACATCGATGGAGTGGTTGGTGCATGTCGACTGACCTGTATGGTGGACGGAGAAAATAAATTAACTTCACCCATTCTACTTTACTTTGATGAAGAGTCTCTCCCTTCTCATAAAAATTAGGATTCATGAGATACCCTGTAATAGCTTTTGTCTACAAGCCTCTTCAGTGTCATTCAGTTGGTCATGTGTCAAATATGTGCAGAAGGGAAGAGTATTATATGCCAGATGAAGGGAAATGCTGCAACTGTGGAGGTGAACATGCGCCTGACTTCCCTGGAGTGCCCTGATAGGGTGAAGGAGACTGAGATGTCAAGAGTAAGGGGTGTTAAGCGTGTCTATCTGGAGAAAAAGGAACAAGTGGCGGAAAAGAAACAATGGTAGTCGACCGATGGATAGTGAAATGCTACATGTTAAAAAGGTGGACTTAGTATTATTTATTGCAATGGTCATAAACTGTACAAGCAGAGAAGAAGTGTATGCAAATTGAAATCCTTGTGAACGCCGCTGAACGTTATTTGGGTCTTCATGATTTCCCAGCCGAGGCCACACAAGAAATCCTGTCTGTGAATGTACCGCCATCACAGGCCTCTGAGCCTGTGTATGGATATATTTTGGAGTGGACTGTGATTGAAGAAGTGGGATGTGTCACACCCTGATCTGTTTCACCTGTCTTTGTGATTGTCTCCACCCCCCTCCAGGTGTCGCCCATCTTCCCCATTATCCCCTGGGTATTTATACCTGTATTTTCTGTCTGTGCCAGTTCGTCTTGTTTTGTCAAGTCAACCAGAGTGTTACTCCGTGCTCCTGCTTTTTCTCTGTTTTTTGCTAGTCCTCTTGGTTTTGACCTTTGCCTGCCTTGACTCTGAACCTGCCTGCCTGACCATACTGCCTGCCTGACCATACTGCCTGCCCTGACCTCAAGCCTGCCTGCCTGACCATACTGCCTGCCTGACCATACTGCCTGCCCTGACCTCGAGCCTGCCTGACCATACTGCCTGCCCTGACCTCGAGCCTGCCTGACCATACTGCCTGCCCTGACCATACTGCCTGCCCTGACCATACTGCCTGCCCTGACCATACTGCCTGCCTGACCATACTGCCTGCCCTGACCTCGAGCCTGCCTGACCATACTGCCTGCCCTGACCTCGAGCCTGCCTGACCATACTGCCTGCCCTGACCACGAGCCTGCCTGCCACTCTGTACCTCCTGGACTCTGACCTTGTTATGATATTTTCCCTGTCCACGACCATTCTCTTGCCTGCCCCATTTTAAAATCTTGTCCATGTTCTGTTATAATCTGCACCCGGCACAGCCAGAAGAGGACTGGCCACCCCTCACAGCCTGGTTCCTCTCTAGGTTTCTTCCTAGGTTTTGGCCTTCTAGGGAGTTTTTCCTAGCCACCGTGCTTTTACACCTGCATTGCTTGCTGTTTGGGGTTTTAGGCTGGGTTTCTGTACAGCACTCTGTGACATCAGCTGATGTAAGGGGGGCTTTATAAATACATTTGATTTGATTATAATAAATATCAGAGCCTCGAACCATCTGCCTCCCGTGTCTGCATCTGGGTCTCGCCCTGTGCCCTTATAGGATGTTTTATTTTGTATAATGTTGTTTTTTTCCTTTCCCGCAATGGCTGTTTTAGTTTCTTATTCAATACCCCGTCCAGCTGGTAACGGTAATAAAAGTCAAAGTCAAAGTCACCATTATTAGTCAGTTGTACAACCGAATGCCTTCAACCGAAATGTTTCTTCCGCATTTAACCCAACCCCTCTGAATCAGAGAGGTGCGGGGCTGCCTTAATCGACATCCACGTCTTGGCGCCCGGGAACAGTGGGTTAACTGCCTTGTTCAGGGCAGAACGACAGATTTTTTCCTTGTCAGCTCGGGGATTCGAACTTGCAACCCTCCGGTTACAAGTCCAACGCTCTAACCACTAGGCTACCTGCCGCCCCCATAAACATAAACATAAACATTGGATGCCAACCGTCGTTAAACCCCATCAAAGTGTTGATAATCCTTCTACTGCAGCTTTTTTGAAATATATAATGTTAGCCACGGGAAACTACAAATGTGTTGCTACTGCTCTCAATTACATTGCTATCGACAAAGGTCAGTGGGAAACAGTTGTGCTGGACTGCTTTCTGGAGGATGATCGTGCCCTGCTGACTCTCTCCGACTCTGAAAATGAATCAGACGATAAGGAAATCCCTGATTTAGGTAAAAACATTTTCATTTAACCAGACATCTTCTGATGACGGTGATGAGGAAGAAACAGCGATTAACAGTGTTGACCGAGTTTTGAAATCTGTGGAATGCCTGGTGGATGCAGATTATGATAAGGAGATGAATAGAATTCTGCCGTTTGATTGCAAATGCATAGGGAGTCAAAAAGAGAAGACAGAAGGCTGTTGTATATAACACCTGTCTCCGGATTACATCTTCAAACTAAGGGCAACCTTGACGTCCGTGACAGAGAGGGAGAAAAATCAGATAATTCTCATGGCAGTGCACACGGTCAGTGTGAACCAGAGTGTCTTGACACAACGCCGGGCCAAGCAAGCTGGAAACGAAACAGGACGTCTTAGCTAGCTAGCTGGCTGGTTCGCTAGCTAGCATTACGTGTATGATCTGTGTAGTAATATTATCTCAGAAACTATTTGCATTGCTAGTTATAGCTTAATGTTAGCTAGCTAACTACTATTATTCTACCTCAGGTATTGCTCACCTGAGGTAGAATTCCTCATGATAAGCTGTAGACCACACTATCTACCAAGAGAGTTCTCATCTATATTATTCGTAGCTGTCTATTTACCACCACAAACCGATGCTGGCACTAAGAGCGCACTCAATGAGCTGTATAAGGCCATAAGCAAACAGCGGCGCTCCTAGTGGCCGGGGACTTAATGCAGGCAAAATTAAATCAGTTTTACTTCATTTCTACCAGCATGTTAAGAGCTGGTAGAGACCAGTCACACAAAGCTCTCGCTCGCCCTCCATTTGGCAAATCAAAGTCAAAGTCACCATTATTAGTCAGTTGTACAACCGAATGCCTTCAACTGAAATGTGTCTTCCACATTTAATTTCTTTGGGAGCAGCGCACGAGGTGACCGTTTTGGAGACCCTGGCGTGCCCAAAGTAAAATGCCTCCCATTCAGGCCCAGAAAATAGGATATGCACATATTTCGTACCATTGGATAGGAAACACTCTGAACTTTCTAAAAGTGTTAACATTTTGTCTGTGAGTAAAACAGAACGGATATGGCAGGCGAAACCCCGAGGAATTTCTGTCCTGGAAAAAGTGGTTTTGACACATTGCCTCATTTAGAGCCCCTCCCTTATGAAAATGCCCTTATAAGGGCATATGAATGCAGTACCTATTGCTCCCTCTGGATGTCAACAGTCTCGAGAAAGTGTTCTGATTCTTCTTAGATGCTTTTAGAGCAGAGACGAAGAGGAATAAGGAAGTGTCCACTGAGATGTCAATACAAGTAAATGCGCGTTCATGGCTTGCGTGTTCTTTGGTTTTTTCCTTTCTTATCGCCCAATTTATATTCCAGTTGAAATATTATACAACATATACATTAAAGTGTTCCTAAGGATACATTATCAATGATGTTTGATTGATCTTGGACAAGTTTATAGGTATAAATTGAACGAGTTCTCTTCAATGGAGGAGTCGACGCTGTTTTTTCTGATTATAACGCGCCAACCAAACAGAGATTTATGGATATAATACATTAGTTTTTCTAACAAAAGGTAATTGATTTGTTTTCGCTGTGAAATGTGTTTTATGTGAACCGTGGAAGCTTATGAAATTATGGTAATGGAAAAAATATGTTAGGTGCTACCCTCAAACAATCAAATGTGGTGCTTTCGCCGTAAAGCCTTTTTGAAATCTGACAAGGCTGTGATATTGCCAAGAAGCAGAGCTTTTGATGACTATGAAGCACTTGTATATTGATGCATGTTTAATCATTCAACTTTTGGATTTTGAATTTGGCGCAGGTGTTTTGGTACATAAACAGGTTTGTGTCTTTGGGCGGGAGTTTGTGTCTTTGGGCGGGAGTTTGTGTCTTTGGGCGGGAGTTTGTGTATACTTCTACACTGTATCTGATGCTATCATGGAGATACTGAAGCAGCAGTTTATTATATTTGATAAGATGTAGTTGATCTGATTTGTGTGTACAGTACGTCATGTGAAAGACCCCAAGTTAGTGTACCGATAGCTAGCTAATGTTATGTGCATGATCTGTGTGGTAATATTATCTCAAAGCTATTTCCATTGCTAGTTATAGTTAGCTAGCTAACATCAGGCTAACATTAAACGTAGCTGGTTAGCTAGCTAAGACAATCGGTTTGTATTGCTAGTACTCTATGGGTTAAAGTGGTTAGGTGTCCACACACATGTTATGGTTGTGACTGGGGTTAGTCAGGGGCATGGTTAGGTGTTATGGTTGTGACTGGGGTTAGTCAGGGCCATGGTTAGGTGTTATGGTTGTGACTGGGGTGAGTCAGGGGCATGGTTAGGTGTTATGGTTGTGACTGGGGTTAGTCAGGGCCATGGTTAGGTGTTATAGTTGTGACTGGGGTTAGTCAGGGGCATGGTTAGGCGTTATGGTTGTGACTGGGGTTAGTCAGGGGCATGGTTAGGTGTTATGGTTGTGACTGGGGTGAGTCAGGGGCATGGTTAGGTGTTATGGTTGTGACTGGGGTTAGTCAGGGCCATGGTTAGGTGTTATGGTTGTGACTGGGGTTAGTCAGGGGCATGGTTAGGTGTTATGGTTGTGACTGGGGTTAGTCAGGGGCATGGTTAGGTGTTATGGTTGTGACTGGGGTTAGTCAGGGCCATGGTTAGGTGTTATGGTTGTGACTGGGGTTAGAGTCGGGTATGGTGTTAGACACTGTCCTGAGTGAAGCTCAGGAGGGCTCGTTTCTGAGATACTAGATCCGGCGTTCCTGGCACCAACTAGCGGGGTACCTAAGTAACTGGCATTTATGTGCAACATTTAAAGTGTTTGTCTCATGTTTCATTAGCTGAAATTAAAAAAATCCCATACATTTTTTATTTGTACTAAAAGATTCTCTCAAATTTTGAACACATTTGTTTATCCCTGTTAGTAAGCATTTCTCCTTTGCCAAAATAATCCATCCACCTGACAGGTGTGGCATATCAAGAAATTGATTTGTCGGACCAATGTCATTATACAGGTGCACCTTGTGCTGGGGACAATAGAAGGCCACTTTAAAATGTTATGTTTTGTCACAACACAATGCCACCGATGTCTCAAATTTTGAGGGAGTGTACAATTGGCATGCTGACAGCAGGAATGTCTGTAATAAACCCCTTTTGTGGGGAAAAACAATTTCTGATTGGCTGGGCCTGGCTGCCAAATGGGTGGGCCTATGCCCTCCCAGGATCACTCATGGCTGCACCCCTGCCCAGTCATGTGAATTCCATAAATTAGAGCCAAATTCATTTATTTCAATTGACTGATTTCCTGATATGAACTGTAACTCTTTAAAATCTTTGAAATTGTTGCATGTTGTGTTTATATTTTTGTTCAGTATAGCAATACTGATACAGTATACACAGAGTTTACCAAACACAAGACGGAATAGGGTTAACACTGCCATCTGCTGGTCATGGGGTGGTACTGACCTTCCCTCTTCGCCCTCAGAAGAGCCTCAATTTGTCAGGGCATGGACTCGACAAGGTGTCGAAAGCGTTCCAACACAGAGATGCTGTCCCATGTTGACTCCTATGCTTCCCACAGTTGGCTGGATGTACTTTGGGTGGTGGACCATTCTTGATACACACAGGAAATTGTTGAGCTTGAAAAACCCAGCAGCATTGCATTTCTTGACAGTAACCGGTGCGCCTGGCACCTACTACCATACCCCGTTCAAAGGCACTTAAATCTTTGGTCTTGCCCATTCACCCTCTGAATGGCACACGTACACAATCCATGTCTGAAGGCTTAAAAATCCTTCTTTAACCGGGCATCTACACCTTCATCTATACTGATTGAAGTGGCTTTAACAGGTGACAGCAATAAGGGATCAGGGATGACCTGGGATGGGGGATGACCTGGATTCACCTGGTCAGTCTGTCAAGGAAAGAGCAGGTGTTCTTAATGTTTTGTATGTGGCAGGTGCCTAGTGGTTAGTGTTGGACTTGTAACCAGAAGGTTGCAAGGTTGAATCCCCGAGCTGACATGGCACGACTTCCACCGAAGTCGGTCCCTCTCCTTGTTCGGGCGGTGTGTTTCCGGCGGTCGCCGTCAACGGTTTTCTAACCATCACCACTCCCCTTTTTTGTGTGTCTTTTGTCGTTATTGTCTACACCTGTTGTTAATTATCTCCCAATCACGCTCCTACTTATATAGGAGGGGGCGGCAGGTAGCCTAGTGGTTAGAGCGTTGGACTTGTAACCGGAGGGCTGCAAGTTCAAATCCCCGAGCTGACAAGGTAAAAATCTGTCGTTCTGCCCCTGAACAAGGCAGTTAACCCACTGTTCCCCGGGCGCCAAGACGTGGATGTCGATTAAAGGCAGCCCCCGCACCTCTCTGATTCAGAGGGGTTGGGTTAAATGCGGAAGACACATTTCGGTTGAAGGCATTCGGTTGTACAACTGACTAATAATGGTGACTTTGACTTTGACTTTATATTCCTTCCTTGCCCTCCTTCCCCTGTGCGTGATTATCAGTGTTCCTCTGAGTTTTCCCAGTCTGTGTCCTGAGGGCTGGTATCTTTTGGTTCTCGTTGTTTTCCGGGTTGTTTGTTGGCCCGTTAGTTTTGAGCGTGTGAGTATTTTGCCTCTCCAGCGTGTGTTGTACTATTACTGGTGGCTTTATTAAATACATTTTACATCTCAACCTCCTGCGCCTGACTCCTTTCCACTACGGAACCAGATCCTTGACATGACAAGGTACAAATCTGTTGTTCTGCTCCTGAACAAGGCAGTTAACCCACTGTTCCTAGTCCGTCATTGAAAATAAGAATTTGTTCTTAACTGACTTGCCTAGTTAAATAAAGGTAAAATAAAAAAATATGTTTGTGTGTGTATATATATTACACTACCGTTCAAAAGTTTAGGGTCACTTAGAAATGTCTTTTTTTTTCTGTGAAAACATACATGAAATGAGATGCAAAATTAATAGGAAATATAGTCAAGACGTTGACAAGGTTATAAATAATGATTTTTAATTGAAATAATAATTGTGTCCTTCAAACTGCTTTTGTCAAAGAATCCTCCATTTGCAGCAATTACAGCCTTGCAGACCTTTGGCATTCTAGTCAATTTGTTGAGGTAATCTGAAGAGATTTCGCCCCATGCTTCCTGAAGCACCTCCCACAAGTTGGATTTGCTTGGTGGGCACTTCTTACGTACCATACGGTCAAGCTGCTCCCACAACATCTTAGTAAGGTTGACATCCGGTGACTTTGCTGGCCACTCCATTATAGACAGAATACCAGCTTACTTCTTCTTCCCTAAATAGCTCTTGCATAGTTTGGAGCTGTGCTTTGGGTCATTGTCCTGTTGTAGAAGGAAATTGGCTCCAATTAAGCGCCGTCCACAGGGTATGGCATGGCGTTGCAAAATGGAGTGATAGCCTTCCTTCTTCAAGATCCCTTTTACCTATTACCCTGTACAAATCTCCCACTTTACCACCAATAAAGCACCTCCAGACCATCACATTGCCTCCACCATGCTGGACAGATGGCGTCAACCACTCCTCCAGCATCTTTTCATTTATTCTGCATCTCACGAATGTTGATCTTTGTGATCCGAACACCTCAAACTTAGATTTGTTTGTCCATAACACGTTTTTACAATCTTCCTCTGTCCAGTGTCTGTGTTCTTTTGCCCATCTTAATCTTTTATTTTTATTGGCAAGTCTGAGATATGGGTTTTCTTTGCAACTCTGCCTAGAAGGCCAGCGTCCCAGAGTCGCCTCTTCACTCTTGATGTTGAGACTGGTGTTTTGTGGGTACTATTTAATGAAGCTGCCAGTTGAGGACTTGTGAGGCGTCTGTTTCTCAAAACTAGACACTAATGTACTTATCCTCTTGCTCAGATCTTCAGTTTCTTCGCAATTTCTCGCATGGAATAGCCTTAATTTCTCAGAACAAGAATAGACTGACGAGCTTCAGAAGTTCTTTGTTTCTGGCCATTTTGAGCCTGTAATTGAACCCACAAATGCTTATGCATGAATGGATACAGGCCCCGAAAGAGATGGTCACCTCGCTTCACATTCTTAGAAAACTATGCAGTATTTAGTTTCTTTATGTATTCTTTCTTACATTGTTAGCCCAGGAAATCTTAAGTCTTATTACATACAGCTGGGAGGAACTATTGAATATAAGAGCAACGTCAACTTACCAACATTACGACAAGGAATATGACTTTCCCGAAAGCGGATCCTCTGTTTGGACCACCACCAAGGACAATGGATCGGATCCCAGTAGGCGACCCAAAACAACGGCGCCGCAGAAGGGGCAGACAGAGCGGTCTTCTGGTCAGGCTCTGTAGACGGGCACATCGCTCACCGCTCCCGAGTATACTACTCGCCAATGTCCAGTCTCTTGACAACAAGGTAGATGAAATTCGAGCAAGGGTTGCCTTCCAGAGAGACATGAGAGACTAACATTCTCTGTTTCACGGAAACATGGATACGTTATCAGAGTCGGTACAGCCACATGGTTTCTTCACGCAACGCGCCGACAGAAACAAACATCTATCTGGTAAGAAGAAGGGCGGGGGGTGTGTGTCTTATGATTAACGAGTCGTGGTGTGATCATAACAACATACAGGAAGTCAAGTCCTTTTGTTCACCTGACCTAGAATTCCTTACAATCAAACCGCATTATCTACCAAGAGAATTCTCCTCGAGTATAGTAGTATTAAAAGGAATTCTCTTCAATTATAATCACAGCCGTGTATATCCCCCCCACAAGCAGCTAACTCGGCGGCTTTGAAAGAACTTCATTGGACTCTATGTAAACTAGAAACCACATATCCTGAGGCTGCATTTATTGTAGCTGGGGATTTTAACAAGGCTAATCTGAAAACAAGGCTCCCTACATTTTTATCAGCATATCAAATGCGCGACCCAGGCTGGCAAAATTCTGGATCATTGCTATTCCAACTTCCGCGACGCATACAAAGCCCTCCCTCGCCCTCCTTTCGGCAAGTCTGACCACGACTCCATTTTGTGCTCCCAGCCTATAGACAGAAACTAAAACAGGAAACGCCCGTGCTCAGGTCTGTTCAACACTGGTCCGACCAATCTGATTCCACGCTTCAAGATTGCTTCGATCACGTGGACTGGGACATGTTCCGGATAGCATCAGACAATAACATTGACGTATACGCTGATTTGGTGAGTGAGTTTATTAGCAAGTGCGTCGGTGATGTTGTACCCACGAGGACCGTTAAAACCTATCCCAACCAGAAACCGTGGACTGGTGGCAGCATTCGCGCAAAACTGAAAGAGTGAACCACTGCTTTTAATCATGGCAAGTCGACCGGAAACATGACCGAATACAAACAATGTAGCTAAGCGTCAGTATAGAGACAAAGTAGAGTCGCAATTTAACGGCTCAGACACAAGACATATGTGGCAGGGTCTACAGTCAATCATGGATTACAAAAAGAAAACCAGCCCTGTTGCAGACTCCGATGTTTTGCTCCCAGACAAACTAAACAACGTCTTGGCTCGCTTTGAGAACAATACAGTGCCACTGACAGGGCCTGCTACCAAAACCTGTGGGCTCTCCTTCACTGCAGCCAACGTGAGTAAAACATTTAAACGTGTTAACCCTCGCAAGGCTGCCGGCCCAGATGGCATCCCTAGCCGTGTCATCAGAGCGTGCGCAGACCAGCTGGCTGGTGTGTTTACGGACATATTCAATCAATCCCTATCCCAGTCTGCTGTTCCCACATGCTTCAAGAGGGCCACCATTCTTCCTGTTCCCAAGAAAACTAAAGTAACTAAGATAAATGACTATCGCCCTGTAGCACTCACTTCCGTCATCATGAAGTGCTTTGAGAGACTAGTCAAGGATCATATCACCTCTACCCTACCTGACACCCTAGACCCACTCCAATTTGCTTACCACCCCAATAGGTCCACAGACGACGCAATCGCAATCACACTGCACACTGCCTTAACCCATCTGGACAAGAGGAATACCTATGTAAGAATGCTGTTCATCGACTACAGCTCAGCATTTAACACCATAATACCCTCCAAACTCGTCATTAAGCTTGAGACCCTGGGTCTCGACCCCGCCCTGTGCAACTGGGTCCTGGACTTTCTGACGGGCCACCCCCCAGGTGGTGAGGGTAGGAAACAGCCCCAGTCCCCTGATAATCAACACTGGGGCCCCACAAGGGTGCGTTCTTAGCCCTCTCCTGTACTCCCTGTTTACCCATGACTGCGTGGCCATGCACGCCTCCAACTCAATCATCGAGTTTGCAGACGACACTACAGTGGTAGGCTTGATTACAAACAACAACGTGAGGGCCCTCCGAGTGTGGTGTCAAGAAAATAACCTCACACTCAACGTTAACAAAACAAAGGAGATGATCGTGGACTTCAGAAAACAGCAGAGGGAGCACCCCCCTATCCAATTAATATTGGATGTAATTTGCATGCAGCCACTTTGTTTTGAAGCACAAACACCAAGAGATTTGTTTGAAAGGTTACTGCCATTCTCATAATAATGCGGCCACTGACAACTCGTACATAGGGTCCGACCTTTTCGTTTGCGCCTCGGATATCAACACCACCCGCTGGTGGGGAGGTCCCGAGACACAAAGGGGGGAATAGTAGCCCAGACCCATGATGAGCCTCATCGAGGCCGGTGGTTGGGTCGAGACTATAGGCAACACCGTACGAGGCCTCTAGAGCATGAATCAAATCTAGTTGTAAACTCCCCTATGAGAACAGTGAGGAACAGACAGGCCACTAGACGGGGATTATCTTGGACTTGTCCACCTCCAAAACAAATGGCAACAATAATCCTTCCTTGCCACTACAAGACAACTAGTAAAATGCTCTAATCATGTATTCCTGTAGGATAACATTTCAGAATAAATCGGTAGGACAACTGGTCCCCTTGAGTACGAGTACCAATACCACAGTCAGACCAGCAACACTCAGTAAGAGGATTAGAAACCTCACAAGTTAAATTGCTATTGATTATAGCGATAGAGGAGTAGTAGTCACTCGGTGCAACACGGGGAAGGGAATCTACAGAGCACTCTTCCAATGGTCAACACACATGCCACTAATAAATAGAACCCTCCATTCAGGACGAAAGTTATTAGAAGTCATGAACCATAATCACACCACGTACGACTGGTCCAATACTTAGAGTACTTCCGTCGTGAGGTTCTTCCCCTTGACATGCGCGCTTGTGTAAGCATAAACGCACATGTACAACGGAACACCCAATTAGGATTTATGCTAGGATCACTTAAGGGTCAGAGCAAAATACCAGCCTTAGTAAAGTAAAGTTGAACATTTACTTTGAGGCCTTTGACTCTACAGATACAATACCAGTTTTCTTCCCAGAAGTCCATAGGTCATCCCTATAGACTGCCCAAAACTAGGGCCTTACAGCTGTAGACTTATCATATAGTTATCAACTTAGGATAGTGCCCTAGATATGACATTAGACAATGCCATGATAAGGTCATTTTGCCAAGACCATGGACGTATATAGAATACAGTCCAATTAGATGATTAAGGTGGCATAAATATATTTTGTTTGTTTATGCTTTCGTTCATTTTGTTTCATTTTCTTCGGCACGTAGAAACTGATAGAGCCATAAACAACTTCCCCATTCAACCATCAGTTAGTGCCACAACGCCGCTCATTTGGAACGAAATGTGATTATATATTTCATGAGTGTGTGTGTGTGCGTTGTTAACATCTGCCTAAGTTACTGCCCAGATCTTCCAGTCTGGACGACCAGACGACTGATCCGGAGCGGCGATCCCAATCCGGACATCCGCTGCCCAGCCTTGGAGCAGACTTCTTCATTCGCAGAAACCCTACCCGGGTCAACCACAACGATGGTCCACAACCAGGACAACCCACTGTCATTTTTATGTTGGTTTGCAACGTGGAGGTTAATCGCAAGATTGAACCCAACAAGTGGGGACTGTCATGACGTTGGCCTGTTGGGGAGGTTTATGACCCCCATAAATAGCTTTTCCCCTTTCCTCTCTCTACTCTATAGAGTTGACTCTTGGAAATCCCTTTGTTAACATAGAGACTCTGGTAACATCAAAAGGGTGGGGAAAGGAACCATATTTCGGTAATCCAACCAGCTGAAAATATGCGTTGGTACTTAAGGAATATGATGTCAGATCAGTTCTCATCTGAGACATTATTACTAATGATAGGATGACAAACTGTATCTTGGAAAGTCTACACATTCTAGTTATCAGATTCACATGGAGTTGTTGTGCAATTTAAATGTTTAAATATGAAACTATTTGTGGAAAGATGAAATGTAATTTTAGCTCCTAAATGAGAGAACGGTTTGTCATAGAGTGAAAACTCTGCTCAATCCAAGGCCCCACCCAAGTGAACAGACATTGGTTGTAAACTATGAAACATGCCCCTCTCTCCCACCACTATATAAGCCCCTTTACAAAAATGTAACTTTGTGTTCCGAGGACGTTAGGACGACGGTCCTCCGTTAAAAGGGCTAAGATAATGAAATTAGCATTGTGTTCAAAGTGTAGGTGACGATCGACATGCCGAAAGGATGAATTTTGACTATACCAGCCAGAATATAGCATGAGCTTAAAAGTATGGCAACTTGGTATGAACTTTGAACTCTTATCCACTCCTGAAGTGATACCTCCTAGCCGCTGTAAACGTGGGCTAGGAAAGGACGCACGACGTATCCAGTTTAACACCAGAGACATTTGACAAAGGACAAGAGATCTCTGCTGGGCAACCCAGCCTTCCATCTACGACCAATCTATCGAGGCGCAGCTCAGAGTAAATGTGTCTTGCATTTTCCTTTTCCAAATGGGCGGTTATTTAGAATGCATAAGATTCTGAATTTATGATAGCATAGCTTTCCCCTTTGTTCTCCCGTCTTCCCGCGCTTTCATTCAAGCCCAACCCCCTCTCTTTGTGTAACCAGTCGTCAAATCGGTTCCGTCCACCAGGGATGTATGATCCATTCTGTGTATGTGTAATTCTGTGTGATTATTTAGGTATTTAGTAAATAAAATAAATAATTAAACCAAATCAAACCAAATTTTGGATTGCTGATTCAACTTGTTAGCCAGGGTTCGTGAAGATATCTGAACATCGTAGAATTCTTGGTTGAGACTGAAATAAGGTGATGATTAATAATTGATTGCTACTGATGTAAAAGATTACCAGGTCTTTAAGAGTTTATTCGGAAGATAACAGCTCTATAAACATTCTATCGTGGTGCCCCCGACTTACTAGTTAATTACATTTACATGATTAGTTTAATCAGGTCATATCAATTACATAGAAATGATTTTATAGAATAGCATGTCATATCACTTAATCCGGCATAGCCAAAGACACGACAGTGGTTTCCTCCTAATACAGGATGTGAGTGGTTTCCTCCTAATACAGGACGTGTATGGTGTTTCCATTTCTGACACAGAGATGCATCAGCAGGATGAGAGACACTCGGGCGTCAATAACGTTTCTAGCCATATGTAACTATAGCTTCCGTCCCTCTCCCCTACTTGGGCTCGGCTCATAGACAACTGTTACACTCATCGCCCTTTTCACCTCCTTTTCTCTACACTACGCCACAGGAGTCAATCTAAGTAGTGGTTGGGTTTGTATGTGTTTGTAGCGTGGTTCGTTCTGCGTTGTGTAATTTGATGAGGCCTCACAACTGGAGGTCTGCTTGTTGGATTTTTATTTGTCTTGCGCACGAAGAGACAACACACAGTATGTTAGCCCTTGGCGCAGTCACAGCTCTCAGGCACCTGCGCGAGCACATGGAAACTCACTCAAACAAGTACCCAGAAGTTACAATAGGTACCCTAGCTAGCGAGCTCAGTAAAACTTGTTAACATAAATATTTACATTGTACATATTGTAACAAAACTTATGGTTGCATAATAGCACATTGTGTAACATTACCATGGTTTTATATTGAAAAATAGCGGAGCCAAGGACAACATACCTCGCTAGCTGAAGGTCAGGCAAGAGAGAACAATAGGAGGCTACATAAACACAGATAACCCACGATGGACCAAACCAAAAAATACAAAACTTTTACAATCAAGTGCGTTTGCAATATAGATAAGAAAAAGTGTTTGCACACAAAAAAATAACATTAGCTATGCAGCTGTAATTAAATAAAAAAACACAGAATTATTATTATTATCAAATGATTAACATCCCCTCTTGACCTGGCCTATTTGAACTGGTCCTTGTGTGCAACTTGGTGCATAATCTAGGGGAACAACATCACACTGCACCATTCACATCTAGGGCAGATATTCCATTAGGGGTTATTCCTTTTAACCAGAGGGAAATGTTGGGTATATGGAGAGATGTTAATTGGTATAAGGTGATTATTGGTGCTAATTTGAGTGAGAATGTTGAGTATCCTGTGAGAGTACCTAGTTCTGCAGTACCTTCCTTCATTTGAGATTACCCAATGACACTAATCAGCGACCACCTTACCTAGTTATTACACATGCCCCTGTTGGGTGGTTATGTTTTAATTGGTCACTCTCGGGAATTTGTCTCAACTGCACCAGGACACATTTGTAGGACAGAGTAAGTGTGATCAGACAACAGACCTACCTATCTGCCTGTGACGGTACTAAGGTTGCGGAATGTTTAATGTCTGTTGAATTGATTCTCAGTAATGGCACTAGGACTATTTTGTATGCCAAAACCTTCGGTAATATCATAAATAATGGTATGATAGCTCCTAATAGGACTTACTTTATCTAAGGATCCTATGCCTATTCCTGGTTACAAAAGTTGTGTCAAGGGTCGTGTTGTTAATTAAGGGTGTTATTTGGGATACGTCGTACCCCACATTCTGTGAATTCTCCTTTTTCACACCGTCATAAACGTGTGATTAAAGAAACGGAGAGATTCTTTGCGATTGCGTTTCCTCTTATGGTATTTCTAAAATAACACAGGAAGTTATTAATATGAGTTGGTTGCCTTTCGGGACTGTGGCAATCTAAAATTGTTTGGCCCTTGATTATCTTCTGTCCGCACAAGGGAGTACATGTGCTGTTATTGGTGCTGAATGCTGTACTTACATTCCTGATCATTCTGAGGAAATAACTGACCTAATCCAAAAGATCAGGGGCCACTAAATATCATGATTACAATCTAGATGATTTAGACTTAGTCAAGTGGTTGTCTTCCACATTCGGTACATGGGGATGTTTTTTGGTGAGCACGATACTTCCAATAGTGGGAGTTGTGGTTATTTTTCTTATCCTCATCCAGGTTATCAAGTGTGCTATTGCCCGATGTTTGTCTGCTAAAATCCGACGGTTACGGGATAGGGGATATCATAAGATTCATCAACCGTCCTTATGGAGATGGGTGTCAGTGGTGTGGATCATAAGGGTCTTCATCATCACACCAAGCCTCATGATTGTGGTCAATGTGCCCGTGGTAACTGTCCTCGTTGCTGTGGTAGTGACATGGTAGTGAACCATGTTCTCTCAGATGTGGTATCACACTTGTTAAGACCTCTTTGATATAACTTTCTGTGAAATCTATTTCTTATTCTTATTGTAGCGACAAGTAAAATATGCCCTTTGTGTTTTATAGAAATGCAAGGTGTTTAATGTGATTGATTTTATGCTTACTGCTAATGTTTTTTATACTGTCTATTTATTCGTGTTTTCTATTGTTTTCTAAAAATACATTTTAAGTATATTTATTTTTAAAGTGGTCTAGGGGGGAGTATTAGAATATGTTTGAAGATAAATACACAACGCAGAGGATGAGAGGACGAGAGTACTAATAACTAAATATAGTACTAATGGCCAGTCAATGTAAATAGGAGTTATTGAACATTTGATTTGTCCAACCCCTCACAATGTCTTTATCAAGCAATCAAATGTGTTTTATAAAGCCCTTTTTACATCAGCTGATGTCACAAAGTGCTTTACAGAAACCCAGCCTAAAACCCCAAACAGCAAGCTATACAGAGCCAAAAGCACAGTGGCTAGGAAATACTCTTTCCACATCCCATTTGCTGAAAGCAACCTCTTCAGGTCTCAGTCTCCCCTCTGATCCTCCAGCCTAACAGTGGTCTTCTGTTGAAGACAGGGGCGGCAGGTAGCCTAGTGGTTAGAGCATTGGGCCAGTAACCGAAAGGTTGCTAGATTGAATCCCTGAGCTGACAAGGTACAAATCTGTCGTTCTCCCCCTGAACAAGGCAGTTAACCCACTGTTCCCAGGCCGTCATGATAAATAAGAATTTGTTCTTAACTGACTTACCTAGTCAAATAAACATCCACCAGGGCCAGACTGGCAATGCAATGTAGGAGCGTCTCTTCTTTCTCCCTGGCAGACATATAACTCTGGAACGCCTGTCTGGAGCGCTCCGTTTTCTCCACCTGCATCACATTCAGTATTCGATTCAATATTCTATGCTGAAGAAAACTCTTACAGTCCCACTCCTGAACACTAACTCACAGCCCTCTCTATCTCTTGAAACAAATAGCCTGTCCCTGACTCCCTGCCCCTGCACAGGGCAGAGGCGGGGGATGCGTCCTCACTGTTTACTCTGTTTGCACCTCTGGAGCACTCCAGCTACAGTATATAACACTGTCATAGATCCGTCTCCCCTTACAGCCCTGTTTGAAGTACTGCCCATAGGTACCCCCCTGCCAAGAATTCAGTCGGACACAACTCTTTTAGCTTGACGGCTAGTACTCCAGAACTGGAAGATGGCAGTTGTTGGGTGGGAGATGTGTTACGCTCTCTGATATTATAATTCTTTTAATTCAATACATGTGGGAACCCCAAACTGTTTAATGAGGCTTCGGTTCCATTCCGGTCTTACTTTGAACAGTCCATCCTCTGATGGCATTCTTATTAAAACAAAAATAAGTCTGTATTTGACACCCCTGTGACTTAAGGGTTGGATGAGCATTTCTTTTTTTTCATTTCTTTTGTGGTTATTTTTTGGGGGGACATTAAGGTTGATGTGCCTATTGATTCTTATTGAATGTGACTTGCGGATGCCTTGTTCATCTTGCCTTGTCAGAGACTAATGTGAGCTTATTTTGTTTACACTTACATAAAAAATTACAGATGGTATCTAACTGAGCATTGAAGACGGCACCTCTACAGATGGTATCTAACTGAGCATTGAAGACGGCACCTCTACAGATGGTATCTAGCTGAGCATTGCAGACATCACCTCTACAGATGGTATCTAACTGAGCATTGCAGACATCACCTCTACAGATGGTATCTAACTGAGCATTGAAGACATCACCTCTACAGATGGTATCTAACTGAGCATTGCAGACAGCACCTCTACAGATGGTATCTAACTGAGCATTGAAGACATCACCTCTACAGATGGTATCTAGCTTAGCATTGAAGACGGCACCTCTACAGATGGTATCTAACTGAGCATTGCAGACGACACCTCTACAGATGGTATCTAGCTGAGCATTGATGACATCACCCCTACAGATGGTATCTAACTGAGCATTGAAGACATCACCTCTACAGATGGTATCTAACTGAGCATTGCATTCTTTCAAGATGCAGAAAAAAATCTATCCTATTTCTCCACTCCTGTTCCAGAGTCATAATGTTGCCTACATTTGGTGTATCATTTTACTGCAAGAAATGCTTAATTCTGCAGGAGTTAATTATACTTTTTAAAAATTATTTTAGCCTAGTTAATATTAAGATTATGTGAGAGGTTATCAGTGGCAAACTCAAAACACAACACAACACTAAACAATACATGAATTGCATTATAACGGTGACAAACGGTGCCCACAAACTGTTAGGGTCTACATAAAGCTGTCCCAACAGAAGGGCTTTCTTTTCAGCACCATGGAGTGAATCCTTACCACTGCTACACCTGGCTATCAGCAGAGCCTTGTCTTGCAGTGAAACAGTTCATTCAGCCTCATTTACTGCCTTTCAAAAAAACAGCTGATATGGCTGACTTGCTTAAACAAGTGGTAGATAAGAGGCAATACTTAATTTCGATTAAGGCATTAATGAGCGAGCTATGATGGACGTAGTCAATATAAACATTTGTTCAGCACTTTTGTAATATACAGCAACAGAATTCCGAACATGGGACATTCTTACAGTATTCTCCCTGTACACCAAGTCAGAACCGTAGTAAAAATTTACGGGGGCATATAAGCAGACAATGAAAGCTCTTACAATATTCAACAATTACATTTCTCTAAAACAGGCTATAGGCTACATGTCCACCACCAAGCTCAGAACAGTTGGCTAAATTCTGAGGGGGAAAGGGACCAAATTATTAGGGTGAAGCACATGGGATAGTAACAGCTTACTACACAACATACACTTCGTATTACTTTCTTAGCTACAGTATACATATCTCCCTGGCAAATCACTTCATTTATGCAGCAGCATACAAGACATGATTGGACTCACCTTGAGGCGTGGCGGTCCTTCTTGTGGGTACATTTTCATCAAAGTCTGGCTTTCTCTAGATTTATGGTGCTTTCAAGACAACTGGGAAAACAAGGTTGAATCATGACGTCAGTGATCTTCAGGTCAGAGCTCTAGAAAGAGGCCCGAGTTCCTGACTTGGAATTCCAAACTGGATGACCGTTCAAAACATATTTTCCCAGTCGATGCTCGTTTTTTCAGAGTTCCCAGTTGTCTTGAATGCACTGAAGTCTGAGATTTCCCAGTTTATAGTTTCCAGTTGTTTTGAACTCAGCAGAAGTCATGCTGGATTTGAAACCAATGTATTGAGCCTTTTCTGGCCCATGGTGTTTCGTGTAAATCCTTTTAAGCTTGGAAAATAGATATTTTCAGATAGATGTTTTAAACCCAGACCACACACCCTCTCCACCGAATAGCAAAAAGGGGAAGCAAAATAATGATTGCTTTGCAACACTTGCAGTGAGCCATTGATTCCTTCCAAACCACTCATTGTTGAATTTATGATTTCCGACTTGTTGTGTTTATGTCCAATTGCCGATGAGCACCGATACATTTAATCAATAATTTCTCTTCATATGACAAGGATTGAAAAGGGTTTGCCAGTAGATTGTCGACGTCATTCATGATGACAACTGCTTTTCTAGCTTGCTAACTGAGATTTGTAAGTATGATGTTGACAAGATCAGTCCAATCAAAGCTGTGGTAGATATAATGTGATTTGACGTCATTTTATCTGTGGCCAATGACCTTGAGCCTTCTTGGATGTGCACTTCTAATGTAAATCTATGGCATCACCCAAGGGGGCTTGAACTGCCTAGCTCTCCCTGTAGATTTTGCGGTGACGTAATGTCCCCATGAGTGACAGAACACTGAGCCAATCAGGGCGCAACTAGAGAAGACACCATGCTTTTATGCAGCTTTATTAACTGTTTTCTAACTGATGTGACATGAATGAATAACAAAATAACACATTTTTAGCTAAACAGGTGGAGCTCAAAACAGGTGAGTCTCTGCCTGCCCTGAATGACGGGGGGACATTCCCCAAAACATGCAGGGACATATTTACTTCTGACAACAGGCATAGCTTGAAACGTTTGAATAATGTTTAACTGCAGATTCATTTTAATCACAGCAATACGTCCTAACAAAGGGAGTCAAATCAAATTTTATTTGTCACATACACATGGTTAGCAGATGTTAATGCGAGTGTAGCGAAATGCTTGTGCTTCTAGTTCCAACAGTGCAGTAATATCTAACAAATTCACAACGACTACCTTATACACACAAATTTTAAGGGATGAATAAGAATATGTACATATAAATATATGGATGAGCGATGGCTGACCGGCATAGGCAAGATGCAGTAGATGGTATAGAATACAGTATATACATATGAGATGAGTAATGTTGGATATGTAAAATATATAAAGTGGCGTTATTTAAAGTGACTAGTGATACCTTTATTAAATCCATTTATTAAAGTGGCCAGAGATTTGAGTCAGTATGTTGGCAGCAGCCTCTATGTTAGTGATGGCTGTTTAACTCTTTAGGCATCATCAGCAGTGGTGACGGTTTTGGAGAGTCTGGCATGCCCAAAGTAAAATGCCTGCCACTCAGGCCCAGACATTAGGATATGCACATAATTAGTAGGATAGGAAACACTCTGAAGTTTCTAAAACTGTTAAAATAATGTCTATGAGTATAACAGAAGTGATATAGCAGGCGAAAACCAGAGGAATTTCTGTCCAGATCATTTTTGTTGTTGTGACATTTCCTCTGTTTGATAGACTTCCTATTGAAATCCATTTATAATAGCTCCCGGATTGCAATACCTATGGCTTCCACTAGATGTCAACAGTCTCTAGACAGTGTTTGGAGGCTTTAGCACGGAACAGAACCATACAGAAGAAGAAATAGTGGAGGAACCATGGATGTCAATAAGTTTTCCTGGGCACGAGAACGTGAGCGCGCCCCACTTTATTTTCCTTTTATATCGTTTAGGATATCATCTGTGTAAAATATAATCGCTAATATTCATGAAAGGATACCTAAGGATGCATTATAAATGTTTGATTTGTTTGGGCAAAGTTGATAGGTACAATTTGAACGCTTTCTCTTCACTGTACATGGGCGACTTGACGGTGGATTTTCTGAACATAACGCGCCAACCAAACTGAGATTTATGGATATAATAAATGACTTTTTCTAACAAAAGAACCATTGGATGTCTTCCTTGGACACTTGGGATGCCCTCAGCAGAAGTTCTTCGAAAGGTATCGATGTCCTCAGGCACCCCATAGTGCCGGAAGACGTGGAACAGGGCCTCCGCAGTCTGTAGGGCCGTAGGGAGACCGGGCAAAGGAAGGAGGCGGCAAGACTTAGAAAACCGATCCACAACGACCAGGATCGTGGTGTTTCCCTGTGACGGTGGAAGATCCGTCAGGAAATCAAATCAAATCAAATCAAATTTATTTATAAAGCCCCCCTTACATCAGCTGATGTCACAGAGTGCTGTACAGAAACCCAGCCTAAAACCCCAAACAGCAAGCAATGCAGGTGTAAAAGCAGGTGTAAAAGCACGGTGGCTAGGAAAAACTCCCTAGAAGGCCAAAACCTAGGAAGAAACCTAGAGAGGAACCAGGCTGTGAGGGGTGGCCAGTCCTCTTCTGGCTGTGCCGGGTGCAGATTATAACAGAACATGGACAAGATTTTAAAATGTTCATAAAACAGGCAGAACAGTTGTAACTGGAGAAGCAGCACGGCCAGGTGGACTCGGGACATCCGGGTAGGCCTTGAGGAATGGTCCTAATGCTCAGGTCCTCCGAGAGAGAGAGAGAGAGAGAGAGAGAGAGAGAGAGAGAGAGAGAGAGAGAGAGAGAGAGAGAAGAAGAAAAAAAAGAAAGAGAGAGATAATTAGAGCGAGCATACTTAAATTCGCACAGGACACCAGATAAGAGAAGAAATACTCCAGATATAACAGACGGACCCTAGCACCCCGACACATAAACTACTGCAGCATAAATACTGGGGGTGAGACAGGAGGGGTCGGGAGACACTGTGGCCCGTCCGACGAAACCCGGACAGGGCCAAACAGGCAGGATATAACCCCACCCACTCTGCCGAAGCACAGCCCCACACCACTAGAGGGATATCTTCAACCACCAACTTACCATCCTGAGACAAGGCCGAGTATAGCCCACAAGATCTCCGCCACGGCACCAGAAGCCAGTGACTCAGCCCCTGTAATAGGGTTAGAGGCAGAGAATCCCAGTGGAGGGAACCGGCCAGGCAAAAGACAGCAAGGGTGGTTCGTTGCTCCAGTGCCTTTCCGTTCACCTTCACACTCCTGGGCCAGACTACACTCCAGTCATAAGACCTACTGAAGAGATGAGTCTTCAATAAAGACTTAAAGGTTGAGACCGAGTCTGCGTCTCTCACATGGATAGGCAGACTATTCCATAAAAATGGAGCTCTATAGGAAAAAGCCCTGCCTCCAGCTGTTTGCTTAGAAATTTTAGGGACAGTAAGGAGGCCTGCGTCTTGTGACCGTAGCGTACGTGTAGGTATGTACGGCAGGACCAAATCAGAAAGATAGGTAGGAGCAAGCCCATGTAATGCTTTGTAGGTTAGCAGTAAAACCTTGAAATCAGCCCTTGCCTTAACAGGAAGCCAGTGTAGAGAGGCTAGTACTGGAGTAATATGATCAAATTTTGGGGTTCTAGTCAAGATTCTAGCAGCCGTGTTAAGCACTAACTGAAGTTTATTTAGTGCTTTATCCGGATAGCCGGAAAATAAAGCATTGCAGTAGTCTAACCTAGAAGTTACAAATGCATGGATTAACTTTTCTGCATCATTTTTGGACAGAAAGTTTCTAATTTTTACAATGTTACGTAAATGGAAAAAGCTGTCCTTGAAACAGTCTTGATATGTTCGTCAAAAGAGAGATCAGGGTCCAGAGTAACGCCGAGGTCCTTCACAGTTTTATTTGAGACGACTGTACAACCATCAAGATTAATTGTCAGATTCAACAGAAGATCTCTTTGTTTCTTGGGACCTAGGACTAGCATCTCTGTTTTATCAGAGTTTAAAAGTAGAAAATTTTCTGCCATCCACTTCCTTATGTCTGAAACACAGGCTTCAAGGGAGGGCAATTTTGGGGCTTCACCATGTTTCATCGAAATGTACAGCTGTGTGTCATCCGCATAGCAGTGAAAGTTAACATTATGTTTCCGAATGACATCACCAAGTGGTAAAATATATAGTGAAAACAATAGTGGTCCCAAAACAGAGCCTTGAGGAACACCGAAATTTACAGTTGATTTGTCAGAGGACAAACCATCCACAGAGACAAACTGATATCTTTCCGACAGATAAGATCTAAACCAGGCCAAAACTTGTCCATGTAGACCAATTTGGGTTTCAATCTCTCCAAAAGAATGTGGTGATCGATGGTATCAAAAGCAGCACTAAGGTCTAGGAGCATGAGTACAGTTGCAGAGCCTCGGTCTGACGCCATTAAAAGGTCATTTACCACCTTCACAAGTGCAGTCTCAGTGCTATGATGGGGTCTAAAACCAGACTGAAGCGTTTCGTATACATTGTTTGTCTTCAGGAAGGCAGTGAGTTGCTGCGCAACAGCTTTTTCTAAAATTTTTGAGAGGAATGGAAGATTCGATATAGGCCGATAGTTTTTATATTTTCTGGGTCAAGGTTTGGCTTTTTTAAGAGAGGCTTTATTACTGCCACTTTTAGTGAGTTTGGTACACATCCGGTAGATAGAGAGCTGTTTATTATGTTCAACATAGGAGGGCCAAGCACAGGAAGCAGCTCTTTCAGTAGTTTAGTTGGAATAGGGTCCAGTATGCAGCTTGAAGGTTTAGAGGCCATGATTATTTTCATCAATGTGTCAAGAGATATGGTACTAAAAACTTGAGTGTCTCTCTTGATTTTATGTCCTGGCAAAGTTGTGTGGACTCAGGACAACTGAGCTTTGGAGGAATACGCAGATTTAAAGAGGAGTCCGTAATTTGCTTTCTAATGATCATGATCTTTTCCTCAAAGAAGTTCATGAATGAATCACTGCTAAAGTGAAAGCCATCCTCTCTTGGGGAATGCTGCTTTTTAGTTAGCTTTGTGACAGTATCAAAAAGAAACTTTGGATTATTCTTATTTTCCTCAATTAACTTGGAAAAATAGGATGATCGAGCAGCAGTGAGGGCTCTTCGATACTGCACGGTACTGTCTTTCCAAGCTAGTCGGAAGACTTCCAGTTTGGTGTGGCGCCATTTCCGTTCCAATTTTCTGGTAACTTGCTTCAGAGCTCGGGTATTTTCTGTATACCAGGGAGCTAGTTTTTGGCAAATGTTTTTGTTTTTAGGGTGCAACTGCATCTAGGGTATTGCGCAAGGTTACATTGAGTTCCTCAGTTAGGTGGTTAACTGATTTTTGTACTCTGACGTCCTTGGGTAGGTGGAAGGATTCTGGAAGGGCATCTAGGAATCTTTGGGATGTCTGAGAATTTATAGCACGACTTTTGATGATCCTTGGTTGGGGTCTGAGCAGATTATCTGTTGCGATTTCAAACGTAATAAAATGGTGGTCCGATAGTCCAGGATTATGAGGAAAAACATTAAGATCCACAACATTTATTCCACGGGACAAAACTAGGTCCAGAGTATGACTGTGGCAGTGAGTAGGTCCGAGACATGTTGAACAAAACCGACAGAGTCGATGATGGCTCCAAAAGCCTTTTGGAGTGGGTCTGTGGACTTTTCCATGTGAATATTAAAGTCACCAAAAATTAGAATATTGTCTGCCATGACTACAAGGTCCGATAGGAATTCAGGAACTCAGTGAGGAATGTTGTATATGGCCCAGGAGGCCTGTAAACAGTAGCTATAAAAAGTGATTGAGTAGGCTGCATAGATTTCATGACTAGAAGCTCAAAAGACGAAAACGTCGTTTTTGTTTTTTGTAAATAGAAATTTGCTATTGTAAATGTTAGCAACACCTCCGCCTTTGCGGGATGCGCGGGATATGGTCACTAGTGTAACCAGGAGGTGAGGCCTCATTTAACACAATAAATTCATCAGGCTTAAGCCATGTTTCAGTCAGGCCAATCACATCAAGATTATGATCAGTGATTAGTTCATTGACTAGAACTGCCTTGGAAGTGAGGGATCTAACATTGAGTAGCCCCATTTTGAGATGTGAGGTATCACAATCTCTTTCAATAATGGCAGCAATGGAGGAGGTCTTTATTCTAGTGAGATTGCTAAAGGCGAACACCGCCATGTTTAGTTTTGCCCAACCTAGGTCGAGGCACAGACACAGTCTCAATAGAGATAGCTGAGCTGACTACACTAACTGTGCTAGTGGCAGACTCCACTAAGCTGGCAGGCTGGCTAACAGCCTGCTGCCTGGCCTGCACCCTATCTCATTGTGAAGCTAGAGGAGTTAGAGCCCTGTCTATGTTCGTCGATAAGATGAGAGCACCCCTCCAGCTAGGATGGAGTCCGTCACTCCTCAACAGGCCAGGCTTGGTCCTGTTTGTGGGTGAGTCCCAGAAAGAGGGCCAATTATCTACAAATTCTATCTTTGTGTGGGGCAGAAAACAGTTTTCAACCAGCGATTGAGTTGTGAGACTCTGCTGTAGAGCTCATCACTCCCCCTAACTGGGAGGGGGCCAGAGACAATTACTCGATGCCGACACATCTTTCTAGCTGATTTACACGCTGAAGCTATGTTGCGCTTTGTGACCTCTGACTGTTTCATCCTAACATCGTTGGTGCCGACGTGGATAACAATATCTCTATACTCTCTACACTCGCCAGATTTAGCCTTAGCCAGCACCATCTTCAGGTTAGCCTTAACGTCGGTAGCCCTGCCCCTGGTAAACAGTGTATGATCGCTGGGTGATTCGCTTCAAGTCTAATACTGCGAGTAATGGAGTCGCCAATGACTAGAGTTTTCAATTTGTCAGTGCTAATGGTGGGAGGCCTCGGCATCTCAGACCCGTGAACGGGAGGAGTAGAGACCAGAGAAGGCTCGGCCTCTGACTCCGACCCGCTGCTTAATGGGGAAAACCGGTTGAAAGTTTCTGTCGGCTGAATGAGCGACACCGGTTGAGCATTGCTCCAGCATTTCCTTCCAGAAGCCGTGAGAAAATTGTCCGGCTGCGGGGACTGTGCGAGGATTTCTACGACTATCTGTACTTACTGGTGGCACAGACGCTGTTTCATCCTTTCCTACACTTACATTTCCCTTGCCTAACGATTGCGTCTGAAGCTGGGCTTGCAGCACAGCTATCCTCGCCTTAAGCCGACCGTTCTCCTGTATGTTATGAGTACAGCGACTGCAATTAGAAGGCATGATGTTAATGTTACTACTTAGCTTCGGTTGGTGGAGGTCCTGACGAAACACGTCCAGATAAAGCGTCCGGAGTGAAAAAGTTGAATGAAAAAATAAACGGTAATTACAAAGTAAAAACCGTAAAACTGTCAGGTAGCAAAGTTAGGTTAGCAACAAAACGCACAGCAGCACGTAAACAAGTCTACTAGTTGTGACCGGAAATGAAAGTTGTGATGCTCAAACAAAAGGTGTGACCATGGGCGTGGTGGAACGGGTAGGGGTTGTAATTTCCCTCTGGGCAGGTGCCTAGGCGCCTTGCACTGGGCACACACCGAGCAGGAGGAAACATAAACCCTCACGTCCTTAGCTAAGGTGGGCCACCAGTACTTCCCACTAAGGCAGCGCACTGTCCAACCAAAGCCAGGATGACCAGAGGAGGGTGACATGTGGGCCCAATAGATCAGACGGTCGCGGACAGCAGACGGAACGTACAGACGCCCAGCTGGACACTGAATGGGAGTGGGCTCTGTACGTAGCGCCTGCTCTATGTCCACGTCCAGCTCTCACACCACCGGTGCCACCAGGCAAGAGGTTGGAAGTATGGGAGTGGGATCTATGGCCCGCTCCTCTGTGTCATACATCCGGGACAGTGCGTCTGCCTTAGCGTTCTGGGAACCTGGTCTGTAGGAAAGGGTGAAAACAAAACGGGTGAAAAACATGGCCCACCTTGCCTGGCGAGGGTTCAGTCTCCTCGCTGCCCGGATGGACTCCAGATTACGGTGGTCAGTCCAGATGAGGAAAGGGTGTTTCGCCCCCTCAAGCCAGTGTCTCCACGCCTTCAGAGCCTTTACGACGGCCAACAACTCCCTGTCCCCCACATCATAGTTTCGCTCCGCCGAGCTGAGATTCTTCGAAAAGAAGGCACAGGGGCAGAGTTTTGGTGCCGTACCCGAGCGCTGAGACAGCACAGCTCCTATCCCAGCCTCGGTCGCGTCCACCTCAACTATGAATGCTCCCATTCATAGTTGGCTCCCAGCATGGGAGCCAAGGTAAACAGAGCCTTCAGATGACTAAAAGACCTGTCCGCCTCAGCTGACCACTGCAGTCACACCGGCCCCCCCTTCAGCAGTGAAGTAATAGGAGCCGCTACCTGACCAAAGCCCCGGATAAACCTCCGGCTGTAGTTGGCAAACCCTAAGAACCGCTGCACTTCCTTTACCGTGGTTGGAGTCGGCCAAATACGCACGGCTGAAATGCGGTCATTCTCCATCTCCACCCCTGACGTGGAAATGCGGTACCCTAGGAACGAGACGGACTGCTGGAAGAACAGACATTTCTCAGCCTTGACGTACAGGTCACGCTCCAACAGTCTACCCAGCACCTTGTGCACCAGGGACACATGCTCGGCGCATGTAGCGGAGTATATCAGAATGTCGTCGATATACACCACTACACCCTGCCCGTGCAGGTCCCGGAAAATCTTGTCTACAAATGCCTGGAAGACTGATGGAGCATTCATCAACCCGTACAGCATGACGAGGTACTGGTAGTGCCCTGAGGTGGTACTAAATGCTGTCTTCCACTCGTTCTCCTCCCGGAAACGCACCAGATTGTACGCGCTCCTGAGATCCAATTTAGTGAAGAAGTGCGCCCCGTGCATTGACTCGATTGCACTGGCTATGAGAGGCAGCGGGTAGCTGTACCTCACAGTGATCTGATTTATACCTGGATTGTCAATACACGAGCGCAGACCTCCATCCTTCTTCTTCACAAAAAATAAACTTGAGGAGGCAGGTGAAGTGGAGCGCCGAATGTATCCCTGTCCCAGAGATTCGGAAACATATGTCTCCATAGCTGCCGTCTCCTCATGTGACAGAGGATACAAGTGACTCCTGGGAAGTGCTGCGTCTACCAGGAGATTTATCGCACAATCCCCCCGTGGTAATTGAGTCACCTTCTTTTTACAGAAGGCGAGAGACAAATCGGCATTTTCTGAGAGGAAGTGCACGGTGGAGACCTGGTCGGGACTCTCCACCGTAATTGCACCGATGGAAACACCTACACACCTCCCCGAGCACTTTCGTGACCATCCTTTTAGAGCCCTCTGTTGCGACAAAATAGTGGGGTCATGATAGGCCAACCAGGGTAGGCCCAGCAACACGGGAAATTCAGGAGAATCAATAAGGTAGAGACTAATCTTCTCCTCATGGCCCCCCTGCGTCACCATACTTAGTGGAGCGGTAACTTCCCTAATCAGCCCTGACCCTAATGGTCGACTATCGAAGGCGTGCACAGGGAAGGGCATATCAACAGACACAATGGGGATCCCTAAACTATGGGCAAATGAAGGGTCAATAAAGTTCCAAGCTGCACCTGAATCAACGAGCGCCTTATGCTGGGAACGCGGGGAAAACTCAGCGGGGAAAACTCAGGAAAATCTATAAACAAAAACATGAGGGCAACAGGGGGCTCTGGGCGAGTCTGGTGCCTACTCACCTGGGATGACACGATAGTGCCGTGCCTGCTGCCTTGACTCCCTGAGGTACCCCCCCAGCACCGACCAGCAGTGTGCCCTCTGCGGCCATATAAAGTGCAGGGAGTGGTCCCTCCTCCGGCCCCCCTAAGCGCAGTCTCTTCTAGCTCCATAGGTGTTGGATCAGAGGTGTTGGGGGATGGAACTAACAGGCCCTGATCCGGACGTCCACGGGTGGCCAGCAGGGTATCCAGCCTGATGGACATATCCACCAGCTGGTCGAAGGATAGGGTGGTGTCCCTGCAGGACAGCTCCCTTCGGACATCCTCGCGCAGACTGCATCTGTAATGGTCGATCAGGGCTCTGTCATTCCATCCCGCTCCGGCGGCCAGGGTGCGGAACTCCAGAGAAAAGTCCTGTGCGCTCCTCGTCCCCTGGCTGAGGTGGAACAGGGTGAACTCCTCATAATGGTCCAACGCCGCTCCGTCCTCCCCCCATACGGCGTTGGCCCACTCCAGGGCTTTCCCGGATAAGCAGGAGACGAGGGCGGACACGCTCTCGCGTCCAGAGGGAGCCGGGTGAACGGTCGCCAGGTAGAGCTCTAGTTGGAGTAAGAACCCCTGGCACCCGGCAGCCGTTCCATCATATGCCCTCGGGAGCGCGAGCCGAATCCCACTGGGTCCAGGTGAAGGAAGGGTGAACAGCTGTGTGGGTTGTGGAGTGGGGGATTGTGAAGAAGGATGAGGTGCTGGCAAGCCTCCTCTCTCCCATTGCTCTATACTCTTCAGCACGCAATCCATGGCGGTGCCGAGACGCTGTATCATGGACGCGTGCTCCTGAAGACGCTCCTCGACTGGATGAGGTTGGTGTGCTCCTGCTGACTCCATTTGTGGTGATTGATTCTGTCAAGATCCGCGTGTAGCTGGTGCAAAAATAGTCAGGCGCAGGAGAACAGGACTGAGTGAGCAAATACACTTTACTCAAATAACCAGCAATCACAAACGCTAACCGCGTAATACATAAACTCATTGCCAAACGCAAACAAACGAGGCAGAATGAAAATAAAGCACCAGCCGGTACGACAACGGCTGAACAATAAACAAACAATCAATCACAAAGACATGGGGGGAACAGCGGGTTAAATAAGGAACAAGTAATTAAGTGATTGGTTGGAAACCAGGTGTGTGTGATGAAGACAAAACAAACTGAAAAATGATCGGTGGTTGCTAGAAGACCGGTGACGTCGACCACCGAAACCCTCCCGAACAAGGAGAGGGACTGACTTTGGTGGAAGTTGTGACAACCATGCTCATATAGTTTGCTACTACTGAATAGCTTTTTTATGCTATTTGAGAATGCAGTATGTTAAGAGCTGTCCTTGCCACTGTTATTCAATGCATTTCTATTGGCTAATAGCAGTAAAGCCAAATGTTTCATCCCCAAAATAATTCTCCCAATATTATTATTTTTTTTATTAAAAAATCCTTGGTATGACCATCTTAAAACAATTCCATGTGTTGGCTTAGATTACAACGCCAGTTAGCTCTTTGGGGAGTTGTGCTCTTAAAGAAAAACTCTATAGAAATGAATGCGTGATCAGAATTATGGATTGACCCTATTGTACATCTCCTGACCAGACTAACAAGGTGTAAAGAGGAAAAAGTCTAACCTCGAATATGAACCATGAGGGTAGTCTAACCTCCAATATGAACCATGAGGGTTAGAGAACAATGAGACAGTAGTCTAACCTCCAGTATGAACCATGAGGGTTAGAGAACAATGAGACAGTAGTCTTACCTCCAGTATGAACCATGAGGGTTAGAGAACAATGAGACAGTAGTCTAACCTCCAGTATGAACCATGAGGGTTAGAGAACAATGAGACAGTAGTCTAACCTCCAGTATGAACCATGAGGGTTAGAGAACAATGAGACAGTAGTCTAACCTCCAATATGAACCATGAGGGTTAGAGAACAATGAGACAGTAGTCTAACCTCCAGTATGAACCATGAGGGTTAGAGAACAATGAGACAGTAGTCTAACCTCCAGTATGAACCATGAGGGTTAGAGAACAATGAGACAGTAGTCTAACCTCCAATATGAACCATGAGGGTTAGAGAACAATGAGACAGTAGTCTTACCTCCAGTATGAACCATGAGGGTTAGAGAACAATGAGACAGTAGTCTAACCTCCAATATGAACCATGAGGGTTAGAGAACAATGAGACAGTAGTCTTACCTCCAGTATGAACCATGAGGGTTAGAGAACAATGAGACAGTAGTCTAACCTCCAATATGAACCATGAGGGTTAGAGAACAATGAGACAGTAGTCTAACCTCCAGTATGAACCATGAGGGTTAGACAACAATGAGACAGTAGTCTAACCTCCAATATGAACCATGAGGGTTAGAGAACAATGAGACAGTAGTCTAACCTCCAATATGAACCATGAGGGTTAGACAACAATAGACAACTCTCTACTGCTACTCTCTGTTCATCATATATGCATAGTCACTTTAACCATAACTACATGTACATATACTACCTCAATCAGCCTGACTAACCGGTGTCTGTATATAGCCTCTCTACTGCTACTCTCTGTTCATCATATATGCATAGTCACTTTAACCATAACTACATGTGCATATACTACCTCAATCAGCCTGACTAACCGGTGTCTGTATGTAGCCTCTCTACTGCTACTCTCTGTTCATCATATATGCATAGTCACTTTAACCATAACTACATGTACATACTACCTCAATCAGCCTGACTAACCGGTGTCTGTATGTAGCCTCGCTACTGTTATTTTTCACTGTCTTTTTACTGGTGTTTTTATTTCTTTACTTACCTTTTGTTCAACTAATACCTTTTTTGCACTATTGGTTAGAGCCTGTAAGTCAGCATTTCACTGTAAGGTCTTCACCTGTTGTATTCAGCATTTCACTGTAAGTTCTACACCTGTTGTATTCGGCTCACGTGACAAATACACTTTGAATTGATTTGTCTATTGCTATAAGGGGTGAAAGCAGATGTAATTTCTTATGCAATAGCCTAGAGTTTTTTTTTGGCATGTTGTATTCATTGTCTTACCAGTGCAGCGTACCCCCACTATATATGGAACAGGTGTTGTTCTAATTTCCTTAATTTTGTGGCTAGAGACAAATACTTTCTGTGGCACACATCAGAGTAAAATACTTTCTATAGAACAAACTTCACATCAGGATAGGCAACCGAAATGAATAATGAATGTATGTGTGTTATATTAAACATCGAAGAGGGAGTAAAACGTAGGCGAGCAATAAACATTTCAGAACAACTACTAGTCGAATAAAGACATGGGAGAGATTACGAATTTTGGCAAAGAGATGTATTTATAGACCAATACACTTGAAACAAATAGCCAAACCGAAAACTGCAGACATTACTAATGCCTCCCCCTGCGATCAAAACCGACATAAAAAAAAAAACTAAATGAAACGCAGCCTAACGTGATCAGAAGTCTCAACTAGAAAACAAGTCGCAGCAATGAAGAATTGAGTGGGGGGGACCTTTTCCGCACAACACCGGACCGGACCACCCGGTTCACCCTGGACTGCTGTGCCTGTCTCTTCATATATAATAGAGCGGCTGACGATTCATTCAGCTCATGTCCCCCCCCCCTCCGATCCGGTGCACCGACAGCGCAGTTTCTCCGTTTTCTCGGTGATCTTTTTGTTCTTTCTTTCTTCTGTTTGTCCCGTTTTACGCGGTGGCATCACCACAATAAACTCGTTAATGTTAACCTGAATTCAGAAAATAAATATTATTAAAATTAGATTAGAGAATCTTCTTGTAAAATCTAAATTTAAGCGAGGGGGGGGTAGCTCAACTTTCCGTGCTCACTCCATCTCTTCTTAAAATCTAACCCTAACCTTAAATTAACACCAAATAAAAAAAAATCACATTGTTTTGATCTCATACATTTTTATTTTGATTTAGCCAAGTTTGACTTTGCGCTTGTGGTAACTAGTGACAACGGCCAACCGGATGCACCGCAGCCTGTCGTGAATGTCTATTCTGATTGGAGCCCAGTTTGTCAATCAGTTAGTCGCGTTCCCGCCCTCCCCGTGACGTCGTGGACATGTCGCGTGCGCTGACGGCGGTTGGGCGGTCCCGGGCGTTTTGTTTTGAGGATGGCGATGGATATTAACGGAGGACGGCAACTTGTTACAAATATTCACTTCAACTGATGAAGAAAACTTTACTTCAAAAACGTTCTTTTTTGTTTGTTTGTTGTGGTGATCGATAGTGTTTCGACGGACATTTGTAACATCGAGGCGACACACGTTGGTTTTGTTGGTATCGTCAGAAGATTAGTGGACAGGTGTACTGTCCGGGGCTCCTCAGTCTGTCCGCTAGCTAGCCGTCCTGTCTACCACTCTTTCCCACTCGGGTAACGTCAACTTCTCACATGACGACAGTTTATTGACCACTTGTTTTGAGCGGCTTGTCAAAATAACACAGGTTGACCTGAAGTAACACCTTACCACCGTTCCAGAGCTAGTTGATCTCGACTATTCCAGCTAAATGACAACTTCTTAGCGTGTTCGCTTAACTAGCCACGTAGCTAGCTACTTTTTATGACCAACAGTGTTATTGCATGGGGCCTGTCCAGCTCTACCTCTACGATACTCGTTTTAATGCGTGTCTTTGAACCTGTTTGGATCGTTATGCTTCACGGTTAGAATTATTTGTTGCTGTTTGGGGCCCTGAAAGTAAATATTAGCCTGCTAGCCTTCCGGAGTTGGGAGTGGCTAGAGGTTGCATTAGCCAGTTAGCCATTTAGCTAGCAGACACCCTCAGATAGTCCCTCTTTAGCACCCGTCCATAGTGAGTATGGTAAACAACTTCATGTTAACTCAGCCTCACTGGGGGAAAATACACTTCATGATGACCTATTAAACCACGCTCAAATTGTCAGCGGGTGTGTTTCAAGGGCTAGCCGTATCACCAGCAGGCACAGGGATAGGAAACCGCGCAATGGTCAGATTGTGTAATACAGCTATCTGGATTTATCCGATGGGCTAAAGATGAGCTGCCTGCCGCTAACTTGCGCGGCATAATATAGCTTCTCTCGCTATACATTTTGATGGACGTGGGAAGATATTTTCTAGATTGCTACTGTTGCTATCGTCATATGGTTCTGGCTGTACTGTATTGTGGCCTGTACGTAGTCGAATTGAGTCATTCACTGGACGTAATGTAGCTCTGTAGAAAGAGACCATAAATACATGTTTATTTTGTAAATTGTATATTAATACAGGAGGTTTTATGTGTCTCGTTGAATCAAAAGAAGAAAACACGTCCAAATGAATAGCTAGCTAGCAGTGCCTAACTTAAAATAGAAGGGCCAGCCAGACAGCGAATAGCCAGGTTACATGGTTTAACACAACAGCCGAGGATTTAAGACTTGAAGTGAGTCATTCTGGATCAAGAAACCTTGTCTTTCGACGCTGGTTGGAGTAACACTCCCAAGCCATCATCAATGCCTTCTGCGCTGGCCATCTTCTCCTGCCGTCCGAATTCACACCCTTTTCAGGAACGTCATGTCTACCTGGACGAGCCAGTCAAGATCGGGCGCTCTGTGGCGCGATGCCGCCCCGCTCAGAACAACGCGACGTTCGACTGCAAGGTTCTGTCACGGAACCATGCCCTGCTCTGGTTCGATCACAAGACTGGCAAGGTGAGTCTGACTCTCAACCAGTCGGCAAACTACTAGCTTTTACCTTGCATGGTCATTGTAAATAAGAATTTGTTCTTAACTGACTTGCTTAGTTAAATAAAATAAATAAATGGTAGTCTCCCTCATTTACACCTCCCTCCCCTCCCCTTTCCTTCAGGTTCATCTCTCTGTAGGTGATGGCTTTGTTATGGAAGGTTTGGGAATTCTCAATTTGGTGTTTGTTCCATTTTGTGAATTCTTGTTTGGTGAGGGGACCCCAGACCTCACAACCATGAAGGGCAATGGGTCCTATAACTGATTCAAGTATTTTTAGCCAGATCCTAATTGGTATGTCAAATTGTATGTTCCTTTTGATGGCATAGAAGTCTCTTCCTGCCGTGTCTCTCAGATCATTCACAGCTTAGTGGAAGTTACCTGTGGCGCTGATGTTTAGGCTGAGGTATGTATCGTGTTTTTGTGTGCTCTAGGGCAACAGTGTCTAGATGGAATTTGTATTTGTGGTCCTGGCAGCTGGACCTTTTTTGGAATACCATTATTTTTGTAATACTGCGATTTACTGTCAGGGCCCAGGTCTGACAGAGTCTGCAGAAGATCTAGGTGCTGCTGTAGGTCCTCCTTGGTTAGAGACAGAAGCACCAGATCATCAGCAAACAGAAATTTGACTTCAGGTTCTAGTAGGGTGAGGCCGGGCGCTGCAGACTGCTCACTCTCTTTTTCTCTCTCTCGTGCCTGAACAGTCACTGCCAGACAGGCATGTTGAACAGGCTTGTAATCAGCCGCAAACCAGATAACTCCATGGAATTGGTCAGTCTGCCACCTTTCGAGAAATAATGGATCATAGCTGCAGGGTTGACACACAATGACAGCCAGCTATGGCAACTGCACTTAGATGGAATATGAAACCATTGGTTCTGTTTTGTATAGGGTTATAGGACCGTGCTATTTGTGTCTACTTGTCTGTCTAAAATCAATTTTTATTTGTCACATGCTTCGTAAACAATAGTCTGACTAACAGTGAAATGCTTACTGACAGGTCCTTCCCAAATATGCAGAGAAAAATAATAGAAAAGTAAACAAATTATAATAAATACACAATAATAACATGGCTATATACAGGATACCAGTACTGAATCAATGTGCAGGGGTACGAGGTAATAACATGGCTATATACAGGATACCAGTACTGAATCAATGTGCAGGGGTACGAGGTAATAACATGGCTATATACAGGATACCAGTACTGAATCAATGTACAGGGGTACGAGGTAATAACATGGCTATATACAGGATACCAGTACTGAATCAATGTGCAGGGTGCGAGGTAATAACATGGCTATATACAGGATACCAGTACTGAATCAATGTGCAGGAGTACGAGGTAATAACATGGCTATATACAGGATACCAGTACTGAATCAATGTGCAGGGGTACGAGGTAATAACATGGCTATATACAGGATACCAGTACTGAATCAATGTGCAGGGGTACGAGGTAATAACATGGCTATATACAGGATACCAGTACTGAATCAATGTGCAGGGGTACGAGGTAATAACATGGCTATATACAGGATACCAGTACTGAATCAATGTGCAGGTACGAGGTAATAACATGGCTATATACAGGATACCAGTACTGAATCAATGTGCAGGGGTACGAGGTAATAACATGGCTATATACAGGATACCAGTACTGAATCAATGTGCAGGGGTACTTTTATTTATTTTATTTCACCTTTATTTAACCAGGGAGGCTAGTTGAGAACAAGTTCTCATTTACAACTGCAACCTGGCCAAGATAAAGCACAGCAGTTTGATACATACAACAACAAAGAGTTACACATGGAATACACAGACATACAGCCAATAATGTAGAAAAATGAAAAAAATAAATAAAAGTCTATATACAGTGAGTGCAAATGGGGTAAGATAAGGGAGGTAGGGCAACAAATTAAACACTGGGATGGTAGATGTGCAGAAGATAAATGTGCAAGTTACTGGGGTGCAAAGGAGCAAAATAAATAACAGTATGGGGATGAGGTAGTAGGATGGGCTGTTTACAGATGTGCTATGTGCAGGTGCAGAGATCTGTGAGCTGCTTAAAGCTAGTGAGGGAGATATGAATCTCCAGCTTCAGTGATTTTTGCAGTTTGTTCCAGTCATTGGCAGCAGAGAACTGGAAGGAAAGGCGGCCAAAGGAGGAATTGGCTTTTGGGGTGACCTGTGAGATATACCGGCTGGAGCGCGTGCTGTTATGGTGACCAGTGAGCTGAGATAAGGCAGGGCTTTACCTAGCAAAGACTTGTAGATGACCTGGAGCCAGTGGGATTGGCGACGAGTATGAAGGGAGGGCCAGCCAATGAGAGCGTACAGGTCGCAGTGGTGGGTAGTATATGGGGATTTGTTGACAAAACGGATGGCACTGTGATAGACTACATCCATTTGTTGAGTAGAGTGTTGGAGGCTATTTTATAAATGACATGTCAATGTGCAGGGGTACGAGGTAATAACATGGCTATAAACAGGATACCAGTACTGAATCAATGTGCAGGGGTACTTTTATTTATTTGATTTCACCTTTATTTAACCAGGGAGGCTAGTTGAGAACAAGTTCTCATTTACATTTACAGGGTACCAGTACTGAGTCAATGTGCAGGGGTACGAGATAATAACTTGGCTATATACACGGGGTACCAGTACTGAGTGGATATGTGTGTGTGTGTGTGTGTAGGGGTATGAGGTAATTGAGGTAGATGCTGTATGTACACATAACTAGGAATAAAGTGACTAGGCAACAGGATGGTATAGAGGTTCTGGATGACGGGGCGCTCGGCCCCAGCAATTTACTGGTCCGTATGCGCTACCCTCTGTATCGCCTTGCGGTCGGATGCCAAACAGTTGCCAAACCAAGCTGTGATACAGCCAGTCAAGATGCTCTCAATGGTGCAGCTGTTTAACTGTTTGAGGTCTGAGAGCCAAATCTTTTCAGCCACCTAAGTGGAAGAGGTGTTTTTTTTATTCCATTTTTTCTTCACGACTGTGTTGGTGTGTGAGATCCTTAGTGATGTGGACACCGAGGAACTTGAAGCTCTCAACCTGCTCCACTACAGCCCTGTCAATGTGACTGGGGGCGTGCTCCGCCCTCTGTTTCCTGTAGTCCAAAATCTGCTCCTTTGTCTTGCTGATGTTGAGGCAGAGGTTGTCCAAGCCTCTGACCTCCCTATAGGCTGTCTCATTGTTGTCGGTGATCAAGCCTATCACCGTTGCGTCGTCTGCATACTTAATGATGGTGTTGGAATCGTGCGCGGCCGTGCAGTCGTGAGTGAACAGGGAGTACAGGATGGGACTAAGCACGCTCCCCTGAGGGGCCCTCATGTTGAGGGTCAGCATGGCGGATGTGTTGTTGCCTACCCTCGCCACCTGGGGGGCGGCCCGTCAGAAAGTCTAGGATCCAGTTGCAGAGGGAGGTGTTCAGTCTCAGGGTCCGTAACTTAGTGATGTGCTTGGAGGGACCCGTGGTGTTGAACAATGAGCTGTAGTCAATGAACAGCATTCTCACATGTTCCTTTTGTCCATGTTGGAGAGGGCAGTGTGGAGTGCAATAGAGATTACGCCATCTGTTGGGGCAGTATGTGAATTGAAGTGGGTCTAGGTTGTCTGGGATGATGGTGTTGATGTGAGCCATGACCAGCCTTTTAAAGCATTTCATGGCCACAGATGTGAGTGCTATGGGGTGATGGTGATTTAGACAGGTCACCTTGGTATTCTTGGGCACGTGGTTGTCAACTGCTGGCGAGTAAATAATCCACCTCTACCCTCCATTCTATTGTCGAACGTATGATAAGAACAAACTGGACGAGCGCCGTTCAAGACTCCATAAACGGGACCTGAAGAACTGTAATATCCGATGTTTCTGTGAGTCGTGGCTGAACAAGGACATGGATAATATTCAGCTAGTTGGTTTTTCTATGCATCTGCAAGACCGTTGGGTAAAGTTAGGGGGGGAAGAGGTGTCTCTTTGTTAACAGCTGGTGCACAATCTCTAATATTCAGGGGGTCTCGATGTTCTGTTCGCCTGAGTTAGAATACCTCATGATGAACTGTAGACCATACTATACTGAACAAAAATATAAACGCAACGTGAAGTGTTGGTCCCATGTTTCATGAGCTGAAATGAAAGATCCCAGAAATTTTCCATATGCACAAAAAACGTATTTCTCTCACATTTTGTGCGCATATTTGTTTACATCCCTGCTAGTGAGCAATTCTCCTTTTTTTTTTTGCATATTGTGCTTTTATATATTTGTTCAATATATTTACCATGAGTTCTCATCTATATTATTGGTAGCTGTCTATTTACCACCACAGACCGATGCTGGAACTAAGACCGCACTCAACGAGCTGTATAGGACCATAAGCAAACAAGAGAATGCTCACCCAGAGGTGGTTCTCCTAGTGGCTGGGGACTTTCATGTAGGGAAACTGAAGTCTATTTGACCTCATTTCTACCAGCATGTTGCACAGGTCACAACTCTAAATCACCTTCACTCCACACACAGAAACACATACAAAGCTCTCCCTCGCCCTCCGTTTGGCAAATCTGACCATAACTCTGTCTTCCTGATACCTGCTTACAAGGAAAAACTCACACAGGAAGTACCAGTCAAGCACTGAATACAGAAGTGGTCTGATGAAGCGGATGCTAAGCTACAGTGCCTTGCAAAAGTATTCATCCCCCTTGGCGTTTTTCCCACAACCTGTCATTTTAAATGGATTTTTATTTGGATTACACAAAATACACAAAATAGTCCTAATTGGTGAAGTGAAATGCAAAAAATAACTTGTTTAAAAAAATGCAAAAAATTAAAAACTGGATTCACCCCCTAAATAAGATCTGGTGCAACCAATTACCTTCAGAAGTCACATAATTAGATTGCACACAGGTGGACTTTATTTAACTAAGTGTCACATGATCTGTCACATGATCTCAGTGTATATATACACCTGTTCTGAAAGGCCCCAGAGTCTGCAACACCACTAAGCAAGGGGCACCACCAAGCAAGCAGCACCAAGGAGCTCTCCAAACAGGTCACGGACAAAGATGTGGAGAAGTACAGATCAGGGTTGGGTTATAAAAAATATCTGAAACTTTTAACATCCCACGGAGCAACATTAAATCATTATAAAAAGTTGAAAGAATATGGCACCACAACAAATCTGCCAAGAGAGGGCCGCCCACCAGAACTCACGGACCAGGCAAGGAGGGCATTAATCAGAGAGGCAACAAAGAGACCAAAGATAACCCTGAAGGAGCTGCAAAGCTCCACAGCGGAGTTCGGAGTATCTGTCCAAAAGCCAATGTTTAAAGAAAAAAATAAGCAAACACATTTGGTGTTCACCAAAAGGCATGTGGGAGACTCCCCAAACATATGGAAGAAGGTACTCTGGTCAGATGAGACAAAAATTGAGCTGTTTGGCCATCATGGAAAGAGCTGTCTGGCTCAAACCCAACACCTCATCACCCGAGAACACCATCCCTACAGTGAAGCATGGTGGTGGCAGCATCATGCTGTGGGGATGTTTTTTATCAGCAGGGACTGGGAAACTGGTCAGAATTGAAGGAATGATGGATACAGAGAAATTCTTGAGGGAAACCTGTTTCAGTCTTCCAGAGATTTGAGACTGGGACCTTCCAGCAGGACAATGACCCTAAGCATACTGCTAAATGGCACTCTATTCCCCATAGGGCTCTGGTCAAAAGTACTGCATCCCCCACCCACCCCAATAATCTATTGTGACCACACCCGAAATCTAATGAGATGACCTTAACTGTAAATGTAGGTTTTTACATCAGCCATTGAACTTATATTAATTGCATTTAAAATCTCTTATCAAAATGAAAAGGAACCAATAAATACATTTCCTCTAAATTTCACATGTTTTGGTGACTCTGACTTTGAATACCACTGCAAATTGCCTGGGCCACAGTTGCTAGGACATCTCAGGAAGCTAATGAGCCTGCATAAAGACTATTAATGCAATACCCACACACAAAACAAACGCACAACCCCCAGCTGCCTGCTAGATTGACAACTCAAGACGACACCCCACCCCTACGTGCATTACATACCTCCCCCCAAGGCCTGTTCTCATGTACCCACATGCACGTCAATCCAGTTCTGTAGTAGAATCAGCACGTGATTATAATTGGATGAAATAATGCATCACTAGCCACTTTAAACAATGCCATTTATATAATGTTTACATATCCTACATTACTCATCTCATATATATATATATGTGTATATACTGTACTCCATACCATCTACTGCATCTTGCCTATGCCGGTCAGCCATCGCTCATCCATATATTATATGTACATACTCGTATTCATTCCTTTACTCTTGTGTGTATAAGGTAGTTGTTGTGAATTTGTTAGATTACTTGTTAGATACTACTGCATGGTCGGAACTAGAAGCACAAGCATTTCGCTACACTCGCATTAACATCTGCTAACCATGTGTATGTGACAAATAAAATTTGATTTGATTTGATCAAGGGTTTCCTTGTTGAAAAGGTTGTTGTGTTGTCACGGTAATGTTATCAGGTTACTTTCACTGGGCAGCGTTGTGAGTGGACTGGAATTGGTTCAACTCACCGGACATCCTGTTCAACTGAGAAACCCATCAGATCAGTGAGTCCTGGACTGGGTACAGTATAGCATAGTTGGCACAAACCAGCCTACCTGAGAAACCCTGGGCTTCAGTTGCACTAGGTCATGTGTCAGGTGTTCAATGTGATTAAAACTTTGACAGCCAGATAATGTGTGGTTTTCTCTGGATGTTTACCAAACCAGTTACTGTCCACCACCCACTCCACATCAGTAGGCCTACAGTACATCATGAACTAGTAAGTTTGCTAAACTGATTTCAGGTGCTGCTGTAACCAGTCCTCTCCCTCAAATCCCTGGAGAACTAAATGGCTGTTTTATAAGCTAGGTGTCTATGTGCCATGTTGTGCTTCCTGTTAACCAGGCCTCTCTGAATGTCTTAGTTTGAACAGTGTTATAAGTGCAGCAACCAGCGTCTGGACTTGAATATAGACCGATTACACACCCCTTACTTGAAATGCAGTCTTGCTCTTCCTGCTAGTACTAATACACTACATCCCCCTCGCAAACCAGACCGTGCTGATAAAGCAGCGACTGTCCGTCCTATCTTCCCTGACCACAGAACATCAGCGTAATTCTATACTAAACAAAAATTTAAACACAACATGTAAAGTGTTGGTCCCATGTTTCATGAGCAAAGATAAAAGTTCTCTGAAATGTTCCATACGCACAAAAAGCTTTGCTCATTTTGTGCACATTTGTTTACATCCCAAAGCATTTCTCCTTTGCCAAGATATGCCACACCTGTCAGTTGGATGGATCATCAAGAAGCTGATAACACAGCAGGATCATTACACATGTGCACCTTGTGCTGCGGAAAGAAAAGGCCACTCTAAAATGTGTGGTTTTGTCAACACAATGCAATTGGCATGCTGACTGCAGGAATATCCACCAGAGCTGTTGCTGGAGAATTTCATTTAAATTTCTCTTCCACAACCCGCCTCCAACGCTTTTGCACACCAGTATTTCTGCACATCATCATCTGCACATCTATCACTCCAGTGTCAATTGCTAAATTGTAATTACTTCGCTATTATGGCCTATTTATTACCTTACCTCCTTACTTCATTTGCACACACTGTATACATCTTTTCTATTGTGTTATTGACTGTACGCTTGTTTATTCCATGTGTAACTCTCTGTTGTATGTGTCACACAGCTTTGCTTTATCTTGGCCAGGTCGCAGTTGTAATTGATAACTTGTTCTCAACTGGCCTCCCTGGTTAAATAAAGGTGAACTGGCCTACCTGGTTAAATAGAGGTGAAATAAAGTCTGTGGGGGTGGGTGCTGAGGGGTATTTATGTCTGTAATAAAGCCCTTTTGTGGGGAAAAACACTTTCTGATTGGCTGGTCCTGGCTCCCCAGTGGGTGGGAATATGCCCATCCATGGCTGTGCCCCTGCCCAGTCATGTGAAATCTATAGATTAAGGCCTGATGAATTTATTTCAGTTGACAGATTTCTTCATATGAACTGTAACTCAGTAAATTATTAGAAATGTTTGCATGTTGCATTTATATTTTTGTTCAGTATATTTCCAAATGTGTTTTCTCATGGCTCTCTTGCCCCTCTGCAGCAGACATATGGTGAGCAATGTGTTTGGAACATCGCAATGCACATAGAATTGTGAAAATCGCAATGCATATTGTATCGGCACCAAAGTATCGTGATAATATCGTATCGTAAGGTCCCTGGCAATTCCCAGCCCTAAACTATAGTACTGTAACTTGTTCTATAGTATTGCAACTGTGTATTCCTCTTCTCTATTTCATTTCTACCTCCAGGACACTAAGAGTAGTAACGTAGCTATAGTACTGTATTAATATTACAGTATTATAACAGTATGTTAGTATTGTAACTGTGTATTCCTCCTCTCTGTATTTCAGTTCTACCTCCAGGACACTAAGAGTAGTAACGGGACGTTCATCAACAGCCAGCGTCTAAGCCGGGGGTCCGAGGAGAGTCCTCCCTGTGAGGTCCTCTCTGGTGACTTCATCCAGTTCGGTGTGGACGTCACAGAGAACACCCGTAAAGGTACACACACAACGACAATGTCCGGTATACAGTTGAAGTCGGAAGTTTACATACACTTAGGTTGAAGTCATTAAAACCCGTTTTTCAACCACTCCACCAATTTCTTGTTAACAAACTATCGTTTTGGCAAGTCCGTTATGCATGACACAAGTCATTTTTCCAACTATTGACAGATTATTTCACTTATAATTCACTGTATCACAATTCCAGTGGGTCAGAAGTTTACATACACTAAGTTGACTGTACCTTTAAACAGCTTGGAAAATTCCAGGAAATTATGTCATGGCTTTTGCTGGTATAGAACTTGCCATCAGCTTTTTTGCCCCACACAGGATTCAATCCGATCACTCTTTGTCGGCTTTGGGTTGTTTTTAAAGTTATTTTCCGATTGAGCTATGAGGTGTTTACTGTTTAAAGGGATACTTCAGGATAAGAATGATAGCAGATAGCCATAGACTTCCAGCCATTGCGCTGACGCTAGTTAGCATTGGTTCTTGAAACTACCTCTAACTTCCTTCACACTGGACACGGAGACGTACAAATGGTATCAACTGTTCACCGGACTCTGGGGAACGTGAATCTTCACATTAAACTGAAATGGACGGGAGCCCACTAGAATGTTTACATGTCTGGAGGGGAGCCCACTAGGATGTTTACATGTCTGGAGGGGAGCCCACTAGAATGTTTACATGTCTGGAGGGGAGCCCACTAGAATGTTTACATGTCTGGAGGAGCCCACTAGGATGTTTACATGTCTGGAGGAGCCCACTAGAATGTTTACATGTCTGGAGGGAGCCCACTAGAATGTTTACATGTCTGGAGGAGCCCACTAGGATGTTTACATGTCTGGAGGAGCCCACTAGGATGTTTACATGTCTGGAGGGGAGCCCACTAGGATGTTTACATGTCTGGAGGGGAGCCCACTAGAATGTTTACATGTCTGGAGGGGAGCCCACTAGGATGTTTACATGTCTGGAGGGGAGCCCACTAGAATGTTTACATGTCTGGAGGGGAGCCCACTAGAATGTTTACATGTCTGGAGGGGAGCCCACTAGGATGTTTACATGTCTGGAGGAGCCCACTAGGATGTTTACATGTCTGGAGGAGCCCACTAGGATGTTTGCATGTCTGGAGGAGCCCACTAGGATGTTTACATGTCTGGAGGGGATCCCACTAGGATGTTTACATGTCTGGAGGGGAGCCCCCCCCCCCACACACACATTCAGATCAGTCTTTCAGCCCCAGTAAGACTTGGCTGGTGTTCATACCCAGTCTTTCAGCCCCAGTAAGCCAGTCTTTGATGTCTGAGAGCCAGCAGCTATAGTTCTTTCTTTTAGAGGACTAGCTGAGGTGTGAATGCTGACTGTGTTAACCAGTAACCCCTCCCAGTTTTGATTTCCAGGATTCAAAAATTGATACAAATGTTATTTTGTTTATTTTCTACTTGTAAATGAAGTGCTCCTCCCATTCACCATTCAAGTGCATGTGTGAGCTGGAGGCAGTATGCATTTTGAAAACATACTGTACATTTACAGTACCAGTTTCGACACTTATTCCAGGGTTTTTCTTAATTTTTTACTATTTTCTACATTGTAGAATAATAGTGAAGACCTCAACTATGAAATAACACATGGAATCATGCAGTAACCAACAAAAGTGTTAAACAAATCAAAATGTATTTTATATTTGAGATTCTTCTAAGTAGTCACCCTTTGCCGTGATGACAGGTTTGCACACTTTTGCTATTCTCTCAACCAGCTTCATGAGGTAGTCTCCTGGAATGCATTTCAACTAACAGGTGTGCCTTGTTAAAGTTAATTTGTGGAATTTCTTTCCTCAATGTGTTTGAGCCAATCAGTTGTTTTGTGACAATGTAGGGGTGGTATACAGAAGATGGCCCTATTTGGTGAAAGACCAAGTCCATATTATGGCAAGAACAGCTCAAATAAGCAAAGAGAAATGAGAGCCAGTTTCATCATAGTGCTTGGAGTTACCTCTTTGCAGAGGATAAGTTCAAGAGAATTGGAGAAGAGAATTGGTTGGGCCAAGAAACACAAGCAATGCACATTAGACCGGTGGAAATCTGTCCTTTGGCCTGAGTACAAATTTGAGATTTTTGGTTCCAACCGCCGTGCCTTTGTGAGACAGAGTAGGTGAATGGATGATCTCCAGTTCCCATCATAAAGCATGGAGGAGGTGGTGTGATGGTGTGGGGGTGCTTTGCTGGGGACACTGTCAGTGATTTATTTAGAATTCAAGGCACACTTAACCAGCATGGCTACCACAGCATTCTGGAGCGATACGCCATCCCACCTGGTCTGTGCTTAGTCCCACTGTCATTTGTTTTTCAACAGGAAAATGATCCAAAACACAGGCTGTGTAAGGGATATTTGACCAAGAAGGAGTGTGATGGAGTGCTGCATCAGATGACCTGGCCTCCACAATCCCCTGACCTCAACTCAATTGAGAGGGTTTGGGATGAGTTGGACTGCAGAGTGAAGGAAAAGCAGCCAACAAGTGCTCAGCATATGTGGGAACTCCTTCAATACTGTTGGAAAAGCATTCCAGGTGAAGCTGGTTGAGAGGATGCCAAGAGTGTGCAAAGCTGTCATCAAGGCAAAGGGTGGCTACTTTGAAGAATCTCAAATATAAAATATATTTTGATTTGTTTAACACTTTCTTTTGTTGTTTGTTATGCTGCTGGCCATTTTAAAATGCCAGGTTAAGCATCTTGGCAGGTGTGTACACCCGTGCTCTCTGAGAAGGGGAGTGTTTTGGAGAGTTGACAGACTGCAGTAGTGTCTGATTGCAGCTATAGAAGTGTTGAAACCAGAACACATGAAATGGCTGCTTTCTTCATGATGCAAAGATAGCTTCTTAGCAACTGGTTTTGGTATTATCCTGATTTCAATACCGTTTCTGGACCATTTTTGTATATGATATTACTGAATGTGCACACAAGGGATGCTATTTTGGCAACAGGGATCTTGATCCAGGAGGGGGTTGAATGTCTCTGCTGTAACCAAGAAGCTTGACATTGACATCTAGCCATTTAGCTAGCAAGTTAGCAAACCAAATGCATAGCAGGAGCCCTGAGCTGGATATAATTTGACACTTAGATTTCTTAGTTATACATAGTTATAAGCAGTTCCGTAGCATGCACACTGCCTCAAATGTATTTATTATTTTAAACGGTATTGTCAATTTTGAAATACCCCCGGTGTATGGTTTAAACAGTATATTGCCCAAGCCTATACTATTTCATCACAGGTTCTTGGTAACTGACGGGTGAAGTCTGCATCAGTGTGGTTGTTTCGCCACTATGAATGAATTAGCAAAACCCAACATGTATTCAGTTGAAATCAGAAGTTTACATACACCTTTGCCAAATACATTTAAACTCAGTTTTTCACAATTCCTGACATTTAATCCTAGTAAAAGTTCCCTGTCTTAGGTCAGTTAGGATCACCACTTTATTTTAAGAATGTGAAATGTCAGAATAAGAGTAGAGAGAATGATTTATTTCAGCTTTTATTTCTTTCATCACATTCCCAGTGGGTCAGAAGTTTACATACACTCAATTAGTATTTGGTAGCATTGCCTTTAAATAGTTTAACTTGGGTCAAATGTTTCAGGTAGCCTTCCACAAGCTTCCCACAATAGGTTAGGTGAATTTTGGCCCATTCCTCCTGACAGAGCTGGTGTAACTGAGTCAGGTTTGTAGGCCTCCTTGCTCGCACACGCTTTTTCAGTTTCCCCCACACATTTTCTATAGGATTGAGGTCAGGGCTTTGTGATGGCCACTCCAATACCTTGACTTTGTTGTCCTTAAGCCATTTTGCCACAACTTTGGAAGTATGCTTGGGGTCGTTGTCCATTTGGAAGACCCATTTGTGACCAAGCTTTAAATTCCTGACTGATGTCTTGAGATGTTGCTTCAATATATCCACATAGTTTCCCCTCCTCATGATGCCATCTATTTTATGAAGGGCACCAGTCCCTCCTGCAGCAAAGCACCCACACAACATGATGCTGCCACCCCCGTGCTTCACGGTTGGGATGGTGTTTTTCGGCTTGCAAGCCTTTTTCCTCCATCAGACCAGAGGACATTTCTCCTAAAAGTACGATCTTTGTCCCCATGTGCAGTTGTAAACCGTAGTCTAGTTTTTTTTTATGGCGGTTTTGGAGCAGTGGCTTCGTCCTTGCTGAGTGGCCTTTCAGGTTATGTCGATATAGGACTCTTTTTAATGTGGATATAGATATTTTTGTACCTGTTTTCATCCAGCATCTTCACAAGGTCCTTTGCTGTTGTTCTGGGATTGATTTGCACTTTTCGCACACCGAAGTACGTTCATCTCTAGGAGACAGAACGCGTCTCCTTCCTGAGCGGTATGACGGCTCCCATGGTGTTTATACTTGCGTACTATTGTTGGATACAGATGAACGCGGTACCTTGAGGCGCTTGGGTATTGCTCCCAGGGATGAACCAGACTTGTGGAGGTCTACAATTGTTTTTCTGATGTCTTGGCTGATTTCTTTTGATTTTCCCATGATGACAAGCAAAGAGAGTTTGAAGGTAGGCCTTGAAATATATCCACAGGTACAACTCCAATTTACTCAAATGATGTCAATTAGCCTATCAGAAGCCTTTAAAGCCATTACATAATTTTCTGGAATTTTCCAAGCTGTTTAAAGGCACAGTCAATTCAGTGTATGTAAACTTGTGAACCACTGGAATTGTGATACAGTGAATTATAAGTGAAATAATCTGTCTGTAAACAATTGTTGGAAAAAGGACTTGTGTCATGCACAAAGTATATGTCCTAACCGACTTGCCAAAACTATAGTTTGTTAACAAGAAATTTGTGGAGTGGTTGAAAAACGAATTTTAATGACTCCAACCGAAATGTATGTAAACTTCCCACTTCAACTGTCCAGTCGTGGCCAAAAGTTTTGAGAATGACACGTATATTAATTTTCACAAAGTCTGCTGCCTCAGTTTGTATGATGGCAATTTGCATATACTCCAGAATGTCATGAAGAGTGATCACATGAATTGCAATTAATTGTAAAGTCCCTCTTTGCCATGCAAATGAACTGAATCCCCAAAAAACATTTCCACTGCATTTCAGCCCTGCCACAAATGGACCAGCTGACATGTCAGTGATTCTCTTGTTAACACAGGTGTGAGTGTTGACGAGGACAAGGCTGGAGATCACTCTGTCATGCTGATTGAGTTTGAATAACAGACTGGAAGCTTCAAAAGGAGGGTGGTGCTTGGAATCATTGTTCTTCCTCTGTCAACCATGGTTACATGCAAGGAATCACGTGCCGTCATCATTGCTTTGCACAAAAAGGGCTTCACAGGCAAGGATATTGCTGCAAGTAAGATTTGCACCTAAATCAACCATTTATCGGATCGTCAAGAACTTCAAGGAGAGCGGTTCAATTGTTGTGAAGAAGGCTTCAGGGTGCCCAAGAAAGTCCAGCAAGCGCCAGCACCATCTCCTAAAGTTGATTCAGCTGCGGGATCGGGGGGCACCACTAGTACAGATCTTGCTCAGGAATGGCAGCAGGCAGGTGTGAGTGCATCTGCACGCACAGTGAGGCGAAGACTTTTGGAGGATGGCCTGCTGTCAGGAAGGGCAGCAAAGAAGCCACTTCTCTCCAGGAAAAACATCAGGGACAGACGGATATTCTGCAAAAGGTACAAGGATTGGACTGCTGTGGACTGGGGTAAAGTCATTTTCTCTGACGAATCCCCTTTCCGATTGTTTGGGGCATCCGGAAAAAAGCTTGTCCAGAGAAGACAAGGAGAGCGCTACCATCAGTCCTGTGTCATGCCAAGTAAAGCATCCTGAGACCATTCATGTGTGAGGTTTCTTCTCAGCCAAGGGAGTGGGCTCACTCACAATTTTGCCTAAGAACACAGCCATGAATAAAGAATGGTACCAACACATCCTCCGAGAGCAACTTCTCCCAACCATCCAGGAACAGTTTGGTGACGAACAATGCCTTTTCCAGCATGATGGAGCACCTTGCCATAAGGCAAAAGTCATCACTAAGTGGCTCGGGGAACAAATCATCGATATTTTGGGTCCATGGCCAGGAAACTCCCCAGACCTTAATCCCATTGAGAACTTGTGGTCAATCCTCAAGAGGCGGGTGGACAAACAAAAACCCACAAATTCTGACAAACTCTAAGCATTTATTATGCAAGAATGGGCTGCCATCAGTCAGGATGTGGCCCAGAAGTGAATTGACAGCATGCCAGGGCGGATTGCAGAGGTCTTGAAAAAGAAGGGTCAACACTACAAATATTGACACTTTGCATCAACTTCATGTAATTGTCAATAAAAGCCTTTGACACTTATGAAATGCTTGTAATTATACTTCAGTATTCCATAGTAACATCTAACATAAATATCTAGACACTGAAGCAGCAAACTTGGTGGAAATTAATATTTGTGTCATTCTCAAAACTTTTGGCCACGACTGTCTATCTTACAGTACCATTCAGATGTTTGGACACACCTACTCATTCAAGGGTTTTTCTTTATTTTTAAAATTTTCTACGATGTAAAATAATAGTGAAGACATAAACTACGAAATAACACATATGGAATCATGTAGTAACCAAAAAAGTGTTAAACACATCAAAATATTTTTGATATTCTTCAAAGTAGCTACCCTTTGTCTTGATGACAGCTTTGCACACCCTTGGGTTTCTCTCAAACAGCTTCATGAGGAATGCTTTTCCAACAGTCTTGAAGGAGTTCCCGCATATGCTGAGCACTTGTTGACTGCTTTTCCTTCACTCTGTGGTTCAACTCATCCCAAACCATCTCAATTGGGTTGAGGTTGGATGATTTGTGGAGGCCAGGTCATCTGATGCAGCACTCCATCACTCTCCTTCTTGGTAAATTTGCCCTTACACAGCCTGGAGGTGTGTTGGGTCATTATCACTTGTTTTTCAACAGGACAGTCCCACTAAGCGCAAACCAGATACGATGGCGTATTGCTGCAGAATGCAGTGGTAGCCATGCTGGTTAAGTGTGCCTTGAATTCTAAATAAATCACTGACAGTGTCACCAGCAAAGCACCATCACACCACCACCCCCATGCTTTACGGTGGGAACCACACATGCAGAGATTGACCTACACATGCAGAGATTGACCAGTTGACCTACTCTGCGTATCACAAAGACACGGTGGTTGGAACCCAAAATCTCAAATTTGGACTCATCAGACTAAAGGACAGCTGTCCACCGGTCTGATGTCCATTGCTTGTTTCTTGGCCCAAGCGTGTCTCCTTATTGGTGTCCTTTTAGTAGTGGTTTCTTTGCAGCAATTCAACCATGTAGGCCTGATTCACGCAGTCTCCTCTGAACAGTTGTGTCGGTTACTTGAACTCTGTGAAGCATTTATTTGGGCTTCAATCTGAGGTGCAGTTAACTCTAATGAACTTATCCTCTGCAGTAGAGGGAACTCTGGGTCTTCCTTTCCTGTGGCGGTCCTCAAGAGAGCCAGATTCATCATAGCGCTTGATGGTTTTTGCGACTGGACTTTGATTAAAAATGCTCTTTACATTTTCCGAATTGACTGACCTTCATGTCTTAAAGTAATGATGGACTGTCATTTCTCTTTGCTTATTTGAGTTGTTCTTGCCATAATATGGACTTGGTCTTTTACCGAATAGGGCCATCTTCTGTATACCACCCCTACCTTGTCACAACACAACTGATTGTCCCAAATTCATTAAGAAGGAAAGAAATTCCATGAATTAACTTTTAACAAGGAACACCTGTTAATTGAAATGCATTCCAGGGGACTACCTCATGAAGCTAGTTGAGAGAATGCCAAAAGTGTGCAAAGGTTTCAAGGCAAAGGGTAGCTACTTTGAAGAATCTCAAATATAAAATATATTGTTATTTGTTTAACACTTGTTTGGTTGCTACATGATTCCATATGTCATTTCATAGTTGTGATGTCTTCACTGTTATTCTACAATTGTAAAAATAAAGAAAAAACTTGAAATGAGTAGGTTTGTCCAAACTTTTCACTGGTACTGTTTGTCATCTAGCAAAGACTCTTTTCGGTCCACCTACTGAAATGATTGGTCTGGGTTGAAATTGGTCTGGGTTGAAATCTACTAGCCTCATCTATGTCCCAGTGCTGTGACTGTTGATTCTTTATATGCAGTGCATTCGGAAAGTATTCAGACCCCTTGACTTTATCCACGTTACGTTACAGCCTTATTCTAAAATATATATATTTTTTAAATCCTCATCAATATATGCACAATACCCCATAATGACAGTGAAAACAGGTTTTTAGAAATGTTTGCAAATAATAAACGGATACCTTATTTACATAAGTATTCACCCTTTGCTATGAGACTTGTACTAGAGCTCAGGTGCATCTTGTTTCCGTTGATCATCCTTGATGTTTCTACAACTTGAGATGGAGTCCACCTGTGTAATTTAAATTGATTGGATATGATTTGGAAAGGCACATACCTGTCTATATAAGGTCCCACAGTTGACCGTACATGTCAGAGCAAAACGCAAGCTATGAGGTCGAAGGAATTGTCCGTAGAGTTCCGAGACGGATCTGGTGAAGGGTACCAGCAAATGTCTGCAGTATTGAAGGTCCCTAAGAACACAGTGGCCTCCATCATTCTTAAATGGAAGAAGTTTGGAACCACCAAGACTCATTCTAGAGCTGGCTGCCCGCCCGGGCAAGCTGAGCAATCGGGGGAGAAGGGCCTTGGTCAGGGAGGTGACAGAGCTCCAGAGTTCCTCTGTGGAGATTGGAGAATCTTCCAGAAGGACAACTGCAGCACTCCACCAATCAGGCCTTTATGGTAGAGTGGCCAGACAGAAGCCACTCCTCAGTAAAAGGAACATGGCAGACCTCTTGGAGTTTGCCTAAAGGACACTGACCATGAGAAGCAATATTCTCTGTTCTGATGAAACCAAGATTGAACTCTTTTGGCCTGAATGCTAAGCGTCATGTCTGGAGGAAATCTGGCACCATCCCTATGGTGAAGCATGGTGGTGGCAGCATCATGCTGTGGGGATGTTTTTTAGCGGCAGGGACTGGGATACTAGTCAGGATCGAGGGAAAGATGAACGGAGCCAAGTACAGAGATCCTTGATGACAACTGGGGCGAAGGTTCACCTTCCAACAGGACAACGACCATACGCACACAGCGAAGACAACACAGGATTGGCTTTTGGACAATTCTATGAATGTCCTTGAGTGGCCCAGCCAGAGCCCGGACTTGAACCCGATCGAACATCTCCGGAGAGAGCTGAAAATAGTTGCGCAGCGACGCTCCCCATCCAACCTGACAGAGCTTGAGAGGATCTGGCGAAACTCCCCAAATACAGGTGTGCCAAGCTTGTAGCGTCATACCCAAGAAGACTCGAGGCTGTAGTTGCTGCCAAAGGCGCTTCAACAAAGTACTGAGTAAAGGGTCTGTGTACTTATGTGATATTTCATTTTTTTTATTTTGCTTTATACATCTGCAAACATTTCTAAAAGCCTGTTTTTACTTTGTCATTATGGAGTATTGTGTAGATTGATGAGAAAATAATATAATCCATTTTAGAATAAGGCTGTAACGTGACAAAGGTAATGGATCTGAATACTTTCAGAATGCCCTGAATGAATGGGTCATGACATGAGGGTGTATAATAACGCCTGTTCTGTGGGTGTGTTGCAGTCACCCATGGCTGCATAGTGTCTACAATCAAGCTGTTTCTACCGGACGGCATGGAGGCTCGACGACGATCAGAGTAAGTACTTAGTTACTTTGGGAATACTAGTGAGGCAAACAACCAGAAAACAGACTGTATAATGCCCGGTGTCTGCCCACTCTGCCCAGATGTAAAATACATTTTACACAGTCAAATATGATTCTCCATTGACTGAATAGTCCAGTGGGGTCTTTCTCTAACATGTAAGCAACATTGAGAAAGTCATGTTTTTGTAACTTAATACATCCGATAATTTGCAACAAGCTCTGACAGAGCGGTGCCGCAGCAATGTTTCAGGATTTACATGTTGCCGTCGTCTGCGAAGTTCTTTCTTTGTTTCGCTAAAAGCCAAATGAACTGAATTACATGGAACAAAACAGATGAATTACATGGAACAAAACAGATGAATTACATGGAACAAAACAGATGAATTACATGGAACAAAACAGATGAATTACATGAAACAAAACAGATGAATTACATGAAACAAAACTGATGATCTACATGAAATAAAACAGATGAATTACATATATATTATTTTAACCCAGCAGAATTAAATGGAAAAAACACCTACATTAATATGACACAACTGCTTTGCATGTAGAAACATCTCAATGAACATGACACAAACTGGATTACATGGGGGGGAAAACTGCCAAATTAACATGACAAGATGGATTACATGGGGAGGGAAAACTGCCAAATTAACATGACAAGATGGATTACATGGGGAGGGAAAACTGCCAAATTAACATGACAAACTGGATTACATGGGGGGGAAAACTGCCAAATTAACATGACAAACTGGATTACATGGGGAAAACTGCCAAATTAACATGACAAGCTGGATTACATGGGGGAAAACTGCCAAATTAACATGACAAACTGGATTACATGGGGGACTGCCAAATTAACATGACAAACTGGATTACATGGGGAGGAAAAACTGCCAAATTAACATGACAAGATGGATTACATGGGGAAACTGCCAAATTAACATGACAAACTGGATTACATGGGAGGGAAACTGCTAAATTAACATGACAAACTGGATTACATGGGGAAAATGGCCAAATTAACATGACAAACTGGATTACATGGGGGAAAAACTGCCAAATTAACATGACAAGCTGGATTACATGGGGGAAAAACTGCCCAATTAACATGACAAGCTGGATTACATGGGGAAACTGCCAAATTAACATGACAAGCTGGATTACATGGGGGAAAAACTGCCCAATTAACATGACAAGCTGGATTACATGGGGAAAACTGCCAAATTAACATGACAAGCTGGATTACATGGGGAAAACTGCCAAATTAACATGACAAGCTGGATTACATGGGGGGGAAACTGCCAAATTAACATGACAAGCTGGATTACATGGGGAAAAACTGCCAAATTAACATGACAAACTGGATTACATGGGGGAAAACTGCCAAATTAACATGACAAGCTGGATTACACGGGGAAAACTGCCAAATTAACATGACAAACTGGATTACATGGGGGAAACTGCCAAATTAACATGACAAACTGGATTACATGGGAGGGGCTGCCAAATTAACATGACAAACTGGATTACATGGGAGGGAAACTGCCAAATTAACATGACAAACTGGATTACATGGGGAAAATGGCCAAATTAACATGACAAACTGGATTACATGGGGAAAACTGCCAAATTAACATGACAAGCTGGATTACATGGGGGGGAAAACTGCCAAATTAACATGACAAACTGGATTACATGGGGGGAAACTGCCAAATTAACATGACAAGCTGGATTACATGGGGGGAAACTGCCAAATTAACATGACAAGCTGGATTACATGGGGGGAAAATGGCCAAATTAACATGACAAACTGGATTACATGGGGGGGAAACTGCCAAATTAACATGACAAGCTGGATTACATGGGGGGAAACTGCCAAATTAACATGACAAACTGGATTACACGGGCGGGAAAATGGCCAAATTAACATGACAAACTGGATTACATGTAAAAAAACAAAACAATTGTGATGACTGGCTCGATTATGTAGTGAAATTTGAAATTGTGTTTTTCTTTTATAAAAGTAGAGACTCAGAGCTACAAAATGGTATATCATACACTACAGTTGAGGAACAATGGGAACTAATTCTGCTTTGATTGTTGATGAACTTGTAAACCAACTTTTGAGAAAATGGCCCTGGATTGTTTTGGTACCTACTGGACAGCTCTTTGTCTCCACCCATTCAGCATCGTTCACACCATCTTAAGCTTTAGCTCCACCCATCTCTTTAAGGATTCACATGTGAGGATAAACGACCAAAGATTTCAAGACTAAAGGCTGGTTTATACTACGGGTGTGTTCATTCTGGAGTGCCAGTGTGTGCTCAGAGTGCGCTCTGGGTGTTCGTAAACTCGTTCTGACCTAACAGCACCCAGGCTAACGTTCGCTAGCTACTTCCAGACAAATCAGGGAACAGCTCACTGACCGTTTTACTCACCCAAGCAGAGCTTGTTAACTGTTTTTACATTATCCTGAGGGTTGGTGACTGCAACTGTGCTGCTTACAACTATTTTAATTACGCTGGATAAGGTCTCCTCTCCTCTTACAGCCCATCTGTAGTACAATAGACTAGATGAGGTCTCCTCTTACAGCCCGTCTGTAGTACAATAGACTGGATGAGGTCTCCTCTCCTCTTACAAGCCCATCTGTAGTACAGTAGACTGGATGAGGTCTCCTCTTACAGCCCGTCTGTAGTACAATAGACTGGATGAGGTCTCCTCTCCTCTTACAAGCCCATCTGTAGTACAGTAGACTGGATGAGGTCTCCTCTTATAGACCGTCTGTAGTACAGTAGACTAGATGAGGTCTCCTCTTATAGCCCGTCTGTAGTACAGTAGACTAGATGAGGTCTCCTCTTATAGCCCGTCTGTAGTACAGTAGACTAGATGAGGTCTCCTCTCCTCTTATAGCCCGTCTGTAGTGCAGTAGACTAGATGAGGTCTCCTCTTATAGCCCGCCTGTAGTACAGTAGACTAGATGAGGTCTCCTCTTATAGCCCGTCTGTAGTACAGTAGACTAGATGAGGTCTCCTCTTATAGCCCGCCTGTAGTACAGTAGACTAGATGAGGTCTCCTCTTATAGACCGTCTGTAGTACAGTAGACTGGATGAGGTCTCCTCTCCTCTTTCAGCCCTTCTGTAGTACAGTAGGCTGGATGAGGTCTCCTCTCCTCTTATAGACCGTCTGTAGTACAGTTGACTGGATGAGGTCTCCTCTCCTCTTATAGCCCGCCTGTAGTACAGTAGACTAGATGAGGTCTCCTCTTATAGCCCGTCTGTAGTACAGTAGACTAGATGAGGTCTCCTCTTATAGCCTGCCTGTAGTACAGTAGACTAGATGAGGTCTCCTCTTATAGACCGTCTGTAGTACAGTAGACTGGATGAGGTCTCCTCTCCTCTTTCAGCCCGTCTGTAGTACAGTAGGCTGGATGAGGTCTCCTCTCCTCTTATAGACCGTCTGTAGTACAGTTGACTGGATGAGGTCTCCTCTCCTCTTATAGCCCGTCTGTAGTACAGTAGACTGGATGAGGTCTCCTCTTATAGCCCGTCTGTAGTACAGTAGACTGGATGAGGTCTCCTCTTATAGCCCGTCTGTAGTACAGTAGACTGGATGAAATACTTCTGATTAAATACTTCTGTTTAAGGTTGTGTGTTTGTTTGCTTGTCTTTACAAGGTGTGTGTGTGTGTGTGTGTGTGGTTATGGGACACATGGCTTGCCCACAGAATGTTTCCCTTGGCAGACCAGACGAGACCCTCCCTCCCCTCCCTCCCTCCCCCTCTCTCCTCCTCTCGCTCTCTGTGTGTTTCCCTTGGCTCCATCACAGTCTGATTGCCAACTGTAACCACATGTACTCAGTGTGGCAACAGGCCAGCCACTCAGACCATGCTTCAGACCTCCTACAGCAGCGGGTTGTAGTCATTCAGCCAGCAGGTTATAGAGTAGAGAGAAATAATACCCATGCAGGACCGGGATCTATAAAGACCTTCTTTATGACATGAGCCACAGGAAAACCAACCAGGCCCGGCTGGTTGGCTGGCTGGCTGCAGTAAGAGGCCCGGCTGGCTGGCTGGCTGCAGTAAGAGGCCTATCCCTCTCCCCCTCTCCGCTGGCTCAGACATAGACAACACTATTTAAAACCCTCAGCGAGTGTAGGGCCCTACATCTGTTGCAGAGAATGCGGATGGAATCTCAGAATAAACAAACAATGAAACGGAATTAAACAACCTTAGTAGGAAATCAACAATGTATTGAACTAATTAGAACATGTATTACCAAGATTACCAAGTTATGGTGCTAGTTACATTGTTTCTGCCATCTCTTTCTACATTAGCCATCCTTCTATTATTGGTGGACAGTTTCAGTATATTAGTGGTGTTTATACTTGCGCACTGTTGTTTGTACAGATGAACGTGGTACCTTCAGGCGTTTTGGAAATTGCTCCCAAGGATGAACCAGACTTGGGGAGGTCTAAAAAATGTTTTATCGTTCTTGGCTAATTTCTTTTGTCAATCATGGAAAATATGGAAAATTTCTGTTATTTTTTTTTATTTCAGCTCATGAAACATGGGACCAACACTTTACATGTTGTGCTTTATATTTTAGTGCAGACACAGACTATTATGTTAAACGTTTAATTACTGTTGTATGTTTATGCTATAAACTGTTGAATGAGCTTTATCCTCCTTCTGAACTGAACTCTGATCTCTGTCCTCTCCACAGTGTCATCCAAGCACCTTTACCACTTCCTGTTGATAAGGTAGGCGGATTCGTCTGTCTGTCCATGTCGGTCTGTCTGTGGTCACAGGTGTGTGTGTGTGTGTGTGTGTGTGTGTGTGTGTGTGTGTGTGTGTGTGAGAGATGTGCATCACACCTTGTGCAGGCAATGTCATCAGACGTTCATCAGAGCGCGACGTATGTTGTTGTTGAACGCTGAAACCTGAACTACAGACCTCGGTTTCAATCTGACAGTGTTTTTAAATACTTTTATTTTGGATCCTACGGCTCTTTTGGACTAAATTGCTGTGAGCGCATTTGTCTGTCCCGGGATCCTGCCAGTATCCGCATAGGGGGAGAGACACGAAAGCCCAGCTAGCCTAGCTGGCTCGGGCCGTCTCAAATGGTGTTGGCTATTGAACGTTTCCAGCGCTGCAGGAGTACTTTGCTTTGTTCCGGGACAATGTGGACCGTGCTGACTTTCAATGTAGCATCTGCTTGCGGAGGACTACAGGAGCGAAGTAGCTACTCTTAGCAAGCAAGTAGCAAACCTACACAATCTACTGGGGAACCCACGCCCACCTACTTTTTTCTTCCACCCCAGTAGCCGGACGCCGCTCTGCTCTGGTGGAAGTTTCGCCGATGTGTCGGCTCTCCAGCGAACTGGCTGCCAGGGTTCCATCCCCGAAGGGGTCTCCCCCTTCCCTGGAGAACGGAGCTGATCCCAACCAACCAGTCATGGAGGTACGTCACTTGCCGTGGAAGTAGAAGAAAGCGTCCTCTGGCAAAGGGGGGCCCTTGATCCAGAGGTTCCGGCGCCTTCTTCCTTGTGGGCTTCCCATTCAAGATTGGATCCGGAGGTACCTGCGACTTCGTTTTCGGTTCTGTCTCCCTCTCCGGTGGCTTCTACCTCGGGTTTAGATCCTCAGAGCTCCCATCCTCATCAGACTGAGGCTGCCTGAGAGACCGGCCCATTCAGCATCACCAGCTGTCATCATAGGCAGCTCTATGGTGAGAAACATCTCGGTTCCCAAGGCAAAAACCCTGTGCTACCCAGGAGCACGAGTACAGGACATCACAAGGCTGCTTCCGACTGTTCTACGACAGATGCCGGGAGCTGACACTGTCGAAGCTTGTGATGTCGTTTGACCCCACATGGACTAACTCTGAACATTTTGAAAATGGATTTTAAAGAACTAAAAGACTCCCAATAATTTCAGGTCCGGTACCATCGTTGGGCCACGGGTGTGAAATATTCAGCAAACTGCTGGCGTTACACATCTGGCTAAAAGATTACTGCAGCTCTGCTGGAGTCACTTTTTATAGATAACTTTGACACCTTCTGACATGCCAGCCACAAACGCTGACACCACATCCAAGTATATCGGACCAAATTATGAAAGACAACAATTGTATTTTTGATATCCGTAATGTCAGAGGTGAAAGAATTGTGGAAAAGGTTAAATAATTGTCTATCAACAATGACAAGCCACCGGGGTCTGACAATCTGGATGGAAAATTACTGAAGGTAATAGCAGACGATATTGCCACTCCTATTTGCCACATCTTCAATTTAAGCCTACTAGAAAGTGTGCCCCCTCAGGCCTGGAGGGTACATAAAGTATAGTAAAGCCCCCTTTACTGGCTCAAATAGCCGACCAATCAGCCTGTTACCAACCCTTAGTAAACTTCTAGAAAAACATGACGTTTGACCAGATACAATGCTATTTCACAGTAAACAAATTGACTAGACATTTTTAGCACGCTTATAGGGAAGGACACTCAACAAGCACAGCACTTAAACAAATGACTGATTGGCTGATAGAAATTGATAAAATGGTTGTGAGGGCTGTTTTGTTAGACTTCAGTGCAGCTTTTGACATTATTGATCATAGTCTGCTGTTGGAAAAACCTAGGTGTTATGGCTTTACACCCCCTGCTATAATGTAGATAAAGAGTTACTTGTCTAACAGGACACAGAGGGTGTTCTTTAACGGAAGCCTCTCAAATATAATCCAGTTAGAATCAGGAATTCCCCAGGGTAGCTGTTTAGGCCCCTTACTCTTTCTATTTTTACTAACGACATACCTCTGGCTTTGAGTAAATCCAGTGTGTCTATGTATCCGGATGACTCAACACTATACACGTCAGCTACTACAGCGAGTGAAATGACTGCAAGACTTAACAAAGAGCTGCACTTAGTTTCAGAGGGGGTGGCAAGAAATAATAAATAATGTGGAAATGGAGCAAGTTGAGGTGACTAAACTGCATGGAGTAACCCTGGATTGTAAACTATCATGGTCAAAACATATTGATACAACAGTAGCGAAGATGGGGAGAAGTCTGTCCATAATAAAGCGCTGCTCTAGAACAGGGCTGCACGGCGCCCTTGGATGTACACTCAGAGCAAACATTAATATACATGTCAATCTCTCCTGGCTGAAAGGGGAGGAGATATTGACTTCATCACTACTTGTATTTATGAGAGGTATTGACATGTTGAATGCACTGAGCTGTCTGTCTAAACTACTGGCACACAGCTCAGACACCCATGCATACCCCACAAGACATGCCACAAGAGGTCTCTTCACAGTCCCCAAATCCAGAACAGACTATGGGAGGCACACAGTACTACATAGAGCCATGACTACATGGAACTCTATTCCACATCAGGTAACTGACGCAAGCAGTAGAATTAGATTTAAAAAATAAAATACACCTTATGGAACAGCAGGGACTGTGAAGCAATACATAGGCACAGACGCATGCATACACACACGATAACATGGGCACTATACGCACAAGTACACATGGATTTATTGTTGTAGATATGTGGTAGTGGCGTAGGGGCCTGAGGGCCCACACTCAGTGTGTTGTGAAATCTGTTCTGAATGTATTGTAATGTTTTTAACTGTTTAACTGCCTTAATTTTGCCGGACCCCAGGAAGAGTAGCTGCTGCTTTGACAGCAGCTAATGGGGATCCATAATAAATACAAGACTCCATTCTCCCGCTAAGTTTCCTAATGAAGAATTTGACAGGTGCAATGAAGAACGCAATCTAATCTCCTAACGTGTTGCACAAAATTCAAAGAAATAGTTCTGACAGTATTGAAAAACCATCCTGTGGCTATTTCCAAATACCCCGGTGTATAGTATATATGGTATACTGCCCAAACCCGCTCTCTACATACATCAAGGCACATATTGGCTGGAACAGTGACATCCAGCTAGTCAGGAAAATTCTCAGGGCCCTTCCTATTTATTTGACTCTGAGTAGGTTGTGAGCATGTCATGTGAACTCGCTGCCCTTTTCAGATGATGAGCCTAGATAGTAGGCTGCCTGATAAGGTGTGTGTGTGTGTGTGTGTGTGTGTGTGTGTGTGTGTGTGTGTGTGTGTGTGTGTGTGTGTGTGTGTGTGTGTGTGTGTGTGTGTGTGTGTGTGTGTGTGTGTGTGTGTGCATAGACCCAGTGTTCCTGTCTAACCTGATGTCCTGGCGCGTGTGTCGCCTCTCCTCCTGCAGGTTGCGGCCAACACCCCCATTATGCACTCTCAGGAACTCTTCCAGCTCTCCCAGTATCTGCAGGTATGTAAGGAGCAACAGTGCCACCTACTGGCCACACGCTGCTACTGCACGGCACTGTGCTCTTTATCTGTCTACTTTACTCTTTGAAGATGTGAACTGTTTGCTCTTGCGATCAGCTCTGTCTTATGCTTACTGACATATTATTGGTGTACTTTTTGCAGTGATCTTTTTCTAACATCTCACCCCATTCAGTCGACTGGTCGATTGTTCGGTCAAAAGGCTGTTGGTCGACAGAGATGTTTTTAGTCGGAACAGTGGCAAATGTATGAAGAAAAAAACCGATGTAACACAAGACACCTGTGTGACTCACACCTGTCTGAGTAGACTATTGCGGAGGCCGCGGGGATTGCTCACCAGTAGTACATTTACTGTTATTTACCATTTATAATTTACAATGTTTGATTGGTTACAGTGATTTCTGTTAATGCATTCAATATATGTATAAGTATAGTCTTAACGTTGTCATCGTAGGAGTGGACACGTCGTTTGCAGAGCGCACAACCCGGGCTACACTTGTGAGGAACACGTTTTGGTTTATTTAATTTCTATTTAGGAGTTGTCAATTTAGTCATTGTCTTTTATGTTTTGAGCTCTCATGTCAATCTTGAGTAAGGACACGCACCTGATTATGCATAGAGCTAGGCTACCTGGCCTGATTATGCATAGAGCTAGGCTACCTGGCCTGATTATGCATAGAGCTAGGCTACCTGGCCTGATTATGCATAGAGCTAGGCTACCTGGCCTGATTATGCATAGAGCTAGGCTACCTGGCCTGATTATGCATAGAGCCAGGCTACCTGGCCTGATTATGCATAGAGCTAGGCTACCTGGCCTGATTATGCATAGAGCCAGGCTACCTGGCCTGATTATGCATAGAGCCAGGCTACCTGGCCTGATTATGCATAGAGCCAGGCTACCTGGCCTGATTATGCATAGAGCTAGGCTACCTGGCCTGATTATGCATAGAGCTAGGCTACCTGGCCTGATTATGCATAGAGCCAGGCTACCTGGCCTGATTATGCATAGAGCTAGGCTACCTGGCCTGATTATGCATAGAGCTAGGCTACCTGGCCTGATTATGCATAGAGCCAGGCTACCTGGCCTGATTATGCATAGAGCTAGGCTACCTGGCCTGATTATGCATAGAGCTAGGCTACCTGGCCTGATTATGCATAGAGCTAGGCTACCTGGCCTGATTATGCATAGAGCTAGGCTACCTGGCCTGATTATGCATAGAGCTAGGCTACCTGGCCTGATTATGCATAGAGCTAGGCTACCTGGCCTGATTATGCATAGAGCCAGGCTACCTGGCCTGATTATGCATAGAGCCAGGCTACCTGGCCTGATTATGCATAGAGCCAGGCTACCTGGCCTGATTATGCATAGAGCTAGGCTACCTGGCCTGATTATGCATAGAGCTAGGCTACCTGGCCTGATTATGCATAGAGCCAGGCTACCTGGCCTGATTATGCATAGAGCTAGGCTACCTGGCCTGATTATGCATAGAGCTAGGCTACCTGGCCTGATTATGCATAGAGCTAGGCTACCTGGCCTGATTATGCATAGAGCCAGGCTACCTGGCCTGATTATGCATAGAGCTAGGCTACCTGGCCTGATTATGCATAGAGCTAGGCTACCTGGCCTGATTATGCATAGAGCTAGGCTACCTGGCCTGATTATGCATAGAGCTAGGCTACCTGGCCTGATTATGCATAGAGCTAGGCTACCTGGCCTGATTATGCATAGAGCTAGGCTACCTGGCCTGATTATGCATAGAGCTAGGCTACCTGGCCTGATTATGCATAGAGCTAGGCTACCTGGCCTGATTATGCATAGAGCTAGGCTACCTGGCCTGATTATGCATAGAGCTAGGCTACCTGGCCTGATTATGCATAGAGCTAGGCCTAGTATCAGATCCCCAAATGGGCACATTTATATTTCTGATTGTCTTAGCTCACCATCACTGTGGAACTTATATCTTCTCAAGTAAACAAAGTCTGTTTTTACATCCATTGAGAGTGATAATAGTTCCTCAATGTGGCCTATTTAAAACATATTTCCAGTTCTCTCCCTTTCCATAACCACTCGGCATGACAGGGGAAATATATAATCTGGTGGTAATATCATGAAATAGGCTTACCTGATTACCCCTTATCCCTTGCAAATAGCCTATAGCTGTGTCTGTCCGGAGCTCACAGGGAAACTGATACCATGCTGCAAGTCTGCTAGCCAGAGCTTCAGGCCCAAGTTAATAGTTGATACAATGTTTCAAGTTCCATGCATAGCCAATGTGATTGATGGGATATTTATTTTGATCAGGATATTTTCTACCTGCAGGCCGCAATGTTTTTATTGTTTGGCTTTTTGTCGGCTATTTTTACATAGTTGGCCATGGAAGTTACTTTTACATTTTATCATTTTCATTTAGATTTGAATAGAATTTTGATTAACTACATAACAATGATTTTGACGTATGAAGACTTTATTATAAATTAAGTGAAACTGTTCCAAGAAATGTGTGCATATGAAAATCATAACTGGCAGGAACATCAGTAGAAATGGTAGGATAAAGCTGCCGACAGCTGCTGTAGCCTATTTCCTGCAACTTCAGGAGCGTAACTGCAGAATCTGTGATGGCCGGGAGGAGGAGCGGGGGGTCGAGGTCCGGAACAGGTTTTTTTCTTCTGGTTCGGTTTCTTCTGGTTTGGTTTCTTCTGGTTAGGTTTCTTCTGGTTCAGTTTCTTCTGGTTCGTTTTCTTCTGGTTAGGTTTCTTCTGGTTCGGTTTATTCTGGTTCGGTATCTTCTGGTTCGGTATCTTCTGGTTAGGTTTCTTCTGGTTAGGTATGACAAATAACAATTTGATTTCAAATCACATTGAATTGGTCACATATTTATCAGATGTTACTCCAGGTGTAGCTAAATGCTTGTGTTCCTAGCTCTGACTGCAGTTGTATCTAACGACTCACAACAATAAACACACCTAAAATTAAAAGAATGGAAAATATAAACATTAGGACGAGCATTGTCAGAGTGGCATTGACTAAAATACAGTAGAATAGAATACAGTATATACATAGGAAATGAGTAAAGCAGTATGTAAACATTAAAGTGACTAGTGTTCCATTATTAAAGTGTCCAGTTAATCCATGTCTAAGGTGCAGGGTTGAGTAACTGGGTGGTAGCCGGCTAGTGATTTATTTAAGTCTATTTAACAGTCTGATGGCCTTGAGATAGAAGCTGTTTTTCAGTCTCTCGGTCCCAGCTTTGATGCACCTGTACTGACCTCACCTTTTGTATGGTAGCGGGGTGAACAGGCAGTGGCTCGGGTGGTTGTTGTCCTTGATGATCTTTTTTTTCCTTCCTGTGACATCGGGTGGTGTAGGTGTCCTGGAGGGCAGGTAGTTTACCCCCGGTGATGCGTTGTGCAGTCCTCACTACCCTCTGGAGAGCCCTGCGGTTGTGGGCGGTGCAGTTGCCGTACCAGGCAGTGATACAGCCCACCAGGATGCTCTCAATTGTGCATCTGTAAAGGTTTCTGAGGGTTTTAGGTGACAAGCCATATTTCTTCAGCCTCCTGAGGTTGAAGAGGCGCTGTTGCGCCTTCTTCACCACGCTGTCTGTGTGGGTGGACCATTTCATTTTGTCCGTGATGTGTACGCCGAGGAACTTGAAGTTTTCCTCCTTCTCCACTGCGGTCCCTTCAATGTGAATGGGGGCGTGCTCCCTCTGCTGTTTCCTGAAGTCCACGATCAGCTTCTTCGTTTTGTTGACGTTGAGAGAAAGGTTATTTTCCTGGCCCCACTCTGCCAGGGCCCTTACCTCCTCCCTGTCTCTTCATTGTTGGTAATCAGGCCTACTACTGTTGTCGTCTGCAAACTTGATGATTGATTTGGAGGTGTGCATGGCCATGCAGTCATGGGTGAACAGGGAGAACAGGAGGGGGCTAAGCACGTGCCCCTGTGTTGAGGATCAGCAAAGTGGAGGTGTTGTTTCCTACCTTCACCACATGGGGGCGGGCCGTCAGGAAGTCCAGGACCCAGTTGTACAGGGCTGGGTGCAGACCCAGGGCCCTGAGCGTAATAAGCTTGGAACTTGGAGGGTACTATGGTGTTGAAGGATGTGCTGTAGTCAATGAACAGTGTTTTGACGTAGTTATTCCTCTTGTCCAGATGGGATAGGGCAGTATGCAGTGTGATGGCGATGGCATCGACTGTGGATCTATTGGGGCGGTATGCAAATTGAAGTTGGTCTAGGGTGTCAGGTAGGGTGGAGGTGATATGATCCTTAACTAGCCTCTCAAAGAACTTCATGATGTCAGAAGTGAGTGCTACGGGGTGATAGTCATTTAGTTCAGTTACCTTTGCCTTCTTGGGTACAGGAACAATGGTAGACATATTGAAGCAAGTGGGGACAGCAGACTGGGATAGGGAGAGATTGAATATGTACGTAAACACTCCAGCCAGCTGATCTGTGCACGCTCCGAGGACGCGGCTAGGGATGCTGTCTGGGTCTGCAGCCAGGCGAGGGTTAACACTCTTAAAGTTAACACTCTTACACTCACTTCGGATAAGGAGATCCCACAGTTCTTGGTAGTGGACTGCGTCGGTGGCACTTATCCTCAAAGCGCTTGAAGGTGTTTAGTTTGTCCGGAAGCAAGAAGTCGGTGTCCGTGACTGTCTGGAGTCCCTGCCATGTACGTCTCGTGTCTGAGCCGTTGAATTGCAACTCCACTTTGTCTCTGTACTGACATTTTTCCTGTTTGATTGCCTTACAGAGGGCATAACTACACTGTTTGGATTTAACCATATTACCAGTCACCTAGCCATGGTTAAATGCGATGGTTTGCGCTTTCAGTTGTGCGTGAATGTTGCCATCTATTCACAGTTTCTGGTTTGGGTAGGTAGTAATAGTTTCTTTACCTTGCCCTGCTCCCTCCTCCTCCTCTCAACGCCTCTCTCGCCTCTCTCAGCCTCTCTCTCCCTCTCTTGCTCCTTCCTCACCCCGCAGACTTCCCTTCTCGCCTCCGCTTTCTCTCTGCTCCTCGGGCTTCTTCTCTCTACTTTCTTCGCTTCTTTTTCACCTATATCTCTCTCTCTGGTCTGGGCTTCTTTTGGCTTGGCTTTTCATTTCTTCTCTCTCCGCTTCTCGCCTCTCTTCCTCCGCTTTCTCTTTATTCCGCCTCTTCCCTTTTTCCTCGTTTCTTCTGGGCTTGCTTCTCGGCTCATTTCTTCTTCGTCGCTTCAAGGCTTCCTCCGGCTTTCTTCTGGCTTGCATTTACATGATTCTCGCTCTCCGCTTTTTCGCTTCTCTTTCTCTTTTCCGCCTTTCACTCGCCACTCCCTCTCTCTCCGCCTTCGCCTTTATCGCTTCATTTCCGCTTCGCTTCTTCCTCCGCTTCTTCAGCTCTGTCTTCTCCATTTTCCGCTTTACTTTCTTTCTTCCCATTTCCTTCTTCCTCCGCTTACTTTCGCTTCCGCTTTACTTCCGCTTTTATTTTTCCATTTCTTCACTTGGCTTTTCTTCTTCCTTTCCGGCTATTTCGCTTTTCTTTTTCCGCTTTTCTTAACAGCTTGCTTTCCTCATTCCGCTTCTTTTCAGCTTCTCTTCTTTTCTCTTTCTTCGCTTGGCTTTTCCTTTCCATTTATTATTTTTCCTTCCGCTTTCTTTCGCTTCCGCTTTTCGCTTTCGCTTCTTCGCTTTTTCTTTCCATTTTTCGGGCTTCCTTTGCTTTTCTTCCGCTTTTCATTTATTCCGCTTTTCTTTTCTTCGCTTTCTTCGCTTTCTTTTGGCTTCGCTTTTTCGCTTTTTCTTTCCACTTCCGCTTCTTTCTTTCTCTTCGCTTTCTACTTTCTCTTTTCAGCTTTCTTTGGGCTTTCTTTTCCTTTCCATTCATTTACTTATTTCCTTTTCCGCTTCTTCTTGCTTCTTTCTTTCTTCCTTTCCGCTTTTCTTCTTTCCTCTCGCTTTTCAATATTTCTTTTCTTTCCTTCATTTCATTTCGCTTGTTATTTTTCCGTTGGCTTTTCCGCTTATTCTGGCTTCATTTCTTTTGGCTTTCCGCTTTCTTCTTGGCTTCGGCTTTCCTTGGCTCCGCTTCTTTCAAGCTCCGCTTATCTTCCTTTCCGCTTCTTTCGCTTGCTCTTCTTTCTTCCATTTCTTCTTAGCTTTCGCTTCGCTTCTTCCGCTTTCTTGCTTACTTCGCTTTTCTTCATTTGGCTTTTCGCTTCTTCCGCTGGGCTTTTCCGCTTCTTGCTTTTTCTTTCTTCCATTTCTGGCTTATTTTCTTTCCGCTTGCTTCGCTTCTTCCGTCTTCCGCTTCTTTCTTCACCCGCTTTCTTTTCTTCCTGGCTTCTTCTTGGCTTTCCGCTTTTTCTTCCTTTTCCAGCTTTTCTTTTCGCTTCCGCTTGCTTTGCTTCTTTTCCGCTTTTCTACTTATGGCTTTCTTTTTCATTGTTTTCGCTATTTTCATTTTGGCTTGCTTTCCTTTCCGCTTCTTTTGGGCTTGGCTTTCCTCACAGCTTTTCCGCTTCTTTGCTTGCTTTCCTTTCTACTTCGCTTTTCTTTCTTCCTTGGGCTTCTGGCTTTCCGGCTTCTTCGCTTTTCCTTGGCTTTTCTTTCTGGCTTTCCGCTTTCCTCGCTTCTTGCTTCTCTTTCTTTCCGCTTTTTCGCTTGCTTTCCTTCCAAGCTACTTTTCTCGCTTGCTTCTTCATTTTTGGGCTTGGTTTTCCGCTTTCTTCTTTCTTCCGGCTTTTCTGGGCTTCGCTTTCCTCATTTTTCTTGGCTTCGCTTGGCTTCTTCCTACTCCGCTTTCTATTCGCTTTCTTTTCCGCTTTCATTCGCTTGCTTCTTCGCTTTCCGCTTTTTCGCTTCTTTGGCTTTTCGCGCTTTTCTTCTCCTTCCGCTTTCATATTTGCTTCTTCCGCTCTTGGCTTCTTTCCTTCCGCTTTGGGCTTTCTTCTTTTCTTCGCTTCTTCGCTTCTTCTTTGCTTTTGACGGCTTCTTCGCTTTCTTCGCTTCTTCTTTCTTTCCGCTTCTTCTGGCTTATTTCTTCCTTTCCAGCTTTTCGCTTATTCTTCCTTCCGGCTTCTTCGCTTCCTTTCCGCTTTTTCGCTTATTGCTTTCCTTTCCAGCTTTTCTTGCCTGGCTTTTCTGGCTTGCTTTCCGCTTTTTCTTGCTCATGCTTCGCTTCCGCTTTCAGCTTTCGCTTCTTCGCTTGCTTTCCTTCCGCTTCTTCTGGCTTCGCTTCTTTCCGCTTTCTTTTCTTCTTTTCCGCTTTTCTGGCTTTCTCTTCTCGCTTTTCGCTTTTCTTGCTTTTGACTTCTTCTCGCTTTCTCTTGCTTCATTTCTTTCCGCTTCATTTCCTTCCGCTTTTAGCTTCGCTTTCATTTTTCCGGGCTTTCGCTTCCATGCTATTTGGCTTTCGCTTTCGCTTTATCTGCTTTCTTCCATTTCGGCTTTTCTTCCGCTTTCTTCTTTTCCAAGCTTTTCTCGCTTCTTTCTTCTTCCTTTCCGCTTTCTGGGCGCTTCGCTTTCCTTCTCGCTTTCGCTTCCTTTCCGCTTCTTCTTTCTCTTCCTTCCGCTTTCAGCTTTCTCTTTCTTCTTTCCGCTTCTTCGCTTCTGCTTCTCTTTCTCCGCTTCTTCCTTTCCGCTTTCGCCCGCTTTCTCTTCGCTCTCGCCTTCTTCTTCCTCTCGCCTCTTCTCATTTTCTTTCTCTCTCCGCTTCTCTCGCCTAAGCTGCAGTCAATAATACAGTAGAAAAACAAATCTATATACAATGTGTGCAAATGAGGTAAGATAAGGAACATAAGACAATAAATAGGCCATGGTGGCGAAGTAATTAAAATATAGCAATTAAACACTGGAATGGTAGATGTGCAGTAGATGAATGTGCATTGTAGAAATACTGGGGTGAAAAGGATCAAGATAAATAAATAAATACAGTTGGGGATGAGGTAGTTGGTTGGGCTATTAACAGATGGGCCATGTACAGGTGCAGTGATCCCTTGCTCACCCGGTCTCCTTCTCTCTCCTCTCTCCCTTCTCTCTCCTCTCCCCCTCGTTCTCTCTGCTCTCTCGCCCTTCCTCTCCTCTCGCTCTCCCTCCCTCGCCCCTCTCTCCCCCCCGGCAGGAGGCCCTACACAGGGAGCAGATGTTGGAACAGAAGTTGGCAAAGCTGCAGTGCCTACTGGCCACCACACAGGAGGCTTCAGAGAGCAGCTGGCAGGTAGTTACTATACACTATCACCTTAACCCTACTGGCCACCACACAGGAGGCTTCAGAGAGCAGCTGGCAGGTAGTTACTATACACTACCACCTTAACCCTACTGGCCACCACACAGGAGGCTTCAGAGAGCAGCTGGCAGGTAGTTACTATACACTATCACCTTAACCCTACTGGCCACCACACAGGAGGCTTCAGAGAGCAGCTGGCAGGTAGTTACTATACACTATCACCTTAACCCTACTGGCCACCACACAGGAGGCTTCAGAGAGCAGCTGGCAGGTAGTTACTATACACTATCACCTTAACCCTACTGGCCACCACACAGGAGGCTTCAGAGAGCAGCTGGCAGGTAGTTACTATACACTACCACCTTAACCCTACTGGCCACCACACAGGAGGCTTCAGAGAGCAGCTGGCAGGTAGTTACTATACACTATCACCTTAACCCTACTGGCCACCACACAGGAGGCTTCAGAGAGCAGCTGGCAGGTAGTTACTATACACTATCACCTTAACCCTACTGGCCACCACACAGGAGGCTTCAGAGAGCAGCTGGCAGGTAGTTACTATACACTACCACCTTAACCCTACTGGCCACCACACAGGAGGCTTCAGAGAGCAGCTGGCAGGTAGTTACTATACACTATCACCTTAACCCTACTGGCCACCACACAGGAGGCTTCAGAGAGCAGCTGGCAGGTAGTTACTATACACTACCACCTTAACCCTACTGGCCACCACACAGGAGGCTTCAGAGAGCAGCTGGCAGGTAGTTACTATACACTATCACCTTAACCCTACTGGCCACCACACAGGAGGCTTCAGAGAGCAGCTGGCAGGTAGTTACTATACACTATCACCTTAACCCTACTGGCCACCACACAGGAGGCTTCAGAGAGCAGCTGGCAGGTAGTTACTATACACTACCACCTTAACCCTACTGGCCACCACACAGGAGGCTTCAGAGAGCAGCTGGCAGGTAGTTACTATACACTATCACCTTAACCCTACTGGCCACCACACAGGAGGCTTCAGAGAGCAGCTGGCAGGTAGTTACTATACACTACCACCTTAACCCTACTGGCCACCACACAGGAGGCTTCAGAGAGCAGCTGGCAGGTACAGATAACAGTATTATGGAATTTTATTGACAGACATAGGGTGAAATGGTGAGATGAATTAACTAATAAATTAGAGGGATGCAACACAGGAAGTTGGCGGAGTAGGATGTAACCACTGCCTCCAGTGCCAATATGTTTTCCTGGGTAGTTAGCAGTACATTCACAAGGCCGCGGGGCCAGATGGATTACCAGGACGGGTACTCAATGCATACGTGGACCAACTGGCAAGTGTCTTCACTGACATTTTCATCCTCTCCCTGACTAAATCTGTAATGCCTACATGTTTCAAGCAGACCACCATAGTCCCTGTGCCCAAGGAAGTGAAGCGAAGATAACCAGCCTAAATGATTACCACCCCGTAGCACTCACTTTGGTAGCCATGGAGTGCTTTGAAAGGCTGGTCATGGCTCACATCAACAGCATCCTCCCGGATACCCTCCATGGCCGAGTAGCCGCACACAAATCTAAGATCACCATGCGCAATCACTCTTCACCATCTGGCAGTCCTGATGGACGAATCTGGGTTTGACGGACACCAGCAGAATGCTACCTGTCCGAATGTGTAGTGCCAACTGTAATGTTTGGTGGAGGAGGAAAAATGATCTGTGGCTGTTTTCCATGGTTTGGGCTAGGCCCCTTACTTCCAGTGAAGGGAAAGCTTAACGCTACAGCATACAATGACGTTCTAGACGATTCTGTTCTTCCAACTTTGTGGCATCAGTTTGGGGAAGGCCCTTTCCTGTTTCAGCATGACAATGCCCCCGTGCACAAAGCAAGGTCCATACAGAAATGGTTTGTCGAGATGGATGTGGAAGAACTTGACTGGCCTGCACAGAGCCCTGACCTCAACCCCATCGAACACCTTCGGGATGAATTGGAACACCGACTGCGAGCCGGGCCTAGTCGCCGAACATCAGTGCCCGACCTCACTAATGCTCTTGTGGCTGCAAGTCCCCCGCAGCAATGTCCCAACATCTAGATGAAAGCCTTCCCAGAAGAGTGTAGGCTGTTATAGCAGCAAAGGGGGACCAACTAAATATTAATGGCCATGATTTTGGAATGAGATGTTCGACGAGCAGGTGTCCACATAGTGTATGTAAATCACAGGAAACTGACTGCACTGGGCCTTAATCTCAGAGAAGACCGGTTAAAGGTTCAATGTTCTCTTACATATAGGCCTAGACAATGTCCAAAACAACTAACAACACACTCAATTCAATGTTCAGTCATTTTAATTGTAAAGTCATTTCTTTTTTTCCCAATACCTCAACACACGTTTCCAATCTGAGGTGTAAACTCGATAAAGAATTCAATAATTTTGCTATGTATTTTGGATGGGAATCAAGACATTAGAATGTACCCGAAACAAGACCCCCCCACACACACACACACACACCTGCTGGCTACTTTTTCTATTTCTTTTTCTCTTCGTACTTGTGGTAAACTGTTGTTTATGGTTATGTCTGGTGATGGTTCTGGTTCTGACCTGTCTCTCTCTCTGCTAGGCTCTGATAGATGAGGACCGGCTTCTCTCCAGACTAGAGGTGATGGGCAACCAGCTGCAGTCCTACTCTAAAGTAAGAACATTTAAATGATAAATACCTTCTCTGAAGTCAGAATATTTTAAAATAAGTCTGTCCAAGGCAATATATACTGAACAAAATGTAAACGCAACATGTAAAGTGTTGGTCCCATGTTTCATGAGCTGAAAAAAAAAAAATCTAGATTTTTTTCAGACGCACAAAAAAACGTAATTCTCTCAAATGTTTGCCACAAATGTGTTAACATCCCTGTTATTGAGCATTTCTCATTTGCCAAGATAATCCATTCACCTGACAGGTGTGGCATATGAAGAAGCAAATTTAACAGCATGATCATTACACAGGTGCACCTTGTGCTGGGGACAATAGATGGCCACTCTAAAATGATCATGATCATTACACAAGCCGTCCAGGGCCAACCCATGGCTGTGCACCCTAAATCAGTAAAATCGTTGAAATTGTTGCTTTAATATTTTTGTTCAGTTTGTGTGTCTATATACAGTATGTGTATACAGTGCATTTGGAATGTATTCAGCCCCCTTAAGTTCTACACGTTTTGTTACGTTACAGCCTTACCTGAAATGGATTAAATTGTTTTATTTCGTCATCAATTTATACACCATACCCCATAATGACAAAGCAAAAACAATATTTTTTCATACCCTATACTCAGTACTTTGTTGAAACACCTTTGTCAGCGATTACTGCCTCGAGTCTTCTTGCGTATGACGCTACAAGCTTGGCACACCTGTATTTGGATTGATTGAGATGTTTATTTAATGTGATCTATTTTAGAATAAGGCTGTAACGTAACAACATTTGGAAATAGGCAAGGGGCCTGAATACCTTCCGAATGTGTGTACAGTACAGTACCTGTCAAAAGTGTACACCTCATTCAAGGATGTTTCTTTATTTTTTAAACTTTTTTTCTACATTGTAGAATAATAGTGAAGACATCAAAACTATGAAATAACACATATGGAATCATGTAGTAACAAAAAAAAAGTGTTGAGGAAAGTCTCTTCAAGTGCAGTCGCAAAAACCATCAAGAGCTATGATGAAACTGGCTCTCATGAGGACCGCCACAGGAAAGGAAGACCCAGAGTTACCTCTGCTGCAGAGGATAAGTTCATTAGAGTTACCAGCCTCAGAAATTGCAGCCCAAATAAATGCTTCAGAGAGTAACAGACACATCTCAACATCAACTGTTCAGAGGAGACTGTGTGAATCAGGCCTTCATGGTCGAATTGCTGCAAAGAAACCACCACTAACCACTACCACTACTAAGAAGAGGAGACTTGCTTAGGCCAAGAAACACGAGCAATGGACATTAGACCGGTGGAAATCTGTCTTGTTCTAAAGAGTCCAAATTAGAGAGTTTTGTTTCCAACCGCCGTGTCTTTGTGATACACCGAGTAGGTGAGCGGATGATCTCCGCATGTGTGGTTCCCACCATGAAGCATGGAGGAGGAGGTGTGATGGTGTGTGGGTGCTTTGCTGGTGATACTGATTTATTTAGAATTCAAGGCACACTTAACCAGCATGGCTACCACAGCATTCTGCAGCGATACGCCATCCCATCTGGTCTGTGCTTAGTGGGATTATCATTTGTTTTTCAACAGGACAATGACCCAACACACCTCCGGGCTGTGTAAGGGCTATTTGACCAAGAAGGAGAGTGATGGATTGCTGCATCAGATGACCTGTTCTCCACAATCATCTGACCTGAACCCAATGGGATGAGTTGGACCGCAGAGTGAAGGAAAAGCAGCCAACAAGTGTGGGAACTCCGTCAAGACTGTTGGGAAAAATATTCCAGGTGATGCTGGTTGAGACAATGCCAAGAGTGTGCAAAGATGTCAAGGCAAAGGGTGGCTACTTTGTTTTTTTTTACCTTTTAACTAGGCAAGTTAGTTAAGAACAAATTCTTATTTACAATGACGGCCTACCGGGGATTGTATGAATGACAGATTTTTACCTTTCGGTTAATGGCCCAACGCTCTAACCACTAGGCTACATGCCGCCCCAAACTACATGATTCCATATGTGTTATTTCATGGTATAACTAGACATAATAATAGACATGTATAACTATAGACATACTAATAGACATGTATAACTATGGACATACTAATAGACATGTATAACTATAGACATAATAATAGACATGTATAACTAGACATACTAATAGACATGTATAACTATAGACATACTAATAGTCATGTATAACTATGGACATACTAATAGACATGTATAACTATAGACATAATAATAGACATGTATAACTATGGACATACTAATAGACATGTATAACTATAGACATACTAATAGACATGTATAACTATAGACATAATAATAGACATGTATAACTAGACATACTAATAGACATGTATAACTATAGACATACTAATAGACATGTATAACTATAGACATACTAATAGACATGTATAACTATAGACATAATAATAGACATGTATAACTAGACATACTAATAGACATGTATAACTATGGACATACTAATAGACATGTATAACTATAGACATACTAATAGACATGTATAACTATGGACATACTAATAGTCATGTATAACTATAGACATACTAATAGACATGTATAACTATGGACATACTAATAGACATGTATAACTATAGACATACTAATAGACATGTATAACTATAGACATACTAATAGACATGTATAACTATGGACATACTAATAGACATGTATAACTATAGACATACTAATAGACATGTATAACTATAGACATACTAATAGACATGTATAACTATGGACATACTAATAGACATGTATAACTATAGACATACTAATAGACATGTATAACTATAGACATACTAATAGACATGTATAACTATAGACATACTAATAGACATGTATAACTATAGACATACTAATAGACATGTATAACTATGGACATACTAATAGACATGTATAACTATGGACATACTAATAGTCATGTATAACTATGGACATACTAATAGACATGTATAACTATAGACATACTAATAGACATGTATAACTATAGACATACTAATAGACATGTATAACTATGGACATACTAATAGACATGTATAACTATGGACATACTAATAGTCATGTATGTTTTGTCATGTACTTATTTGGTTGAGAGTTGTTTTGAGGGGACGTCTCTCTCTTTCTCTTCAGAACCAAACAGAGGATGGGATGCGTAAGGAGCTGGTAACTCTGCAGGAAGACAAACACCACTATGAGATCACTGCCAAAGAGTCCCTGAGGAGAGTCCTACAGGAGAAGATAGAGGTGGCCAGGAAGCTGTCAGAGGTTGAGGTGAGACTGACCTACCTGTTCAATCCACCTACTTTTCGAACGTTTTTAAAACACGGAAGCCAAACGTGGAAACAATGGATACATCTTCCTCCCTGCTTATGCATCGTTTTAATGAATATGCACCCTACTAGAAATCCCTGCATTAACATGTTTCTGTTAGCTGATACACCGTATTATTGTCCTGCTGATGTGCCTGGACCTTGTAGGTTAAACTGCTGAGAAAACCCCCATAACTGATCCAATTGGTCAAGATGCTCTTAATTCTAAATGGATTTGCATTAAAAACACCAGGCTTATTCAAATGACATGGGCTATTCACTGCAGTTTACAGCCTAGACTAGAGTGTTGTACTCACTTGAAAACGATTCTAACATTCTTCAGTACATTGTGTTGTTGTAGCCTGGGTAGGATACATTTGTTGGCCCTAACATATGGTAGCTTTTGGACCTTGGGAGGGAGACAACTCAGCCTGGGGAGAGCACATAGCGTAGCTACCTAGAACCCGGGGCCTGGGAGGGAGACCACTCAGCCTGGGGAGAGCACATAGCGTAGCTACCTAGAACCCGGGCCTGGGAGGGAGACCACTCAGCCTGGGGAGAGCACATAGCGTAGCTACCTAGAACCCGGGCCTGGGAGGGAGACCACTCAGCCTGGGGAGAGCACATAGCGTAGCTACCTAGAACCCGGGGCCTGGGAGGGAGACCACTCAGCCTGGGAGAGCACATAGCGTAGCTACCTAGAACCCGGGGCCTGGGAGGGAGACCACTCAGCCTGGGAGAGCACATAGCGTAGCTACCTAGAACCCGGGCCTGGGAGGGAGACCACTCAGCCTGGGAGAGCACATAGCGTAGCTACCTAGAACCCGGGCCTGGGAGGGAGACCACTCAGCCTGGGGAGAGCACATAGCGTAGCTACCTAGAACCCGGGGCCTGGGAGGGAGACCACTCAGCCTGGGGAGAGCACATAGCGTAGCTACCTAGAACCCGGGGCCTGGGAGGAGACCACTCAGCCTGGGGAGAGCACATAGCGTAGCTACCTAGAACCCGGGGCCTGGGAGGGAGACCACTCAGCCTGGGGAGAGCACATAGCGTAGCTACCTAGAACCCGGGGCCTGGGAGGGAGACCACTCAGCCTGGGGAGAGCACATAGCTTAGCTACCTAGAACCCGGGGCCTGGGAGGGAGACCACTCAGCCTGGGGCCTAATATCGAGCTTCTTACTTCGGCTACACATCACTAAAGGGAAAGGGGGATACCTAGTCAGTTGTACGACTGAATGCATTCAACTGAAATATGTCTTCCACATTTAACTCAACCCCTCTGAATCAGAGAGGTGCGGGGGGGGGCTGCCTTAATCGACATCCACGTCTTCGGCGCCCGGGGTACTAGCATCTCTCTTCCAGCTGTTCCCGTTCCAACAGGCTATAGGCTAAGGAAGCCTCTCCGCAGTAGGTCATTCCTCTTCTCGTGAAATGCCAGGGAAGATATAGGAGATGTAGTTTTATACGAGGCTTAATAGCCTTCCTCGGAGAAAGATATAGGCTTGTTCTTGTTAATTGCTGAATGTAAAACAGGCCTACAGCATAGAAAAAACATGTTTGGTGAAAGCTGAGAGAGTGCATTGGTGTGATCACTTTTGGCCGGTTATGATTACATTGTTGCACTGGTGCGTTGCAAATAGTTGCACAGCACATAGAGATGAGCACAGTGAAAAAGACCCAAAGTAATAGACCAGTGGAAATCAGCACGCGGCACGCAATGACATGTAGAAGATGTGCAGGCTAAACGGCCACATTTAAATAGTTACTATATTAATAGGCCTACATTTACATTTAAGTATTATGTGCAGTTGTCACTATGACAATGAACACACCCTGAAAGCCCTGAATGGCCTGAACCAGTATCTGTGGGTTAGAGACCTCATGAATGGTCTGAACCAGTATCTGTGGGTTAGAGACCTCATGAGTGGCCTGAACCAGTATCCGTGGGTTAGAGACCTCATGAATTGTCTGAACCAGTATCTGTGGGTTAGAGACCTCATGAATGGTCTGAACCAGTATCTGTGGGTTAGAGACCTCATGAATTGTCTGAACCAGTATCTGTGGGTTAGAGACCTCATGAATGGTCTGAACCAGTATCTGTGGGTTAGAGACCTCATGAGTGGCCTGAACCAGTATCCGTGGGTTAGAGACCTCATGAATGGTATGAACCAGTATCTGTGGGTTAGAGACCTCATGAATGGCCTAAACCAGTATCTGTGGGTTAGAGACCTCATGAATGGTATGAACCAGTATCTGTGGGTTAGAGACCTCATGAATGGCCTGAACCAGTATCTGTGGGTTAGACACCTCATGAATGTTCTGAACCAGTATCTGTGGGTTAGAGACCTCATGAATGGCCTGAACCAGTATCTGTGGGTTAGAGACCTCATGAATGGTATGAACCAGTATCTGTGGGTTAGAGACCTCATGAATGGTCTGAACCAGTATCTGTGGGTTAGAGACCTCATGAATGGTCTGAACCAGTATCTGTGGGTTAGAGACCTCATGAATGGTATGAACCAGTATCTGTGGGTTAGAGACCTCATGAATGGTCTGAACCAGTATCTGTGGGTTAGAGACCTCATGAATGGCCTGAACCAGTATCTGTGGGTTAGAGACCTCATGAATGGCCTGAACCAGTATCTGTGGGTTAGAGACCTCATGAATGGTATGAACCAGTATCTGTGGGTTAGAGACCTCATGAATGGTCTGAACCAGTATCTGTGGGTTAGAGACCTCATGAATGGTCTGAACCAGTATCTGTGGGTTAGAGACCTCATGAATGGTCTGAACCAGTATCTGTGGGTTAGAGACCTCATGAATGGTATGAACCAGTATCTGTGGGTTAGAGACCTCATGAATGGCCTGAACCAGTATTTGTGGGTTAGAGACCTCATGAATTGTCTGAACCAGTATCTGTGGGTTAGAGACCTCATGAATGGTCTGAACCAGTATCTGTGGGTTAGAGACCCCATCAATGGCCTGAACCAGTATCTGTGGGTTAGAGACCTCATGAATGGTATGAACCAGTATCTGTGGGTTAGAGACCTCATGAATGGTCTGAACCAGTATCTGTGGGTTAGAGACCTCATGAATGGTCTGAACCAGTATCTGTGGGTTAGAGACCTCATGAATGGTATGAACCAGTATCTGTGGGTTAGAGACCTCATGAATGGTCTGAACCAGTATCTGTGGGTTAGAGACCTCATGAATGGCCTGAACCAGTATTTGTGGGTTAGAGACCTCATGAATTGTCTGAACCAGTATCTGCGTGTTTTATAGACCTCATGAATGGTATGAACCACTATTGGTGGATGGTCTTGTTACCACCTTATTAATAGGCAGCCTGCAGGAGGATGCGTTGATCAGTTGATTGACATGTGTAGGACTGTAGAAGATAGACTAACTTTCCTCTAGAGTGGATGGTCACCAGCGTTGTTCTAGTTATGTGTTCTGTAGTTTATCATGCTAGTTATTGGCTTGGTGGATGGCCCCGGGACTTAACTCTAGCACAACTAACGTTATTATGGACCCTCTCTTTCTAAAATTATCCGCCGCCATTGTTGCAACCCCTATTACCAGTCTGTTCAACCTCTTTCGTATTGTCCGAGATCCCTAAAGATTGGAAAGCTGCTGCGGTCATCCCTCTCTTCAAAGGGGGTGACACTCTAGACCCAAACTGTTATAGACCCATATCTATCCTGCCCTGCCTTTCTAAAGTCTTCGGAAGCCAAGTTAATAAACAGATCACTGACCATTTCGAATCCCACCATACCTTCTCTGCTGTGCAATCCGGTTTCCGAGCTGGTCACGGGGGCACCTCAGTCACGCTCAAGGTACTAAACGATATCATAACCGCCATCGATAAAAGACAGTACTGTGCAGCCGTCTTCATCGACCTGGCCAATGCTTTTGACTCTGTCAATCACCATATTCTTATCGGCAGACTCAACAGCCTTGGTTTCTCAAATGACTATTTTCTCTGTATACATCAATGATGTTGCTCTTGCTGCTGGTGATTCTCTGATCCCCCTCTACGCAGACGACACCATTCTGTATACATCTGGCCCTTCTTTGGACACTGTGTTAACTAACCTCCAAACGAGCTTCAATGCCATACAACTCTCCTTCCTTGGCCTCCAACTGCTCTTAAACTCTAGTAAAACTAAATGCATGCTTTTCAACCGTTAAGCTGCCGCACCGCCGCCCGACTAGCATCACTACTCTGGACGGTTCTGACTTAGAATATGTCGACAACTACAAATACCTAGGTGTCTGGTTAGACTGTAAACTCTCCTTCCAGACACATATTAAACATCTCTAATCCAAAATTAAATCTAGAATCGGCTTCCTATTTTGCAACAAAGCCTCCTTCACTCATGCCGCCAAACATACCCTCGTAAAACTGACTATCCTATCGATCCTCGACTTCGGCGATGTCATCTACAAAATAGCCTCCAACACTCTACTCAGCAAACTGGAAGCAGTCTATCACAGTGCCATCCGTTTGTCACCAAAGCCCCATATACCACCCACCACTGCGACTTGTATGCTCTAGTCGGCTAGCCCTCGCTACATATTCGTCGCCAGACTCACTGGCTTCAGGTCATCTATAAGCCTATGCTAGGTAAAGCTACGCCTTATCTCAGCTCACTGGTCACGATAAAAACACCCACCTGTAGCACACACTCCAGCAGGTATATCTCACTGGTCACCCCCAAAGCCAACACCTCCTTTGGCTGCCTTTCCTTCCAGTTCTCTGCTGCCAATGACTGGAACGTATTGCAAAAATTGCTGAAGCTGGAGACTTATATTGCCCTCACTATCTTTAAACATCAGCTATCTGAGCAGCTTACCGATCACTGCAGCTGTACACAGCCCATCTGTAAATAGCCCACCCAATCTACCTACCTCATCCCCATATTGTTTTTATTTACTTTTCTGCTCTTTTGCACACCAGTACTTCTACTTACACATCATCATCTGCACATCTATCACTCCAGTGTTAATTTGCTAAATTGTAATTACCTTGCTACTATGGCCTATTTCCTTACCTCCTCACGCCATTTGCACATACTGTATATAGACTTTCTTTTTTTCTATTGTATTATTGACTGTACGCTTGTTTATTCCATGTGTAACTCTGTGTTGTTGTTTGTGTCGCACTGCTTTGCTTTATCTTGGCCAGTTCTCAACTAGCCTACCTGATTAAATAAAGGTGAAATTAAAAAAAAGTAAAACAATATTGCATTCTCAAAACAGGACTACTAGTACAGCGGTTCTTCCTTTATAAGTTGCGTCGTACTGCAGCACAGCTGCCGCAAAATTCTATTCCTTGTCATTCTGTGAAATGTTTTCCCTGTTGTTCCTATTGTCCTGCTGATAGTTGAAATAAACATCTGCATTTTGAAAGAGTATTTTGATCATTATTATAAATACTGTACAGTATATATGCTTGATCTGACATTTTGTTTTCTCAGTTGCATGAGGTTTGGAGTTAGAAATGTAAACCTTTAGAGTAGTTAATACAAGTTGGGGGTTTCTTTCCACGTCTACAGTAGCCGAGCTCTTAGACTATCCTCTTGTAAACCTTTAGAGTAGTCTACAGTAGCCGAGCTCTTAGACTATCCTCTTGTAAAGGTTGAAGAGTCTAATTGTCCTGCTAATAGCTCATCATGGAAACGTTTTTTTTGTTGTTGCAGAATTCACAGCCTGCTACGCTTGTGAAAAACAAAATGCCTCGAGCTGTCATCACTACTGTAAATAAAAAATACTGCATCTAGTGGTACAAATATATTATTGAATTCTTTTTTTTTTTAATTACGCACATAATTTACATTTTTTGAGGCGGAGAGTGATGCTGGAGATAAAATGAGTCGGGAAAAAAAGGAAATTACGGTGGCAACACGCATCTGATTATTCATTATGAATAGGATTTATTTTATTTGTTTAGTTTACATTCTTCATTGTATCCACAATGTCACAAATAATTAAACACACACAACATGAGCAGATTAACTTGGTCAAAACAGTCAAAGCATTTCTTTATTAAAGTCTATCAGAAAGAATGTTGGTACTTATTTATTTTGATCCAAAGCCATGAATGAGTGAGTCACTCAGCTTTATACTGACAAATAGCCTTTTTCCCCTTCATATCCTCACTGAACTCTTTCTTTAGTTTAGTTAATTAGTTTATAATGACGTGGACAGTCCCTTTTGATAAAAAGAGCAGCTTTAGCCTCTACGGCTAATTTCCAGCTGTAGTCCCTGGCCAGTTGTCAATAGGCATACATCAAATAAAATACATTACAATTATATTTACAGCAGGACTAAACAAGAGGGAGTAGACATACTAAACGTGTGGCACACAATTGAGGCAAGCAAGAAACAAGCAAGCACAGATTGCAAAGACATCAAAACAGTTCATGCAATAACACATTACAAATCGACATAAAGAATAATCACACAGAGACCACATTGAAGCACATACAGGACATAACATTGAGGCAGGCAGCAAGGATCAAGTGGCAGCAGCATGACCATGTCACATCAAATACACATCACATCTGTGAAATTAATGTGTGCAGTTATAATTGTCGGACAGCCAGTTTTTAAGGTGTATAGTAAAGGTGGAATATGTATGTATGTCTTTAATTGTAGTGGGCAGTAAGTTCCAGTTTTGTATTGCTGTAACAGAAAATGATAATTGACCAAATGTGCTTTTTCTAAATGGGATTAGAAGGTCACCTTGTGTGGTGCTTCTGGTGATCTGCCTGCTATTATTACGTTGGATTGTAAATGAATTAAAAGGAGCAGGAGCGGTATTATGCAGAATTTTGTAGACCAAACAGATGTTTTTATATTTGATTACATCTTCCCAGCTTAGCAGTTTATGATTATTAAGGATAATACAATGATGTAAACTGTTAGGCTTCTGGTCCAAAGCTTTGAGAGTTTTTCTATAAAGAGTTGCTAATGGCTTTAGTGCTAAGCTGTTAGTTTGTCCCCAGCTTGTCAGACAATATGTTAGATGTGACATAATCATGGCATCCATAAATAATTTAGCAGCATTAAAAGTAAGCCGCATTTCTAATATATCTAAAATTAGCTAAGCTAAACTTGACCCTATTACACACTTTCTTAATATGTGCTTTAAAAGAAAGATTAGAATCAATAATAACGCCCAAATACTTAACTTGTGGCACAATACTAATGTTTTGACCTGAAATCGTTATATATGACACAATGTTACATTGTCTCTTTGTGAAAAACATTCCCACAGTTCTATCTACATTTAGTTGAAGGCACGAACGATTTAGCCAATTGGTGATCTGATCCATAGCTGAGCTTTCCATTTCTTCTTCACATCAAAAAAGAAGGACTCCGTGTTTCAGAAACCCACTTAATATAGAGGGTCTGTCACTCTTTCACACTTTGGTAAATAAAGTTTGCTAGTTAGAATAGTTTATTTCTGTTTTTAGAGGGAGGGAAACCAAAATCCCACCATGCCTATTAAAAAAAAAAAAAAAAAGTGTCTACATGTCAAGTGTATTTGCGCCGTTGTATTTACCCAAGTTCTCTCTCAACTCCAGGACCACCCGCCAGCTGTTGTTGTTGCCTGATGCAGGACTCTAGTGCCAGAGAAGAGAGACTCTGACTGAAAACTCATCCATTCATTTATGAAAAGATAGTCAATTTGACTACCGATAGATCAGTGTTCTAACTCCCCCTTGTGATAGTGTGGTGCAGAGACAGAATGCCACCATCTACTACTAACAGCCGTGGCATAAGCTCAACATTTTTCCAAGACAACTTGAATTAAAGATAAAATGACACCTAGACTTGTATATTTGACCTTTTCTACTCTAGAAATTGACTCTTTCTAATCATTTACTCTGGCAAGTTTGCCACTGACACTGCAGTAAGGAAGTAAAGCGGAAGTCGAATCCATCTCTTCCTTTGTTTGGCCGTGCCCATAGCGATGTTCCAAAATTAGCTGGATAGAGTTAGAGTTGTGACTAGGTAGAGGTGGTCAATAAGCTGTCATAGGTTGAGGTGAGACAGACCTTCATACCTGGCTGGAGCCTGTTCAGTACAGCACAACGTTGCTAAACATTTTAAAACATTTGTCTATTGGACATGGTAAATTACATGATTCATCTTGACCTGGCTGACTGCAGGCTGGGTGGAGTTCCATATTGATGATGATGGGTCTCCTGTGTGATTTTCCTTTTAGCAAAGCCTCAGTAACACGGAGGGTGAGGGTTCCCACCTGAAGGAGATGAAGGAATGTGTTGTGTATCTGATGTTATTTCTCCAGAGATCTCTCAGTAACACCGAGGATGAGTGTTCCCACCTGAAGGAGATGAAGGAGAGGAACCATGAAGAGCTCAGAGAACTGGCTCATAAATACAACGGAGCCGTCAAGGATATCAAGGACCTCACAGACAAGATCAAGGTAGTGGACATATGCCTCTTTGTCATTTAGCTTTTTTCCTCGCTTCCTATCTCCTCGCCTCCTTCTCACCTATATTGGAGAAGGTACAGGGTCCCTCCCCTCTGTGACCACCTTCTCCAATAAGGTACAGGGTCCCTCCCCTCTGTGACCACTTTCTCCAATAAGGTACAGGGTCCCTCCCCTCTGTGACCACCTTCTCCAATAAGGTACAGGGTCCCTCCCCTCTGTGACCACCTTCTCCAATAAGGTACAGGGTCCCTCCCCTCTGTGACCACCTGCTCCGATAAGGTACAGGGTCCCTCCCCTCTGTGACCGTCTTCTCCAATGGGTTTTGAGAAAGAGGCGAGGAGATAGCATCCAGGAAATGGAGTAAGGGTTCCTTGAGAAAAGAGCCAGGGGTTCGGGATGTGGAATAAGCCTTGACTTGATGTGGCAGAGATGAGTGATATTGCTATATAGTGACCATCCCAACCAAAAGTACCCATAGCATACTTTTTGTGTGTGTGTGTGTGTGTGTGTGTGTGTGTAGCTGGCTGAGGGTCGTCAGGAGGAGTTGACTCAGAGGGGTCAGATGGAGAAGAAGGAACTGCAGCTTTGTATTGATGAGCTGGAAGAGAAGGAGCAGGCTCTACAGGCCCGTATTGAGGCCTTGCAGGCTGATAACGACTTCTCAAACGAACGCCTCACGGCCCTGCAAGGTAATATAACACACACTGGTGCTGCAGACCTTTGCTGCGTGGTCATGAAAGATGCATAGGTTATCTCCTCTGGATTTATGACTCGACCCCTGAAATATGACTGTGTGGAGTTTTCCCTATCCAAACCCTGCAGGGGAAACGGGTGATCTAGGATTGGCCTGTTTTACTCTCTAATCTGTTGTTGTTGTTTCCAGTTGGTTTAGAACAGCTGCAGGAGAAAAGCATCAAGGACAACAACAGTTTAGGTGAGTGGCGGTCTGGGCGGGCTGGCGGTCTGGGCGGGCTGGCGGTCTGGGCGGGCTGGCGGTCTGGGCGGGTTGGCGGTCTGGGCGGGCTGGCGGTCTGGGCGGGCTGGCGGTCTGGGCGGGTTGGCGGTTTGGGCGGGCTGGCGGTCTGGGCGGGTTGGCGGTCTGGGCGGGCTGGCGGTCTGGGCGGGCTGGCGGTCACCATACCCCCTGGCAAACAGACAGGTCTATAACCACACACTATACCCCCTGGCAGACAGACAGGTCTATAACCACACACCATACCCCCTTTCAGATAGACAGGTCTATAACCACACACCATACCCCCTGGCAGACAGACAGGTCTATAACCACACACCATACCCCCTGGCAGACCGACAGGTCTATAACCACACACCATACCCCCTGGCAGACCGACAGGTCTATAACCACACACCATACCCCCTGGCTGGCAGACAGGTCTATAACCACACACTATACCCCTGGCAGACAGACAGGTCTATAACCACACACTATACCCCCTGGCAGACAGACAGGTCTATAACCACACACTATACCCCCTGGCTGGCAGACAGGTCTATAACCACACACTATACCCCCTGGCAGACAGACAGGTCTATAACCACACACCATACCCCCTGGCTGGCAGACAGGTCTATAACCACACACTATACCCCCTGGCAGACAGACAGGTCTATAACCACACACCATACCCCCTTTCAGACAGACAGGTCTATAACCACACACCATACCCCCTGGCTGGCAGACAGGTCTATAACCACACACCATACCCCCTGGCAGACCGACAGGTCTATAACCACACACCATACCCCCTGGCAGACAGACAGGTCTATTACCACACACCATACCCCCTGGCAGACAGACAGGTCTATAACCACACACCATACCCCCTGGCTGGCAGACAGGTCTATAACCACACACTATACCCCCTGGCAGACAGACAGGTCTATTACCACACACCATACCCCCTTTCAGACAGACAGGTCTATAACCACACACTATACCCCCTGGCAGACAGACAGGTCTATAACCACACACTATACCCCCTGGCAGACAGACAGGTCTATTCCCACACACCATACCCCCTGGCAGACAGACAGGTCTATTCCCACACACCACACCATTCGTTCCCCTTATCAAACTGAATCGCATCACTTCGTTCCCCTTATCAAACCGAATCGCATCACTTCGTTCCCCTTATCAAACTGAATCGCATCACTTCGTTCCCCTTATCAAACTGAATCGCATCACTTCATTCCCCTTATCGAACTGAATCGCATCACTTCATTCCCCTTATCAAACTGAATCGCATCACTTCATTCCCCTTATCAAACTGAATCGCATCACTTCATTCCCCTTATCGAACCGAATCGCATCACTTCGTTCCCCTTATCAAACTGAATCGCATCACTTCGTTCCCCTTATCAAACCAGTTGCCAGATAATTGAATGTTCATTTCTCAACCATAAGCCGCCTCCAACATCGTTTTTGAGAATTTGGCAGTACGTCCAACCGGCCTCAGTACCACATGTATCCACGCCAGCCCAGGACTTCCACTTCTGGCTTCTTCACCTGCCCGATTGTCTGAGACCAGCCACCCGGTCAGCTGATGAAACTGTAATTTTACACAACCAAGGATTTCTGCACAAACTGTCAGAAACGTTCTTGTGGAAGCTCATCTGCGTACTCGTTGTCCTCACCAATTCAGTGTTGTAACAGACTTCAAATGCTCACCTTCGATGGCCACTGGCACATGTGAGATGTGTGCTCTTCACAGATGAATCCCGGTTTCAACTGTACCTGGCAGATGGCAGAACGCGTGTGTGGCGTCATGTGGGCGAGTGGTTTGTTGATGTCAACGTTGTGAACAGAGTGCCCCATGGTGGCGGTGGGGTTATGGTATGGGCAGGCATAAGCTACAGACAACGAACACAATTGCAATTATAGATTGCAATTTGAATGCACAGAACTGTCCCAGTTCTTCCATGGCCTGTATACTCACCAGACATGTCACCCGTTGAGCACGTTTGGGATGCTCTGGATCGACGTGTACGACAAGGTTCCAGTTCCCGCCAATATCCAGTAACTTCACACAGCCATTTAAGAGGAGTGGGACAACATTCCACAGCCTGATCAACTCTACATAGTAGCCATGTTATTTCATGTGATATATTTGAAGTTCTGTGTTCTGAGAGTGTTTTAAGTTGTATCTTCCTGTCTCTCTGTAGAAAACCAACTGGATGCTAAAGAATTTGAAATGTCAGATACACTGAGCCCCAGCAAGGACCGCAGCAGTGACGACACGTCAGGTAACAACTCCTCATAACTAGTCAAATGTATTAAATATATTAACAAGACACATTTTTGGCTAAAAGGTTAACAATTTTGAAGTTGTCAGAGGTATGTAGATATTTTCTATTCATGAGGACTGAAAAAGTGAAATCATTTGACTTTGAATATTAATTCATGAAGTTAATGAATTAGTCTTCATGTTTTTGAACTAAAAACATGTACATAAACGTACAATATTAACTATGTAAATGTATTGTTTTATTATTTTAACCCTGAATGATTAATGATATAAGCAGTATTGTGTGCTAATTAAACAGAGCCATGGAATAACTATTGATTTAGTTTGTAACTCGTTTAGTTTTCCTGTTTGTCCTGGTCTGGTCCTAGCTCACTGTTAATCCTCTCACTTTCCCTGTTCACTCTTCCTCTTCCTCTCCTCTCTCTTCTCTCCTCTCGTCTCTCTCTTCCTCTCCTCTCTCTCCTCTCGTCTCTCTCTTCCTCTTCCTCTCCTCTCTCTTCTCTCCTCTCGTCTCTCTCTTTCTTTCCTCTCTCTCTCTCTCTCTGTCTGTGTGTGTGTAGATGGAAACATGGATGATCATGAGCTGAACGAACCACAGAACAGGGTCGCCCTGCTCAAAGGTAATACATATTTAATGTTTTATTGAGTCCATAGTCTCGTTGCCATAAAGTCTGTTGTCAAGAGAGGTAGCTGGATGGATCAACAGTGCCAAACCTGGCTGGTGCCTTGGGTACTATTGAATATATATGGAGCTTTGGTGTTGGGGTGGGATCGGGAGGCCAAACCTGGCTGGTGCCTGGGGGACTCCATTGAATACACTACCGGTCAAAAGCTTTCGAACACCTACTCATTCAAGGATTTTTCTTTATTTTTACTATTTCCTACATTGTAGAATAATAGTGAAGACATCAACACTATAAAATAACACATATGGAATCATGTAGTAACCAAAAAAGTGTTAAACAAATCAAAATATATTTTATATTTGAGATTCTTGACAGCTTTGCACACTCTTGGCATTCTCTCATCCAGCTTCACCTGGAATGCTTTTCCAACAGTCTTGAAGGAGTTCCCAAATATGCTGAGCACTTGTTGGCTGCTTTTCCTTCACTCTGTGGTCCGACTCATCCCAAACCATCTCAATTTGGTTGAGGTCAGGGGATTGTGGAGGCCAGGTCATCTGATGCAGCTCTCCATCACTCTCCTTGGTCAAATAGCCCTTACACAGCCTGGAGGTTTGTTGGGTCATTGTCCTGTTTAAAAACAAATGATAGTCCCCCTAAGCCAAAACCAGATACGATGGCGTATTGCTGCAGAATGCAGTGGAAGCCATGCTGGTTAAGTGTGCCTTGAATTCTAAATAAATCACTGACAGTGTCACCAGCAAAGCACCATCACATCTCCTTTGACCAAATACAATGCTATTTCTCTGTTAACAAATGAACAGACTTTCAGCATTCTTATAGAGAAGAGCACTCAACATGTACTGCACTGACACAAATAACTGATGATTGGTTGAAATAAATGGATAATAAGAAGATTGTGGGAACTGTACTGTTAGATTTCAGTGCAGCCTTTGATATTATTGACCATAACCTGTTGTTGAAAAAACAAATGTGCTAGGGCTTTTCAACCTCTGCCATATTGTGGATTCAGAGCCGTCTATCTAATAGAACTCAAAGGGTTTTCTTTAATGGAAGCTTCTCTAATGTAAAACGTGTAAAGTGTGGTGTACCGCAGGGCAGCTCTCTAGGCCCTCTACTCTTTTCTATTTTTACCAATGACCTGCCACTGGCATTAAACAAAGCATGTGTGTCCATGTATGCTGATGATTCAACCATATATGCATTAGCAACTACAGCTAATGAAGTCACTGAAACCCTCAACAAAGAGTTGCAGTCTGTTTTGGAATGGGTGGCCAGTAATAAACTGGTCCTGAACATCTCTAAAACTAAGAGCATTGTATTTGGTACAAATCATTCCTTAAGTTCTAGACCTCAGATGAATCTGGTAATGAATAGTGTGGCTGTTGAACAAGTTAAGGAGACTAAAATACTTGGTGTTACCTTAGATTGTAAACTCTAATGGTCAAAACATATAGATTGAATGGTTGTAAAGATGGGGAGAGGTCTAGCCGTAATAAAGAGATGCTCTGCTTTTTTGAGCTGTCACCTTGTTCTAGAATAGATCTTAGACCTTCAGCATCAACAGCTGTCACCTTGTTCTACAATAGATCTTAGACCTTCAGCATCAGTAGCTGTCACCTTGTTCTAGAATAGATCTTAGACCTTCAGCATCAACAGCTGTCACCTTGTTCTACAATAGATCGTAGATCTTCAGCATCAACAGCTGTCAACTTGTTCTACAATAGATCTTAGACCTTCAGCATCAACAGCTGTCACCTTGTTCTACAATAGATCGTATACCTTCAGCATCAACAGCTGTCACCTTGTTCTAGAATAGATCTTATACCTTCAGCATCAACAGCTGTCACCTTTTTCTAGAATAGATCTTATACCTTCAGTATCAACAGCTGTCACCTTGTTCTACAATAGATCTAATACCTTCAGCATCAGTAGCTGTCACCTTGTTCTACAATAGATCATATACCTTCAGCATCAACAGCTGTCTGTGCTGCTGCTGTTTCCCCTGCGCACACACCACACATCTCTGATCCTGCAGCTGTCCCAATTAATGCACTGCTGGAGCAGGGCTCTGGGCTGGACTGTTGTCGGCACGTTGTTGTAATGTAAACCAATTAGTCAGGAGAAGCCCGAGCACGGAGGTAACTGGCACAGCACGGATGTCATGTCACGCATCCACAGGGCCGGTTCCAGGCATAAGCGACGTCACAATGTTTTGGGGGGAAGAACTCAGTCAGGGTATCAACTTACTGGTGAGATTTAGAATAGTAGAATACTCAAGGTGCAATTTCACTATTTGATTATGAATCAGTAGTATTTCTCTTTGTCAGTCACTGATAGCCACTCAATTAGCCAGGTCAGTAAATACATGTACATTGGTAAGTTAATCTTGCCCGGCTATCTAAACTTGTAGTAATCATTGCCAAATATCAAATCAAATGTTATTGGTCACGTGCACATTTTGCAGATGTTATGACCGGTGTGGCGGTTCTATTTCTGTGTGCTGCTGCTGCATTGGGGAGCGCGTTCCCTAGGCAACCTTGGGAACGCCTTGCTTGGTTCAGCATATGGTTGATCATGTTGTAAAGGGTCCATGTTACCGCAGAAACCAACTCGACCACACGAATGCCTCGTCCCATCTTCAGTCACCTGTTTAAAATAAACATTTATGGATTTGTCTGGAGGAGGGAGGGGTGGACCCTGACGAAGTGGCTGCTGGAGGGGTTAGGGTTGGAGTGGCTGCTGGAGGGATTAGGGTTGGCGTGGCTGCTGGAGGGGTTGGGATTGGTGTGGTGGACCCTGGCAAAGTGGCTGCTGGAGGGGTTAGGGTTGGGGGGGTGGACCCTGACTAAGTGGCTGCTGAAGGGGTTAGGGTTGGAGTGGCTGCTGGAGGGGTTGGGATTGGTGTGGTGGACCCTGGCAAAGTGGCTGCTGGAGGGGTTAGGATTGGCGTGGTGGACCCTGGCGAAGTGGCTGCTGGAGGGGTTAGGGTTGGAGTGGCTGCTGAAGGGGTTAGGGTTGGAGTGGCTGCTGGAGGGGTTGGGATTGGTGTGGTGGACCCTGGCAAAGTGGCTGCTGGAGGGGTTAGGATTGGCGTGGTGGACCCTGGCGAAGTGGCTGCTGGAGGGTTAGGGTTGGAGTGGCTGCTGAAGGGGTTAGGGTTGGAGTGGCTGCTGGAGGGGTTGGGATTGGTGTGGTGGACCCTGGCAAAGTGGCTGCTGGAGGGGTTAGGATTGGCGTGGTGGACCCTGACGAAGTGGCTGCTGGAGGGGTTAGGATTGGAGTGGCTGCTGGAGGGGTTAGGATTGGAGTGGCTGCTGGAGGGGTTAGGGTTGGAGTGGCTGCTGAAGGGGTTAGGGTTGGAGTGGCTGCTGGAGGGGTTGGGATTGGTGTGGTGGACCCTGGCAAAGTGGCTGCTGGAGGGGTTAGGATTGGCGTGGTGGACCCTGACGAAGTGGCTGCTGGAGGGGTTAATGTCACCATTATTAGTCAGTTGTACAACCGAATGCCTTCAACCGAAATGTTTCTTCCGCATTTAACCCAACCCCTCTGAATCAGAGAGGTGCGGGGGGCTGCCTTAATCGACATCCACGTCTTTGGCGCCCGGGGAACAGTGGGTTAACTGCCTTGTTCAGGGGCAGAACGACAGATTTTTTCCTTGTCAGCTCGGGGATTTGAACTTGCAACCCTCCGGTTACAAGTCCAACGCTCTAACCACTAGGCTACCTGCCGCGTTAGGGTTGGAGTGGCTGCTGGAGGGGTTAGGATTGGAGTGGCTGCTGGAGGTTAGGGTTGGGGGTGGTGGACCCTGTAGGATTACAGGGGGGACGGAAACGCTCTTCCAACATTTTCCCCAAGTGCAAAAAATGTCATGAAAGGACTGGAGCGGGTAAAGGGAATGGGCTGGCCTGGTGGGTCCCCATCTAAAGGACTTAAAATACTCCCACATGGACCTGTAGTAAGTAGGGACTGAGGCCGAGCCGTGGCTGATTATTCGTCACTGTAGTGTGTCACAAATCATTTGAGCAACAGGCAGCCAGCCACATGTGGTGGTTATACAGATACAGTACAGATGTCCATAAGTAGTCTTGGCGATATACCGCATGCTGGGATATTTCGAAATACCGACGCCTTGCAGAGATGTTTGCTACGCCAATGCATATAACTTTTAAGTATAACTATAAGAAATCTAAGTGTGAAAATGCATAGCTGGAGCTCAGGGCTCCAGCTATGCATGTGGTTTGCTAACTTGCTACCTGTCAAGATCAAGCTTCTTGGTAAACGCTGAGACATTCAACCCCCTCCTGGATCCAGATCCCTGTCTTATTTAAATAGTGCCTCTTCTGTGCACATTGGGTAATACCATATACCCCTGTATGGTACAGAAACGGTATGACCATACTGCCCAACCCTATCCAGAACCTTATGATCAATTATGAAAACATAAATGCACAACTAACTTTGAAGTTTTTCTGTTGCCTGGGCGATCTGGGCGGCCCTTCAATCTAAGCCCCAGCCTCTGCATCACATGTTCTCTGTACAGCTGCCAGCATGGGTTCAGATCCCACCCACCCACCGCTCTAGCACCCTCATCTCCTTACTTTCCTCGGTGCCTAACTATATCCCACCTGTCCGTCCCGGTCTAGATGAGCTGCGGATGGCCAACCTGGAGCCTGGGGATAGAGAGCAGGTGATTCACCACCTCCACAGAGACCTGCTGGAGGCCCAGGAGTTGGCCAACACAGGCAAGCAGAAGTGTCTGGAGCTCCAGGCCTTACTGGAAGAGGAGAGGAGGAGTAACAAGCAGCAGACTGAGGAGTCAGCCAAGCAGATCCAGTACCTACAGAGTGAGTATAGTACTGATCGGTACCTGCAGAGGGAGGATGGTACCGATCGGTACCTGCAGAGGGAGTTAACTATGACTTGGATCACATACATACACATATATATATATATATATATATATATATATATATATATATATAGTGCCTTTGGAAAGTATGCAGACCCCTTGACTTCCACATTTTGTTAAGTTACAGCCTGATTCTAAAATGTATTTATTTCTCATCAATCTACACACAATACCCCAAAATGACAAAGCGAATACATGGTTTTAGAAATTTTTGAAATGTATTAAATATAAAAAAACAAACCTTATTTTCATAAGTATTCAGACCCTTTTTTATGAGACTCGAAATTGAGCTCAGGTGCATCCTGTTTCCGTTGATCATCCTTGAGATGTTTCTACAACTTGATTGGAGTCCACCTGTGGTAAATTCAATTGATTGGACATGATTTGGAAAGGAAAACCCATGTCTGTATAAGGTCCCACAGTTGACAGTGCATGTCAGAGCAAAAACCAAGCCATGAGGTCAAAGGAATTGTCCGTAGAGCTCCGAGGCACAGATCTGGGGAAGGGTACCAAAACATTTCTGCAGCATTGAAGGTCCCCAAGAACACAGTGGCCTCCATCATTCTTAAATGGAAGAAGTTTGAAACCACCAAGACTCTTCCTAGAGCTGGCCGCCCAGCCAAACTGAGCAATCGGGGTAGAAGGGCCTTGGTCAGGGAGGTGACCAAGGACCCGATGGTCACTCTGACAGAGCTCCATAGTTCCTCTGTGGAGATGGGAGAACTTTCCAGAAGGACAACCATCTCTGCAGCACTCCACCAGTTAGGGCTTTTTTGTAGAATGGCCAAACGGAAGCCACTCCTCAGTAAAAGGCACATGACAGCCCGCTTGGAGTTTGCCAAAAGGCACCTAAAGACTCAGACCGTGAGAAACAAGATTCTCTGTTCTGATGAACCCAAGATTGAACTCTTTGGCCTGAATGCCAAGCGTCACATCTGGAGGAAACCTGGCACCATCCCTACGGTGAAGCATGGTGGTGGCTGCATCATGCTGTGGGGATGTTTTTCAGCTGCAGGGACTGGGAGACTAGTCAGGATCGAGTGAAAGCTGAACGGAGCAAAGTACAGAGAGATCCTTGATGAAAACCTGGGGGAGAGTTGTTCTATATTATATAGTGTATATGAATGTGTATACCATCTGTTTCCAGGTCAGTTGAGGAGAGCTGTTCTATATTATATAGTGTAAATGAATGTATATACCATCTGTTTCCAGGTCAGTTGAGGAGAGCTGTTCTATATTATATAGTGTATATGAATGTATATACCATCTGTTTCCAGGTCAGTTGGAGGAGAGCTGTTCTATATTATATAGTGTATATGAATGTGTATACCATCTGTTTCCAGGTCAGTTGGAGGAGAGCTGTTCTATATTATATAGTGTATATGAATGTATATACCATCTGTTTCCAGGTCAGTTGGAGGAGAGCTGTTCTATATTATATAGTGTATATGAATGTATATACCATCTGTTTCCAGGTCAGTTGGAGGAGAGCTGTTCTATATTATATAGTGTATATGAATGTATATACCATCTGTTTCCAGGTCAGTTGGAGGAGAGCTGTTCTATATTATGTAGTGTATATGAATGTGTATACCATCTGTTTCCAGGTCAGTTGAGGAGAGCTGTTCTATATTATATAGTGTATATGAATGTATATACCATCTGTTTCCAGGTCAGTTGGAGGAGAGCTGTTCTATATTATATAGTGTATATGAATGTATATACCATCTGTTTCCAGGTCAGTTGGGGAAGCTAGCAGTAGACATGGAGGAGCTGAAGGAGCTGAGAGAGAGCAGCGTCAGAAGCACTCAGGAGGAGCTGTACTCGGCTCAGGAGGAGGTGCTAGTCCTCCGCCACGCCATGGAGGCCGCCACGGCCGAGAGGGAGCGAGACGTCGCCGCCCTGCAGAGGGACCTGGGAGGTGTCACGGCCGAGCTGGAGAAGTGGCGTCAGGCTGCGTCGAAATACGAACAGGAGATCAACTCCCTGCAGGCCACCTTCCAACAGCAGAGCCTGCACCAGCAGAGAACTAACAATCTACAAGGTATGATACTCTACCAAACCTAATCATTGACCCCTAACCCTTTCAACAGCAGAGCCTGCACCAGCAGAGAGCTCCTGAACTACACGGTACATTATGATACTATGTTCATCTATCTTCGAAATGCACTTTTTTCATTGTGAGCACTGGTGCTCCTAACTTCAAAAAGTAAGGAACACCATCCACAATTTAGGAGCACCGGGGAAAAAAAGAAAGGCAAATGACTGTCCTGTCAGTTGTTCAGTTTGCTGTTGCACGACGATTAAAAGTTGTTTAAATTCTGATGTCTGGTGATGTAGAACACATCGATCGACTCTAGTGGTGATGTAGAACACATCGATCGACTCTAGTGATGATGTAGAACACATCGATCGACTCTCTAGTGGTGATGTAGAACACATCGATCGACTCTCTAGTGGTGATGTAGAACACATCGATCGACTCTCTAGTGATGATGTAGAACACATCGATCGACTCTCTAGTGGTGATGTAGAACACATCGATCGACTCTCTAGTGGTGATGTAGAACACATCGATCGACTCTCTAGTGATGATGTAGAACACATCGATCGACTCTAGTGGTGATGTAGAACACATCGATCGACTCTCTAGTGGTGATGTAGAACACATCGATCGACTCTCTAGTGGTGATGTAGAACACATCGATCGACTCTAGTGGTGATGTAGAACACATCGATCGACTCTCTAGTGGTGATGTAGAACACATCGATCGACTCTCTAGTGGTGATGTAGAACACATCGATCGACTCTCTAGTGGTGATGTAGAACACATCGATCGACTCTAGTGATGATGTAGAACACATCGATCGACTCTCTAGTGGTGATGTAGAACACATCGATCGACTCTCTAGTGGTGATGTAGAACACATCGATCGACTCTAGTGATGATGTAGAACACATCGATCGACTCTCTAGTGGTGATGTAGAACACATCGATCGACTCTCTAGTGGTGATGTAGAACACATCGATCGACTCTAGTGGTGATGTAGAACACATCGATCGACTCTCTAGTGGTGATGTAGAACACATCGATCGACTCTAGTGATGATGTAGAACACATTGATCGACTCTCTAGTGGTGATGTAGAACACATCGATCGACTCTAGTGGTGATGTAGAACACATTGATCGACTCTGGGGAGGGGTTAAAGAAGGCTTTGATTCCACCGTCTTTCATTGTTGTTCTTGATAGCTAGCTAAGAAATGGGAAGAGTTCTGAGGGAAAGCGCGAATAGGGATTAGTTGTGCCTGGCATGTGATTGGTTTAATTAGCTACATGTAAACATTTGTAGCATTGTGATTGGTAAACAGTGTATCAGCCTGTCTGGGTTGAGCGGTGGAGAGTGGGGAAATATTGTTACGCATTTCGGTGTTTATTGGATTATTTGTATCATCGCGGGGCGGTAAAAAAAAAGTAATGGTTGATAACATACTAACCCTGACCCCTGACCCCTGACCCCTTCCAACTGCAGAGCCAGCAGAGAGCTACCCAGCTACAAGTTAAGTTACATTACGTACCCAAAACAGACTTTAGTCGGACTAAATTATTCACAGGTTTTGAAGATTTAAAAATATATATTTTTATTTAAGGCAAGTCAGTTAAGAACAAATTATTTTTTACAATGACGGCCTACCAAAAGGCAAAAGGCCTCCTGCTGCGGGGACGGGGCCTGGGATATATATTTTGTTATAAATACAATATAATATAGGACAAAACACATATCACAACAAGAGAGACACCACTTCCCCCCAACACTACATAAAGAGAAACCTAAGACAACGTCATGGTAGCAACACATGACAACAACATGGTAGCAGCACAAAACATGGTACAAACACCTACTACCATATCCCGTGCCATTCTACCTACTACCATGTTGCTTTCATCCTGTCTGTTACATGTGAACTAATGGCTCAAGGAGAATGTTATGAATGTTTAAGGCTCAACACAATGACTGTTGTAACCTGTCTACATCTCCTCTCTGTCTCTGTAGGAGAGTTGGATCGTCTCTAGAAGGACTGTTCCAGTCTGTTCCAGGATCAGCTGTTGTAACCTGTCTACATCTCCTCTCTGTCTCTGTAGGAGAGTTGGATCGTCTTCAGAAGGACTGTTCCAGTCTGTTCCAGGATCAGCTGTTGTAACCTGTCTACATCTCCTCTCTGTCTCTGTAGGAGAGTTGGATCGTCTCTAGAAGGACTGTTCCAGTCTGTTCCAGGATCAGCTGTTGTAACCTGTCTACATCTCCTCTCTGTCTCTGTAGGAGAGTTGGATCGTCTTCAGAAGGACTGTTCCAGTCTGTTCCAGGATCAGCTGTTGTAACCTGTCTACATCTCCTCTCTGTCTCTGTAGGAGAGTTGGATCGTCTTCAGAAGGACTGTTCCAGTCTGTTCCAGGATCAGCTGTTGTAACCTGTCTACATCTCCTCTCTGTCTCTGTAGGAGAGTTGGATCGTCTTCAGAAGGACTGTTCCAGTCTGTTCCAGGATCAGCTGTTGTAACCTGTCTACATCTCCTCTCTGTCTCTGTAGGAGAGTTGGATCGTCTTCAGAAGGACTGTTCCAGTCTGTTCCAGGATCAGCTGTTGTAACCTGTCTACATCTCCTCTCTGTCTCTGTAGGAGAGTTGGATCGTCTTCAGAAGGACTGTTCCAGTCTGTTCCAGGAGTGTGAGTGTCTCCGTTCTGAGAAGACGACCCTGGTGAACAGACTACACAGACTGGAGACTGACCTGGACAGGTGGGTGTACACACTGCGTATTGGGGGGGTAGCTCTGACTGTCAACTGAACAGCCCGTCACACTAGACGTGTTCGGTGGTGGGTTTGAGGTCACTCCCAACCCTGCCTGTACAATAACATCCAACTAAAGGAAGTTGACAGTTCTGCCAAGTGTTGCGTTTTTATAGTCACATGTACAGGGTTGCAGGTGTGATTGCAGAGTACAGTGAAAATATTAGGTTTCGAGCTCCAAAATGCAGTGAAATAAAGTAATGAAAATGGTAGTAAACACAATAGAAACAGCACTATACACATATTGACTGTAGTAGTGATGAATAAATACCCGTCCATTGGGGTGGAGGCAGAGTAATGACTGTTGAGGAGGTGGGGTGGAGGCAGAGGAAAGACTGTTGAGGAGGTGGGGTGGAGGCAGAGTAATGACTGTTGAGGAGGTGGGGTGGAGGCAGAGTAATGACTGTTGAGGAGGTGGGGTGGAGGCAGAGTAATGACTGTTGAGGAGGTGGGGTGGAGGCAGAGGAAAGACTGTTGAGGAGGTGGGGTGGAGGCAGAGTAATGACTGTTGAGGAGGTGGGGTGGAGGCAGAGTAATGACTGTTGAGGAGGTGGGGTGGAGGCAGAGTAATGACTGTTGAGGAGGTGGGGTGGAGGCAGAGTAATGACTGTTGAGGAGGTGGGGTGGAGGCAGAGTAATGACTGTTGAGGAGGTGGGGTGGAGGCAGAGTAATGACTGTTGAGGAGGTGGGGTGGAGGCAGAGTAATGACTGTTGAGGAGGTGGGGTGGAGGCAGAGTAATGACTGTTGAGGAGGTGGGGTGGAGGCAGAGGAAAGACTGTTGAGGAGGTGGGGTGGAGGCAGAGGAAAGACTGTTGAGGAGGTGGGGTGGAGGCAGAGGAAAGACTGTTGAGGAGGTGGGGTGGAGGCAGAGTAATGACTGTTGAGGAGGTGGGGTGGAGGCAGAGTAATGACTGTTGAGGAGGTGGGGTGGAGGCAGAGTAATGACTGTTGAGGAGGTGGGGTGGAGGCAGAGTAATGACTGTTGAGGAGGTGGGGTGGAGGCAGAGTAATGACTGTTGAGGAGGTGCTGCTCCCCCTATGGTAATTTCCCCCCACTCAGATTCAGGTGTCCCTTTAGGCAGGCAGTGGTCACCCAGCGGTGCGTTCAGCTGCACGTATCACTGTCTGAAGTGCTTTGTGGTCCGTGGCGGTGGAGTTGCCGTACCAGGCTGTGATTCAGCCTGACAGTATGCTCTCTGCTGCTCCTGTAGAACACTGTGAGGGCCTTCTGGGATAGGCCGAATTTCTTCAGCATCTCTGAGATTGAAGAGTCGTTGTTGTGCCTTCACTACGGTGTTCATGTGGTTAGATTTCAGCATCTCTGAGACGCAGAGGAATTTTAAGTGACTGACCGTGTCCACGGTGGCCCCATTGATGAGGATGGGGGCGTGTCCAGCTTGGTTCCTCCTGAAGTCCACACTCCACTCCTTTGTTTTGCTAACGTTGAGGGAGAGGTTGTTTACCTGGCAACACACCGTCAGAGGATAGACTGTAAACTCTCCTTCCAGACTCACATTAAGCATCTCCAATCCAAAATTAAATCTAGAATCGGCTTCCTATTTCGCAACAAAGCAGCCTTCACTCATGCTGCCAAACATACCCTCATACAACTGACTATCCTACCAATCCTTGTCTTCGGCGATGTCATTTACAAAATAGCCTCCAACACTCTACTCAACAAATTGGATGTAGTCTATCACAGTGCCATCCGTTTGTCACCAAAGCCCCATATACCACCCACCACTGCGACCTGTACGCTCTCGTTGGCTGGCCCTCGCTTCATACTCGTCGCCAATCGCACTGGCTCCAGGTCATCTATAAGTCTTTGCTAGTTAAAGCCCCGCCTTATCTCAGCTCACTGGTCACCATAGCAGCACGTGCTCCAGCAGGTATATCTCACTGGTCATCCCCAAAAGCCAATTCCTCCTTTGGCTGCCTTTCCTTCCAGTTCTCTGCTGCCAATGACTGGAACGAACTGCAAAAATCACTGAAGCTGGAGACTCATATCTCCCTCACCAGCTTTAAGCACCAGCTGTCAGAGCAGCTCACAGACCCCTGCACCTGTACATAGCCCATCTGTCAATAGCCCATCCAACTACCTCATCCCCATACTATATTTATTTATTTATCTTGCTCCTTTGCACCCCAGTATCTCTACTTGCACATTCATCTTCTGCACATTTACCATTCCAGTGTTTAAATGCTATATTCTAATTATTTCGCCACTATGCCCTATTTATGGCCTTACCTTCCTTATCTTACCTCATTTGCACACATTGTATATAGATTTGTTTTTTTCCCTACTGTATTATTGACTGAGTGTTTGTTTTACTCCATGTGTAACTCTGTGTTGCCAAATGTGTTGAACTGCTGTGCTTTATCTTGGCCAGGTCGCAGTTGTAAATGAGAACTTGTTCTCAACTGGCCTACCTGGTTAAATAAAGGTGAAATAAATAAACAAGAGTTCCTACCTCCTCACTGTACGCTGTCTCGTCAGTGTTGGTGATCAGGCCTACTACTGTCCTGTCAGCAAACTTGATGATGGATTTGGAACTGCAGACCAGGGTTGCTGCAGACCAGTGTTGCTGCAGACCAGGTTTCTCCGTTTATCTAGCCACTGCTTTCTACACACTGCAGACGCATTGAATTGGGGGTAGCCCCAACCCGGACTTGAAACCGGGGTCCAGCAACTGTCAACCCAACACCTAGTATTTACATCAAGAGATCCCAACTTCTTGAAGAGGTGTTGCTACACAGACTGGGTACCTCCCTCTTCCTCTAGTCTGGTCACCCAACCACCCAATCTCTATTCAGAGCTGTTTCCCATAGCACATCCACATTCAGAGCTGTTTCCCATAGCACATCTCTATTCAGAGCTGTTTCCCATAGCACATCCCCATTCAGAGCTGTTTCCCATAGCACATCTCTATTCAGAGCTGTTTCCCATAGCACATCTCCATTCAGGACTGTTTTCACAGGCAGGACAGTTTGTCCAAGTCTGGCATGGTCTCTCTGCTGAACATGAACCTGGTTTCAGGACGTGCTGTTGGTCTAACTTCTAGTTTAACATCAAATGTCCACTTCCCTTTATACAGACACACTGGAAAGTGTAAACTTTTGTTGCTCTCTGTCAGTCCCCAATTCTCTGCTGACACTCAACACCGTCCTGTCCGTACTGTTTCTCCTTCCTGAATGATTCCTTCAACATAGTACTATCTCAATATGGGGGGTAGGAGTGCTAGCTTGGCACTGAGGTGGTTGGGATAGGCTAGTCTAGCAGGTATTTAACTGTCTGGGTGTGGGGAAGAGGTGGCTAGTCTAGCAGGTATTTAACTGTCTGGGTGTGGGGAAGAGGTGGCTAGTCTAGCAGGTATTTAACTGTCTGGGTGTGGGGAAGAGGTGGCTAGTCTAGCAGGTATTTAACTGTCTGGGTGTGGGGAAGAGGTGGCTAGTCTAGCAGGTATTTAACTGTCTGGGTGTGGGGAAGAGGTGGCTAGTCTAGCAGGTATTTAACTGTCTGGGTGTGGGGAAGAGGTGGCTAGTCTAGCAGGTATTTAACTGTCTGGGTGTGGGGAAGAGGTGGCTAGTCTAGCAGGTATTTAACTGTCTGGGTGTGGGGAAGAGGTGGCTAGTCTAGCAGGTATTTAACTGTCTGGGTGTGGGGAAGAGGTGGCTAGTCTAGCAGGTATTTAACTGTCTGGGTGTGTGGTAAGAGGTGGATTGGCTAGCAGATATTTGATGTGTTCAGAAGATCCACTAGGCCCTGTTTGGACTATATCACAGTTCTGGACATGGTTTTATATTGTCTCTTTGTCCCCCTCAGTTCCAGGAAGCAGACTGCCAGTCTGAGCAGCAATCTGCAGAGTCTGGAGAAGTCCCAGGGAGAGATGCATAGTAGACTGGGCTCACTGCAGGACCAGCACCTCCAGGACGCTAACAAGCTGCAGTTACAGCTGGCCCAGGCTGCTAGCAGAACACAGAGCCTGCAGAGAGAGGTATGATATGGTTCACATACTGCATTCACAGCTAACCCAGGCTGCTAGCAGAGAGAGGTACGATACAGTTCCCGCAGAGAGAGGTACGATACAGTTCCCGCAGAGAGAGGTACGATACAGTTCACCCAGAGAGAGGTACGATACAGTTCACCCAGAGAGAGGCACGATACTGCTCACCCAGAGAGAGGCACGATACTGCTCACCCAGAGAGAGGCACGATACAGTTCACCCAGAGAGAGGCACGATACAGTTCACCCAGAGAGAGGCACGATACAGTTCACCCAGAGAGAGTGCGATACAGTTCACCCAGAGAGAGTGCGATACAGTTCCCCCAGAGAGAGGTACGATACAGTTCCCCAGAGAGAGGTACGATACAGTTCCCGCAGAGAGAGGTACGATACAGTTCCCGCAGAGAGAGGTACGATACAGTTCACCCAGAGAGAGGTACGATACAGTTCACCCAGAGAGAGGCACGATACCGTTCACCCAGAGAGAGGCACGATACAGTTCACCCAGAGAGAGGCACGATACAGTTCACCCAGAGAGAGGCACGATACAGTTCACCCAGAGAGAGGTACGATACAGTTCACCCAGAGAGAGGTACGATACAGTTCACCCAGAGAGAGGCACGATACCGTTCACCCAGAGAGAGGCACGATACCGTTCACCCAGAGAGAGGCACGATACAGTTCACCCAGAGAGAGGCACGATACAGTTCACCCAGAGAGAGGCACGATACAGTTCACCCAGAGAGAGGTACGATACAGTTCACCCAGAGAGAGGTGCGATACAGTTCCCCCAGAGAGGTGCGATACAGTTCACCCAGAGAGAGGTGCGATACAGTTCACCCAGAGAGAGGTGCGATACAGTTCACCCAGAGAGAGGTACGATACAGTTCACCCAGAGAGAGTGCGATACAGTTCACCCAGAGAGAGGTGCGATACAGTTCCCCAGAGAGAGGTGCGATACAGTTCACCCAGAGAGAGGCACGATACTGCTCACCCAGAGAGAGGCACGATACAGTTCACCCAGAGAGAGGCACGATACAGTTCACCCAGAGAGAGGCACGATACAGTTCACCCAGAGAGAGTGCGATACAGTTCACCCAGAGAGAGTACGGTACAGTTCACCCAGAGAGAGGTACGGTACAGTTCACCCAGAGAGAGGTACGATACAGTTCACCCAGAGAGAGGTACGATACAGTTCACCCAGAGAGAGGTACGATACAGTTCACCCAGAGAGAGGCACGATACCGTTCACCCAGAGAGAGGCACGATACAGTTCACCCAGAGAGAGGCACGATACAGTTCACCCAGAGAGTGCGATACAGTTCACCCAGAGAGAGGCACGATACAGTTCACCCAGAGAGAGGCACGATACAGTTCACCCAGAGAGAGGCACGATACAGTTCACCCAGAGAGAGGTACGGTACAGTTCACCCAGAGAGAGGTACGGTACAGTTCACCCAGAGAGAGGTACGGTACAGACACGTGTCTGACGCTTTCTGTTGCTTCTCTCTCTCTCCCCCCCTTCTCAATCTATTTCTCTCTCTCTCTCTCTCTCTCTCTCTCTCTCTCTCTCTCTCTCTCTCCCATAGTATGAGGACACTCAGAACTTGCTGTGTGATCTGAGGCAGTGTTATGAGAGGACTGAGCAGGAGAAACGCTCCATCAACAAGGAGCTGGAACAGTGTAAAGTTAACCTCAAACTGCTGCAGGACAAGAATGTGAGTAGTGACCTCCTAACCAGAGGCCAGCAATCTCTCTCTTGTCTCTGGTTCAGAGCATCTACTGGAATTGCTAAAGGAATCCCAATGGGTGCTCTGGGCAGTCTGTCTGTTGTAAGAACCATTAATGATGTTCCCAATGAAATGTTATTTTTGACATTTGATTGACAAGTAAGCATTGCCTGAGCCAGAATGTCCCATAGGGCATTTGATTATAATTTATTTCAATCAGTCTTCACACATACCTTTATCAGATCTACAAAGGCAGGTGAAAGTAGCTGACCAGAGTGTTGGGATGCCAGGACTATATACCACTACCACCATTTAGAGTTCCCAGCCTGAGGGAGAAAACCATTACAGATCTGCTGCTTCTGTTTATTCATGCTACCGACATCGGCACGGAAAGATTTCCCTGACATAGACAGTCATCAGCACATTGGAAGCACATTACGACCGCCCTCCAGTTCACAGACATGAATCCACGGTAGGGAAATATATCGGAGAGGAAGGGCAGCTTCTGTTAGGTCCAGCAGTGTCATGTGATGAAGATGGATAGCATCACGTCAGTCTAATTGGTCTACAGCCCACTGAGCAAAAGGCAGATATCTTTTACCCATTTTTTCTCCCCAATTTCGTGGTATCCAATTGGTAGTTACAGTCTTGTCCCATCGCTGCAACTCCCGTACGGACTCGGGAGAGGCGAAGGTCGAGAGTCGTGCGTCCTCCAAAACACAACCAAGTCGCACTGCTTCTTGACACAATGCCCATTTAACCCGGAAGCCAGCCGCACCAATGTGTCGGAGGAAACACCGTGCACCTGGCGACTGTGTCAGCGTGCACTGCGCCCGGCCCGCCAAAGGATTCGCTAGTGTGCACGATGGGACAAGGACATCCCTGCCGACCAAACCCCTCCCCAAACCCGGACGACACTGGGCCAACTGCGCTGCAGTGCCTTAGACCACTGCGCCTCTCGGAGGCCCGTACTCTTTTTTTAGGGTTTCTGACTGTTTTTGACCGTTTTTGTCATAGAAAGATGCCAAGAATGGATACCCTTGGGGTTTTTCTGCTCTGTTTTTGATGCCCAATGTCCTCATGTCCTTGGGCTGTTTTCCATCAAATCCTCATGGATCTTCATGTCCTTGGGCTGTTTTCCATCAAATCCTCATGGATCTTCATGTCCTTGGGCTGTTTTCCATCAAATCCTCATGGATCCTCATGTCCTTGGGCTGTTTTCCATCAAATCCTCATGGATCCTCATGTCCTTGGGCTGTTTTCCATCAAATCCTCATGGATCCTCATGTCCTTGGGCTGTTTTCCATCAAATCCTCATGGATCCTCATGTCCTTGGGCTGTTTTCCATCAAATCCTCATGGATCCTCATGTCCTTGGGCTGTTTTCCATCAAATCCTCATGGATCCTCATGTCCTTGGGCTGTTTTCCATCAAATCCTCATGGATCCTCATGTCCTTGGGCTGTTTTCCATCAAATCCTCATGGATCCTCATGTCCTTGGGCTGTTTTCCATCAAATCCTCATGGATCCTCATGTCCTTGGGCTGTTTTCCATCAAATCCTCATGGATCCTCATGTCTTTGGGCTGTTTTTGTCCTCATTGATTTGAAAGGAATGGAGTGGTAGAAGAAATAAGGTGGAACTCCCTCTAGCCTATGCTACATCCACCCTAACGGTGTAATGAAGAAATAAGGTGGAACTCCCTCTAGCCTATGCTACATCCACCCTAACGGCGTAATGAAGAAATAAGGTGGAACTCCCTCTAGCCTATGCTACATCCACCCTAACGGTGTAATGAAGAAATAAGGTGGAACTCCCTCTAGCCTATGCTACATCCACCCTAACGGCGTAATGAAGAAATAAGGTGGAACTCCCTCTAGCCTATGCTACATCCACCCCTAACGGCGTAATGAAGAAATAAGGTGGAACTCCCTCTAGCCTATGCTACATCCACCCTAACGGTGTAATGAAGAAATAAGGTGGAACTCCCTCTAGCCTATGCTACATCCACCCTAACGGCGTAATGCTTTTATATCCAAGATGGCGGGTGAGCAAGCATACACCTCATGGAGTTATAACTCACTGCTACTAGACCTCCCTGAATAAAAATAACACCTGTGTTCAGCTTCTAGATGTAGTGAGACTTGTATCTATACGTGTGTTCACCTCCTGCCTCCCGTTCCCCCCTCCTCCTGCCTCCCGTTCCCCCCTCCTCCTGCCTCCCGTTCCCCCTCCTCCTGCCTCCCGTCCCCCTCCTCCTGCCTCCCGTTCCCCCTCCTCCTGCCTCCCATTCCCCCCTCCTCCTGCCTCCCGTTTCTCCCCTCCTGCCGCTATTAAAAGCTATCCCCATGGCCCTTCAATTCAGTTGTTATTAGTTAATGTTTTTTGATTAGTTTCAACTATTGGTTGTTCTGTGTGATTGCTCCCTCCTTTAGCCGTCCATATTGCAGCCTGTCCAGGCCATTTCCATCGGCCTTATCCTGGCCCTGCTGTATTGGTGCTTCAGACAGTTGTGGTAGAAAGGTACCCCGACGTTCCTGTTGAGTTGGTGTCGTCTGTCATCTGTCTGTCATCTGTCTGTCATCTTCATCAGTGTCATCCTCTCTAATTCTCTTCATCATCAGTGTCATCCTCTAATTCTCTTCATCATCAGTGTCATCCTCTCTAATTCTCTTCATCATCAGTATCATCCTCTCTAATTCTCTTCATCATCAGTGTCATCCTCTCGAATTCTCTTCATCATCAGTGTCATCCTCTCGAATTCTCTTCATCATCAGTATCATCCTCTCTAATTCTCTTCATCATCAGTGTCATCCTCTCGAATTCTCTTCATCATCAGTATCATCCTCTCTAATTCTCTTCATCATCAGTGTCATCCTCTCTAATTCTCTTCATCATCAGTGTCATCCTCTCTAATTCTCTTCATCATCAGTATCATCCTCTCTAATTCTCTTCATCATCAGTGTCATCCTCTCTAATTCTCTTCATCATCAGTGTCATCCTCTCTAATTCTCTTCATCATCAGTATCATCCTCTCTAATTCTCTTCATCATCAGTGTCATCCTCTCTAATTCTCTTCATCATCAGTATCATCCTCTCTAATTCTCTTCATCATCAGTGTCATCCTCTAATTCTCTTCATCATCAGTGTCATCCTCTCGAATTCTCTTCATCATCAGTGTCATCCTCTCTAATTCTCTTCATCATCAGTGTCATCCTCTCTAATTCTCTTCATCATCAGTATCATCCTCTCTAATTCTCTTCATCATCAGTATCATCCTCTCTAATTCTCTTCATCATCAGTGTCATCCTCTAATTCTCTTCATCATCAGTATCATCCTCTCTAATTCTCTTCATCATCAGTGTCATCCTCTCTAATTCTCTTCATCATCAGTATCATCCTCTCTAATTCTCTTCATCATCAGTGTCATCCTCTAATTCTCTTCATCATCAGTGTCATCCTCTCTAATTCTCTTCATCGTCAGTGTCATCCTCTCTAATTCTCTTCATCATCAGTGTCATCCTCTCTAATTCTCTTCATCATCATTGTCATCCTCTCTAATTCTCTTCATCATCAGTGTCATCCTCTCTAATTATCTTCATCATCAGTGTCATCCTCTCTAATTCTCTTCGTCAGTATCATCCTCTAACTGTCCTCGTCAGTATCATCCTCTCTAACTGTCTTGTCAGTATCATCCTCTCTGTCTTCATCAGTATCATCCTCTCTGTCTTCGTCAGTATCATCCTCTCTGTCTTCGTCAGTATCATCCTCTCTAACTGTCTTCGTCAGTATCATCCTCTCTGTCTTCGTCAGTATCATCCTCTCTAACTGTCTTCGTCAGTATCATCCTCTCTAACTGTCTTCGTCACTATCATCCTCTCTAACTGTCTTTGTCGGTATCATCCTCTCTAACTGTCTTCGTCGGTATCATCCTCTCTAACTGTCTTCATCAGTATCATCCTCTCTAACTGTCTTCATCATTATCATCCTCTCTAACTGTCTTCATCATTATCATCCTCTCTAACTGTCTTCGTCATTATCATCCTCTCTAACTATCTTCGTCATTATCATCCTCTCTGTCTTCGTCAGTATCATCCTCTAACTGTCTTCATCATTATCATCCTTTCTAACTGTCTTCGTCAGTATCATCCTCTCTAACTGTCTTCGTCAGTATCATCCTCTCTAACTGTCTTCGTCAGTATCATCCTCTCTAACTGTCTTCGTCAGTATCATCCTCTCTAACTGTCTTCGTCAGTATCATCCTCTAACTGTCTTCGTCAGTATCATCCTCTTTAACTGTCTTCATCAGTATCATCTTCTTTAACTGTCTTCGTCAGTATCATCCTCTCTGTCTTCATCAGTATCATCCTCTAACTGTCTTCATCAGTATCATCCTCTAACTGTCTTCGTCGGTATCATCCTCTCTGTCTTCGTCGGTATCATCCTCTCTGTCTTCGTCGGTATCATCCTCTCTAACTGTCTTCGTCGGTATCATCCTCTCTGTCTTCGTCGGTATCATCCTCTCTAACTGTCTTCGTCGGTATCATCCTCTCTGTCTTCGTCGGTATCATCCTCTCTAACTGTCTTCGTCGGTATCATCCTCTCTGTCTTCGTCGGTATCATCCTCTCTAACTGTCTTCATCGGTATCATCCTCTCTGTCTTCGTCAGTATCATCCTCTCTAACTGTCTTCGTCGGTATCATCCTCTCTAACTGTCTTCATCAGTATCATCCTCTCTGTCTTTGTCAGTATCATCCTTTCTAACTGTCTTCATCAGTATCATCATCTCTGTCTTCGTCGGTATCATCCTCTCTAACTGCCTTCATCGGTATCATCCTCTCTAACTGTCTTCATCAGTATCATCCTCTCTGTCTTCATCAGTATCATCCTCTCTAACTGTCTTCGTCGGTATCATCCTCTCTGTCTTCTTCGGTATCATCCTCTCTGTTTTTTGTCAGTATCATCCTCTCTAACTGTCTTCATCAGTATCATCCTCTCTAACTGCCTTCGTCGGTATCATCTTCTTTAACTGTCTTCATCAGTATCATCCTCTCTGTCTTTGTCGGTATCATCCTCTCTAACTGTCTTCGTCGGTATCATCCTCTCTAACTGTCTTCGTCGGTATCATCCTCTCTGTCTTCGTCAGTATCATCCTCTCTAACTGTCTTCATCAGTATCTTACTCTCTGTCTTCGTCGGTATCATCCTCTCTAACTATCTTCGTCGCTGTCTTCCTCTCTGTCTATCTATTTTCAAAGTTGACCAGCCCTGCACTAAACCAACCTGTCAACATTATCAGTCTATATAGTATCAGTTGACCAGCCCTGCACTAAACCAACCTGTCAACATTATCAGTCTATATAGTATCAGTTGACCAGCCCTGCACTAAACCAACCTGTCAACATTATCAGTCTATATAGTATCAGTTGACCAGCCCTGCACTAAACTAACCTGTCAACATTATCAGTCTATATAGTATCAGTTGACCAGCCCTGCACTAAACTAACCTGTCAACATTATCAGTCTATATAGTATCAGTTGACCAGCCCTGCACTAAACTAACCTGTCAGCATTATCAGTCTATATAGTATCAGTTGACCAGCCCTGCACTAAACTAACCTGTCAGCATTATCAGTCTATATAGTATCAGTTGACCAGCCCTGCACTAAACTAACCTGTCAGCATTATCAGTCTATATAGTGTCAGTTGACCAGCTCTGCACTAAACTAACCTGTCAACATTATCAGTCTATATAGTATCAGTTGACCAGCCCTGCACTAAACTAACCTGTCAACATTATCAGTATGCAGTGCATTCGGAAAGTTTTCAGACCCTTTGACTTTTTCCACATTTTGTTACGTTACAGCCTTATTCTAAAATTGACTAAATACATGTTTTTTCCTCATCAATCTACGTACAATACCCCATAATGACAAAGCAACAATTTTTTGCAAATGTATTAAAAATATAAAACTGAGATGAGACTTGAAATGGAGCTCAGGTGCATCCTGTTTCCATTAATCATCCTTTAGATGTTTCTACAACTTGATTGGACTCCACCTGTGGTAAACTTCAATTGATTGGACATGATTTGGGAAGAAACACACCATCATTCTTCAATGGAGGAAGTTTAGAATCACCAAGACTCTTCCTAGAGGTTGACACCTGGCCAAACTGCGCAATCGGGGGAGAAGGGCCTTGGTCAGGGAGGTGACAGAGTTCCAGAGTTCCTCTGTGGAGATGGGAGAACCTTCCAGAATGACAACAATCTCTGCAGCACTCCAGCAATCAGGCCTTTATGGTAAAGTGGCCAGACGGATGCCACTTCTCAGTAAAAAGCACATGACAGCCCACTTGGAGTTTGCCAAAGAGCACCTAAAGACTCTCATACTGTGAGAAACAAGATTCTCTGGTCTGATGAAACCAAGATTGAACTCTTTGACCTGAATGTTAAGAATCACGCCTGGAGGAAACCTGGCACCATCCCTACAGTGAATCGTGGTGGCAGCATCATACTGTGGGGATGTTTTTCAGAGGCAAGGACTAGGAGACTAGTCAGGATCGAGGGAAAGATGAACTGAGCAATGTACAGTACAGAGAGATCTTCGATGAAAATCTGCTCCAGAGCGTTCAGGACCTCAGACTGGGGTGAAGGTTGACCTTCCAACAGGACAGCAACCCTAAGCACACAGCCAAGACAATGCAGGAGTGGCTTCGGGACAAGTCTCAATGTCCTTGAGTAGCCCAGCCAGAGCCCGGACTTGAACCCGATCGAACATCTCTGGAGAGACCTGAAAATAGCTGTGCAGCGATGCTCCCCATCCAACCTGACAGAGCTTGAGAGGATCTGCAGAGAAGAATGGGAGAAACTCCACAAATACAGGTGTGCCAAGCTTGTAGCGTCGTACCCAAGAATACTCGAGGCTGTAATCGCTGGCAAAGATGCTTCAACAAAGTACTGAGTAAAGGGTCTGTGTACTTATGTAAATGTAATATTTCATTTTTTATTTTTTTTTAAATCAATTTACTAAAATGTTAATCTGTTTTTGCTTTGTCATGGAGTATTGTGTGTAGATGAAGAAAAACAAATGTAATCCATTTTAGAAGAAGGCTGTAAAAGACAAGGGTCTGAATACTTTCCCAAATGTACTGTATATATTATCACAGTCATGGATGCCTGCCCTCTGTCTGTCTTGGGTGAGTCATTGATGGGTGGGTCATTGATGTCTGTCTGTCTTGGGTGACTCTATACTCATTGATGCCTGTCTGTTTGTCTGTCTTCGGTGACTATACTCATTGATGCCTGTCTGTCTTGGGTGACTCTATACTCATTGATGTCTGTCTGTCTTGGGTGACTCTATACTCATTGATGCCTGTCTGTTTGTCTGTCTTGGGTGACTCTATACTCATTGATGCCTGTCTGTTTGTCTGTCTTGGGTGACTCTATACTCATTGCTGCCTGTCTGTCTTGGATCACTCTATACTCATGGCTGCCTGTCTTTCTTGGATCACTCTATACTCATGGCTGCCTGTCTGTCTTGGATCACTCTATACTCATGGCTGCCTGTCTGTCTTGGATCACTCTATACTCATTGCTGCCTGTCTTGGATCACTAACACAATGCCACCAACGCTTATTCTTTGGTTTCAAGTTATTTATTTTAGCATACTCATTGATGTCTGTCTGTCTTGGGTGACTCTATACTCATTGATGCCTGTCTGTTTGTCTGTCTTGGGTGACTCTATACTCATTGATGCCTGTCTGTTTGTCTGTCTTGGGTGACTCTATACTCATGGCTGCCTGTCTTTCTTGGATCACTCTATACTCATGGCTGCCTGTCTGTCTTGGATCACTCTATACTCATGGCTGCCTGTCTGTCTTGGATCACTCTATACTCATTGCTGCCTGTCTTGGATCACTAACACAATGCCACCAACGCTTATTCTTTGGTTTCAAGTTATTTATTTTAGCATTTTGTCATTATTGCTTATGACCATCATACTTCTGCAACTTTTAAATGTTTTCCTGTTTTTAAAACAAATGAGCATGTATTTTTCCTTGTTCCCTCAGTCACACCAGTCGTGTTTTGATTTTTTGTTTATTTTTCTCCCGTGAGGTAACTTAACTGTCTCTCTCCCAGTAACTTGTGCCACGCTCTTTCTCGCGCCCTTCTCTTTTTCTCTCTCACTTTCCTCCACCCCATTCCCCCCTCTTATCTCCCTCTTTCTCTCTCCAACCTGTGGCCTCAATCTCAGCCCCGGTGTAGGCTAGCTGAAGGCCTAGACTCTAACCCAGTCTTTCCTCTGTCCATCTGTCTCCTGCAGACCGGTTGGAGCCCCTGGATGCCAGTTGTAGCAGTGATGGTAGCAGTGACTGCTGCGTTGCTTTATCCCAACTTCGCCAAGAGCACCTCCACCTGACACCTTACCTGTACCACGTCTTCTTCTGGCCTGGCGTCTCTACCTCTGCCCACACCAACCCCCTCCCCTGCCCATTTCGATTGATTCATTAATCCATTCATTAATCTATTGATTACCTCTGGTCGGTTCTCCTACAGAAAGTCCCTCTGCTTTAAACTGTACAAAGTATAACTGTGTATATATATATATATAGAGAGAGAGAAAGATCAATGGAAGAAGAAAGAGAAGTAGTATTTCTACCGTAGATATAGTAGTATTTCTACCGTAGATATAGTAGTATTTCTACCGTAGATATAGTAGTATTTCTACCGTAGATATAGTAGTATTTCTACAGTAGATATAGTAGTATTTATACAGTAGATATAGTAGTATTTCTACTGTAGATATAGTAGTATTTCTACAGTAGATATTGTAGTATTTCTACCGTAGATATTGTAGTATTTCTACCGTAGATATAGTAGTATTTCTACAGTAGATATAGTAGTATTTGGTTTAGTCTTTCTGATGGGTACTGAACCTTTATTTTTTTATTTTGGCCCCAGGTTGTTATAGCTGAGTTGACTTCCTGTGTGGTTGGTTTACCAGGTTGTTATAGCTGAGTTGACTTCCTGTGTGGTTGGTTTACCATGTTGGGGTGTTAATGTTCTATTACATAACTGGGTTTATTATTAATGCCTAATCATCAATCTGAGGTTACGTCCCTAATTACACCCACTTTTCTGTATAGTGCCCTCGGCCCTGGTCAAAAGTAGTGCACTCTATAGGGAATAGAGTGCCATAGGGCTGGTGTAAAGTAGTGCACTATATAGGGAATAGGGTGCCATTTAGCCGTTGTAAAGTAGTGCACTATTTAGGGAATAGGGTGCCATTTAGCCGTTGTAAAGTAGTGCACTATTTAGGGAATAGGGTGCCATAGGGCTGGTGTAAAGTAGTGCACTATATAGGGAATAGGGTGCCATAGGGCTGGTGTATAGTAGTGCACTATATAGGGAATAGGGTGCCATTTGGCTGGTGTAAAGTAGTGCACTATTTAGGGAATAGGGTGCCATAGGGCTGGTGTAAAGTAGTGCACTATATAGGGAATAGGGTGCCATAGGGCTGGTGTAAAGTAGTGCACTATATAGGGAATAGGGTGCCATTTGGCTGGTGTAAAGTAGTGCACTATGTAGGGAATAGGGTGCCATAGGGCTGGTGTATAGTAGTGCACTATATAGGGAATAGGGTGCCATAGGGCTGGTGTAAAGTAGTGCACTATATAGGGAATAGGGTGCCATTTGGCTGGTGTAAAGTAGTGCACTATTTAGGGAATAGGGTGCCATAGGGCTGGTGTAAAGTAGTGCACTATATAGGGAATAGGGTGCCATTTGGCTGGTGTAAAGTAGTGCACTATTTAGGGAATAGGGTGCCATAGGGCTGGTGTATAGTAGTGCACTATATAGGGAATAGGGTGCCATTTGGGAATTATCTTACGTTCATTGGGGGTTAAGTGCCTATGGTAACTAACAGCAGAGGTGTGTTTGTGAAGACAGTGCCACTCCTACAGAGGTATTGAACTAAAAAACAGCCCAGTAATCACTTAAATAACTTGTGGTTGGTAGATGACTATGTTCAGAATAACATGCTTTGATACACCACATGCTGGTACTGTATGTCTGTACTGCTGTCTTGTTTTAGCTGTGTATTGGAAACAACTAAATCATCAGAATGTTTACATAGAACACTACAGAACATGGATATGTCATTAAAATGGAACGTTGTTTGATGTGCTACTAGATTATTTTTTTGTTGTTGTAATTTTGAAGATTGTTGACTTGAACACAGTTTGTGGTCACTGGTTTGAGACCGTGGACACTGGGAGACATTATGGCCACAGACCCCTTCAGTTGAACGTCTGTGAAGGCTGTAGTGGACTGGACCAGTTGTCTGTCTATGCTTTAAACTCTAGCCTGCTAACTCTGCTTTCTAGTCTCTGGGTTCTAGGCCCTCTGAACTCTATCGGTTCTAGTCCCCAGCCTCATGCTCACAGTACTTGTTGGGTTCTATTCCCAGACTCCCCGGTACTCTCTGGGTTCTAGTCCCAGACTCAGTTCTGTGCAGCCTCTGGGTTCTAGACCCATACCAGTATGTTGTTGGTTTTAGTCCCCAGCCAGCCCACAGAAAGCCCTCTGTAGCGCAGATCGGATCACTACTACAAACCCATCAAATGCTCTGGGATAATTCTGCTGCCTTACCTGTCTATGACATGGAGTTTATCTACCTGTCTGTCTCCCACCTGGACTATCTGTGTCGGACCAGTCTGTCTCCCCTCCAGACTGAATCTGGAGCAGAAAGCTTGAACGTGAACATGAAGGACTGGTTGGTTTCATATTATTGTGATCTTACCCCTACTAAGGACAGGTCAATATTCACTGAAACCAGTGCCGTGTGGTTTATAATGGGGTGAAAGGGCAGAGGTGAACCTCTGGGTTGTGTAGAGAGACTGGATCTGATGAACGGGTTATGAGGCTGAATCAGGAGGTGCTGAGTGGAAGACAACCGACTTTAATGAATGAACTGTGTGGCGAAGGAAGGGTTAAAGGTCCACCTTGTGTGTGCAGACTAAATGTTGCCATCACTTTTGAGCTCACTGATTGTCTGGTTTTACCACATTACAGCCCGCGCTGTTGCTGTAAATAAACACTTGAGAGTCACTCCAAGAATAAACAAGCTATTCCATCATATTCCAATACATCGTCAACACTTTAACCTGACCCTGATCTAAACCTTTCCTGTTGAGCCACCACAAAGCACAGGACTGGACAGAACTATTCTATACACAGGAGGAAGACAAACTACTACCAAGAAGACTGGAGGAAGGAACTGTAAGGTTAACGTGTCAGTCCTTTAACAGCCGGCAGACCACCTTGAACTCTGTATGTTATTCACAGTGACACCTGCAGCGTTCACGTGCTAGTCGGAACTAGGAAAAGCTGAAATGTCTGACTTCCTAACTGGTTGAACGCAGCACGTGTATAACTACAACCAGTTAGCAAGTTGGACATTTCACAGTTTCCTATTTCCGACTAGTACGCGAACGCAGCAGTCTTAACACAGTAGGTCCCTCAGTAACGTCGCAAGACCTCCATCATCTGAAGGACAAGACAAAATATTTCCTTTTCATGCTTTCGAAATGTGAAGTTAAAACATTGCTATAATATTGGAAAATAATTCATTTGTAAATCAGCCACAATGTTTCTATGTATGTGTGTAAACATAGACGTTCTATACACAAAATAAAAGTTGAATAACAGTGATATTGTCCAACGTGATGTCCAATGTCCAACGTGCTGCTGGAGTTGAGAGTAACGGTGGTATTGGTCATGTCCAACGTGCTGCTGGAGTTGAGAGTAACGGTGGTATTGGTCATGTCCAACGTGCTGCTGGAGTTGAGAGTAACGGTGATATTGGTCATGTCCAACGTGCTGCTGGAGTTGAGAGTAACGGTGATATTGGTCATGTCCAACGTGCTGCTGGAGTTGAGAGTAACGGTGGTATTGGTCATGTCCAACGTGCTGCTGGAGTTGAGAGTAACGGTGATATCGGTAATGTCCAACGTGCTGCTGGAGTTGAGAGTAACGGTGGTATTGGTCATGTCCAACGTGCTGCTGGAGTTGAGAGTAACGGTGGTATTGGTCATGTCCAACGTGCTGCTGGAGTTGAGAGTAACGGTGATGTTGGTCATGTCCAACGTGCTGCTGGAGTTGAGAGTAACGGTGATATTGGTCATGTCCAACGTGCTGCTGGAGTTGAGAGTAACGGTAATATTGGTCATGTCCAACGTGCTGCTGGAGTTGAGAGTAACGGTGGTATTGGTCATGTCCAACGTGCTGCTGGAATTGAGAGTAACGGTGATATCGGTCATGTCCAACGTTCTGCTGGAGTTGAGAGTAACGGTGGTATTGGTCATGTCCAACGTGCTGCTGGAATTGAGAGTAACGGTGATATCGGTCATGTCCAACGTGCTGCTGGAGTTGAGAGTAACGGTGATATTGGTCATGTCCAACGTGCTGCTGGAGTCGAGAGTAACGGGGATATCGGTCATGTCCAACGTGCTGCTGGAGTTGAGAGTAACGGTGATATCGGTAATGTCCAACGTGCTGCTGGAGTTGAGAGTAACGGTGATATCGGTCATGTCCAACGTGCTGCTGGAGTTGAGAGTAACGGTGGTATTGGTCATGTCCAACGTGATGCTGGAGTTGAGAGTAACGGTGGTATTGGTCATGTCCAACGTGCTGCTGGAGTTGAGAGTAACGGTGGTATTGGTCATGTCCAACGTGATGCTGGAGTTGAGAGTAACGGTGGTATTGGTCATGTCCAACGTGCTGCTGGAGTTGAGAATAACGGTGATATTGGTCATGTCCAACGTGCTGCTGGAGTTGAGAGTAACGGGGATATTGGTCACATCATCCAACCTGTTTGTCTAAAATTGGTATGTTGACATTTTACCCCCACATTTACGGTATGTTCTCATGTTATAAAATACAGTTGGCAGTTTGGATTTTCAGTCACGTAATTAGTATCTAGTTTCCATATATTTAGGCGTTGATCAAACCGATTTTAAAGTCAGAAAGCTTGGGGTTTTTATTCAGCCTATTTCTCATGCCTGAACAACACGGGAATCCAGTAATAATATTGGTAATTGGAAATTAAATTGATTTGATGCGTTAATGTGAATTTAAATCACCAGTGTAATTAGACCACTTAAAGAATTACAGAAGAGTACAGACAATGTATTCAGTCTACGGCCAACAGGCAGGGTCAGTGTATCTGTAGATCTTTAGAGGAAAAATATTTGTCATATTTCATATTCCAACAGATTTAATTTCCGCCTGAAAAAGAAAGATTAAAAAGCTGCCCGGTCGCTGTCATGATACCAAGCCACATCTACCATACCCTCTACCATACCCTCTATTATACCCTCTACCATACCCTCTACCATACCTCTATTATACCCTCTACCATACCCTCTACCATACCACATCTACCATACCTCTATTATACCCTCTACCATACCACATCTACCATACCCTCTATTATACCCTCTATTATACCCTCTATTATACCCTCTACCATACCACATCTACCATACCTCTATTATACCCTCTACCATACCACATCTACCATACCCTCTATTATACCCTCTATTATACCCTCTACCATACCCTCTACCATAACCTCTATTATACCCTCTACCATACCCTCTACCATACCCTCTACCATACCATCTACCATACCCTCTATTATACCCTCTACCATACCCTCTACCATAACCTCTATTATACCCTCTACCATACCCTCTACCATACCCTCTATTATACCCTCTACCATACCCTCTATTATACCCTCTACCATACCCTCTACCATAACCTCTATTATACCCTCTACCATAACCTCTATTATACCCTCTACCATACCCTCTACCATACCATCTACCATACCCTCTATTATACCCTCTACCATACCCTCTACCATACCCTCTACCATACCCTCTATTATACCCTCTACCATACCCTCTATTATACCCTCTACCATACCCTCTACCATAACCTCTATTATACCCTCTACCATACCCTCTACCATAACCTCTATTATACCCTCTACCATACCCTCTACCATACCATCTACCATACCCTCTATTATACCCTCTACCATACCCTCTACCATAACCTCTATTATACCCTCTACCATACCCTCTACCATAACCTCTATTATACCCTCTACCATACCCTCTACCATAACCTCTATTATACCCTCTACCATACCCTCTACCATACCCTCTACCATACCCTCTATTATACCCTCTACCATACCACATCTACCATACCCTCTATTATACCCTCTACCATACCCTCTACCATAACCTCTATTATACCCTCTACCATACCCTCTACCATACCCTCTACCATAACCTCTATTATACCCTCTACCATACCCTCTACCATAACCTCTATTATACCCTCTACCATACCCTCTACCATACCATCTACCATACCCTCTATTATACCCTCTACCATACCCTCTACCATACCCTCTACCATACCCTCAATTATACCCTCTACCATACCCTCTATTATACCCTCTATTATACCCTCTATTATACCCTCTACCATACCACATCTACCATACCTCTATTATACCCTCTACCATACCACATCTACCATACCCTCTATTATACCCTCTATTATACCCTCTACCATACCCTCTATTATACCCTCTACCATACCCTATATTATACCCTCTACCATAACCTCTACCATAACCTCTATTATACCCTCTACCATAACCTCTACCATAACCTCTATTATACCCTCTACCATACCACATCTACCATACCCTCTACCATACCCTATATTATACCCTCTACCATAACCTCTACCATACCCCCTATTATACCCTCTACCATACCCTCTATTATACCCTCTACCATACCCTCTACCATACCCTCTACCATACCCTCTATTATACCCTCTACCATACCACATCTACCATACCTCTACCATACCCTCTATTATACCCTCTACCATAACCTCTACCATACCCTCTATTATACCCTCTACCATACCCTCTATTATACCCTCTATTATACCCTCTACCATACCCTCTATTATACCCTCTACCATACCCTCTACCATACCCTATATTATACCCTCTACCATACCCTCTACCATACCTCTACCATAACCTCTACCATAACCTCTATTATACCCTCTACCATACCACATCTACCATACCCTCTACCATACCCTATATTATACCCTCTACCATAACCTCTACCATACCCCCTATTATACCCTCTACCATACCCTCTATTATACCCTCTACCATACCCTCTACCATACCCTCTATTATACCCTCTACCATACCTCTACCATACCCTCTATTATACCCTCTACCATAACCTCTACCATACCCTCTATTATACCCTCTACCATACCCTCTATTATACCCTATATTATACCCTCTACCATAACCTCTACCATAACCTCTATTATACCCTCTACCATAACCTCTATTATACCCTCTACCATACCCTCTATTATACCCTCTACCATACCCTATATTATACCCTCTACCATAACCTCTACCATAACCTCTATTATACCCTCTACCATAACCTCTACCATAACCTCTATTATACCCTCTACCATACCACATCTACCATACCCTCTACCATACCCTATATTATACCCTCTACCATAACCTCTACCATACCCCCTATTATACCCTCTACCATACCCTCTATTATACCCTCTACCATACCCTCTACCATACCCTCTATTATACCCTCTACCATACCTCTACCATACCCTCTATTATACCCTCTACCATAACCTCTACCATACCCTCTATTATACCCTCTACCATACCCTCTATTATACCCTCTACCATACCCTCTATTATACCCTCTACCATACCCTCTACCATAACCTCTATTATACCCTCTATTATACCCTCTACCATAACCTCTACCATACCCTCTACCATACCCTCTATTATACCCTCTACCATACCCTCTACCATACCCTCTATTATACCCTCTATTATACCCTCTATTATACCCTCTATTATACCCTCTATTATACCCTCTACCATAACCTCTATTATACCCTCTACCATACCCTCTATTATACCCTCTACCATACCCTCTACCATAACCTCTATTATACCCTCTACCATACCCTCTACCATACCCTCTATTATACCCTCTACCATACCCTCTACCATACCCTCTATTATACCCTCTACCATACCCTCTATTATACCCTCTACCATACCCCCTATTATACCCTCTATTATACCCTCTACCATACCCTCTATTATACCCTCTACCATACCCTCTACCATACCCTCTATTATACCCTCTACCATACCCTCTACCATACCCTCTACCATACCCTCTGCTCTCTAATCATCTACCATACAGGAAGGATTTACTCCAGACACCCGACAAGGCCCTCATCCCCGTTATTCGTAGGAGGAAAAGATGGAGATATCGTGGACAATGGTCCGGGTGCCTTGTTAGGATCCGTCACTGAGAGTAATCTACCTTTACCATCGGTCCTATTAGCCAATTTACAATCAATCAATAATAAAATAGACTAACTACAAGCACGTATATCCTACCAACGGGACATTCAAAACTGTATTATCATATATTTAGCCGAGTCGTGGCTGAACGTACAGCTGGCGGGTTTTAAGCTTTTTCAGCAGGACAGAACAGCGGCCTCTGGTAAGACAAGAGGCGGCGGCCTGTACATATTTGTAAACAACAGCTGGTGCACGAAACCTAAGAAAGGTTTTCTCAAGGTTTTGCTCGCCTGAGGTAGAGTATCTCATGATAAGCTGTATACCACACTATTTACCAAGAGAGTTTACAACTATATTTTTCGTAGCTGTCTATATACCACCCCAGACCGATGCTGGCACTAAGACCGCACTCAATGAGCTGTATATGCCATGAGCAAACAAGAGAATGCTCATCCAGAAAATGGTCAGATGACGCGGATGCTAAGCTACAGGACTGTTTTGTAGCACAGACTGGAATATGTTCCGGGATTGTTCCGATGGCGTTGAGGAGTAAACCACATCAGTCACTGGCTTCATCAATAAGTGCATCGAGGACGTCGTCCCCACAGTGACCGTACGTACATACCCCAACCAGAAGCCATGGATTACAGGCAACATCCTCACTGAGCTAATGAGTAGAGCTGCCAATTTCAAGGAGCGGGACTCTAACCCGGAAGCTTATAAGAAATCCCGCTATGCCCTCCAACAAACCGTCAAAGCGTCAATACAGGACTAAGACCGGCTCACCGGCTCCGACGCTGGTCGGATGTGGCAGGGCTTGCAACCATTACAGACTACAAAGGGAAGCACAGCCACGAGCTGCCCAGTGACACGAACCTACCAAACGAGCTAGATTACTTCTATGTTCGCTTCAAGGCAAGTAACACTGAAACATGCATGATCACGCTCTCCGAAGTCGATGTGAGTAAGACCTCTTAAGGATCGGCCCCTTTTTTTAAATTTTCGCCTAAAATGACCCAAATCTAACTGCCTGTAGCTCAGGCTCTGAAGCAAGGATATGCATTTTCTTGGTACCATTTGAAAGAAAACACTGAAGTTTGTGTAAATGTGAAATGAATGTAGGAGAATATACCATCTTTGAAATGCAAGAGAAAGGCCATAATGTATTATTCCAGCCCAGGTGCAAAACAATATTGGCCACTAGATGGCAGCAGTGTATGTGCAAAGTTTTAGTCTGATCCAATGAACCATTGCATTTCTGTTCAAAATGTTATATCAAGACTGCCCAAATGTGCCTAATTTGTTTATAAATAACTTTTCATGTTCACCCTCCTTAAACAATTGCATGGTATTATTTCACTGTAATAACTACTGTAAATTGGACAGTGCAGTTAGATTAACAAGAATTTAAGCTTTCTGTCAATATCAGATATGTCTATGTCCTGGGAAATGTTCTTGTTACTTACAACCTCATGCTAATCGTATGCTGAAGAAGTTAAACAGGTCAACATTCACAAAGCCGCAGGGCCAGTCGGATTACCAGGACGTGTACTGCGAGCATGCGCTGACCAACTAGCAAGTGTCTTCACTGACATTTACAACCTGTCCCTGTCTGAGTCTGTAATACCAACATGTTTCAAGCAGAGCACCACAGTCCCTGTGCCCAAGAACACTAAGGTAACCTGCCTAAATGACTACAGACCCGTAGCACTCACGTCTGTAGCCATGAAGTGCTTTGAAAGGCTGGTCATGGCTCACATCAACACCATTGTCCCAGAAACCCTAGACCCACTCCAATTTGCACACGGCCCCAACAGATCCACAGATGATGCAATCTCTATTGCACTCCACGCTGCCCTTTCCCACCTGGACAAAAGGAACACCTGCAGTTGAAGTCGGAAGTTTACATACAGTTAGGTTGGAGTCATTAAAACTCGTTTTTCAACCACTCCACAAATGTTTTGTTAACAAACTATAGTTTTGGCAAGGTTTTTACCTTTATTTAACTAGGCAAGTCAGTTAAGAACAAATTCTTATTTTCAATGGCGGCCTAGGAACAGTGGGTTAACTGCCTTGTTCAGGGGCAGAACGACAGATGTTTACCTTGTCAGCTCGGGGATTCGATCTTGCAACCTTTCGGTTACTAGTCCAACGCTCTAAACACTAGGCTACCTGCCGCCCCAGGTAGCTTAGTGGTTAGGACATCTACTTTGTGCACGACACAAGTAATTTTTCCAACAATTGTTTCCAGACAGATTTTTTTACTTCACTGTATCACAATTCCAGTGGGTCAGAAGTTTACATACACCAAGTTGACTGTGCCTTTAAACAGCTTGGAAAATTACAGAAAATGATGTCATGGCTTTAGAAGCTTCTGATAGGATAATTTACGTAATTTTAGTCAATTTGAGGTGTACTTGTGGATTTATTTAAAGGCTTACATTCAAACTCAGTGCCTCTTTGCTTGACATCATGGTAAAATCAAAAGAAATCAGCCAAGACCTCAGAAAAAGAAATTGTAGACCTCCACAAGTCTGGTTCATTCTTGGGAGCAATTTCCAAACGACTGAAGGTACCACGTTCATCTGTACAAACAATAGTACGCAAGTATAAACACCATGGGACCACGCAGCCGTCATACCGCTCAGGAAGGAGGCGCGTTCTGTCTAGAGATGAATGTACTTTGATGCATAAAGTGCAAATCAATTCCAGAACAACAGCAAAGGACCTTGTGAAGATGCTGGAGGAAACAGGTACAAAAGTATCTATATCCACAGTAAAACGAGTCTTATATTGACATAACCTGAAAGGACACTCCAAAAACCTCCATAAAAAAGCCAGACTACGGTTTGCAACTGCACATGGAGACAAAGATTGTACTTTTTGGAGAAATGTCCTCTGGTCTGATGAAATGAAAATAGAACTGTTTGGCCATAATGACCATCGTTATGTTTGGAGGAAAAAGGGCGAGGCTTGCAAGCCGAAGAACACCATCCCAACCGTGAAGCACGGGGTGGCAGCATCATGTTGTGTGGGTGCTTTGCTGCAGGAGGGACTGGTGCACTTCACAAAATAGATATAGGCATCATGAGGAGGGGAAACTATGTGGATATATTGAAGCAACATCTCAAGACATCAGTCAGGAAGTTAAAGCTTGGTCGCAAATGGTTCTTCCAAATGGACAATGACCCAAAGCATACTTCCAAAGTTGTGGCAAAATGGCTTAAGGACAACACAGTCAAGGTATTGGAGTGGCCATCACAAAACCCTGACCTCAATCCTATAGAAAATTTGTGGGAAGAATTGAAAAAGCGTGTGCGAGCAAGGAGGCCTACAAACCTGATTTAGTTATACCAGCTCTGTCAGGAGGAATGGGCCGAAATTCACCCAACTTATTGTGGGAAGCTTGTGGAAGGTGACCCGAAATGTTTGACCCAAGTTAAACAATTTAAAGGCAATGCTACCAAATACTAATTGAGTGTATGTAAACTTCTGACCCACTGGGAATGTTATGAAAGAAATGAAAGATAAAATAAATCCTTCTCTCTACTATTATTCTGACATTTCACATTCTTAAAGTAAAGTGATGATCCTAACTGACCTAAGACAGGGACTTTTTACTAGGATTAGATGTCATGAATTTAGAAAAACTGAGTTTAAATGTATTTGGCAAAGGTGTATGTACACTTCTGACTTCAACTGTATATAAACTTGTAGACAAATACATAAAAAAGATAGGTGGTGAGGGTAGGAAACAACATCTCCACCCCGCTGATCCTCAACACTGGGGCCCCACAAGGGTGCGTTCTCAGCCCTCTCCTGTACTCCCTGTTCACCCATGACTAAGTGGCCAAGCACGCATCCAACTCAATCATCAAGTTTGCTGACGACACTACAGTGGTAGGCTTGATTACCAACAACAACGAGACGGCCTACAGGGAGGAGGTGAGGGCCCTCGGAGTGTGGTGTCAGGAAAATAACCTCTCACTCAACGTCAACAAAACAAAGGAGATGATCGTGGACTTCAGGAAACAGCAGAGGGAGCACGCCCCCATCCACATTGAAGGGACAGTAGTGGAGAAGGTGGAAAGTTTTAAGTTCCTCTGCGTACACGTCACGGACAAACTGAATTGGTCCACCCACACAGACAGCGTGGTGAAGAAGGCACAACAGCGCCTCTTCAACCACAGGAGGCTGAAGAAATTCGCTTGTCACCAAAATCACTTAAAAACTTCTACAGATGCACAATCGAGAACATCCTGTCGGGCTGTATCACCGCCTGGTACGGCAACTGCTCCGCCCACAACCGTAAGGCTCTCCAGAGGGTAGTGAGGACTGCACAACGCATCACCGGGGGTAAACTACCTACCCTTCAGGACACCTACACCACCCGATGTCACAGGAAGGCCAAAAAGATCATCAAGGACAACAACCACCCGAGCCACTGCCTGTTCACCCCGCTATCATCCAGAAGGCAAGGTCAGTACAGGTGCATCAAAGCTGGGACCGAGAGACTGAAAAACAGCTTCTATCTCAAGGCCATCCGACTGTTAAACAGCCATCACTAACATTGAGTGGCTGCTGCCAACATACTGACTTAAATCTCTAGTCACTTTAAATAATAGGAATTGGATGTAACAAATGTATCACTAGCCACTTTAAAACAATTTTGTATATAATGTTTACATATCCGACATTACTCATATCAAATGTATACACTGTACTCTAAACCATCTGCTGAATCTTGCCTATGCCGTTCCGCCATCGACTCAAATCTCTAGCCACTTTAATAATTATAATTGGATGAAATAAATGTATCACTAGCCACTTTAAACGATGCCATTTATATAATGTTTACATATCCTACATTACTCATCTCATCTGTATATACTGCACTCTATACCATCTACTGCATCTTGCCTATGGAAGGAAGCGGCAGGTAGCCTAGTGGTTAGAGCGTTGGACTTGTAACCGGAGGGTTGCAAGTTCGAATCCCCGAGCTGACAAGGAAAAAATCTGTCGTTCTGCCCCTGAACAAGGCAGTTAACCCACTGTTCCCCGGGCGCCGAAGACGTGGATGTCGATTAAGGCAGCCCCCCGCACCTCTCTGATTCAGAGGGGTTGGGTTAAATGCGGAAGAAACATTTCGGTTGAAGGCATTCGGTTGTACAACTGACTAATAATGGTGACTTTGACTATGCCGGTCAGCCATCGCTCATCCATATATTTATATGTACATACTCGTATTCATTCCTTTACTCTTGTGTGTATAAGGTAGTTGTTGTGAATTTGTTAGATTACTTGTTAGATACTACTGCATGGTCGGAACTAGAAGCACAAGCATTTCGCTACACTCGCATTAACATCTGTTAACCATGTGTATGTGACAAATAAATTTGATTTGATATTTTTTACAGTTCCCATACTTTCTTTATTTCGTAACCTGAAGTCCCTGTAGAATGTAGTACAGCCATGGTGTTACGGAGCTGTCCCGGAATAGCTGTCCATCTATAGTGTTGATGAGTCTCCAGTCCTTTACCTCACGTAGCAGACAAGACCTGCTGTATGAGGTGCTACAAACCCACGGCAGGGTTAGACAGATGGGTATACAAATTAGATTTACTTGGCTCCCAGTTCATGTGGAGGGGAACGAGGCAGTTGATGTACTGGCTAAACAAGCACTAAGTAGTGGGGATGTTGATGTGGTAGTTTCAATGAGCAAAGCAGAGGCAAATGATGGACAGTGATGGTGTAGAGATGGCAGGTTAACAGCCTGATATGGACAGTGATGGTGTAGAGATGTCAGGTTAACAGCCTGATATGGACAGTGATGGTGTAGAGATGGCAGGTTAACAGCCTGATATGGACAGTGATGGTGCAGAGATGGCAGGTTAACAGCCTGATATGGACAGTGATGGTGTAGAGATGGCAGGTTAACAGCCTGATATGGACAGTGATGGTGTAGAGATGGCAGGTTAACAGCCTGATATGGACAGTGATGGTGCAGAGATGGCAGGTTAACAGCCTGATATGGACAGTGATGGTGCAGAGATGGCAGGTTAACAGCCTGATATGGACAGTGATGGTGTAGAGATGGCAGGTTAACAGCCTGATATGGACAGTGATGGTGTAGAGATGGCAGGTTAAAAGCCTGATATGGACAGTGATGGTGCAGAGATGGCAGGTTAACAGCCTGATATGGACAGTGATGGTGCAGAGATGGCAGGTTAACAGCCTGATATGGACAGTGATGGTGTAGAGATGGCAGGTTAACAGCCTGATATGGACAGTGATGGTGTAGAGATGGCAGGTTAACAGCCTGATATGGACAGTGATGGTGTAGAGATGGCAGGTTAACAGCCTGATATGGACAGTGACGGTGTAGAGATGGCAGGTTAACAGCCTGATATGGACAGTGACGGTGTAGAGATGGCAGGTTAACAGCCTGATATGGACAGTGACGGTGTAGAGATGGCAGGTTAAAAGCCTGATATGGACAGTGATGGTGTAGAGATGGCGGAGGACGGCAGGAATGGACAGGAGAGAGGAGGCTATTTTTACAAGATTAAAGGTGGGATAGGAAAGCATCCAACAGGAAAGTGTGATTATTGGCAGGAAACAGAGACCGTGGAGCATGTATTGCTACAGTGTGGGCAGTATCATAGGGAAAGAGAGAGGCTGAGATCCAGTATGAGAGCTAAGGGGATACAGGATATTAGTTTAAAGATTATCTTGAGTAGAACGTCATTAGATATCCTCTCAAATATTTTATATTTTTTAAGAGCAACGGGGCTGGCAGGTAGGATTTCGTTTCTCCGTCTCTGGGATTCTTTAATCAGTTTGGCTCATTGGACAGGTCAGAGTCTGTTTGAAGGTGTTGAGTGGGTTTTCTAGCTACTGTAATTGAGTACTGACAGTGTCTGCTGTGGAAGGAGCAAGTTACCTGAAATATCTAATTTAGCAATGTTCATCCCAAACCAAATTCATGTCTTTAACTGTTGAAAATCGTTTTATTTTTTTGTCAGGGGACAATGCCCCTGGACCCCACTACTGGTTTTGGGATAAACCCCTAAATGTCTTAAAATCCTAGAAACTCCCCCTGGTTATTGAACTCAACCTGCAGGAGGTTTGTTTATTGTGATTGTGTGGGGGGGAAACAGCTGCAGGCAAGATTCTTGACAGATGGGTGTGTCTTGGTGGTGGCAAGGACACAGCCAAGAAGCACCCCCTCCCCCCAACCCTTACCTCTTTGAAATGTCAGCTTCAATTGGGTAGGGACGTCCCAAGGATCCCGGATAGCAAGGATAGTGGATGGCATACCAGAGTCTTGGCAAACATGCACACACCTATAAGAAACGGGTAAATCAGTTCTCTTCTATATAGACGGTATGCACCGGTTTTCAGACCCGTATTAATGTCTATTCCTGGAATAAAAATGGAGAGTCTCTTAAAGTATCATTGCTCAGCAGCGACCACAGTATGCGGACTCACAGAGAGAAAAACACTACTTTAATACTACAGCGCCATCATCTGGACTGGTGGCAGAACTGCTCTCACTCGTTCTGGAGATGCTGTGTTCCGTCATGTTCTGTAGTTCTGTCAGCTGGCTGATGGGGGCACTGTGAGGCTGGCTGGTAAAATTAAATCTCTTTTCTAGACACACACACACACACACACACACACACAAAGGCACCTGTCTGGAACATTCTGGTCTCTGATTGGTTAACCATAGAGAGAGGGAGAGAGAGAGCCACCTGACAAACTGTTCTTAGGTTTCTGAATCTGAGCCACAAGGTTAGGTTAGGTTTCTGACTGAGATAATACCTGTGGAAAAGCAGACAGAGTTCTGGTTCAGTGAGGGAGAAGATAAATATTCCGGGAAGACTCCACTCTGAAACCAACCAGGACAGGACACTAGATCAGCAGAACCAGCCAACCAGTGCAGCAACAGCCTATTCTACAGACAGGTCAGAACAGTACAGTACAGGACACTCTAGAAGAGTACAGGACATTCTAGAACTGGACAGAACACTGTAGAGGATGAGGAACCTCCTGACCACCGAGAACACGAACTGTTACCGGGAGCAGATAGAGAAGGAGTGTTACGCCCGGCTGGCCTGGAAGAGCCGTTACGGACGAGACTACCCCACCAGCTCCGTCTCCCGCAGGGCCAATGAGCAGATAGGGCTGAGGCTAGGGCTGGGGCTCCCCCTGACCGCTACCCCCACCACTATGACCATCCTGCCTCCTGTCTTATCTACCCTGGAGAGGAGGAGAGAGGCTGCAGTGCCCATGGACAGGTGAGGGAATTCATTCATTTTATCATTTTATTAGAGTAGAGTACGCCACCTTTTTGTTTAATAAGAAGGAACCTTTAAGATGGACCTATTCAGTTGTCCCTACACAGGCTCAGAAAACACTAGATGAGGCCGTTTTTAGAAAAATACAACAGTACAATTTCATGTCCAAAATCTTTGAGGATTTATAACATATTAATAATGTCTATCGAAATGATGTTCCTGGTTACCTTTAACCCAGGTCACTGAGCGAAGCTCCCCTGATGAGAGCAGTGACGCCCCAGACCAAGGAATCCCTCTACCAGGGGTTTTCCAAGGAGGGGAAGGGGCGCAGCCTCTACCTCCACACACGCACCCAGAAAGGCCCAGAGGAGAAGTTTGACTACCCTCTACTGTCTTCCTGGGACTACGGATGGAGACTGGGTGAGATGTTTGGTAATCTGGTACTTGAGGCTTTTGTACTTGTTATAAGTGTGCATGGCACAATATGACTATGGATGGAGAGTTGGTTGAAATGTATGGTAACACTTTACCATTTAATAACACGTTATGCCTACAGGTATAATGCTTCATTGCTGGTTATAAGCATGTATAAGCCTAATGACTATGGATGGAGACTGGTTCTGGGATGCTTCATGCAGCCAGACCTTTAAAGGGCTGAATGGAAAAATAGCATGTTGATCTTAATGCTATTTCCCTGGCTAATAAATATAACAAAATAAAATACAACAACAAAGAAGCTTGAAAGGATTACAGGACTAGTTTGTGTTTGTTTGAGCGTGTTTATCACAAAGCAATGCATGGTAAAGAAAGACTTTCAAATACACATTTAAATGGGGTATTACAATGTCAACATTCCATCTGTGCCTAGGTGACTATGAAAGAGACTACAGGTCGCCAGCCAATGGAAGATCAGGAGTCGTGAGGAACACTTTTTACGCCAGGAATGGAATATTCAATTTTCCCTCTGAAACTGATCGCCTTGGATGACGAGCAAAAGGCTTCATTTTTCAGCTGGTTTTCTACTTTATTATTAAATTCTCTTGATGTTGATGAAGAATAACTTTAATTTGTTTTCACTGTACGAGTATGCTATCTTCGTTTGATTTATAATAAATATATTCTCTTCTATAGGATATACAGATGTGTTTTAGCTATAAATAATGTTCATATGCAGTTCCTATGAAAACTGTTACTTTACATAGACAAACTGTTATAACTGTTGGAATGTGTTGTTATAATAACATGTGTTTGGATAGACCTTTTTCTAGTTATTTGGCGTCAAGTTTGTGTGGTTTAAAGATTCCTGTGTGAAAATAATAGATGTGAAAAAACTGCCACGCTCGACAGGAAGAGAAAGCAGGCTGCCACGCTCGACAGGAAGAGAAAGCAGGCTGCCACGTTCGACAGGAAGAGAAAGCAGGCTGCCACGCTCGACAGGAAGAGAAAGCAGGCTGCCACGTTCGACAGGAAGAGAAAGCAGGCTGCCACGCTCGACAGGAAGAGAAAGCAGGCTGCCACGTTCGACAGGAAGAGAAAGCAGGCTGCCACGCTCGACAGGAAGAGAAAGCAGGCTGCCACGCTCGACATGAAGAGAAAACAGGCTGCCACGCTCGACAGGAAGAGAAAGCAGGCTGCCACGTTCGACAGGAAGAGAAAGCAGGCTGCCACGCTCGACAGGAAGAGAAAGCAGGCTGCCACGCTCGACAGGAAGAGAAAGCAGGCTGCCACGCTCGACAGGAAGAGAAAGCAGGCTGCTACGCTCGACAGGAAGAGAAAGCAGGCTGCCACGTTCGACAGGAAGAGAAAGCAGGCTGCCACGCTCGACAGGAAGAGAAAGCAGGCTGCCACGTTCGACAGGAAGAGAAAGCAGGCTGCCACGCTCGACAGGAAGAGAAAGCAGGCTGCCACGCTCGACTGGAAGAGAAAGCAGGCTGCCACGCTCGACTGGAAGAGAAAGCAGGCTGCCACGCTCGACATGAAGAGAAAGCAGGCTGCCACGCTCGACAGGAAGAGAAAGCAGGCTGCCACGCTCGACTGGAAGAGAAAGCAGGCTGCCACGCTCGACTGGAAGAGAAAGCAGGCTGCCACGCTCGACAGGAAGAGAAAGCAGGCTGCCACGCTCGACAGGAAGAGAAAGCAGGCTGCCACGCTCGACAGGAAGAGAAAGCAGGCTGCCACGCTCGACAGGAAGAGAAAGCAGGCTGCCACGCTCGACAGGAAGAGAAAGCAGGCTGCCACGCTCGACAGGAAGAGAAAGCAGGCTGCCACGCTCGACAGGAAGAGAAAGCAGGCTGCCACGCTCGACATGAAGAGAAAGCAGGCTGCCACGCTCGACATGAGTTGGTCACAGGTTCAACTGGTCTCCTAGCAACAAGGAAACCCACATCTTAAATGTTGTGGTTTATAATTAACAAACTAGCATGGTCTGGTCACCTCTTCATCAGTTGCCTGGTATAAATATCCTGACCTATGACTGGCACGGTATAGATTCATACTGGCATTTTCATCATTTAGCAGGAGCAATCAGGGTTAAGTGCCTTGCTCAAGGGCATATCAACATATTTTCTTACCTAGTCGGCTCGGGGATTCGAACCAGCAACCTTTTGATTACTGTCTCAATGCTCTTAACTGCTAGGCTACCTACTAGACTACTGAGGACTAATGAATAAACAGAGTTGGAGGAAAAAACTCTGGGCCCTAGTAATAGGCTATGTATCAACGTCCTGATGTCCTGTCTGGGGCACAGTGTATGTCACTGATTCATCCTGGGGATTATTCATTCTTGGAGAGTACGTCACTGATTCATCCTTGGGATGATTAGCCCTAGTTAAAGGCCTATAACCATGCAGTAATAGGCTAGAACTAGGGTCCTGAGCTTTTCCCTGCCAGGTTACAGGATCAGGAGAATCTCCAAGCCTTCCCTCAAACACCTCAATGGCTCCTTTGTTTTTTTACTGAGTGACCATGATTGGCTGAAGTCTAAGAAGTCCCACCTGATGGATGTAGCATGCATGGGGCCTAATGTCCACCAGCCTGCCGTGTCGCCTAATGTCCATCAGCCTTCCGTGTCGCCTAATGTCCACCAGCCTGCCGTGTCACCTAATTGTCCATCAGCCTACCGTGTCACCTAAATGTCCATCAGCCTGCAGTGTCACCTAATGTCCATCAGCTTGCCGTGTCACCTAATGTCCATCAGCCTGCCGTGTCACCTAATGTCCATCAGCCTGCCGTGTCACCTAATGTCCATCAGCCTGCCGTGTCACCTAATTGTCCATCAGCCTGCCGTGTCACCTAATTGTCCATCAGCCTGCCGTGTCACCTAATGTCCATCAGCCTACCGTGTCACCTAATGTCCATCAGCCTGCCGTGTCACCTAATGTCCATCAGCCTGCCGTGTCACCTAATTGTCCATCAGCCTACCGTGTCACCTAAATGTCCATCAGCCTGCCGTGTCACCTAATTGTCCATCAGCCTACCGTGTCACCTAAATGTCCATCAGCCTACCGTGTCACCTAAATGTCCATCAGCCTGCCGTGTCACCTTGGTACTTCTAAATATCTCTAGATGGTAAAGTCTACATGCAGGTAATGCATGTTAGATCTTGCCAAGCCATGTGAGAGACTCACTCTATTAAATTAATCAAAACAGGAACATTTTATATTTGGCTAGAAATTCTAAAAGGAAATTATCTCAACCTATAACCCCCCACACTAGAATCCCCATACTTGAATGAAAACAGCATCTCCATCCTGGAGGGGGAAATCAATCATTTCCAGGCCCAGGGACATGTGATAGTCTGTGGCGACCTAAATTCCAGAACTGGACAAGAACCTGACACCCTCAGCACACAGGGGGACAAACACCTGCCTGGAGGTGACAGTGTTCCCTCACAAATATGCCCCCCTAGGCACAACTATGACAACAAAAACGTGTCACAACTCCTGCAGCTCTGTCGCACACTGGGTATGTACATAGTAAATGGTAGGCTTCAAGGGGACTCCTACGGTAGGTACACCTATAGCTCATCTCTTGGCAGTAGTACTGTAGACTACTTCATCACTGACCTCAATCCAGAGTCTCTCACTGCGTTCACAGTCAGTCCACTGACACTCCTATCAGATCACAGCAAAATCAGTCTAATTGAACAGAGCAATACTCAGTCATGAGGCATCAAAGCCAAAGGAACTGAGTACTATTAAGACATGCTACAGATGGAAGGAAAGTAGTGTGGAAACCAAAAAACAATTAGGCAACAACACATTCAATCCCTTTTAGACAACTTCCTGGACAAAACGTTCCACTGTAATAGTGAAGGTGTAAACGTAGCAGTAGATTTGCCCTCTCAGCTTCCCTATCAAATAAAACAAATTCTAACAGAAAACTGAAGAAAATGACAAATGACAAATGTTTTGATGAAGAATGCAAAAACCTAAGAAGGAAATTGAGAAACCCTGTCCAACCAAAAACATAGAGACCCAGAAAACCTGAGCCTACGCCTTCACTATGGTGAATCACTAAAACAATACAGAAATACACTACGGAAGAAGAAGGAACAGCACGTCAGAAATCAGCTCAATGTAATTGAAGAATCCATAGACTCTAACCACTTCTGGGAAAATTGGAAAACACTAAACAAACAACAACACAAAGAGTTATCTATCCAAAACGGAGATATATGGGTAAACCACTTCTCCAATCGTTTTGGCTCTATAACAAAGAACAAACAGCAAAAACATATACATGATCAAAAACAAATCTTAGAATCAACTATTAAAGACTACCAGAACCCACTGGATTCTCCAATTACATTGAATGAACTACAGGACAAAATAAAAACCCTCCAACCCAAAAACACCTGTGGTGTTGATGGTATCCTCAATAAAAGGATCAAATATACAGACCACAAATTCCAATTGGATATACTTAAACTCTTTAACATCATCCTTGGCTCTGGCATCTTCCCCAATATTTGGAACCAAGGACTGATCACCCCAATCCACAAAAGTGGAGACAAATTTGACCCCAATAACTACCGTGGGATATGCATCAACAGCAACCGTGGGAAAATCCTCTCCATTATCATTAACAACAGACTCATACGTTTCCTCAGGGAAATGTACTGAGCGAATGTCAAATCGGCTTTTTACCAAATTACCGGATGACAGACCACCTATTCACCCTAGACACCCTAATTGACAAACAAAAAAACAAGGTCTTCCCATGCTTTGTTGATTTCAAAAAAGCTTTAGACTCAATTTGGCATGAGGGTCTGCTATACAAATTGCTGGAAAGTGGTGTTGGGGGGAAAACATACAACATTATAAAATCCATGAACACAAACAAGCGGTTGGCAAAAAACACATTTATTTCCACAGGGCCGTGGGGTGAGACAGGGATGCAGCTTAAGCCCCACCCTCTTCAACATATACAGTACCAGTCAAAAGTTTGGACACACTTACTCATTAAAGGGTTTTTCTTTATTTTTACTATTTTCTACATTGTAGAATAATGGTGAAGACATCAAAACTATGAAATAACACATGAATCATGCAGTAACCAAAAAAGTGTTAATCAAAATATTTAAGATTTTAGTTTGTTCAAAGTAGCCACCCTTTGCCTTGATGACGGCTTAAATTGAAATGAAATTGAATTGAGACTGAAAGAGCGAAAAATACAGAGAGAGTGAGACCAGAAATAAAGAGACACAGAGAGAGACAAAGAGACAGACACACAGAGACAGCATGCTCGGTGAGTCCTTAGGCCTGTGAAGTTGAACACATCCAGAGAGGTTGGGTTGACTGCCTGGATCATCGTGTTCCTGTGGAGGACAACCGACCGACCGACAAAAAGGAGGGGTCAAACAGGAGCAGAAGAACGAGACATTCTCAAATGTACTTTCTGGTTTATTAACGGTCACTGACATCCTGCTCATTTGACATCACAACACTGTTGAGCTAAAACCAAAATAATTTACATAAGTATTCAGACCCTTTTACTCAGTGCTTTTTTGTTTGTCTCGGAGCTCAACGGACAATTCCTTCGACCTCATGGCTTGGTTTTTGCTCTGACATTCACTGTCAACTGTGGGATCTTACATAGACAGGTGTGTACCTTTCCAAATCATGTCCAATCAATTGAATTTACCACAGGTGGACTCCAATCAAGTTGTAGAAACATCTCAAGGATGATCTATGGAAACAGGATGCACCTGAGCTCAATTTTCAGTCATAGCAGAGGGTCTGAATACTTATGTGAATAAGGTATTTCTGGGTTTACGTATTTTTTTATATATTTGCAAACATAAAAAAAAACTGTTTTCGCTTTGTCATTGGTGAGAAAAAAAGTATATTTAATCAATTTTAGAATAAGGCTGCGATGTAACAAAATGTGGAGAAAGTGAAGGGGCACTACTTTCCAAATGCACTGTATGTTTCTATGGCGACGTCCTTTGACCCTTCGTAGGCACATTGTGTGGACTCCATCACAGCGGTGTCGATGTTGTCGCCCGTCAGCTGCTGTCAGACCGCAGGCGGATGCTGCCCCACTGCCTCTTGGGTACGTAGCCGCAGGCCAAGTTGAAGTCCCCTATGATGATGTGAGACTGAAGCTAGGTTTCCATACAGTTGGTGACTAGATTTTCATGCGAATGTATTTCCATCAAATGTACTTGTTGCTGATAAAAAGGATGTGAGTGATGATGTCCTCGACTAACCGGTGCCCCCTGTATATAGTCTCATTACTAACCTGTACCCCCTGTATATAGCCTCATTACTAACCTGTACCCCTGTATATAGCCTCATTACTAACCTGTACCCCCTGTATATAGTCTCATTACTACCCTGTACCCCCTGTATATAGCCTCATTACTAACCTGTACCCCCTGTATATAGCCTCATTACTAACCTGTACACCCTGTATATAGCCTCATTACTACCCTGTACCCCCTGTATATAGCCTCATTACTAACCTGTACCCCCTGTATATAGCCTCATTACTAACCTGTACCCCCTGTATATAGCCTCATTACTAACCGGTGCCCCCTGTATATAGCCTCATTACTAACCAGTACCCCCTGTATATAGCCTCATTACTAACCAGTACCCCCTGTATATAGCCTCATTACTAACCTGTACCCCCTGTAACTATAGCCTCATGACTAACCAGTACCCCCTGTATATAGCCTCATTACTAACCTGTACCCCTGTATATAGTCTCATTACTAACCAGTACCCCTGTATATAGCCTCATTACTAACCTGTACCCCTGTATATAGTCTCATTACTAACCGGTACCCCCTGTATATAGTCTCATTACTAACCGGTACCCCCTGTATATAGCCTCATTACTAACCTGTACCCACTGTATATAGCCTCATTACTAACCTGTACCCCTTGTATATAGCCTCAATACTAACCTGTACCCCCTGTATATAGCCTCATTACTAACCGGCACCCCCTGTATATAGCCTCATTACTAACCAGTACCCCCTGTATATAGCCTCATGACTAACCTGTACCCCCTGTCTATAGTCTCATTACTAACCTGGTACCCCTGTATATAGCCTCATTACTAACCTGTACCCCTGTATATAGTCTCATTACTAACCTGGTACCCCCTGTATATAACCTCATTATTAACCGGTACCCCCTGTATATAGCCTCATTACTAACCTGTACCCCCTGTATATAGTCTCATTACTAACCAGTACCCCATGTATATAGTCTCATTACTAACCGGTACCCCCTGTATATAGCCTCATTACTAACCGGTACCCCCTGTATATAGCCTCATTACTAACCTGTACCCCCTGTATATAGTCTCATTACTAACCTGTACCCCCTGTATATAGTCTCATTACTAACCGGTACCCCCTGTATATAGTCTCATTACTAACCTGTACCCCCTGTATATAGCCTCATTACTAACCGGTACCCCCTGTATATAGTCTCATTACTAACCGGTACCCCCTGTATATAGCCTCATTACTAACCAGTACCCCCTGTATATAGCCTCATTACTAACCAGTACCCCCTGTATATAGCCTCATTACTAACCTGTACCCCCTGTAACTATAGCCTCATGACTAACCAGTACCCCCTGTATATAGCCTCATTACTAACCTGTACCCCCTGTATATAGTCTCATTACTAACCAGTACCCCCTGTATATAGCCTCATTACTAACCTGTACCCCCTGTATATAGTCTCATTACTAACCGGTACCCCCTGTATATAGTCTCATTACTAACCGGTACCCCCTGTATATAGCCTCATTACTAACCTGTACCCACTGTATATAGCCTCATTACTAACCTGTACCCCTTGTATATAGCCTCAATACTAACCTGTACCCCCTGTATATAGCCTCATTACTAACCGGCACCCCCTGTATATAGCCTCATTACTAACCAGTACCCCCTGTATATAGCCTCATGACTAACCTGTACCCCCTGTCTATAGTCTCATTACTAACCTGGTACCCCCTGTATATAGCCTCATTACTAACCTGTACCCCCTGTATATAGTCTCATTACTAACCTGGTACCCCCTGTATATAACCTCATTATTAACCGGTACCCCCTGTATATAGCCTCATTACTAACCTGTACCCCCTGTATATAGTCTCATTACTAACCAGTACCCCATGTATATAGTCTCATTACTAACCGGTACCCCCTGTATATAGCCTCATTACTAACCGGTACCCCCTGTATATAGCCTCATTACTAACCTGTACCCCCTGTATATAGTCTCATTACTAACCTGTACCCCCTGTATATAGTCTCATTACTAACCGGTACCCCCTGTATATAGTCTCATTACTAACCTGTACCCCCTGTATATAGCCTCATTACTAACCGGTACCCCCTGTATATAGCCTCATTACTAACCGGTACCCCCTGTATATAGCCTCATTACTAACCGGTGCCCCTGCCCATTAACTCTGTACCGGTACCCGCTGTATATAGCCTCGCTATTGTTATTTTACTGCTGCTCTTTAATTATTTGTTACCTTTATTTTTTTACTTTTTTGGGTTGTATTTTCTGAACTGCGTTGTTGGTTAAGGGCTTTTCACTGTAAGGTCTACACCTGTTGTATTCAGCGCATGTGACTAATTTAACAGTATAGCTTCTGTCCCTTTCCTCGCGCCTACTTGGGCTCAAACCAGGGACCCTCTGCACACATCAACAACTGCCTCCCCATCGTTACACCATCGCTCCACAAAAGTCACGGCCCTTTGGACTAATAAAAGCTTGATGGAGATGTTTTAGCCACAGAACAAACTGTCTTAATCTTGTATAGATTACAGTTTAAATTACACAGAAAATGTGTTCCGTAAGGTTCCATTTTAGGGCCTGTTTGGTTCACCATTTATATAAATGATATTGGCGAAGACCCATAGTAGTCTAAACATTTACAGTGAAGTTATATGATAATTCAGCCTAAATATGGAAACAAAAAGGCCTGTATGAACTCATCGCAGTGAGGTAACCTGAAGCCCTGTGAGTCTCTGTGAAGGTGAAACCACCTGCACTGAACTGAAATGTCAGGAGGATGTATCCATTTCAGTCACTGAAAGAAAGGCTTCTCTAGTGTCAGCCTTGACCCTGGCAGTACCTCATATAGCCCAGATTACACACACACTGTTACAAAAATCACACACAATGGAGACCATTGAGCTCTACTGTTATTGTGGGCTGTTGTGGTTTACCATTTTACCAGTGGAGATATTTGAGCTTGTAGCTATTGTTAGGAGATCTGATGTTGTTTACTTTACCTGTGCACGTTTTGTACCGGGTGAATACATAAACGATAAACCACTAGGAAACGATACAACTACTGATAAACCACTTGGAAATGATACAACTACTAATAAACCACTTGGAATGCACTACAGAGGGTAGTGCGAATGGCCCAGTACATCACTGGGGCCAAGCTTCCTTCCATCCAGGACCTCTATACCAGGTGGTGTCAGAAGAAGGCCCTAAAAAATTGTCAAAGACTCCAGCCACCCTAGTCATAGACTGTTCTCTCTGCTACCGCACGGCAAGTGGTACCGGAGCGCCAAGTCTAGGTCCAAGAGGCTTCTGAACAGCTTCTACCCCCAAGCCATAATTTATTTATTTAACCTTTATTTAACTAGGCAAGCCAGTTAAGAACAAATTCTTATTTACAATGACGGCCTACCAAAAGACAAAAGGCCTCCTGCTGCGGGGACGGGGGCTGGGATAAAAAAAAATGTTTTAAATACAGGATAAATATAGGACAAAACACACCACAACAAGAGAGACCTAAGACAACAACACAGCATGGTAGAAAAACATGACAACACAGCATGGTAGCAACACAACATGATAGCAGCACAAAACATGGTACAAACATTATTGGGCGCAGACAACAGCACAAAGGGCAAGAAGGTACATCTCGTACAACAATACATCTCGTGAAGCAGCCACAACTGTCAGTAAGAGTGTCCATGATTGAGTCTTTGAATGAAGAGATTGAGATAAAACTGTCCAGTCTGAGTGTTTGTTGCAGCTCTTTCCATTCGCTAGCTGCAGTGAACTGAACAGAGGAGCGACCCAGGGATGTGTGTGCTTTGGGGACCTTGAACAGAATGTGACTGGCAGAACGGGTGTTGTATGTGGAGGATGAGGGCTGCAGTAGATATCTCAGATAGGGGGGAGTGAGGCCTGAGAGGGTTTTAGAAATAAGCATCAACCAGTGGGTATTGCGACGAGTATACAGAGATGACCAATTTACAGTGGAGTATAGAGTGCAGTGATGTGTCCTATAAGGAGCATTGGTGTCAAATCTGATGGCCGAATGGTAAAAAACATCTAGCCGCTCGAGAGCACCCTTACCTGCCGATCATAAGACTCCTGAACATCTAATGGTTATTTGATTTGATTTGAAATGATACAACTACTGATAATCCACTAGGAAATTTTATTTTTTATTTTTTATTTTACCTTTATTTAACTAGGCAAGTCAGTTAAGAACAAATTCTTATTTTCAATGACAGCCTACGAACAGTGGGTTAACTGCCTCTTCAGGGGCAGAACACTCTAACCACTAGGCTACACTGCCGCCCCAATGATTCAACCACTAATAAACCACTAGGAAATTATTCAACCACTGATAAACGGCGGCAGGTAGCCTAGTGGTTAGAGCATTAGACTTGTAACTGGAAGGTTAACATCTGTTCTGCCTCTGAACAAGGCAGTTAACCCATTGTTCCTAGGCCGTCATTGAAAATAACAATTTGTTCTTAACTGACTTGCATAGTTAAATAAAGGTTAAATAAAAAAAATGAAATCCACCAGGAAATGATACAACCACCGAAAAACCCCTAGGAAAGGATGCAACTACTAATAAACCACTAGGAAATGATACAACTACTAATAAACCACTAGGAAAGGATAGACCTACTAATAAACCACTAGGAAATGATACAACTACTAATAAACCACTAGGAAATGATACAACTACTAATAAACCACTAGGAAATGATACAACTACTAATAAACCCCTAGGAAATGATACAACTACTAATAAACCACTAGGAAATGATACAACTACTAATAACCCACTAGGAAATGATACAACCACTAGGAAATGATACAACTACTAATAAACCACTAGGAAAGGATACAAATACTGATAAACCACTAGGAAAGGATACTACTACTAATAAACCACTAGGAAATTATACAACTACTAATAAACCACTAGGAAAGGATAGACCTACTAATAAACCACTAGGAAAGGATAGACCTACTAATAAACCACTAGGAAAGGATAGACCTACTGATAAACCACTAGGAAATGATACAACTACTAATAAACCACTAGGAAAGGATAGACCTACTAATAAACCACTAGGAAATGATACAACTACTAATAAACCACTAGGAAATTATACAACTACTAATAAACCACTAGGAAATGATACAACTACTAATAAACCACTAGGAAATGATACAACTACTAATAACCCACTAGGAAATGATACAACTATTAATAAACCACTAGGAAAGGATACAACCACTGATAAACCCCTAGGAAAGGATTCAAGCACTGATAAACCACTAGGAAATGATACAACTACTATTAAACCACTAGGAAATGATACAACTACTAATAAACCACTAGGAAATGATACAACTACTAATAACCCACTAGGAAAGTATACAACTATTAATAAACCACTAGGAAAGGATACAACCACTGATAAACCAGTAGGAAAGGATTCAAGCACTGATAAACCACTAGGAAATGATACAACTACTATTAAACCACTAGGAAATGATACAACTACTAATAAACCACTAGGAAATGATACAACTACTAATAAACCCCTAGGAAATGATACAACTGCTGATAAACCCCTAGGAAATGATTCAACTACTAATAAATCACTAGAAAATGATACAACTACTGATAAACCCCTAGGAAATGATACAACTACTGATAAACCCCTAGGAAATGATACAACTACTGATAAACCCCTAGGAAATGATACAACTACTAATAACCCACTAGGAAATGATACAACTACTAATAAACCACTAGGAAAGGATACAACTACTAATAAACCACTAGGAAATGATACAATCACTGATAACCCACTAGGAAATGATACAACTACTAATAAACCACTAGGAAATGATACAATCACTGATAACCCACTAGGAAATGATACAATCACTGATAACCCACTAGGAAATGATACAACTACTAATAAACCACTAGGAAATAGGGGCATGTCGAGGAACTTCAATTCATTCCAGTCTGATAATTCTATGCAAGCGGTAAGTCACATTCTGTAATAGTGCATTCTATTTAAGTATTTACAATGTGTATGAGTTCACTATCTACATTTCCTGATATACAGTACCAGTCAAAAGTTTGGACAGACCTACTCATTCCAAGGTTTATTTTTTACTATTTTCTACATTGTAGAATAACAGTGAAGACATCCCAACTATGAAATAACACATATGGAATATTTGAACATCTTGGCCATGTTCTGTTATAATCTCCACCCAGCACAGCCAGAAGAGGACTGGCCGCCCCTCAGAGCCTGGTTCCTCTCTAGGTTTCTTCCTAGGTACCGGCCTTTCTAGGGTGTTTTTCCTAGCCACCGTGCTTCTACACCTGCATTGCTTGCTGTTTGGGGTTTTAGGCTGGGTTTCTGTACAACTTTGTGAGCTGATCAGCTGATGTAAGAAGGGCTTTATAAATATATATTGATATGGAATCATGTAGTAACCAAAAAAGGGTTAAACAAATCAAAATAAATGTTATATTTGAGATTCTTCTAAATAGCCACCCTTTGCCTTGATGACAGGTTTGCACACTCTTGGCATTCTCTCAACCAGCGTGATGATGTAGTCACCTGGAATGCATTTCAATTAACAGGTGTGCCTTGTTAAAAGTTCACTTTTGAATTTCTTTACTTCTTAATGCGTTTGAGCTAATCAGTTGTGTTGCCCTATTTGGTAAAACACCAAGTCCGTATTATGGCAAGAACAGGTCAAATAAGAAAGAGAAATAAGACATGAAGGTGAGTCAATTCGGAAAATGTCAAGAACTTTGAACAACTTTCAAGTACAGTCGCAAAAACCATCAAGCGCTATAATGAAATTGGCACTCATGAGGACCACCACAGGAAAGGAAGACCCAGAGTTACCTCTGTTGCAGAGGATAAGTTCATTAGAGTTACCAGCTTTAGAAATTGCAGCCCAAATAAATGCTTCAGAGTTCAAGTAACAGACAGATATCAACATCAACTGTTCAGAGGAGACTGCATGAATCAGGCCTTCATGGTCGAATTGTGACAGCTTTGCACACTCTTGGCATTCTCTCAACCAGCTTCATCTGGAATTTCTTACAGTATTGAAAGAGTTCAGACATATGTTGAGCACTTGTTGGCTGCTTTTCCTTCACTCTGTGGTCCAACTCATCCCAAACCATCTCAATTGGGTTGAGGTCAGGGGATTGTGGAGGCCAGGTCATCTGATGCAGCACTCCATCACTCTCCTTCATGGTCAAATAGCCCTTACACAGCCTGGAGGTGTGTTGGGGTCATTGTCCAGTTGAAAAACAAATGATAGTCCTACTAAGCACAAACCAGATGGGAGGCGTATCAATTGGCCCTTACACAGCCTGGAGGTGTGTTGGGTCATTATCACTTGTTTTTCAACAGGACAGTCCCACTAAGCGCAAACCAGATACGATGGCGTATTGCTGCAGAATGCTGTGGTAGCCGTGCTGGTTAAGTGTGCCTTGAATTCTAAATAAATCACTGACAGTGTCACCAGCAAAGCACCATCACACTTCCTCCTCCATGCTTCATGGTGGGAACCACACATGCGGAGATCATTCGTTCACCTACTCTGCGTCTCACAAAGACACGGCGGTTGGTACCAAAAATCTCAAAAATCTCCACCGGTTTAATGTCCATTGCTCGTGTTTCTTGACCCAAGCAAGTCTCTTCTTCTTATTGGTGTCCTTTAGTAGTGGTTTCTTTGCCGCAGTTTGACCATGAAGGCCTGATTTCACGCAGTCTCTTCTGAACAGCTGATGTTGAGATGTGTCTGTTACTTGAACTCTCTGAAGCATTTATTTAGGCTGCAATCTGAGGTGCAGTTATGTTACGTTCCCCAGTTTCTGTGTTGGTGTGGGTTTGTATGTGTATGTATTTTAGGAAATGACTTCCTGGATTCCTCCAAGCAGCTGATTGGTCGGCCCCAGTGCAGATTGGAGTTCTAATGAACGTATTCTCTGCAGCAGAGGTAACTCTGGGTCTTCCTTTCCTGTGGCGGTCCTCATGAGAGCCAGTTTCATCATAGCGCTTGATGGTTTTTGCGACTGCACTTGAAGAAATGTTCAAAGTTCTTGAAGTTTTCCGAATTGACTGACCTTCATGTCTTAAAGTAATATTCGACTGTTGTTTCTCTTTGCTTATTTGAGCGGTTCTGTAATATGGTCTTGGTCTTTTACCAAATAAGTCTATCTTCTGTATACCACCCTACCTTGTCACAACACAACTGATTGGCTCAAACACATTAATAAGGAAAGAAATTCCACAAATGTACATGACTGAATACAAACAGTGTAGCTATTCCCTCCGCAAGGCAATCAAACAAGCTAAGCGTCAATACAGAGACAAAGTATAGCCACAATTCAATGGCTCAGACACAAGAGGAATGTGGCAGGGTCTACAGTCAATCACGGACTACAAAAAGAAAACCAGCCTCGTTGCGGACCATGACGTCCTGCTCCCAGACAACCTAAACATCTTCTTTGCTCGCTTTGAGGACAATACAGTGCCACCGACACGGCCTGCTACCTAAACCTGCGGGCTCTCCATCACCGCAGCCAATGTGAGAAAAACATTTAAAGGTGTTAACCCTCGCAAGGCTGCCGGCCCAGATGGCATCCCTGGCTGTGTCCTCAGAGCATGCGCAGACCAACTGGCTGGTGTGTTTACGGACATATTCAATCAGTCCCTATCCCAGGCTGCTGTTCCCACATGCTTCAAGAGGGCCACCATTGTTCCTGTTCCCAAGAAAGCTAAGGTAACTGAGCTAAATGACTATCGCCCCGTAGCACTCACTTCCGTCATCATGAAGTGCTTTGAGAGATTAGTCAAGGATCATATCACCTCCATCCTGCCAGACACCCTGGACCCACTCCAATTTGCTTACCGTCCCAGTAGGTCCACAGACGACGCAATCGCAATCACACTGCATACTGCCCTAACCCATCTGGACAAGAGGAATACTTGTATGTAAGAATGCTGTTCATCGACTACAGCTCAGCATTTAACACCATAGTTCCCTCCAAGCTCGTCATTAAGCTCGAGACCCTAGGTCTCGACCCAGCCCTGTGCAACTGGGTCCTGGACTTCCTGACGGGCCGGCCCTAGGTGGTGAGGGTAGGAAACAACATCTCCACCCCGCTGATCCTCAACACTTGGGCCCCACAAGGGTGCGTTCTCAGCCCTCTCCTGTACTCCCTGTTTACCCATGACTGCGTGGCCAAGCACTCATCCAACTCAATCATCAGGTTTGCTGACGACACTACAGTGGTAGGCTTGATTACCAACAACGACGAGACGGCCTACAGGGAGGAGGTGAGGGCCCTCGGAGTGTGGTGTCAGGAAAATAACCTCTCACTCAATGTCAACAAAACAAAGGAGATGATCGTGGACTTCAGGAAACAGGAGAGGGAGCACCCCCCTATCCACATCGAGGGGACAGTAGTGGAGAAGGTGGAAAGTTTTAAGTTCCTCTGCGTACACATCACGGACAAACTGAATTGGTCCACCCACACAGACAGCGTGGTGAAGAAGGCGCAACAGCGCCTCTTCAACCTCAGGAGGCTGAAGAAATTCGGCTTGTCACAAAAATCACTCACAAACAGATTCTACAGATGCACAATCGAGAGCATCCTGTTGGGCTGTATCACCGCCTGGTACGGCAACTGCTCCGCCCACAACCGTAAGGCTCTCCAGAGGGTAGATTACATTAGAAACTCCTGCGGTCTCCACAGAGTTGGGAAGGACTGCCTTCAGTTCCTTTGCACCTTATTTATGGAACAAACTGCAGATCAAACTTAAGCTAGCCACTCTGATGGAGGATCAATATGATGTTGTCTGTGATTGTTTCTGTTGAATGTGTCTTTGTTTTGTATGTTTTGAAATGTTCTTGTCTGTATGCCTAGAACTGTACATGTCAACATGTTTACACAGGGCACAGCTGTAAAATAGATCCAGGTCTCAGTCTGTTTTCCCTGTTAAAATAAAGATTTTAAAAAAGATATATATATATAGTGAGGACTGCACAACGCATCACCGGGGGTAAACTACCTGCCCTTCAGGACACCTACACCACCTGATGTCACAGGAAGGCCAAAAAGAACATCAAGGACAACAACCACCCGAGCCACTGCCTGTTCACCCCGCTATCATCCAGAAGGCGAGGTCAGTACAGGTGCATCAAAGCTGGTACCGAGAGACTGAAAAACAGCTTCTACCTCAAGGCCATCAGACTGTTAAACAGCCATCACTAACATTGAGTGGCTGCTGCCAACATACTGACTTAAATCTCTAGCCACTTTAAACATAGGAATTGGATGTAACAAATGTATCACTATCCACTTTAAACAATTTTGTATATAATGTTTACTTATACGACATACTTATATCAAATGTATACACTGTACTCTAAACCATCTACTGAATCTTGCCTATGCCGTTCGGCCATCGACCCAAATCTCTAGCCACTTTAATAATTATAATTGGATGAAATAATGTATCACTAGCCACTTTAAACAATGCCATTTATATAATGTTTACATATCCTACATTACTCATCTCATATATATATATATATATGTGTATATACTATACTCCATACCATCTACTGCATCTTGCCTATGCCGGTCAGCCATCACTCATCCATATATTTATATGTACATACTCGTATTCATTCCTTTACTCTTATGTGTATAAGGTAGTTGTTGTGAATTTGTTAGATTACTTGTTAGATACTACTGCATGGTCGGAACTAGAAGCACAAGCATTTCGCTACACTCGCATTAACATCTGCTAACCATGTGTATGTGACAAATAAAATTTGATTTGATTTGGACAAGGCACACCTGTTAATTGAAATGCATTCCAGGTGACTGCCTCATGAAGCTGGTTGAGAGAATGCCAAGAGTGTTCAAAGCTGTCATCAAGGCAAAGGGTGGCTACTTTGAAGAATCTCAAAAATAAAATATATTTTGATTTGTTTTAACACTTTTGTTGGTTACTGCATGATTCCATGTGTGTTATTTTGTAGTTTGTCTTCATTATTATTCTACAATGTAGAAAATAGTAAAAATACAGAAAATACCAAAAAACCCTTGAATGAGTCCAAACTATTGACTGTGTCTTAGCCTCTAAAATGGATTCAATCAAAACAATCCTAATAATGACAAAGTGAAAACAGATGTTTAGAAATGTTTGCAAATTTATAGAAAATAAACAGATCCCTTATGGACAAGTATTCAGAGCCTTTTGCTATGAGACTCAATTGAGCTCAGGTGCATCCTGTTTCCATTGATCATCCTTCAGATGTTTCTACAACTTTATTGGAGTCCACCTGTGGTAAATGATTTGGAAAAGGCACACACCTGTCTATATAAAGTCCCACAGTTGACAGTGCATGTCATTGCAAAAACCAAGCCACGAGGTTGAAGGAATTGTCCGTAGAGCTCCGAGACAGGATTGTGTCGAGGCACAGATCTGGGCAAGGTCACCAAAAAATGTCTGCAACATTGAAGGTCTCCAAGAACACAGTGGCTTCCATCATTCTATAATGGAAGAAGTTTGGAACCACCAAGACTCTTCCTAGAGATTTCCACATGGCCAAACTGAGCAATCAGGGGAAAAGGGACAATGGTCACTCTGACAGAGCTCCAGAGTTCTTCTGTGGAGATAGGAGAACCTTCTAGATTGACAATCATCTCTGCAGCACTCCACCAATCAGGCCTTTATGGAAGAGTGACCAGACAGAAGCCACTCCTCAGTAAAAGGCGGGCTGCCCCCAGGTGGTAAGGGTAGGTAGCAACACATCTGCCACGCTGATCCTCAACACTGGGGCCCCTCAGGGGTGCGTACATAGTCCCCTCCTGTACTCCCTGTTCACCCATGATTGCATGGCCAATACGACTCCAACAGCATCATTTAGTTTGCCAACAACACAACGGTGGTGGGCCCGACAACGATGAGACCGCCTATAGGGAGGTCGTCATAGACACTGCCAGGACAACAACCTCTTCCCTCAGCATCAGCAAGACAAAGGAGCTGATCATGGACTACAGGAAAAGGAGGGCCGTAGTGGAGCAGGTTGAGAGCTTCAAGTTCCTTGGTGTCCACATCACTAACAAACTATCATGGTCCAAACACACCAATACAGTCGTATAGAGGGCATGACAACACCTATTTCCCCCTCAGGAGACTGAAAAGATTTGTCACGGGTCCCCAGATCCTCAAAAACTTCTACAGCTGCAACAACGAGAGCATCCTCGCTACCTGGACTATTTGCATTGACCCCTTTTTTTTTAACGCTAATGTATTCAGCATTTCACTGTAAGGTCTACACCTGTTGTATTCAGCATTTCACTGTGAGGTCTACACCTGTTGTATTCAGCATTTCACTGTAAGGTCCACACCTGTTGTATTCAGCATTTCACTGTGAGGTCTACACCTGTTGTATTCAGCATTTCACTGTAAGGTCTACACCTGTTGTATTCAGCATTTCACTGTGAGGTCCACACCTGTTGTATTCAGCATTTCACTGTGAGGTCTACACCTGTTGTATTCAGCATTTCACTGTAAGGTCTACACCTGTTGTATTCAGCATTTCACTGTAAGGTCTACACCTGTTGTATTCAGCATTTCACTGTAAGGTCTACACCTGTTGTATTCAGCATTTCACTGTAAGGTCTACACCTGTTGTATTCAGCATTTCACTGTAAGGTCTACACCTGTTGTATTCAGCATTTCACTGTAAGGTCCACACCTGTTGTATTCAGCATTTCACTGTGAGGTCCACACCTGTTGTATTCAGCATTTCACTGTAAGGTCTACACCTGTTGTATTCAGCATTTCACTGTGAGGTCTACACCTGTTGTATTCGGCATTTCACTGTAAGGTCTACACCTGTTGTATTCAGCCTTTCACTGTAAGGTCTACACCTGTTGTATTCGGCATTTCACTGTGAGGTCTACACCTGTTGTATTCAGCATTTCACTGTAAGGTCTACACCTGTTGTATTCAGCATTTCACTGTGAGGTCTACACCTGTTGTATTCAGCATTTCACTGTAAGGTCTACACCTGTTGTATTCAGCATTTCACTGTGAGGTCTACACCTGTTGTATTCAGCATTTCACTGTAAGGTCTACACCTGTTGTATTCAGCATTTCACTGTGAGGTCTACACCTGTTGTATTCAGCATTTCACTGTAAGGTCTACACCTGTTGTATTCAGCATTTCACTGTAAGGTCTACACCTGTTGTATTCAGCATTTCACTGTAAGGTCTACACCTGTTGTATTCAGCATTTCACTGTAAGGTCTACACCTGTTGTATTCAGCATTTCACTGTAAGGTCTACACCTGTTGTATTCAGCATTTCACTGTAAGGTCTACACCTGTTGTATTCAGCATTTCACTGTAAGGTCTACACCTGTTGTATTCAGCATGTCACTGTAAGGTCTACACCTGTTGTATTCAGCATTTCACTGTGAGGTCTACACCTGTTGTATTCAGCATTTCACTGTAAGGTCTACACCTGTTGTATTCAGCATTTCACTGTAAGGTCCACACCTGTTGTATTCAGCATTTCACTGTGAGGTCCACACCTGCTGTATTCAGCATTTCACTGTGAGGTCTACACCTGTTGTATTCAGCATTTCACTGTAAGGTCCACACCTGTTGTATTCAGCATTTCACTGTGAGGTCCACACCTGTTGTATTCAGCATTTCACTGTGAGGTCCACACCTGTTGTATTCAGCATTTCACTGTGAGGTCTACACCTGTTGTATTCAGCATTTCACTGTGAGGTCCACACCTGTTGTATTCAGCATTTCACTGTGAGGTCTACACCTGTTGTATTCAGCATTTCACTGTGAGGTCTACACCTGTTGTATTCAGCATTTCACTGTGAGGTCTACACCTGTTGTATTCAGCATTTCACTGTAAGGTCTACACCTGTTGTATTCAGCATTTCACTGTAAGGTCTACACCTGTTGTATTCAGCATTTCACTGTGAGGTCTACACCTGTTGTATTCAGCATTTCACTGTAAGGTCTACACCTGTTGTATTCAGCATTTCACTGTAAGGTCTACACCTGTTGTATTCAGCATTTCACTGTAAGGTCTACACCTGTTGTATTCGGCATTTCACTGTAAGGTCCACACCTGTTGTATTCAGCATTTCACTGTAAGGTCCACACCTGTTGTATTCGGCATTTCACTGTGAGGTCCACACCTGTTGTATTCAGCATTTCACTGTGAGGTCCACACCTGTTGTATTCAGCATTTCACTGTAAGGTCTACACCTGTTGTATTCAGCATTTCACTGTGAGGTCTACACCTGTTGTATTCAGCATTTCACTGTAAGGTCTACACCTGTTGTATTCAGCATTTCACTGTAAGGTCTACACCTGTTGTATTCAGCATTTCACTGTAAGGTCCACACCTGTTGTATTCAGCATTTCACTGTAAGGTCCACACCTGTTGTATTCGGCATTTCACTGTGAGGTCCACACCTGTTGTATTCCGCATTTCACTGTGAGGTCCACACCTGTTGTATTCAGCATTTCACTGTAAGGTCTACACCTGTTGTATTCAGCATTTCACTGTAAGGTCTACACCTGTTGTATTCAGCGTTTCACTGTAAGGTCTACACCTGTTGTATTCAGCGTTTCACTGTAAGGTCTACACCTGTTGTATTCGGCGTTTCACTGTAAGGTCCACACCTGTTGTATTCGGCATTTCACTGTGAGGTCCACACCTGTTGTATTCCGCATTTCACTGTGAGGTCCACACCTGTTGTATTCAGCATTTCACTGTAAGGTCTACACCTGTTGTATTCAGCATTTCACTGTAAGGTCTACACCTGTTGTATTCAGCGTTTCACTGTAAGGTCTACACCTGTTGTATTCAGCATTTCACTGTAAGGTCTACACCTGTTGTATTCAGCATTTCACTGTAAGGTCCACACCTGTTGTATTCAGCATTTCACTGTAAGGTCTACACCTGTTGTATTCAGCATTTCACTGTAAGGTCTACACCTGTTGTATTCAGCATTTCACTGTGAGGTCTACACCTGTTGTATTCAGCATTTCACTGTAAGGTCCACACCTGTTGTATTCAGCATTTCACTGTGAGGTCTACACCTGTTGTATTCAGCATTTCACTGTGAGGTCCACACCTGTTGTATTCAGCATTTCACTGTGAGGTCTACACCTGTTGTATTCAGCATTTCACTGTGAGGTCTACACCTGTTGTATTCAGCATGTCACTGTAAGGTCCACACCTGTTGTATTCAGCATTTCACTGTAAGGTCCACACCTGTTGTATTCAGCATGTCACTGTGAGGTCCACACCTGTTGTATTCAGCATGTCACTGTAAGGTCTACACCTGTTGTATTCAGCATTTCACTGTGAGGTCTACACCTGTTGTATTCAGCATTTCACTGTAAGGTCTACACCTGTTGTATTCAGCATTTCACTGTGAGGTCTACACCTGTTGTATTCGGCATTTCACTGTAAGGTCTACACCTGTTGTATTCGGCATTTCACTGTAAGGTCTACACCTGTTGTATTCGGCATTTCACTGTAAGGTCTACACCTGTTGTATTCGGCATTTCACTGTAAGGTCGACACCTGTTGGATTCAGCATTTCACTGGAAGGTCGACACCTGTTGGATTCAGGAAGTATTCACACCCCTTGACATTAGCCACATTTTGTTACAGCCAACACACAATACCCCAAAATGGAATTGATTTGAAAGAATATATATAAATAAATGAAAACTGATGTCTTGAGTCAGTAGGCATTCAACCCCTTAAGTTCAGCTGTAAAAAAAATATATTTAATTCCTTTTGAATTCAGGCTGTAACACAACAAAATGTGGAATAAGTCAAGAGATATGAATACTCTCTGAAGGCACTGTAGAGGTAATTGAAATGTCATTGTTTTTATTTTTTGTGTAAGTTCTGTAGGCCATTGATGCACAGCACCTTTAAACAATCTCTGGAATGAGGTTTGAGTCAACGAGTGTTTTGAAAACGTACAACATTTCTAAAGTACTGTCCTTGTCCCCTGCTAGGCGGTTAACCTGTGCACCATAAGGCCTCTTGATGTGGACACCATTGTTTGATGAAAACCGGCCATCTCGTCACAGTGGAGGGGGGCTGGCCCCAGTACGGAGTGGGTGCTGAGATCTGTTCCAGAGTCATGGAGGGTACGTTGAAGTTCTCTTGTATTATACATTTTCGTAGTGCAAAAGCAATGTGAAATGTACCATAGTGGAAGAGGCGAATCGAGATATTTTACTCTGCCCAAAATCTGTCCACAAAGATAAGCCCACGAAGGGAGACATTTTTGTATGGAGGTCGATGAGTGTGGAATTTGGTCAATTGTTTTGTTATTGCTAAATTGATCTGTGGTTAGATTGTTACAAATGCACTGATGTGGAAGCACGCCGCATTTTATCAAATGTAGATCTTTTTTTGTGCATTGACATTGAAATAGAGCGCTTCCATCTTTTTAAAGTCAAATTTTATTGGTCACATACACACATCTAGCAGATGTTATTGCGGGTGTAGCTAAATGCTTGTGTTTCTAGCTCCAACAGTGCAGTAGTATCTAACTAAATGCTTGTGTTCCCAGCTCCAACAGTGCAGTAGTATCTAACTAAATGCTTGTGTTCCTAGCTCCAACAGTACAGTAATATCTAACTAAATGCTTGTGTTCCTAGCTCCAACAGTTCAGTAATATCTAACTAAATGCTTGTGTTCCTAGCTCCAACAGTGCAGTAATATCTAACTAAATGCTTGTGTTCCTAGCTCCAACAGTATATAACTAAATGCTTGTGTTCCTAGCTCCAACAGTGCAGTAGTATCTAACTAAATGCTTGTGTTTCTAGCTCCAACAGTGCAGTAGTATCTAACTAAATGCTTGTGTTCCTTGCTCCAACAGTGCAGTAGTATCTAACTAAATGCGTGTGTTTCTAGCTCCAACAGTGCAGTAATATCTAACTAAATGCTTGTGTTCCCAGCTCCAACAGTACAGTAGTATCTAACTAAATGCTTGTGTTCCCAGCTCCAACAGTACAGTAGTATCTAAATAAATGCTTGTGTTCCTAGCTCCAACAGTGCAGTAATATCTAACTAAATGCTTGTGTTTCTAGCTCCAACAGTGCAGTAATATCTAACTAAATGCTTGTGTTCCTAGCTCCAACAGTACAGTAGTATCTAACTAAATGCTTGTGTTCCCAGCTCCAACAGTACAGTAATATCTAAATAAATGCTTGTGTTCCCAGCTCCAACAGTACAGTAGTATCTAACTAAATGCTTGTGTTTCTAGCTCCAACAGTGCAGTAGTATCTAACTAAATGCTTGTGTTTCTAGCTCCAACAGTGCTGTAATATCTAAATAAATGCTTGTGTTCCTAGCTCCAACAGTATATAACTAAATGCTTGTGTTCCCAGCTCCAACAGTGCAGTAGTATCTAACTAAATGCTTGTGTTTCTAGCTCCAACAGTGCAGTAGTATCTAACTAAATTCTTGTGTTTCTAGCTCCAACAGTGCTGTAATATCTAACTAAATGCTTGTGTTCCTAGCTCCAACAGTACAGTAGTATCTAACTAAATGCTTGTGTTCCCAGCTCCAACAGTGCAGTAGTATCTAACTAAATGCTTCTGTTCCTAGCTCCAACAGTATATAACTAAATGCTTGTGTTCCTAGCTCAAACAGTGCAGTAGTATCTAACTAAATGCTTGTGTTCCCAGCTCCAACAGTGCAGTAGTATCTAACTAAATGCTTCTGTTCCTAGCTCCAACAGTATATAACTAAATGCTTGTGTTCCTAGCTCCAACAGTGCAGTAGTATCTAACTAAATGCTTGTGTTCCTAGCTCCAACAGTGCAGTAGTATCTAACTAAATGCTTGTGTTCCTAGCTCCAACAGTGCTGTAATATCTAACTAAATGCTTGTGTTCCTAGCTCCAACAGTGCAGTAATATCTGACAATACACACATCTAAAAGTAAAATAAGGGAATTTAGAAATATATAAATATTAGGACGAGTAATGTCAGAGTGGCATTGACTAAAATACAGTAGAATAGAATACAGTATATACATATGAAATGAGTAAAGCAGTATGTAAACATTATTAAAGTGGCCAGTGATTCCATGTCTATGTATATAGGGCAGCAATCAAATGTATTTATAAAGCCCTTCTTACATCAGCTGATGTCAAAGTTCTGTACAGAAACCCAGCCTAAAACCCCAAACAGCAAGCAATGCAGCTGTAGAAGCATGGTGGCAAGGAAAAACTCCCTAGAAAGGCCGGAACCTCTAACGTGCAGGGTTGATTAACTGGGTGGTAGCCGGCTAGTGATGACTATTTAACAGTCTGATGACCTTCAAATCAAATCAAATCAAATCAAATTTATTTATAAAGCCCCCCTTACATCAGCTGATGTTACAGAGTGCTGTACAGAAACCCAGCCTAAAACCCCAAACAGCAAGCAATGCAGGTGTAAAAGCACGGTGGCTAGGAAAAACTCCCTAGAAGGCCAAAACCTAGGAAGAAACCTAGAGAGGAACCAGGCTGTGAGGGGTGGCCAGTCCTCTTCTGGCTGTGCCGGTGCAGATTATAACAGAACATGGACAAGATTTTAAAATGTTCATAAAACAGGCAGAACAGTTGAAACTGGAGAAGCAGCACGGCCAGGTGGACTCGGGACATCCGGGTAGGCCTTGAGGAATGGTCCTAATGCTCAGGTCCTCCAAGAGAGAGAGAGAGAGAGAAGAAGAAAAAAAGAAAGAGAGATAATTAGAGCGAGCATACTTAAATTCGCACAGGACACCAGATAAGAGAAGAAATACTCCAGATATAACAGACGGACCCTAGCACCCCCGACACATAAACTACTGCAGCATAAATACTGGGGGCTGAGACAGGAGGGGTCGGGAGACACTGTGGCCCCGTCCGACTAAACCCCGGACAGGGCCAAACAGGCAGGATATAACCCCACCCACTCTGCGAAGCACAGCCCCACACCACTAGAGGGATATCTTCAACCACCAACTTACCATCCTGAGACAAGGCCGAGTATAGCCCACAAGATCTCCGCCACGGCACCAGAAGCCAGTGACTCAGCCCCTGTAATAGGGTTAGAGGCAGAGAATCCCAGTGGAGGGAACCGGCCAGGCAAAAGACAGCAAGGGTGGTTCGTTGCTCCAGTGCCTTTCCGCTCACCTTCACACTCCTGGGCCAGACTACACTCAGTCATAAGACCTACTGAAGAGATGAGTCTTCAATAAAGACTTAAAGGTTGAGACCGAGTCTGCCTCTCACATGGATAGGCAGACTATTCCATAAAAATGGAGCTCTATAGGAAAAAGCCCTGCCTCCAGCTGTTTGCTTAGAAATTTTAGGGACAGTAAGGAGGCTCATGCGTCTTGTGACCGTAGCGCACGTGTAGGTATGTACGGCAGGACCAAATCAGAAAGATAGGTAGGAGCAAGCCCATGTAATGCTTTGTAGGTTAGCAGTAAAACCTTGAAATCAGCCCTTGCCTTAACAGGAAGCCAGTGTAGAGAGGCTAGTACTGGAGTAATATGATCAAATTTTGGGGTTCTAGTCAAGATTCTAGCAGCCGTGTTAAGCACTAACTGAAGTTTATTTAGTGCTTTATCCGGATAGCCGGAAAATAAAGCATTGCAGTAGTCTAACCTAGAAGTTACAAATGCATGGATTAACTTTTTCTGCATCATTTTTGGACAGAAAGTTTCTAATTTTTACAATGTTACGTAAATGGAAAAAGCTGTCCTTGAAACAGTCTTGATATGTTCGTCAAAAGAGAGATCAGGGTCCAGAGTAACGCCGAGGTCCTTCACAGTTTTATTTGAGACGACTGTACAACCATCAAGATTAATTGTCAGATTCAACAGAAGATCTCTTTGTTTCTTGGGACCTAGGACTAGCATCTCTGTTTTATCAGAGTTTAAAAGTAGAAAATTTTCTGCCATCCACTTCCTTATGTCTGAAACACAGGCTTCAAGGGAGGGCAATTTTGGGGCTTCACCATGTTTCATCGAAATGTACAGCTGTGTGTCATCCGCATAGCAGTGAAAGTTAACATTATGTTTCGAATGACATCACCAAGTGGTAAAATATATAGTGAAAACAATAGTGGTCCCAAAACAGAGCCTTGAGGAACACCGAAATTTACAGTTGATTTGTCAGAGGACAAACCATCCACAGAGACAAACTGATATCTTTCCGACAGATAAGATCTAAACCAGGCCAAAACTTGTCCATGTAGACCAATTTGGGTTTCCAATCTCTCCAAAAGAATGTGGTGATCGATGGTATCAAAGCAGCACTAAGGTCTAGGAGCATGAGTACAGTTGCAGAGCCTCGGTCTGACGCCATTAAAAGGTCATTTACCACCTTCACAAGTGCAGTCTCAGTGCTATGATGGGGTCTAAAACCAGACTGAAGCGTTTCGTATACATTGTTTGTCTTCAGGAAGGCAGTGAGTTGCTGCGCAACAGCTTTTTCTAAAATTTTTGAGAGGAATGGAAGATTCGATATAGGCCGATAGTTTTTTATATTTTCTGGGTCAAGGTTTGGCTTTAAGAGAGGCTTTATTACTGCCACTTTTAGTGAGTTTGGTACACATCCGGTAGATAGAGAGCTGTTTATTATGTTCAACATAGGAGGGCCAAGCACAGGAAGCAGCTCTTTCAGTAGTTTAGTTGGAATAGGGTCCAGTATGCAGCTTGAAGGTTTAGAGGCCATGATTATTTTCATCAATGTGTCAAGAGATATGGTACTAAAAACTTGAGTGTCTCTCTTGATTTTATGTCCTGGCAAAGTTGTGTGGACTCAGGACAACTGAGCTTTGGAGGAATACGCAGATTTAAAGAGGAGTCCGTAATTTGCTTTCTAATGATCATGATCTTTTCCTCAAAGAAGTTCATGAATGAATCACTGCTAAAGTGAAAGCCATCCTCTCTTGGGGAATGCTGCTTTTAGTTAGCTTTGTGACAGTATCAAAAAGAAACTTTGGATTATTCTTATTTTCCTCAATTAACTTGGAAAAATAGGATGATCGAGCAGCAGTGAGGGCTCTTCGATACTGCACGGTACTGTCTTTCCAAGCTAGTCGGAAGACTTCCAGTTTGGTGTGGCGCCATTTCCGCTCCAATTTTCTGGTAACTTGCTTCAGAGCTCGGGTATTTTCTGTATACCAGGGAGCTAGTTTTTTTGGCAAATGTTTTTGTTTTTAGGGTGCAACTGCATCTAGGGTATTATAAGGTTACATTGAGTTCCTCAGTTAGGTGGTTAACTGATTTTTGTACTCTGACGTCCTTGGGTAGGTGGAAGGATTCTGGAAGGGCATCTAGGAATCTTTGGGATGTCTGAGAATTTATAGCATGACTTTGATGATCCTTGGTTGGGGTCTGAGCAGATTATCTGTTGCGATTTCAAACGTAATAAAATGGTGGTCCGATAGTCCAGGATTATGAGGAAAAACATTAAGATCCACAACATTTATTCCACGGGACAAAACTAGGTCCAGAGTATGACTGTGGCAGTGAGTAGGTCCGGAGACATGTTGAACAAAACCGACAGAGTCGATGATGGCTCCAAAAGACTTTTGGAGTGGGTCTGTGGACTTTTCCATGTGAATATTAAAGTCACCAAAAATTAGAATATTGTCTGCCATGACTACAAGGTCCGATAGGAATTCAGGGAACTCAGTGAGGAATGTTGTATATGGCCCAGAAGGCCTGTAAACAGTAGCTATAAAAAGTGATTGAGTAGGCTGCATAGATTTCATGACTAGAAGCTCAAAAGACAAACGCTGCTTTTTTGTTTTTGTAAATAGAAATTTGCTATTGTAAATGTTAGCAACACCTCCGCCTTTGCGGGATGCGCTGGGGATATGGTCACTAGTGTAACCAGGAGGTGAGGCCTCATTTAACACAATAAATTCATCAGGCTTAAGCCATGTTTCAGTCAGGCCAATCACATCAAGATTATGATCAGTGATTAGTTCATTGACTAGAACTGCCTTGGAAGTGAGGGATCTAACATTGAGTAGCCCCATTTTGAGATGTGAGGTATCACAATCTCTTTCAATAATGGCAGCAATGGAGGAGGTCTTTATTCTAGTGAGATTGCTAAGGCGAACACCGCCATGTTTAGTTTTGCCCAACCTAGGTCGAGGCACAGACACAGTCTCAATAGAGATAGCTGAGCTGACTACACTAACTGTGCTAGTGGCAGACTCCACTAAGCTGGCAGGCTGGCTAACAGCCTGCTGCCTGGCCTGCACCCTATCTCATTGTGAAGCTAGAGGAGTTAGAGCCCTGTCTATGTTCGTCGATAAGATGAGAGCACCCTCCAGCTAGGATGGAGTCCGTCACTCCTCAACAGGCCAGGCTTGGTCCTGTTTGTGGGTGAGTCCCAGAAAGAGGGCCAATTATCTACAAATTCTATCTTTTGTGTGGGGCAGAAAACAGTTTTCAACCAGCGATTGAGTTGTGAGACTCTGCTGTAGAGCTCATCACTCCCCCTAACTGGGAGGGGGCCAGAGACAATTACTCGATGCCGACACATCTTTCTAGCTGATTTACACGCTGAAGCTATGTTGCGCTTGGTGACCTCTGACTGTTTCATCCTAACATCGTTGGTGCCGACGTGGATAACAATATCTCTATACTCTCTACACTCGCCAGATTTAGCCTTAGCCAGCACCATCTTCAGGTTAGCCTTAACGCCGGTAGCCCTGCCCCCTGGTAAACAGTGTATGATCGCTGGGTGATTCGCTTCAAGTCTAATACTGCGAGTAATGGAGTCGCCAATGACTAGAGTTTTCAATTTGTCAGTGCTAATGGTGGGAGGCCTCGGCATCTCAGACCCGTAACGGGAGGAGTAGAGACCAGAGAAGGCTCGGCCTCTGACTCCGACCCGCTGCTTAATGGGGAAAACCGGTTGAAAGTTTCTGTCGGCTGAATGAGCGACACGGTTGAGCATTGCTCCAGCATTTCCTTCCAGAAGCCGTGAGAAAATTGTCCGGCCGCGGGGACTGTGCGAGGATTTCTACGACTATCTGTACTTACTGGTGGCACAGACGCTGTTTCATCCTTTCCTACACTTACATTTCCCTTGCCTAACGATTGCGTCTGAAGCTGGGCTTGCAGCACAGCTATCCTCGCCTTAAGCCGACCGTTCTCCTGTATGTTATGAGTACAGCGACTGCAATTAGAAGGCATGATGTTAATGTTACTACTTAGCTTCGGTTGGTGGAGGTCCTGACGAAACACGTCCAGATAAAGCGTCCGGAGTGAAAAAGTTGAATGAAAAAATAAACGGTAATTACAAAGTAAAAACCGTAAAACTGTCAGGTAGCAAAGTTAGGTTAGCAACAAAACGCACAGCAGCACGTAAACAAGTCTACTAGTTGTGACCGGAAATCAAATTGTATTTGTCATGCGATAGACACCTTGAGATAGACACTTTGAGATAGAAAGTCCCGGCTTTGATGCACCTGTACTGACCTCTCCTTCTGGATGTTAGTGGGGTGAACAGGCAGTGGCTCGGGTGGTTGTTGTCCTTGATGATCTTTTTGGCCTTCCTGTGACATCGAGTGCTGTAGGTGTCCTGGAGGGCAGGTAGTTTACCCCCGGTGATGTGTTGGGTTGACCGCAACACCCTCTGGAGAGCCCTGCGTTTGCTGGCGGTGCAGTTGCCCTACCAGGTGGTGATACAGCCCGACAGGATGCACTCAATTGTCATCTGCAAACTTAAAGATTGAGTTGGAGGTGTTCGTGGCCACCCAGTCATGGGTGAACAGGGAGTACAGCAGGGGGCTGAGCACACATCCTTGTAGGGCCCTTGTGTTGAGGATCAGCAAAGTGGAGATGTTGTTTCCTGCCTTCACCACCTCGGGGCGGCCTTCAGGAAGTCCGGGATCCAGTTGCACAGGGGGTGGGGTTCAGACCCAGGGCCTGAGCTTAATGATGAGCTTGGAGGGTACTATGGTGTTGAAGGCTGCGCTATAGTCCATGAACAGCATTCTGACATTGGTATTCCTCTTGTCCAGATGGGATAGGGCAGTGCGATGGTGATTGCATCGTCTGTGGATCTATTAGGGCGGTAAGCACATTTTTAACTGGGTCTAGGGTGTCAGGTAAGGTAGAGGTGAAATTATCGTTAACTAGCCTTTCAAAGCACTTCATGATGACAGAAGTGAGTGCTATGGGGCAATAGTAATTTAGTTCAGTTGCCTTTGCTTTGTTGGGTTCAGGAACTGGTGGACATATTAAAGCAAGTGGGGACAGCAGACTGGGATAAGGAGAGATTGAATATGTCCGTAAATACTTCAGCCAGCTGGTGTGCGCATGCTCTGAGGACGCGGCTCGGAACACCGTCTGGGCCGGCAGCTTTGCGAGGGTTAACACGCTTAAATGTCTTACTCAGGTTGGCCACGGAAAACAAGAGCCCACAGTCCTTGGGAGCGGGCTGCGTCGGTGGCACTGTTATCCTCAAGCGTGCAAAGAAGGTGGTTAACTTGTCCGGGAGCAAAATGTCGATGTCGACGTGGCTGGTTTTCCCTGAGCTGTTGAATTGTGACTCAACATTTGTCTCTGTACTGACAGTTTGCCTGTTTGTTTGCCTTACGGAGGGAATAACTACACTGTTTGTATTCAATCATATTCCCAGTCACCTTGCCATGGTTAAATGCGGTGGTTAGTGATTTTTAGGTTTGTGCAAATGCTGCCATCTATCCATGGTTTCTGGGTTTGGTATGTTTTAATAGTCACTGTGGGGGGAAAACATCCCCTTATACCCTTCCTGATGTACTCAGTCAATGTTATTCTCAGAGGCTACACGGAACATATCCCATTCCACGTGATCAAGACAATCTTGAAGCATGGATTCCGATTTGGTCAGACCAGAATTGAATAGACCTTAGCAAGGGTGCTTCCTGTTTGAGTTTCTGCCTATAGGAAGGGAGGAGCAAAATGGAGTCGTGATCTGATTTGCCGAAGGGAGGGCGGGGAGGGGCTTCTCGAAGGGGGAGTAGCATTTTTCGAGTGAGTACTACAGTCAATGTGTTGGTAGAACTTCGATAGCGTTTCCCTTCAATTTGCGTTATTAAAGTCCCCAGCTAAAATACAATTCGGCTTCAGGATATGCGGTTTCCAGTTTGCATAAAGTCCAGTTTCGTTTTTTTGAGGGCTGTCTTGGCTTGAGGGGGAATATACACGGCTGTGACTATAACCGAAGATAATTCTCTTGATGCATTCTAGGTCAGGTGAATAAAAGGAGTTTAGTTTCTGTATGTTAACACAATCACACCATGAGTAGTTAATCATGAAACATACATCACCACCTTCTTCCCATTGAGTTATTTATTCCAGTCTGCGCTAGGAATGCATGATATATCAGTGAACATATCGGAATCGGACGATATTAGCTAAAAATGCCAACATCGTTATCGGCCCGATGTCTAGTTAACACCGATGTGCAAAACTGATGTCAAAGCTGAAGTGCCTATATAACGTAGGTACATGACGTAATGACGCCACGTAAAATGTTGCGCTGCACATGCAACACGGCATTCCTAACTTAGCCCACAATGTCTGCTGTGTGGATCAAGCAGTCATATGAAAATTTCAGCGAGACAACTCAAAAGCGGAATCCATTAAAGCCAATATAATGCTATTCATTGCGCTTGACAATCCACCGTTCTCTGTCGTGGATGATGTTGGCTTTCGCTGACTGGTCGAGCACCAGTACACACTACCAAGTGTGCTCTTTTTCAGATGTTGCCCTACCCGAGTTACACAGTATTAACGTCACTGCTATTAGCTTCACGACATACATACTATGGAATGCCATTTGGGTCTTTGCGTGTCAAAAAAGATACAGTAGCACTGTCAAAGCTGTACAAAAAAAGTCTGCAAACACCAGCCACGAACGATGTGTTACAATACAGAGTTGGTAATAAAGCATAATTTGTTTGACCGCAACTTCTGGGGCAGCTAGCATTAGCTTGGTACCTAGCTAGCACCAATACAACCAGCCTGAAAACAATGACAAGTAGAAACTGCAGTCATGTTCATTATTCTTAGCAATGATTTAGGAATCCTTGTGAGTAGGTATTAGCTAGGTTGCCACTTGTTGTTTGCCTATTGAAATTTCAGTTCATGAAAAGTAGCTTGCCAGCTACTTAACCCCATTGCCAGAAGCGGCCAAAAATGTCATATCGGTGCATCACTAGTCTGCGCAATAAACTGAGAACCCAGCTGGCTGTATGGACGGGAACAGCATATCCAGAGGGAGCCATGATTCCGTGAAACAGAGTATGTTACAGTCCCTGATGTCTCTCTGGAAGGAGATCCTCGCCCTGAGCTCGTCTATTTTATTGTCCAGAGACTGAACATTAGATAGTAATATACTCTGAAGCGGTGGGTGGTGTGCACGCCACCTGAGTCAGACTGGAAGTCCACTCCGAATACCTGTTCTCCACCGGAGCAGCCTCTGGGTTAAGTTAAATTGCCCTGGGGGGTATGAACAAAGGATACAATTTGTGAAGTCGTATTCCTGGTCGTAATGCTCTGATATCAAGAAGTTCTTTCTGGCTGTATGTAATAAAAAAACATTCTGGACTATTAATGTAAGAAATAACACACCAAAAAACAAAGTACTGCAAAGTTGCTTTGGAGCTAGAAGCATAGCTACCATGTTTGTTGGTGCTATCTTATATTTAAGTAGTCAACTGGGTGGTGATTCCTTTTGATTTGGAGAAGAAAATGAAGAAAATGTACTACTTAAAATGTAGGTAGCCTCAATGGCGCTGCCCATGCTGTCACTGACGCACATACAAAGATGAGTCCTCTATTTATCTCTATGGCCTGTTGTTCACACGTGTATCTGCCCTCTCATTGGCTAGAATGGTCCCACCTGATTTTGCCTCCTCCAGTCTGCCTTCCATCTTTGAGGACATGTATTTCCGTTGTTTGAACGGCCACTCGAATGTCTTGTCAATATGATAGACAATCTTTGAATTTGACAAAATGTACCATAAACCTAATAGTAATTTCGAAGCATGATTTAAATTTTTTACTTCAACAAAGTGTTATACAGAGGAAATTATTTTAACATTTTAGTAAACTGAGCAATACATAAATAATCACCTAATTTTAATGCACATTGTTGTAGAGAAGTTTTAAAATGATAGTTCTCACATGCATCGGATAGGTGCAGGAAATGTTGTGTTACACAGTCATCCGTTGTCACGCTGTGTGACTAGTGTGTGACTAGAACTGCAGCCATATCTACCTGCATCCCCATGCTGGCTTTTCTCTGAAGGCTAAGCTAGGTTGGGCCTGGGTAAACATGGGTGAACTAGATGGAATGCTGCATGGGAAGATCAGGTTGCTGCTGAGAGTGGTGTTGGAGGGCCAGGACAGGTCTGGTGTTGGTGGGCCAGGACAGGTCTGGTGTTGGTGGGCCAGGACAGGTCTGGTGTTGGTGGGCCAGGACAGGTCTGGTGTTGGTGGGCCAGGCTAGAGTTCAATGGTGGGAACCTGGTTGCTGGGATTTACCGCCTAAAACCACTCCCCTTTCCCGGGATAAATAACTGAGAGAAACCAGTAAATTATAATAATACATTTATATGAACAGCATGGCGTGAAATTATATGTGATGTCTAAATCTGTCTTCTCTAGCGCCTCTGCATGATGAATCATTCATGTTCAGGATGGGGACAGTCAGCCAATCTCAGGGTGGAGGGACAGTCAGCCAATCTCAGGGTAGAGGGACAGACAGCCAATCTCAGGGTGGAGGGACAGACAGCCCATCTCAGGGTGGAGGGACAGACAGCCCATCTCAGGGTGGAGGGACAGACAGCCCATCTCAGGGTGGAGGGACAGACAGCCCATCTCAGGGTGGAGGGACAGACAGCCCATCTCAGGGTGGAGGGACAGACAGCCCATCTCAGGGTGGAGGGACAGACAGCCCATCTCAGGGTGGAGGGACAGACAGCCCATCTCAGGGTGGAGGGACAGACAGCCCATCTCGGTACACACATTACCCCAAAATGACAAAGCAAAAACATTTTTGCAATGTATTAAAAATAAACTGAAATCACATTCTGTAGATTGATGAGGGAAGAAAAATGATTTAATCCAATTTAGAATAAGGCTGTAACATAGCAAAATGGGGAAGGGGGGTCTAGAACCTTCCAGAAGGACAACCATCTCTGCAGCACTCCACCAATCAGCCCTTTATGGTAGAGTGGCCAGACGGAAGCCACTCCTCAGTAAAAGCCAGATGACAGCACGCTTGGAGTTTGCCAAAAGGCACCTAAAGGACTCTGACCACGAGAAACAAGATTATCTGGTGTGATGAAACCAAGATTGAACTCTTTGGCCAGAATGCCAAGTGTCACGTCTGGAGGAAACCTGGCACCATCCCTACCGATGAAGCATGGTGGTGGCAGCATCATGCTGTGGGGATGTTTTTCAGCGGCAGGGACTGGGAGACTAGTCAGGATCGAGGGAAAGATGAACGGAGCAAAGTACAGAGATCCTTGATGAAAACCTGCTCCAGAGCGCTCAGTACCTCAGACTGGGGTGATAGTTCACCTTCCAACAGGACAACGACCCTAAGCACACAGCCAAGACAATGCAGGAGTGGCTTCGGGACAAGTCTCTGAATGTCCTTGAGTGGCCCAGCCAGTGCCCGGACTTGAACCTGATTGAACATCTCTGGAGAGACCTGAAAATAGCTGTGCAGTGACGCTCCCCATCCAACCTGACAGAGCTTGAGAGGATCTGCAGAGAAGAATGGGAGAAACTCCCCAAATACAGGTGTGCCAAGCTTGTAGCGTCATACCCAAGAAGACTCGAGGCTGTAATCGCTGCCAAAGGTGCTTCAACAAAGTACTGAGTAAATGGTAAATGTGGTATTTAATTTGTGAAAACCATTCCACAAACCTGTTTTTGCGTTGTCCCTTTTGGGTATTGTGTGTAGATTGAGGGGGAAAAAAATATTTTGAATGAGGCTGTAATGTAACAATGTGGAAAAAGTCAAGGGGTCTGAATACTTTCTGAATGCACTGTATGTGGATGGGTTGAGTTATGTAATTGCCTTCAAACCTAGTGAAAAGAGCTTTATGGGCAGTTTTCCCAGATTACTCCTGCACACTAGGCTTAATCTGTATCTGGGAAAACAGCCCTATAAGCAAGCTGAAGTTTCATTATGCCAATTGTAGGAATACATACATGGGTATGTGTTTTTCTGAGAGTTAACGACTATTAAAAACACAAAAGACAAGCCATTCTCAGGGTTTATGTGAATAATGATCTGTCCTGTTTCCAGGCCCAGCCTTCAACTACCTGGACGCCCCTGCAGTCTGAGTGACTGGTGTGGACATCCCCATGCCCTACGCTGAGATCCTGGAGGACCACAGTGTACCTCAGATCAAAGACATCGTCTTCTCACTCAAGAAGGTCTTGAATATGTAAACAAACCAATGTCTCCCTCCCTCTCCCAACCCCTCTGTTCATTGCAGACCAACCTTATTAACCTTCTAAGTATTTACTTATACAATAGTAAGTACTGCAGGAAGTACTTATTCCCCCCACCCTCCCAAATCAATTTACCAGTAAATATACGCACATCACTACAGGAACATCGTCCTTATTCACATCACATCACTACAGGAACCTAGTCCTTATTCACATCACGTGGCTACAGGAACATCGTCCTTATTCACATCACATCACTACAGGAACATCGTCCTTATTCACATCACATCACTACAGGAACATAGTCCTTATTCACATCACGTGGCTACAGGAACATAGTCCTTATTCACATCACGTGGCTACAGGAACATAGTCCTTATTCACATCACGTGGCTACAGGAACATCGTCCTTATTCACATCACGTGGCTACAGAAACATCGTCCTTATTCACATCACATCACTACAGGAACATCGTCCTTATTCACATCACGTGGCTACAGGAACATAGTCCTTATTCACATCACTACAGGAACATCGTCCTTATTCACATCACGTGGCTACAGGAACATCGTCCTTATTCACATCACGTGGCTACAGGAACCTGGTCCTTATTCACATCACGTGGCTACAGGAACCTGGTCCTTATTCACATCACGTGGCTACAGGAACATAGTCCGTATTCACATCACGTGGCTACAGGAACATCGTCCTTATTCACATCACGTGGCTACAGGAACATAGTCCTTATTCACATCACATCACTACAGGAACATCGTCCTTATTCACATCACGTGGCTACAGGAACATCGTCCTTATTCACATCACATCACTACAGGAACATCGTCCTTATTCACATCACATCACTACAGGAACATAGTCCTTATTCACATCACGTGGCTACAGGAACATAGTCCTTATTCACATCACGTGGCTACAGGAACATCGTCCTTATTCACATCACGTGGCTACAGAAACATCGTCCTTATTCACATCACATCACTACAGGAACATCGTCCTTATTCACATCACGTGGCTACAGGAACATAGTCCTTATTCACATCACATCACTACAGGAACATCGTCCTTATTCACATCACGTGGCTACAGGAACATAGTCCTTATTCACATCACATCACTACAGGAACATCGTCCTTATTCACATCACGTGGCTACAGGAACATCGTCCTTATTCACATCACGTGGCTACAGGAACCTGGTCCTTATTCACATCACGTGGCTACAGGAACCTGGTCCTTATTCACATCACGTGGCTACAGGAACATAGTCCGTATTCACATCACGTGGCTACAGGAACATAGTCCTTATTCACATCACGTGGCTACAGGAACATAGTCCTTATTCACATCACGTGGCTACAGGAACATAGTCCTTATTCACATTACCTGGCTACAGGAACATAGTCCTTATTCACATTACCTGGCTACAGGAACATAGTCCTTATTCACATCGCGTGGCTACAGGAACATCGTCCTTATTCACATCGCGTGGCTACAGGAACATCGTCCTTATTCACATCGCGTGGCTACAGGAACATCGTCCTTATTCACATCGCGTGGCTACAGGAACATCGTCCTTATTCACATCGCGTGGCTACAGGAACATCGTCCTTATTCACATCGCGTGGCTACAGGAACATCGTCCTTATTCACATCGCGTGGCTACAGGAACATCGTCCTTATTCACATCGCGTGGCTACAGGAACATCGTCCTTATTCACATCACGTGGCTACAGGAACATGGTCCTTATTCACATCACGTGGCTACAGGAACATGGTCCTTATTCACATCACGTGGCTACAGGAACATGGTCCTTATTCACATCACGTGGCTACAGGAACCTAGTCCTTATTCACATCACGTGGCTACAGGAACCTAGTCCTTATTCACATCACGTGGCTACAGGAACCTAGTCCTTATTCACATCACGTGGCTACAGGAACCTAGTCCTTATTCACATCACGTGGCTACAGGAACCTAGTCCTTATTCACATCACGTGGCTACAGGAACCTAGTCCTTATTCACATCACGTGGCTACAGGAACCTAGTCCTTATTCACATCACGTGGCTACAGGAACCTAGTCCTTATTCACATCACGTGGCTACAGGAACCTAGTCCTTATTCACATCACGTGGCTACAGGAACCTAGTCCTTATTCACATCACGTGGCTACAGGAACCTAGTCCTTATTCACATCACGTGGCTACAGGAACCTAGTCCTTATTCACATCACGTGGCCACAGGAACATCGTCCTTATTCACATCACGTGGCTACAGGAACCTAGTCCTTATTAATCACGTGGCTTACAGGAACCTAGTCCTTATTCACATCACGTGGCTTACAGGAACCTAGTCCTTATTCACATCACGTGGCTACAGGAACCTAGTCCTTATTCACATCACGTGGCTACAGGAACCTAGTCCTTATTCACATCACGTGGCTACAGGAACCTAGTCCTTATTCACATCACGTGGCTACAGGAACCTAGTCCTTATTCACATCACGTGGCTACAGGAACCTAGTCCTTATTAATATCACGTGGCTACAGGAACCTAGTCCTTATTCACATCACGTGGCTACAGGAACATGGTCCTTATTCACATCACGTGGCTACAGGAACCTAGTCCTTATTCACATCACGTGGCTACAGGAACCTAGTCCTTATTCACATCACGTGGCTACAGGAACCTAGTCCTTATTCACATCACGTGGCTACAGGAACCTAGTCCTTATTCACATCACGTGGCTACAGGAACCTAGTCCTTATTCACATCACGTGGCTACAGGAACCTAGTCCTTATTCACATCACGTGGCTACAGGAACCTAGTCCTTATTCACATCACGCGGCTACAGGAACCTAGTCCTTATTCACATCACGTGGCTACAGGAACCTAGTCCTTATTCACATCACGTGGCTACAGGAACCTAGTCCTTATTCACATCACGTGGCTACAGGAACCTAGTCCTTATTCACATCACGTGGCTACAGGAACCTAGTCCTTATTCACATCACGTGGCCACAGGAACATCGTCCTTATTCACATCACGTGGCTACAGGAACCTAGTCCTTATTAATATCACGTGCTTACAGGAACCTAGTCCTTATTCACATCACGTGGCTACAGGAACCTAGTCCTTATTCACATCACGTGGCTACAGGAACCTAGTCCTTATTCACATCACGTGGCTACAGGAACCTAGTCCTTATTCACATCACGTGGCTACAGGAACCTAGTCCTTATTCACATCACGTGGCTACAGGAACCTAGTCTTTATTCACATCACGTGGCTACAGGAACCTAGTCCTTATTCACATCACGTGGCTACAGGAACATAGTCCTTATTCACATCACGTGGCTACAGGAACCTAGTCCTTATTCACATCACGTGGCTGCATAAGCTCTGGATCAAGTGTAGCAGCTAAATGACTAATGTAAGTTGATGGTGATTACATTGAACAACTAGGGACAAATGGATTCGCACTTACAAGCTAATCCATCCCAGGATCTTAGCTGTGGTTCAAATATGCAAGTATCTTTATAGACTAGGTGGTACACGTTTTGGCAGTGCGAAAGGGTAGGTGTCATGCAACCGCACGTAACGCCCTGGACAAGAGCTACTAAATGCCGGGATGAGTAAAGGACCGAGGAAGAATAAGGCCTTGACGATTTCCCTTAAAGTAAAAGAGATGAAGATGGTAATTTATACAAATAGTCAAAATTTGTTAACTTTATTAGAATTGTGTGTAACCATATCAAAAAAGTGAATAGCACAAGAAATATATAATTGAGTATTAACTGCATTAAAAGGAATGATCACTAGATAGTAATACCGATACTAGAAGCATGTATCATTCTACTGTTAATAATGATAAAACCCCATTGCTATTTAACCCATTCCTACGGCAGGATGTTCAGGACATTTTTTATTTTGGACATATTGCCGTCATTGTGAATAAGAATTTGTTCTTTACTGACTTGCCTAGTTAAAGGTAAAAAAAAAATAGAAAATGCCCCTTACAAAAGTGTCTGTGTGTTGTCACAGTAAGAGGGGGGAGGGGTCCACGTGTAGACTCAAGGACCAGAGGAGCCAAGGGAGGTGGTAGGTGGGAATGAGCAGGACCCACGGTTGAAGAAAAACAATTCTTCAATTGATTTCAGATGAAGAATTTCAGGATACATGGCTTGTCTTGAAAAAAACTGTTGTCCATAGCAGTAACACTCAGGACACAAACATGACCATTTAGGCTTGAACATTTATATAACATTGAAATAAACCGATATCTTATAGAAATACTTGTAGTATAATATATTTTCCATAATTAATGTACAGGATTTATTCTGAACTGTTCCAAAAATCCGTGAACCGGAAGTACTTTGTTATTCTAGCCTGTTTCACAGTGGCGTAAATCACCAATGATTGTCTATTATATTGACAAGATATTCGAGTGACCGCTGTAACAATGGAAATATATGTCCTCAAAGATAGAAGGCTGGCGGGAGGAGCCGAGATCAGGTGGGACCATTCTAGCCAATGAAAGGGCAGATACGCTGTGAACAACAGACCATAGAGATACAGGACTGATCTTCGTGTCTTTGCTATTTTAACGTCTGTAACAATATTTTAAAGTAATTAATTTTCGTATTCATTGGCTGATCGCTCCCAACGCATGAAAACCCACCCAGTTGACTACTTTAAAAATGAGGAAGCCCTCGATGGCAATGTCCATGCTAAAACTGGTGATATCCATGATTATCCTGTATATTTCTATGACAACTCCAATATAACATTAACTATTTTTCTCCAAAGTTGCCAGAAGGCCACGTGTATCCACTATTATCAGTGCATTCGTAACAACTTTAATCATTATGAAACCTTAATTCGATCAAATAAGCCTCTGGTAACAAATTAGCAATTACATTTTTTTTCTCCTCACTTCGTGACCTCATTTCCGTGGACAGATGTTAGTCGCAGTAAATCCTCTCGCGTTGCCTCTTCCTCTCTGAGAGCATACAGACAGACTGGTGCTCAGACCACAGAAGACCATCCAGGTGGTGCTCAGACCACAGAAGACCATCCAGGTGGTGCTCAGACCAACAGAAGACCATCCAGGTGGTGCTCAGACCAACAGAAGACCATCCAGGTGGTGCTCAGACCAACAGAAGACCATCCAGGTGGTGCTCAGACCACAGAAGACCATCCAGGTGGTGCTCAGACCAACAGAAGACCATCCAGGTGGTGCTCAGACCACAGAAGACCATCCGGGTGGTGCTCAGACCACAGAAGACCATCCAGGTGGTGCTCAGACCAACAGAAGACCATCCAGGTGGTGCTCAGACCACAGAAGACCATCCAGGTGGTGCTCAGACCAACAGAAGACCATCCAGGTGGTGCTCAGACCAACAGAAGACCATCCAGGTGGTGCTCAGACCAACAGAAGACCATCCAGGTGGTGCTCAGACCAACAGAAGACCATCCAGGTGGAGGTTGTTAGCCAGCTACAATGTTGCTGATGGTTGGTTGGTTTGTTGGTTGTCTAGTCACGATGTTTGTGGCGCAGGCAGCGGAGCCATACTGAACCATATTCAGTCCTCTTTGATGTTGGTGCCATAGTTTACATTTCCGACTGAACCAACGCACTGCTTCAGCGTGGATCCCATCTTTCTGATCTACCTAGCTACAGAGGAACACATGCAACATCGCAAGCAGGTTGGCTAAATTCATCTCATAAACCTAGTTTAGTTTATTAGTTTATAATGACGTGGCCAGTCCCTTTTGATAAAAAGAGCATCTTTAGCCTCTACGGCTAATTTCCAGCTGTAGTCCCCGGCCAGTTGTCAATAGGCATACATCAAATAAAATACATTACAATTATATTTACAGCAGTTCACGATCAAATGTTGATTCGAAAGGGCGATCGCATTGATAGCTAGTGTGCAACCAACTAGTGTTAAGTGGATAACATCCCGTGCTGTTTGTATCCCAGCTTCAAATCTTCGATGGAACTATCTAGTTCACGTTGCTATTAAGAGCTTAAAACATGACCTACTATGGTCTGTGAAGAACTCGTTTTGCCCTATTTTTCTGTTATTGGACTTTATCTAGCTAACTGGTTACCTGTGATAATTAGCAAGGCTGGCTATGATCCCTGAAATGGACTAAATGACTCGGCATGTTTCAGTCCGGTTAACGCCCAGCTGACCCGAACCAATGTGGTCGTATACTCCCTGGGAGGACTTGGGGTCTGCATCCCCAAACACCTCAAATACACCCTATCACCCTCAGCCCTAAAATGAAGGGGACACTTCTGATACACTCGCAGGACGAGGGGGGGAATGATTTCTAAATGGACCGTCCTCGTCCAGATTCCTCCCTCGTTCATCCCGGGATGATGGTGTTTTCAGCCGCCGGTAGCTTGTCGGTGCTTTATTAGAATAGTGACTGCATGTCAACTTACATTAAATATCATTATTAATATCAACCTACTGTATGTCTAGCGAAATAACGTTAGTCTGCCTAGCAGTAACGTGTGAAGGAAAATGTGTTTATTTCTACAATTTCCAAAAGCGAACCGAATCATTACTTTTCCGAGACGTGTTTTTTTGCCATCGTGCATTAGGGCAACAATTTGGAACTTATTTCCATTCCTAATTAATTACACTTGTATGTCGACTCCATATATTGACGTTGAGGTTTTCGTTTTTGGCTGACTTTTCTTAGTGGATGTACAATCAGCACAAATTGAATTATGGGGAGTTTCAGGCCCCGAAGTGATTTTTTTTAAATTCAATTTTAATTTATTTTACCTTTATTTAACCAGGTAGGCCAGTTGAGAACAAGTTCTCATTTACAACTGCAACCTGGCCAAGATAAAGCAAAGCAGTTCAACACAAACAACAACACAGAGTTACACATGGAGTAAAACAAACATACAGTCAATAATACAGTAGAAAAACAAATCTATATACAGTGTGTGCAAATGAGGTAAGATAAGGAAGGTCAGGCAATAAATAGGCCATGGTGGCGAAGTAATTACAATATAGCAATTAAACACTGGAGTGATAGATGTGCAGAAGATGAATGTGCAAGTAGAGATACTGGGGTGCAAAGGAGCAAAATAAATAACAGTATGGGGATGAGGTAGTTGGATGGACTATTTACAGAAGGGCTATGTGCAGGTGCAGTGATCTGTGAGCTGCTCTGACAGCTGATGCTTAAAGCTGGTGAGGGAGATAAGTGTCTCCAGCTTCAGTGATTTTTGTAGTTCGTTCCTGTCATTGGCAGCAGAGAACTGGAAGGAAAGGCGGCCAAAGGAGGAATTGGCTTTGGGGGTGACCAGTGAGATATACCGGCTGGAGCACATGGTACAGGTGGGTGCTGCTATGGTGACCAGTGAGCTGAGATAAGGCGGGAATTTACCTAGCAAAGACTTATAGATGACCTGGAGCCAGTGGGATTGGCGACGAGTATGAAGCGAGGGCAAGCTGACTAGAGCATACAGGTCGCAGTGGTGGGTGGTATATGGGGCTTTGGTGACAAAACGGATGGCACTGTGATAGACTGCATCCAATTTGCTGAGTAGAGTGTTGGAGGCTATTTTGTAAATGACATCACTGAAGTCAAGGATTGGTAGGATAGTCAGTTGTATGAGGGTATGTTTGGCGGCATGAGTGAAGGCTGCTTTGTTGTGAAATAGGAAGCCGATTCTAGATTTAATTTTGGATTGGAGATGAGTTTACAGTCTAACCAGACACCTAGGTATTTGTAGTTGTCCACATATTCTAAGTCAGAACCGTCCAGAGTAGTGATGCTAGATGGGCGGGGCGGGTGGATCAGAGAATCACCAGCAGCAAGAGCGACATCATTGATGTATACAGAGAAGAGAGTCGACCCGAGAATTGAACCCTGAGGCACCCCCATAGAGACTACCAGAGGTCCGGACAACAGGCCCTCCGATTTGACACACTCTTATCGGCAGACTCAACAGCCTTGGTTTCTCAAATGACTGCCTCGCCTGGTTCACCAACTACATCTCAGACAGAGTTCAGTGTGTCAATTCGGAGGGCCTGTTGTCCGGACCTCTGGCAGTCTCTATGTCAATATCATCCGTTATTATCCTCAGTAATTTTACATCCAGATTGTCAGACCCCCGGTGGCTTGTCATTGTTGATAGACAACTTTTTCACCTCTTCCACACTGACTTTACAGAATTCAAAAGTACAATTATTATGTTTTGGTCAGATATACTTGGATGTGTAGTGTCAGTGTTTGTTGCTGGCATGACATGCCTAAGTTTGCTAATCTTGCCAATGAAAAAGTCATTCAAGTACTCGGCAATATCAGTGGGCTTTGTGATGAATGAGCCATCTGATTCAATGAATGATGGAGCCGAGTTGGCTTTTTTTTTTTTTTATTCCATTTATCCATTTTTGAGACGCTGTAGCCAGTATACACTTCCTCAAGTCAGAATTCATCTAAGATAACTCAAGAAATCGAAATACATTTAGAAGTTTTTGTCGTATATCTTAGTCGTGCAATTTTACGTCCTAAGATTTTTGGTGCAGTATTTCTCAAGTAAAGAAATGTGCATGAAAACGTTCTAAGCTAACATGTGGAATTGTTTTAAGATGGTCATACCAAGGATCATTATGCTATTTGAATTTTAGGACCCTTTTTAGGTATAAAACAAATACTTGATGAAACATTGAATTTGGCCTTACTGCTATTAGCCCATAGAAACACATTGAATAACAGATAGTCCTGACTGCTATTAGCCCATAGAAACACATTGAATAACAGATTCACTACATGGAAAAACAGTAAAGAAATCGATCTAAAGGAAGTCTGTTTTGTAAAGTGTCAGGCCTATATCTTGAGAGACATAAGAAAGATCTGAATATTATTCCTTCTTAATTTAACAAAAAAAACAATTTTGGCACTAAACTACTTCCATGTACATATTAACATTCCAATCATAAAAATAAATAACTGGTGCCAGGCTTCCTTCAGACGAGTCTTGTGGGCATTCCTAGAGCAAAACAGAGGCGTCTCACCTGTCCATAGAGGGGTGATATTAGTGTGTAGTCCAAACTGAGGCGTCTCACCTGTCCATAGAGGGGTGATATTAGTGTGTAGTCCAAACTGAGGCGTCTCACCTGTCCATAGAGGGGTGATATTAGTGTGTAGTCCAAACTGAGGCGTCTCACCTGTCCATAGAGGGTGATATTAGTGTGTAGTCCAAACTGAGGCGTCTCACCTGTCCATAGAGGGTGATATTAGTGTGTAGTCCAAACTGAGGCGTCTCACCTGTCCATAGAGGGGTGATATTAGTGTGTAGTCCAAACTGAGGCGTCTCACCTGTCCATAGAGGGGTGATATTAGTGTGTAGTCCAAACTGAGGCGTCTCACCTGTCCATAGAGGGTCATATTAGTGTGTAGTCCAAACTGAGGCGTCTCACCTGTCCATAGAGGGGTGATATTAGTGTGTAATCCAAACTGAGGCGTCTCACCTGTCCATAGAGGGGTGATATTAGTGTGTAGTCCAAACTGAGGCGTCTCACCTGTCCACAGAGGGGTGATATTAGTGTGTAGTCCAAACTGAGGCGTCTCACCTGTCCATAGAGGGTGATATTAGTGTGTAGTCCAAACTGAGGCGTCTCACCTGTCCATAGAGGGGTGATATTAGTGTGTAGTCCAAACTGAGGCGTCTCACCTGTCCATAGAGGGTCATATTAGTGTGTAGTCCAAACTGAGGCGTCTCACCTGTCCATAGAGGGGTGATATTAGTGTGTAATCCAAACTGAGGCGTCTCACCTGTCCATAGAGGGGTGATATTAGTGTGTAGTCCAAACTGAGGCGTCTCACCTGTCCATAGAGGGGTGATATTAGTGTGTAGTCCAAACTGAGGCGTCTCACCTGTCCATAGAGGGGTGATATTAGTGTGTAGTCCAAACTGAGGCGTCTCACCTGTCCATAGAGGGTCATATTAGTGTGTAGTCCAAACTGAGGCGTCTCACCTGTCCATAGAGGGGTGATATTAGTGTGTAATCCAAACTGAGGCGTCTCACCTGTCCATAGAGGGGTGATATTAGTGTGTAGTCCAAACTGAGGCGTCTCACCTGTCCATAGAGGGGTGATATTAGTGTGTAGTCCAAACTGTTGGGACGCTACAGACACAGATCGGCGGTTCCAACTATAGACGAGTCTCGCGAGCTTGTGGAGGTCTTAGAGCAAAACGGAGGCTCATAGGGCAGTCCCCGGCTCACGTTCGTGAGAGGCTCATAGGGCAGTCCCCGGCTCACGTTCGTGAGAGGCTCATAGGGCAGTCCCCGGCTAAAAAATATCTTGAGGAACCGAGAGTTGCCCGTTCTTTCGACCAATCGATTGGTTGAAATGTTAAAATGTTTTTTTTCTCCATATAGACACACTCTATGTGTTTTAATAAAATCAACTATATGTACTGAGCTTGTCTGATGCTTTACGCGCACTGTTTGATTAAATATTTAAGAAATGCATGACTGGAGGGAAACAGAGACGGTCTTCTGGTTAGGCTCTTCTCCAGCTGCTGGTCTTGGTCGATCCAGCCATTATACTCCTGTAGTTGCTGGTAATAGGCTGCACCAGGGCAGCCTTTTCCATTCGGACTGCCGAGTTGTATTACCATTTCAATCCGATCTGCTTGCTACTTAGGATTTTCATAGGCACATTTTCGTGGAACAGTTTTTATATAATTTATTATAATTCTTTGTATCTTAAACTCATTGTCATGTGGTTGATCTAATCTCTTGTCCAAATCTAAATGAAAATTATACAAATCGAAAAAATAACTTCCGTTGCCAACTACATAAAACATAAAGCCAACACATAAAAACATTACAGAGTACAGGTAGAAAATATCCTGATTTTTTTTTTAAATAAATAAAAATAATATCCTATGAATCACATCATCTCTACAACAAACTTGAAACATTGTATCAACTATTAACTGGGTTCAGCCTAAGCTTGTATAACATTTTCTGGGCCACAGTGAGCTCGGAACAGACACTGCTGTAGGCTATTTGTCCAGGCGATCAGAAGTCATCAGGTATTTTATGGCTGGATCAGAGCATTACATTTTTCCCCTTTCATGCTGAGTGGCAACTGAGAGCTGGAAATATTTTTCAAATACATTGAGGAACTATTGTCACTCTCTCTCAATGGATACAAACAAAAGACTTGTTTGAGGTGAATCAAAAATTGTACTTTGAGAAGCTCCACAGCTCATCAGTGGTGGTGCGTTAAGACAATCAGAAATACTATCGGACATCCCCATTTATAGGCCTACGTTTGCGCGCCAGGCCAGGTAGCCTAGGCCAACTTCTATATGCCTAATCCGTCTTTACTCAACATTGACATGAGCGCTCCAAACAAATGACAGTAAATAGATTTACATCTCGTAAAATGGAATAAAATAAATCAAAACTTGTTTCTCACAAGTGTAGGATAGGTTTTGAGCTCTGCAAACAACGTGTCCACTCTGAGAATGAGAACGGTAAACGACTGTAACAATGATATACTGAACAAAAATGTAAACGGAACAATTTCACAAGGTTTACAACTCCGTAAGTAGTTAAGGGCCAAATAGCATTCTAGTTTGCTCTGTTTTTTTGTTCATTCTTTCCAATGTGTCAAGTAATTATCGTTTTGTTTTCTCATGATTTGGTTTGGTCTAATTGTGTTGCTGTCCTGGGGCTCTGTGGGGTCTGTTTGTGTTTGTGAACAGAGACCCAGGACCAGCTTGCTTAGGGGACTCTTCTCCAGGTTCATCTCTCTGTAGGTGATGGCTTTGTTATGGAAGGTTTGGGAATCACTTCCTTTTAGGTGGTTGTAGAATTTAACTGCTCTTTTCTGGATTTTGATAATTAGCGGGTATCGGCCTAATTCTGCTCTGCATGCATTATTTGGTGTTTTACGTTGTACACAGAATATATTTTTGCAGAATTCTGCATGCAGAGTCTCAATTGGGCGGCAGGGTAGCCTAGTGGTTAGAGCGTTGGACTAGTAACCGAAATGGTTGAAAGTTCAAATCCCAGAGCTGACAAGGTACAAATCTGTCGTTCTGCCCCTGAACAGGCAGTTAACCCACTGTTCCTAGGCTGTCATTGAAAATAAGAATTTGTTCTTAACTGACTTGCCTAGTAAAATATATATATTTTTTAATTTGGTGTTTGTTCCATTTTGTGAATTATTGGTTGGTGAGTGCACCCCAGACCTCACAACCACAAAGGGCAATGGGTTCTATAACTGATTCAAGTATTTTTAGCCAGATCCTAATTGGTATTTCTAATTTTATGTTCCTTTTGATGGCATAGAAGGCCCTTCTTGCCGTGTCTCTCAGATCGTTCACAGCTTTGTGGAAGTTACCTGTGGCGCTGATGTTTAGGCTGAGGTATGTATCGTGTTTTTGTGTGCTCTAGGGCAACAGTGTCTAGATGGAATTTGTATTTGTGGTCCTGGCAGCTGGACCTTTTTTGGAACACCATTATTTTTGTCTTACTGAGATTTACTGTCAGGGCCCAGGTCTGTATCTTATTGTCAGGGCCCAGGTCTGACAGAATCTGTGCAGAGATCTAGGTGCTGCTGTAGGCCCTCCTTGGTTGGGGACAGAAGCACCAGATCATCAGCAAACACTTGTTGTTTGTGTACATGGGTTTTATAATGTATGTTTTTCCCCCAATACCACTTTCCATCAATTTGTATAGCAGACCCTCACGCCAAATTGAGTCGAAGGCTTTTTTGAAATCAGCAAAGCATGAGAAGACTGCCTTTGTTTTGTTTGTTTGTTTGTCAGTGAGGGTGTGCAGGGTGAATACGTGGTCTGTCGTATGATAATTTGGTAAGAAGCCAATTTGACATTTGCTCAGTACATTGTTTTCACTTAGAAAATAAAATGAATGATAATGCAGAGTATTTTCCCAAGGTTACTGTTGACTCATATCCCACAAAGGTTATTGGGGTCAAATCTGTCTCCACTTTTGTAGATTGGGGTGATCAGTCTTTGGTTCCATATATTGGGGAAGATGCCAGAGCTGAGGATGATGTTAAGAGTTTTAGTATAGCCAGTTGCAATTTGTGGTCTGTCTGTATATTTTATCATTTCATTGAGGATACCATCAACATCAACATCACAGGCCTTTTTGTGTTGGAGGATTTGTATTTTGTCCTGTAGTTCATTCAAGGTAGTTGGAGAATCCAGTGGGTTCTGGTAGTCTTTAGTAGTTGATTCTAAGATTTGTATTTGATCATTCATATGTTTTAGCTGTTGGTTCTTTGTTATAGAGCCAAAAAGATTGGAGAAGTGGTTTATCCAGACATCTCCGGTTTTGGATAGATAATTCTTTTTGTTGTTGTTTGTTTAGTGTTTTCCAATTTTCCCAGAAGTGATTAGAGTCTATGGATTCTTCAATTACATTGAGCTGATTTCTGACGTGCTGTTCCTTCTTTATCTGTAATGTATTTCTGTATTGTTTTAGTGATTCACCATAGTGAAGGCGTAGACTCAGGTTTTCTGGGTCTCTAGGTTTCTGGTTGGACAGGTTTCTCAATTTCTTTCTTAGGTTTTTGCATTCTTCATCAAACCATTTGTCATTGTTGTTCATTTTCTTTAGTTTTCTATTTGAAATGTGTAGATTTGATAGGGAATCTGAGAGGTAAAATATACTGTTTAGGTTTTCTACTGCCAAGTTTACACCTTCACTATTACAGTGGAACGTTTTGTCCAGGAAGTTGTCTAAAAGGGATTGAATTTGTTGTTGCCTAATTGTTTTTTGGTAGGTTTCCACAATACTTTCCTTCCATCTATAGCATTTCTTAATATTATTCAGTTCCTTTGGCTTTGATGCCTCATGATTGAGTATTGCTCTGTTCCAGTAGACTGTGATTTTGCTGTGATCTTATAGGGGTGTCAGTGAGCTGACTGTGAACTCTATACGAGGCTCTGGGTTGAGGTCAGTGATAAAGTAGTCTACAGTACTACTGCCAAGAGATGAGCTATAGGAGTCCCCTCGAAGCCTACCATTGACTATGTACATACCCAGCATCCGACAGCTGCAGGAGTTGTGACCCGTTTTTGTTGGTTATTTTGTCGTGGTGGTGTCTAGGGGGGGCATATGGGGGAGGGAATGCTGTCACCTCCAGGCAGGTGTTCGTCCCCATGTGTGCTGTGGGTGTCAGGTTCTTGTCCGGTTCTGGCATTTAGGTCGACACAGACTAGTACATGTCCATGTCCCTGGGCCTGGAAATGGTTGATCTCCCCTCTAGGATGGAGAAGCTGTGTTCATTACAGTATGGGGATTCTAGTGGGGGGGATATAGGGAGCACACAGGAGGACATTTTTCTCTGTTAAGATCGTTTCCTTTTGGATTTCTAGCCAACTGTAAAATGTTCCTGTTTTGATTAATTTAATAGAGTGAGTTAGGTCTGCTCTTCACCAAATGAGCATAATTTGAGTCCCTTCCCTGTTTCACACCTGGTAGTTTGGTGGATGGGACTACCAGCTCTCTGTAACCTAGAGGGCAACCAGTGGGTCCATCTCCTCTATACCATGTTTCTTGTAGGATGACAATGTCTGTATTTCTGATTTCTTTGAAGTCCAGGTTCCTGCTCTTTAGGGCAAAGGCAGATGACCTCAGGCCTTGGATATTCTAGGATGAGATAGTGAAGGCTTTGTGTTCCATAAAGTGTCCAATGTTGTTGGTCGTGTGGTTTGGCCTCAGGCCAGTAAGTGTGAGCAGACCCTGCTGAGCATCTGGTACTCTTGGCTTGGGCTAGTGTAAGAGTGGGGCTTGGGCTTGTTTGCCTGCTCACGGCCTGGGCGTATGTGTGCCTTCCATGTTGAGGCCCTCTTTGCAGGAGTGGAGGGCATGGTGTGGGAAGGAGGGGCATTGGTCTGATCTGAGGGGGCCTGATTGGTGGGGGTGTAGATGTGTGGATGTGGCTGGTGGTGTTGTGGTCTGGATTAGAGGTCGACCGATTAACTTCTTAGGGAGCGGCAGCTGAGGTGTCGGTTTTGGAGAGTCTGGCGTGCCCAAAGTAAAAGGCCTGCCACTCAGGCCCAGAAACTAGGATATGCACATAATTAGTACTATTGGATAGGAAACACTCTGAAGTTTCTAAGAGTGTTAAAATATTGTCTGTGAGTATAACAGAACTGATATAGCAGGCGAAAACCCGAGGAATTTCTGTCCTGGAAGAAGTGTTTTTGACACATTGCCTCATTTTGAACCCCTCCCTATTGAAAACAGCCATATATGGGAGTAAGATTGCAGTACCTATTGCTTCCACTGGATGTCAACAGTCTCTAGACAGTGTTTGGTGATGTTAGGTTGCTCTGGATGGTAATAGAAGAAGAATTTTGAACTAGTCACAGGATGTAAACAGAAGAGGAGGCGCGTTCACGGGCTCGTGCGCGCTGTGGTTTTTTCCTTTCCTATCGTCCAGTTTATAATCCGAAATATTATAGTAAATATACATAAAAGTGTTTCTAAGGATACATTATCAATGATGTTTGATTGTTCTTGGACAAGTGTATAGGTATAGGTTGAACGTGTTCTCTTCACGGTTCAATGGGCGACTCAACGGTGGATTTTATGATCATAACACGCCAACCAAACAGAGATTTATGGATATAATAAATTACTTTTTCTAACAAAAGAACCATTGGATGTCTTCGTTGGACACTTGGGAAGCCCTCAGCAGAAGTTCTTTGAAAGGTAAGGGATTTTATATTAGCGATTTTATGCGTTTTATGAGACCCGCTTTGGTTATGGATTTATGCTAATGCATAAAATATGAGAGGGGCTATCCTCAAACAATCAAATGTTGTGCTTTCGCTGTAAAGCCTTTTTGAAATCTGACAACGCTGTGATATTGCCAAGAATCAGAGCTTTTGATGACTATGCAACACTTGTATATTGATGAATGTTTAATAATTCAACTTTTGGATTTTGAATTTGGCGCCTTACATTTCACCGGGTAGTGTCTGGAGTGGGGCGCTAGGGCCGATTTTCAAGTTTTCATAACAATCGGTAATCAGCATTTTTGGACGCCGATTATGGCCGATTACATTGCAATCCACGAGGAGACTGCGTGGCAGGCTGAGCACCTGTTACGTGAGTGCAGCAAGGAGCCAAGGTAATCTTAACATAATCACTAGTTAACTACACATGGTTGATGATATTACTAGGTTAACTAGCTTGTCCTGCGTTGCATATAATCAATGCGGTGCCTGTTAATTTATCATCGAATCACAGCCTACTTCACCAAATTTACAAAAGCGCATTTGCGTCAGGGTATATTCAGCAGTTTGGTCCGCCTGGTGAAGACCATTTCTTCCTAACAAAGACCATAATTAATTTGCCAGTATTTTACATAATTATGACATAACATTGAAGGTTGTGCAATGTAACAGCAATATTTAGACTTAGGGTTGCCACCCGTTCGATAAAGTACGGAACGGTTCCGTTTTTCACTGAAAGAATAAACGTTTTGTTTTCGAAATGATAGTTTCCGGATTTGACCATATTAATGACCTAAGGCTCGTATTTCTGTGTGTTTATTATATTATAATTAAGTCTATTATTTGATATTTGATAGAGCAGTCTGACTGAGTGGTGGTAGGCAGCAGCAGGCTCGTAAGCATTCATTCAAACTGCACTTTCCTGCGTTTGCCAGCAGCTCTTCGCAATGCTTGAAGCACAGCGCTGTTTATGACATCAAGCCTATCAACCCCATGAGATTAGACTGGCAATACTATAGTGCCTATAAGAACATCCAATAGTCAAAGGTATATGAAATACAAAATGTATAGAGAGAAATAGTCCTATAATTACAACCTAAAACTTCTTAACTGAGAATATTGAAGACTCATGTTAAAAGGAACCACCAGCTTTCATGTGTTCTCATGTTCTGAGCAAGGAACTTAAACGTTCGCTTTTTTACATGGCACATATTGCACTTTTACTTTCTTCTCCAACACTGTTTGGGGGGGGAGAGGGGGTCCCGCAGGTCTGGGCGGGGTGTCTATTGATCTATTGCTCCTGTGTGACGTGTTGGGGCTGCGTTTGAGAGCGATGTCATTTAGGGTCCGGGCGAAGGTGGGCACTGCTGCCTTGTATAGGTGGACCTGGTCATAGAGGCTGTTCCAGTCCAGGGTGGAGTGGTGGACCTGGTCATAGAGGCTGTTCCAGTCCAGGGTGGAGTGGTGGACCTGGTCATAGAGGCTGGTCCAGTCCAGGGTGGAGTGGTGGACCTGGTCATAGAGGCTGTTCCAGTCCAGGGTGGAGTGGTGGACCTGGTCATAGAGGCTGTTCAAGTCCAGGGTGGAGTGGTGGACCTGGTCATAGAGGCTGTTCCAGTCCAGGGTGGAGTGGTGGACCTGGTCATAAAGGCTGTTCCAGTCCAGGGTGGAGTGGTGGACCTGGTCATAGAGGCTGTTCCAGTCCAGGGTGGAGTGGTGGACCAGGTCATAGAGGCTGGTCCAGTCCAGGGTGGAGTGGTGGACCTGGTCATAAAGGCTGTTCAAGTCCAGGGTGGAGTGGTGGACCTGGTTATAAAGGCTGTTCCAGTCCAGGGTGGAGTGGTGGACCTGGTCATAAAGGCTGTTCAAGTCCAGGGTGGAGTGGTGGACCTGGTCATAGAGGCTATTCAAGTCCAGGGTGGAGTGGTGGACCTGGTCATAGAGGCTGTTCCAGTCCAGGGTGGAGTGGTGGACCTGGTCATAAAGGCTGTTCCAGTCCAGGGTGGAGTGGTGGACCTGGTCATAGAGGCTGGTCCAGTCCAGGGTGGAGTGGTGGACCTGGTCATAAAGGCTGTTCAAGTCCAGGGTGGAGTGGTGGACCTGGTTATAAAGGCTGTTCCAGTCCAGGGTGGAGTGGTGGACCTGGTCATAAAGGCTGTTCAAGTCCAGGGTGGAGTGGTGGACCTGGTCATAGAGGCTGTTCAAGTCCAGGAGGGAGTGGTGGACCTGGTTATAAAGGCTGTTCCAGTCCAGGGTGGAGTGGTGGACCTGGTCATAAAGGCTGTTCAAGTCCAGGGTGGAGTGGTGGACCTGGTCATAAAGGCTGTTCAAGTCCAGGATGGAGTGGTGGACCTGGTTATAAAGGCTGTTCCAGTCCAGGATGGAGTGGTGGACCTGGTCATAGAGGCTGTTCCAGTCCAGGGTGGAGTGGTGGACCTGGTCATAAAGGCTGTTCCAGTCCAGGGTGGAGTGGTGGACCTGGTCATAGAGGCTGTTCAAGTCCAGGATGGAGTGGTGGACCTGGTCATAGAGGCTGTTCCAGTCCAGGGTGGAGTGGTGGACCTGGTCATAGAGGCTGTTCCAGTCCAGGGTGGAGTGGTGGACCTGGTCATAGAGGCTGTTCCAGTCCAGGGTGGAGTGGTGGACCTGGTCATAGAGGCTGTTCCAGTCCAGGATGGAGTGGTGGACCTGGTCATAGAGGCTGTTCCAGTACAGGGTGGAGTGGTGGACCTGGTCATAAAGGCTGTTCAAGTCCAGGGTGGAGTGGTGGGCCAAGAAAACATTTGGTTTTGAGGCACAGTCACGGAAAATACATACATTTACCCGCTGTATGGTAGCAGGGTGGAAGTATTTTCGTGGTAGCAGGGTGGAGATCACCACTCGTGATTTGGGGAAAGTAGAAGAAGCTTTTTCAATCACTCCCTTGAGTGCTGTGGCCACCCTTTCCTGCTGTCCTCTCAGGTCGTTTGTGTCTGTGTGTATTATTATGTGGCTGGGTGACCCTAGTTGGTCCTCAGGCAGAAGGTCCAGGGCACGCTGGGTGACCCTAGTTGGTCCTCAGACAGAAGGTCTAGGGCACGCTGGGTGACCCTAGTTGGTCCTCAGACAGAAGGTCTGAGCTAATTCTTTGATTAGGTGAAAGTCCTGTTTGGGGTTGCCCTGTACCAATACTGTTCCAGACTTATAGAGATGTATATTAGCAGACTCAGAGTCCTCATTGTCTAATATCCTGAGTTTCCACCCCTCATTAACACCCCTCCCCCCTTAACAGAGGGGTAGTGTGCTAATATAGCACTGTGCCATTCCAGGGGATGGTCTGGTTAATATAGCACTGTGTCATGCCAGGGGATGGTCTGGTTAATATAGCACTGTGTCATGCCAGGGGATGGTCTGGTTAATATAGCACTGTGCCATGCCAGGGGATGGTCTGGTTAATATAGCACTGTGTCATGCCAGGGGATGGTCTGGTTAATATAGCACTGTGTCATGCCAGGGGATGGTCTGGTTAATATAGCACTGTGCCATGCCAGGGGATGGTCTGGTTAATATAGCACTGTGCCATGCCAGGGGATGGTCTGGTTAATATAGCACTGTGTCATGCCAGGGGATGGTCTGGTTAATATAGCACTGTGTCATGCCAGGGATGGTCTGGTTAATATAGCACTGTGCCATGCCAGGGGATGGTCTGGTTAATATAGCACTGTGCCATGCCAGGGGATGGTCTGGTTAATATAGCACTGTGTCATGCCAGGGGATGGTCTGGTTAATATAGCACTGTGTCATGCCAGGGGATGGTCTGGTTAATATAGCACTGTGCCATGCCAGGGATGGTCTGTGTTAATATAGCACTGTCATGCCAGGGATGGTCTGGTTAATATAGCACTGTGTCATGCCAGGGATGGTCTGGTTAATATAGCACTGTGTCATGCCAGGGATGGTCTGGTTAATATAGCACTGTGTCATGCCAGGGATGGTCTGGTTAATATAGCACTGTGCCATGCCAGGGGATGGTCTGGTTAATATAGCACTGTGTCATGCCAGGGGATGGTCTGGTTAATATAGCACTGTCATGCCAGGGGATGGTCTGGTTAATATAGCACTGTCATGCCAGGGGATGGTCTGGTTAATATAGCACTGTGTCATGCCAGGGATGGTCTGGTTAATATAGCACTGTGTCATGCCAGGGATGGTCTGGTTAATATAGCACTGTGTCATGCCAGGGATGGTCTGGTTAATATAGCACTGTGTCATGCCAGGGGATGGTCTGGTTAATATAGCACTGTGTCATGCCAGGGGATGGTCTGGTTAATATAGCACTGTGTCATGCCAGGGGATGGTCTGGTTAATATAGCACTGTGCCATGCCAGGGATGGTCTGGTTAATATAGCACTGTGTCATGCCAGGGATGGTCTGGTTAATATAGCACTGTGTCATGCCAGGATGGTCTGGTTAATGTAGCACTGTGTCATGCCAGGGGATGGTCTGGTTAATATAGCACTGTGCCATGCCAGGGATGGTCTGGTTAATATAGCACTGTGTCATGCCAGGGGATGGTCTGGTTAATATAGCACTGTGTCATGCCAGGGGATGGTCTGGTTAATATAGCACTGTGCCATGCCAGGGGATGGTCTGGTTAATATAGCACTGTGCCATGCCAGGGGATGGTCTGGTTAATATAGCACTGTGCCATGCCAGGGGATGGTCTGGTTAATATAGCACTGTGTCATGCCAGGGGATGGTCTGGTTAATGTAGCACTGTGTCATGCCAGGGGATGGTCTGGTTAATATAGCACTGTCATGCCAGGGGATGGTCTGGTTAATATAGCACTGTGCCAGGGGATGGTCTGTGTAGAAGAGGAGGTTGCTGATGTTCCCATTTTTTATAACAGTCAGCAAAAAGTGTCCATATTTTCCATAAGGAGCTCCATTTTGTACTATTTTCTTGCCTTATAATTTTTTACATACAGAGGGTACCGTGTTTTAATGACCTCTGAACAGCGGGAGGCAGCTTCAAAGCCGTGTCCGTGTGGTTGGGTAGCCTGTTTGTTTCTCCTGCCATCGTTGGGCTAAAGGGCTCTGACACCTCTCACTTGACACGTCAGTGCTAATTGAAGTTTCATCTCCTTGTCCTCTTCAAGCTTGGTAGTCCAACTCAGCATTCAGTCCTCATTCAGTTTGTTTACCAGAGCATTGGCTGTATATCTTGGGACTTCCAAGTAATTCCGTCCAAAATCAGGTTGCATGTTTTAATCTGGAGCCAAGGTTATGCTGTGGAGGGTAGAATCCTGTACATGTCCCTGCCAAAAAATCCAAGGTTATCGAACTCCAAATCTAGATTTTTCCTCTTTCCACACAGACCTAGTCCCGCCGCCAGTCGCTCAAGCAGCGCATTTGTTGATGCTTGACTTTACCTACCGAAAGTATTCACACCCCTTGACTAATACAGAGCCTTCATAAAGTATTCACACCCCTTGACTGATACAGAGCCTTCATAAAGTATTCACACCCCTTGACTAATACAGAGCCTTCATAAAGTATTCACACCCCCTTGACTAATACAGAGCCTTCATAAAGTATTCACACCCTTGACTAATACAGAGCCTTCATAAAGTATTCACACCCCTTGACTAATACAGAGCCTTCATAAAGTATTCACACCCCTTGACTAATACAGAGCCTTCATAAAGTATTCACACCCCTTGACTAATACAGAGCCTTCATAAAGTATTCATAACCCTTGACTAATACAGAGCCTTCATAAAGTATTCACACCCCTTGACTAATACAGAGCCTTCATAAAGTATTCACACCCCTTGACTGATACAGAGCCTTCATAAAGTATTCACACCCCTTGACTAATACAGAGCCTTCATAAAGTATTCACACCCCTTGACTAATACAGAGCCTTCATAAAGTATTCACACCCCTTGACTAATACAGAGCCTTCATAAAGTATTCACACCCCTTGACTAATACAGAGCCTTCATAAAGTATTCACACCCCTTGACTAATACAGAGCCTTCATAAAGTATTCACACCCCTTGACTAATACAGAGCCTTCATAAAGTATTCACACCCCTTGACTAATACAGAGCCTTCATAAAGTATTCATAACCCTTGACTAATACAGAGCCTTCATAAAGTATTCACACCCCTTGACTAATACAGAGCCTTCATAAAGTATTCACACCCCTTGACTAATACAGAGCCTTCATAAAGTATTCATAACCCTTGACTAATACAGAGCCTTCATAAAGTATTCACACCCCTTGACTGATACAGAGCCTTCATAAAGTATTCACACCCCTTGACTGATACAGAGCCTTCCTAAAGTATTCACACCCCTTGACTGATACAGAGCCTTCATAAAGTATTCACACCCCTTGACTGATACAGTACCTACAGAAAGTATTCATAACCCTTGACTGATACAGAGCCTTCATAAAGTATTCACACCCCTTGACTGATACAGAGCCTTCATAAAGTATTCACACCCCTTGACTGATACAGAGCCTTCATAAAGTAACGATTACAAGCATACCCATAACATGATGCAGCCACCACTATGCTTTAAAATTTGGGGAGTGGGGCTCAGTAATGTGTTGTATTGGATTTGCCCCAAACAGAACACTTTGTATTGAGGACAAAAAGGTAATTGCTTTGCCACATTTTATACAGTATTACTTTAGTGTCTTATTGCCAACAGGATGCATGTTTTGGAATATTTTTTTATTCTGTACAGGCGTCCTTCTTAACACTCTGTCAATTAGGTTAGTATTGTCTCCTATCACAGACATTAAACTCTGTACCTGTTTTAAAGTCACCATTGGCCTCATGGTAAAATCCCTGAGCGGTTTCCTTCCTCTCTGGTAACTGAGTTAGAAAGAACGCCTGTATTTTCGTATTGACTGGGTGTATTGATACGCCATCCAAAGTGTAATTTAATAATAGTGTAAAAATAATCCTTTTTTTTTATCCAGGCTGTAACACCTAAATGTGGAATAAGTCAAGGGATGTGAATAGTTTCTGTAGGCACTGTAATGTGTTTGTCTCTGTCTATAGATGACTGACCCGGTGACCATCAACGTGGGTGGCTGTCTGTACACCATGTCCCTATCCACCCTGCAGCGCTATCCTGACTCCATGCTAGGGGCCATGCTCCATGGGGACTTCCCCACCACACGCGACGCTCAGGTACTGGGCCACAGTTCTGTAGGTATACAGTGCATTTGAAAAATGTTTTTTTTTGTTACGTTACAGCCTTTGTCTAAAATGATTTAAATATTATTTTTTGCTCATTCAATTTACACACAATACCCCGTTAAGGACAAAGCAAAAACTGCTTTTTCGAAAATTGTGCAAATGTATAAAAAACAAATAACTGATATCATGTTACATAAGTATTCAGACCCTTTACTCTGTACTTTGTTGAAGCACCTTTGGCAACGATTACAGCCTCGAAGCTTCTTGGGTATGACACTACAAGCTTGGCACACCTGTATTTGGGGAGTTTCTCCCATTCTTCTCTGCAGATCCTCTCAAGCTCTGTCAGGTTGGATGGGGAGCGTCTCTGCACAGCTATTTTCAGTTCTCTCCAGAGATGTTCGATTGGGTTCAAGACCGGGCTCTGGCTGGCCCACTCGATGACTTTCAGAGACTTGTCCCGAAGCCACTCCTGCGTTGTCTTGGCTGTGTGCTTAGGGTCGTTGTCCTGTTTGAAGGTGAACCTTTGCCCCAGTCTTAAGCGCTCTGGAGCAGGTTTTCATCAAAGATCTCTCTGTACTTTGCTCTGTTCATCTTTCACCCTCGATCCTGACTAGTCTCCCAGTCCCTGCCGCTGAAAAACATCCCCACAGCATGATGCTGCTGTATTCGTGGGGACCTTAAACACTGCAGAAATGTTTTGGTACCCTTCCCCAGATCTGTGCCTCGACACCATCCTGTCTCTGAGCTCTACGGACAATTCCTTAGACCTCATGGCTTGGTTTTTGCTCTGACATGTACTGTCAACTGTGGGACCTTATCTAGACAGGTGTGTGCCTTTCCAAATCATGTCCAATCAATTGATTTTACCACAGGTGGACTCCAATCAAGTTGTAGATACATCTCAAGGATGATCAATGGAAACAGGATGCACCTGAGCTCAATTTCGAGTTTTATAGCAAAGAATGTGCATACTTATGTAAATAAGGTTTTTCAAATTTTTATTTTGAATACATTTGCAAACGTTTCTAAAAACCTGTTTTCACTTTGTCATTATGGGGTATTGTGATGTCATTATGGGGTATTGTGATGTCATTATGGGGTATTGTGATGTCATTATGGGGTATTGTGTGTAGATTGATGAGGGGAGAAAACGATTTAATCCATATTAGAATAAGGCTGTAATGTAACAAAATGTGGAGAAAGGTAAGGGGGTCTGAATCCTTTTCCGACTGCGCAGTACATACCTGCATTTTCTGTGTGATATGGGAATATGACAAACTTTGATTTGACAGGGACACTACTTCATCGACCGAGATGGGCCCCTCTTCCGCCACGTCCTCAACTTCCTACGCACGTCAGAGCTCACCCTGCCCTGCGACTTCACAGAGATGGATCTGCTGCGGAAGGTAGCCTAGGGGTTAGAGCGGTGGGCCAGCAACTGGAGGGTTGTCGGTTTGAATCTGAGACAGCAGGGGACTATCCTCTTAGTGTCTTTCTCGTGGATGTTAAGATAAAATAAATAAAACATTTGCGTCTTTGTGACATTTGACAATAAAGTAATATCTTTCTTCTTCTTCGAAGGAGGCAGACTTCTACCAGATCGAGCCGTTGATGCAGTCTCTCACCGACACTAAACCCCTCTACCCCCTGGACACCTTTGAGGAGGTGGTGGAGCTCTCGTCAACCAGGAAGCTGTCCAAGTACTCCAACCCTGTTGCCGTCATCATCACTCAGCTCACCATCACCACCAAAGTCCACTCCCTACTGGAGGGGGTGTCTAACACCTTCACCAAGTGGATCAAACACATGATGGATTCCAGGGACTTCCAGGTGTCCTTTTCCTTTGGTCCGTGTGACTATCACCAGGAGGTGTCTCTGAGAGTACACCTATTGGACTATATATCCAAACAGGGCTTCGGCATCAGGAACACCAGGGTCCACCACATGAGTGAGAGGGCCAATGAGAACACAGTGGAGCACTGCTGGACTTTCTGCCGGCTGGTTCGCAAGGTCAACGACTGACCATAATGATTTGGGTTTAATTTATTGCGGAGTGGAAATCAACTCCTAGTACTTACTCCCTGGCTGTAACCCTGGTCATAATCACCCTGGCTGTAACCCTGGTCATAATCACCCTGGCTGTAACCCTGGTCATAATCACCCTGGCTGTAACCCTGGTCATAATCACCCTGGCTGTAACCCTGGTCATAATAAACTCTGGCTGTAACCCTGGTCATAGTCACCCTGGCTGTAACCTTGGTCATAATCACTCTGGTTGTAACCCTGGTCATAATCACCCTGGCTGTAACCCTGGTCATAATCACCCTAACTGTAACCTTGGTCATAATAAACTCTGGCTGTAACCCTGGTCATAGTCACCCTGGTTGTAACCCTGGTCATAATCACTCTGGTTGTAACCCTGGTCATAATCACCCTGGGTATAACCCTGGTCATAATCAACTCTGGCTGTAACCCTGGTCATAATCACCCTGGCTGTAAACCTGAGCATAATCACGCTGGCTGTAAACCTGGTCATAATAAACTCTGGTTGTAACCCTGGTCATAATCACCCTGGCTGTAACCCTGGTCATAATAAACTCTGGCTGTAACCCTGGTCATAATCACCCTGGTTGTAACCCTGGTCATAATCACCCTGGCTGTAACCCTGGTCATAATAAACTCTGGCTGTAACCCTGGTCATAATCACTCTGGCTGTAACCCTGGTCATAATCACTCTGGCTGTAACCCTGGTCATAATTACCCCACCCTGGTTGTAACCCTGGTCATAATCACCCTGACTGTAACCTTGGTCATAATAAAGTTGTTGTAACCCTGGTCATAATCACCCTGGCTGTAACCCTGGTCATAATCACCCTGGCTGTAACCCTGGTCATAATCACCCTAACTGTAACCCTGGTCATAATAAACTCGCTGTAACCCTGGTCATAGTCACTCTGGTTGTAACCCTGGTCATAATCACCCTGGCTATGACCCTGGTCATAATCAACTCTGGCTGTAACCCTGGTCATAATCACCCTGGCTGTAAACCTGATCATAATCACCCTGGCTGTAAACCTGGTCATAATAAACTGGCTGTAACCCTGGTCATAATCACCCTGGCTGTAAACCTGGTCATAGCCACCCTGGCTGTAACCCTGGTCATAATCCCCCTGGCTGTAACCCTGGTCATAATCACCCTGGCTGTAACCCTGGTCATAATCACCCTGGCTGTAACCCTGGTCATAATCACCCTGGCTGTAACCCTGGTCATAATCACCCTGGTCATAATAAACTGGCTGTAACCCTGGTCATAATCACCCTGGCTGTAAACCTGGTCATAGCCACCCTGGCTGTAACCCTGGTCATAATCACCCTGGTTGTAACCCTGGTCATAATCAACTCTGGCTGTAACCCTGGTCATAATCAACTCTGGCTGTAACCCTGGTCATAATCAACTCTGGCTGTAACCCTGGTCATAATCACCCTGGCTGTAACCCTGGTCATAATAAACTCTGGCTGTAACCCTGGTCATAATCACTCTGGTTGTAACCCTGGTCATAATCACCCTGGCTGTAACCCTGGTCATAATAAACTCTGGCTGTAACCCTGGTCATAGTCACCCTGGCTGTAACCCTGGTCATAATCACTCTGGTTGTAACCCTGGTCATAATCACCCTGGCTGTAACCCTGGTCATAATCACCCTAACTGTAACCTTGGTCATAATAAACTCTGGCTGTAACCCTGGTCATAGTCACCCTGGTTGTAACCCTGGTCATAGTCACTCTGGTTGTAACCCTGGTCATAATCACCCTGGCTATGACCCTGGTCATAATCAACTCTGGCTGTAACCCTGGTCATAATCACCCTGGCTGTAAACCTGATCATAATCACCCTGGCTGTAAACCTGGTCATAATCACCCTGGCTGTAAACCTGGTCATAATCACCCTGGCTGTAACCCTGGTCATAATAAACTCTGGTTGTAACCCTGGTCATAATCACCCTGGTTGTAACCCTGGTCATAATCACCAAATCTCACAACTGTATTACTTTAAACCTGAAAGGAGAGTATATGTTCACAGAGTTATTATTCATGTTGCTTTTTGAAGTTTCGATGGGCATGGGGGAAGTTTTGCCGTATTACTTTGGGTTAATTTGGGATTCAACATCAGCGTCTGTGTTATTGATTTGAAGATGGTCCTCGAAGGTGCAGGTACTAGGGCCCAGTTGGTAACTGGCTGACGTGGTACATATTGAAGACGGTCCTCGAAGGTGCAGGTACTAGGGCCCAGTTGGTAACTGGCTGACGTGGTACATATTGAAGACGGTCCTCGAAGGTGCAGGTACTAGGCCCAGTTGGTAACTGGCTGACGTGGTACATATTGAAGACGGTCCTCGAAGGTGCAGGTACTAGGGCCCAGTTGGTAACTGGCTGACGTGGTACATATTGAAGACGGTCCTCGAAGGTGCAGGTACTAGGGCCCAGTTGGTAACTGGCTGACGTGGTACATATTGAAGACGGTCCTCGAAGGTGCAGGTACTAGGGCCCAGTTGGTAACTGGCTGACGTGGTACATATTGAAGACGGTCCTCGAAGGTGCAGGTACTAGGGCCCAGTTGGTAACTGGCTGACGTGGTACATATTGAAGACGGTCCTCGAAGGTGCAGGTACTAGGGCCCAGTTGGTAACTGGCTGACGTGGTACATATTGAAGACGGTCCTCGAAGGTGCAGGTACTAGCCCAGTTGGTAACTGGCTGACGTGGTACATATTGAAGACGGTCTCGAAGGTGCAGGTACTAGGCCCAGTTGGTAACTGGCTGACGTGGTACATATTGAAGACGGTCCTCAAGGTGCAGGTACTAGGGCCCAGTTGGTAACTGGCTGACGTGGTACATATTGAAGACGGTCCTCAAGGTGCAGGTACTAGCCCAGTTGGTAACTGGCTGACGTGGTACATATTGAAGACGGTCCTCGAAGGTGAAGGTACTAGGGCCCAGTTGGTAACTGGCTGACGTGGTACATATTGAAGACGGTCCTCGAAGGTGCAGGTACTAGGGCCCAGTTGGTAACTGGCTGACGTGGTACATATTGATATGATGATGATGATGATGATGATGATGATGATGATGATGATAATCATTAGCGTTTATAAAACACCTTTCATCAGATTTCAAAGCGCTTTAATTACAGTTAAAGTCTGAAGTTTACATACACCTCAGCCAAATACATTTAAACTCTGTTTTTAACAATTCCTGACATTTAATCCTAAATTCCCTGTTTTAGGTCAGTTAGGATCACCACTTTATTTTAAGAATGTGAAATGTCAGAATAATAATGGAGAGAATTACTTATTTCAGCTTTTATTTCTTTCATTACATTCCCAGGGGGTCAGAAGTTTACATACACTCAATTAGCATTTGGTAGCATTGTTTTTTTAAATTGTTTAACTTGGGTCAAACGTTTCGGGCAGCCTTCCACAAGATTCCCACAATAAGGTGGGTGAATTTTGGCCCATTCCTCCTGACAGAGCTGGTGTAACTGAGTCAGGTTTGTAGGCCTCCTTGCTCGCACACGCGGTTTCAGTTCTGCCCACAAATTTTCTATAGGATTGAGGTCAGGGCTTTGGTATGGCCACTCCAATACCGTGACTTTGTTGTCCTTAAGCCATTTTTCCACAACTTTGGAAGTATGCTTGGGGTCATTGTCCATTTGGAAGACCCATTTGCAACCAAGCTTTAACTTCCTGACTGATGTCTTGAGATGTTGCTTCAATAAATCCGTGTGACCAACCCTGGTCACGCGGGAAACTGTTGAGCGTGGAAAAACCCAGGCAGCATTGCAGTTTTTTGATATAAACCGGTGCGTCTGGCTAGGGCTGTGGCAGTCATGATATTCTGTCAGCTGGTTATTGTCAAGCAAAAGACTGGCGGTCTCACGGTAATTGACCGTTAATTAACATGTTTATAATCTCCAGGCCTCCACACAAGCTGCTGATGCACCTTTGGAACATCTACATGTAAAGTATAATAAATCACCTGAATATACACCATCACAATGAACTCATTATTTATTTTAGGCAGGTCTAAAGGAACACTATGATAGGGAAAAAATGATGTATCTCATAAGTATTTTACAGTATCAACTTTTTGTGCAATTGGCATGCTGACTGCAGAAATGTCCACCAGAGCTGTTGCCAGAGAATTTAATGTTAATTTCTTTGCCATAAGCTGCCTTCATCGTTTTAGAGAATTTGGCAGTACATCCAACTGGCCTTACAACTGCGGACCAGCCCAGGACCTCCACGGCTGGCTTCTTCACATGCAGGATCGTCTGAGACCAGCCACCCAGACAACTGATGAAACTGAGGAGTATTTCTGTCTGTAATAAAGCCCTTTTGTGGGGAAAAACTCATTCTGATTGGCTGGGCCTTGTTCCCAAGTGGATTGGCCTATGCCCTCACAGGCACCCCTGCCCAGTCATGTGAAATCCATAGATAAGGGCCTACAAAATATATTTCAGTTGACTGATTTCCGTATATGAACTGTAAATCAGTAAAATTGTTGAAATTGTTGCGAGTATATTTTTGTTCAGTATATTACTGAACATATTTCTGCCCACCCACTTAGCATAGCCAATGAACCATATCCAATGAACCATATCCAATGAACCATATCCAATGAACCATAGCCAATGAACCATAGCCAATGAACCATAGCCAATGAACCATAGCCAATGAACCATAGCCAATGAACCATATCCAATGAACCATATCCAATGAACCATATCCAATGAACCATAGCCAATGAACCATATCCAATGAACCAATGCACTTGACGAAAGTGAGTGCTTTTTCTGGCGCCTATGAACGCGTTCAAAACTGTGAGGGGGACTGGGGGAGAGAAGGAGGGCATAGGTAGAGAAACGAGGTAGAAAAGGGGACTGGAATCGGAACTCAAAATCAAGCCCAAATGGGCACCAAACAGAACCAGAGAAAAAGAGGCGAAGCGAGAGGTTTAAGCCTCCCAAAAATAAGCCCCTATAGTGAGGACATTTTGTATAGAGGCCATAGAGCCGCAGGAAGTAGGGCTGCTGAGCGCGCTGTTGCACAAATGCACTGAATTAAGTAAATTAGAAAAAATACCTTTAGATAAGAGTTGTGCCCGTTGTCATTGAGGATTCATTCTATTTCTATGAGAGGATCATCATGGATAGAACCTGTTTTAGCACAGACATTGCCATTGAGGGCTCCCACCACTTTAAAGTTGGCAACTGGGTGGAGATTCTTATGAGTTGGGAGATATCAGCCAAAGAAAATTGACAAAACAGGATTTGGAACCAGTTCAGAGATCAGAAGTAAAAAACGTAAAATAACGAAATATTTCAAGGAACAGAAATGGAGCCAGGACGGAAAGTGATCTATAGCGTTGTTTTAGAACCTACCTGCCACTCCCCCCTACGAAGCATAGGTTACTGACGTTACCATAGGTTACTGACGTTACCATAGGCTACTGTACTGACGTTACCATAGGTTACTGACGTTACCATAGACTACTGACGTTACCATAGACTACTGTACTGACGTTACCATAGGTTACTGTACTGACGTTACCATAGACTACTGTACTGACGTTACCATAGACTACTGTACTGACGTTACCATAGGTTACTGTACTGACGTTACCATAGGCTACTGTACTGACGTTACCATAGACTACTGTACTGACGTTACCATAGACTACTATACTGACGCTACCATAGGTTACTGTACCGACGCTACCACAGGTTACCGTACCGACGTTACTACAGACTACTGTACTGGACGTTACCAGGTTACCGTACTGGCGCTACCATAGGCTACCGTACCGACGCTACCATAGGTTACCGTACCGACGCTACCATAGACTACCGTACCGACGCTACCATAGACTACCGTACCGACGCTACCATAGGTTACTGTACCGACGCTACCATAGGTTACCGTACTGACGCTACCATAGACTACCGTACCGGCGCTACCATAGACTACCGTACCGACGCTACCATAGGTTACCGTACCGGACGCTACCATAGGTTACCGTACCGACGCTACCATAGACTACCGTACTGACGCTACCATAGACTACTGTACCGACGCTACCATAGGTTACCGTACCGACGCTACCATAGACTACCGTACCGACGCTACCATAGGTTACCGTACCGACGTTACCATAGGTTACCGTACTGGACGCTACCATAGGCTACCGTACCGACGCCACCATAGACTACCGTACCGGACGCTACCATAGGTTACTGTACCGACGCTACCATAGGCCACTGTACTGGACGTTACCATAGACTACCGTACCGACGCTACCATAGACTACCATACCGACGCTACCATAGACTACTGTACCGACGCTACCATAGGTTACCGTACCGACGCTACCATAGGTTACCGTACCGACGCTACCATAGACTACCGTACCTGACGCTACCATAGACCTACTGTACCGACGCTACTACAGGTTACCGTACCGACGCCACTACCATAGACTACCGTACCGGACGCTACCATAGGTTACTGTACCGACGCTACCATAGGTTACCGTACCGGACGTTACCATAGGCTACTGTACCGGACGCTACCATAGACTACCGTACTGACGCCACCATAGACTACCGTACCGACGCTACCAGACTACCGTACCGACGCTACCATAGACTACTGTACTGACGCTACCATAGGTTACCGTACCGGACGCTACCATAGGCTACCGTACCGGACGTTACCATAGACTACCGTACCGGGACGCCTACCCATAGACTACCGTACCTGGACGCCATTACAGACTACCGTACCGGACGCTACCATAGGCTACCGTACCGACGTTACCATAGGTTACCGTACTGACGCTACCATAGACTACCGTACCGACGCTACCATAGACTACCGTACCGACGCTACCATAGACTACCGTACCGACGCTACCATAGACTACTGTACCGACGCCACCATAGGTTACCGTACCGACGCTACCATAGGTTACTGTACCGGACGCTACCATAGGCTACCGTACTGGCGCTACCATAGGCTACCGTACCGACGCTACCATAGACTACCGTACCGACGCTACCATAGACTACCGTGCCGACGCTACCATAGGTTACCGTACCGACGCTACCATAGGTTACTGTACTGGACGCTACCATAGGTTACTGTACCGACGTTACCATAGGCTACCGTACCGACGCTACCATACAGGTTACCGTACCGACGCTACCATAGGTTACCGTACCGACGTTACCACAGACTACTGTACCGACGCTACCATAGGTTACTGTACCGACGTTACCATAGGCTACCGTACCGACGCTACCATAGGTTACCGTACCGACGCTACCATAGACTACCGTACTGGACGTTACCATAGGTTACTGTACCGACGCTACCATAGGCTACCGTACCGACGCTACCATAGACTACTGTACCGACGCTACCATAGGTTACTGTACCGACGCTACCATAGGTTACTGTACTGGACGCTACCATAGACTACCGTACTGGCGCTACCATAGGCTACTGGACGCTACCATAGGCTACTGGCGCTACCATAGGTTACTGTACTGACGCCACCATAGGTTACCGTACCGACGCTACCATAGGTTACTGTACCGGACGCTACCATAGGTTACCGTACCGACGCTACCACAGGCCACCGTACTGACGCTACCATAGGCTACCGTACCGACGCTACCATAGGTTACCGTACCGACGCTACCGCAGGTTACCGTACTGACGCTACCATAGGCTACCGTACCGACGCCACCATAGGTTACCGTACCGGACGTTACCATAGACTACCGTACCGACGCTACCATAGACTACTGTACTGACGTTACCATAGACTACCGTACCGACGCTACCATAGGCTACTGTACCGGACGCTACCATAGGTTACCGTACCGGACGTTACCATAGGTTACTGTACCGACGCTACCATAGGCTACTGTACCTGACGCTACCATAGGTTACTGTACTGACGCTACCATAGACTACCGTACCGACGTTACCATAGACTACCGTACCGACGCTACCATAGGCTACCGTACCGACGCTACCATAGACTACTGTACCGACATTACCATAGGTTACCGTACCGGACGCTACCATAGACTACCGTACTGACGCTACCATAGGTTACCGTACCGACGCCATAGGTTACCGTACCGACGCTACCATACAGGTTACCGTACCGACGCTACCATAGGTCACCGTACCGACGCTACCATAGGTTACCGCCATACCGACGCTACGCCACCACAGACCACCGTACCGACGCTACCATAGGCCACCGTACCGACGCCTACAGACTACCGTACCGACGCTACCATAGGCTACCGTACCGACGCTACTACAGACTACCGACGTTACCATAGGCCACCGACGCTACCATAGGTTACCGTACCGACGCTACTACAGACTACCGACGCTACCTACAGACTACCGGACGTTACCATAGACTACCGGACGCCACTACAGGTTACCGTACCGACGCTACCATAGACTACCGTACCGGACGCTACCATAGGTTACCGTACTGACGCTACCATAGACTACCGTACCGACGCCTACCAGACCACCGTACCGACGCCACCATAGACTACCGTACTGACGCTACCATAGGTTACCGTACCGACGCTACTACAGACCTACCGTACCGACGCCACCACATAGGCTACTGTACCGACGTTACCATAGACTACCGTACCGACGCCACCATAGGTCACCGTACCGACGCTACCATAGACTACCGTACCGACGCTACCATAGGTTACCTGTACCGACGCCACCATAGGTTACCGTACCGACGCTACCATCAGGTTACCGTACCGACGCTACTACAGACTACCGTACCGGACGCTACCATAGACTACCGTACCGACGCTACCATAGACCTACTGTACCGACGCTACCATAGGTTACCGTATACTGGACGCCACCATAGGTCACCGTACTGGACGCTACCATAGACTACCATACCGACGCTACCACAGACTACCGTACCGGACGCTACCACAGGTTACCGTACTGACGTTACCATAGGTTACCGTACTGACGCTACCATAGACTACCGTACCGACGCTACTACAGGTTACCGTACCGACGCTACCATAGACCTACTGTACCGACGCTACCATAGGTCACCGTACCGACGCTACTACAGGTTACCGTACCGACGCTACCATAGACTACCGTACCGACGCACTACAGGTTACCGTACCGACGTTACCATAGACTACTGTACCGACGCTACCATAGGTCACCGTACTGACGCACTACAGGTTACTGTACCGGACGCTACCAGGTTACCGTACCGTACCGACGCTACTACAGGTTACCGTACCGACGCTACTACAGGCTACCGTACCGACGCTACCATAGGTTACCGTACCGACGCTACCATAGGACTGTACCGACGCTACCATAGGTTACCGTACTGACGCTACCATAGGTTACTGTACCGACGCTACCATAGGTCACCGTACCGACGCTACCGACGCATAGGTTACCGTACCGACGCTACCATAGGTTACCGTACCGACGCTACCAGACGTACCACGCTACCAGGACTACCGTACCGACGCTACCATAGGTTACCGTACCGACGCTACCATAGGTTACCGTACCGACGCTACCATAGACCACCGTACCGACGCTACCATAGACTACCGTACCGACGCTACCATAGGTTACCGTACCGACGCTACCATAGACCACCGTACCGACGCTACCATAGACTACCGTACCGACGCTACCACAGGTTACCGTACCGACGCTACCATACAGACCGTACCGACGCCACCACAGACCGTACCGGACGCTACCATAGACTACCGTACCGACGCTACTACAGGTTACCGTACCGACGCCACCATAGACTACCGTACCGGACGCCACCATAGGTTACCGTACCGACGCTACCATAGACTACCGTACCGACGCTACCACAGACTACCGTACCGACGCTACCATAGACTACCGTACCGACGCTACCACAGACTACCGTACCGACGCTACCACAGGTTACCGTACCGACGCTACCATAGACCACCGTACCGACGCTACCATAGACCACCGTACCGACGCTACCATAGGCCACCGTACCGACGCTACCACAGACTACCGTACCGACGCTACCATAGACCACCGTACCGACGCTACCATAGACTACCGTACCGACGCCACCATAGACCACCGTACCGACGCTACCACAGACTACCGTACCGACGCTACCACAGGTTACCGTACCGACGCTACCATAGGTTACCGTACCGACGCTACCATAGACTACCGTACCGACGCTACCATAGACTACCGTACCGACGCTACCATAGGTTACCGTACCGACGCTACCATAGGTTACCGTACCGACGCTACCACAGACTACCGTACCGACGCCACCATAGGTTACCGTACCGACGCCACCATAGACTACCGTACCGACGCTACCACAGACCACCGTACCGACGCTACCACAGACTACCGTACCGACGCCACCATAGACCAGACTACCGTACCGACGCTACCACAGACCACTGTACCGACGCTACCATAGGTTACCGTACCGACGCTACCATAGACTACCGTACCGACGCCACCATAGGTTACCGTACCGACGCTACCATAGGCCACCGTACCGACGCTACCATAGACCACCGTACCGACGCTACTACAGACTACCGTACCGACGCTACCATAGGTCACCGTACCGACGCCACCATAGACTACCGTACCGACGCCACCATAGACTACCGTACCGACGCTACCATAGACCACCGTACCGACGCTACCACAGACTACCGTACCGGACGCCACCATAGGCCACCGTACCGACGCTACCATAGACTACCGTACCGACGCTACCATAGGTTACCGTACCGACGCCACTACAGACTACCGTACCGACGCCACTACAGACTACCGTACCGACGCTACCATAGACTACCGTACCGACGCTACCACAGACTACCGTACCGACGCTACCATAGGTTACCGTACCGACGCCACCACAGACTACCGTACCGACGCTACCATAGACTACCGTACCGACGCTACCATAGACTACTGTACCGACGCTACCACAGGTTACCGTACCGACGCTACCATAGACTACCGTACCGACGCTACCATAGGTTACCGTACCGGACGCTACCATAGACTACCGTACCGACGTTACCATAGACTACCGTACCGACGCTACCATAGGTTACCATACCGACGCTACCACAGACTACCGTACCGACGCTACCATAGACTACCGTACCGGACGCTACCATAGGTTACCGTACCGACGCTACCATAGGTTACCGTACCGGACGCCTACTACAGACTACCGTACCGACGCTACCACAGACCACTATACCTGACGCCACCAGTCACTGTACCGACGCTACCATAGACCACCGTACCGGACGCTACTACAGGACTACCGTACCGACGCTACCATAGACTACCGTACCGACGCCACCTACAGACTACCATACCGACGCTACCATAGACACCGACGCTACCATAGACTACCGTACCGACGCTACCATAGACTACCGTACCGACGCTACCATAGGTTACCGTACCGACGCTACCATAGACCACCGTACCGACGCCACTACAGGTTACTACCGACGCTACCACAGACTACTGTACCGGGACGTTACCATAGACTACCGTACCGACGCTACCACAGGCTACCGTACCGGACGCTACCATAGGTCGTACCGGTACTGACGCTACCACAGGCTACCGTACCGACTGACGCTACCATAGGTTACCGTACCGACGCTACCATAGACTACCGTACCGACGCTACCATAGACTACCGTACCGACGCCACTACAGACTACCGTACCTGACGCACTACAGACTACCGTACCGACGCTACCATAGACTACCGTACCGACGACGCTACCACAGGTTACCGTACCGACGCTACCACAGGTTACCGTACCGACGCTACTACAGACTACCGTACCGACGCTACCACAGGTTACCGTACCGACGCTACCATAGGTTACCGTACCGGACGCTACCATAGGTTACCGTACCGACGCTACCACAGACTACCGTACCGACGCTACCATAGACCACCGTACCGACGCTACCATAGGACTACCGTACCGACGCTACCATAGGTTACCGTACCGACGCTACCATAGACCACCGTACCGACGCTACCACAGACTACCGTACCGACGCTACCATAGACTACCGTACCGACGCTACCACAGGTTACCGTACCGACGCTACCATAGACTACCGTACCGACGCCTACCATAGGCTACCGTACCGACGCCACCATAGGTACCGACGCCACTACAGACTACCGTACCGACGCTACCATAGACCTACCGTACCGACGCTACCATAGGCTACCGTACCGACGTTACCATACCGACGCTACCAGGCTACCGACGCTACCATACAGTACCGACGCCACTACAGACTACCGTACCGACGCTACCATAGGCTACCGTACCGACGCTACCATAGACTACCGTACCGACGCCATAGGCTACGTACCATACAGGCTACCGTACCGACGCCACTACAGGCTACCGACGCACTACAGACTACCGACGCTACCACAGACTACCGTACCGACGCTACCATAGACTACCGTACCGACGCCACCATAGGTTACCGTACCGGACGCTACCACAGGTTACCGTACCGACGCTACCATAGACCACCGTACCGACGCTACCACAGGTTACCGTACCGACGCTACCACAGACCACCGTACCGACGCCACCACAGGTCACCGTACCGACGCTACCATAGGTTACCGTACCGACGCTACCACAGACTACCGTACCGACGCTACCACAGACTACCGTACCGACGCCACCATAGACTACCGTACCGACGCTACCATAGGCTACCGTACCGACGCTACCATAGACTACCGTACCGGACGCTACCATAGGTTACCGTACCGACGCCACCATAGGTCACCGTACCGGACGCTACCATAGACCACCGTACCGACGCTACCATAGACTACCGTACCGACGCTACCATAGGTTACCGTACCGACGCTACCATAGGCTACCGTACCGACGCTACCATAGGTTACCGTACCGACGCTACCATAGACCACCGTACCGACGCTACCACAGGACTCACCGTACCGACGCCACTACAGACTACCGTACCGACGCTACCATAGACTACCGTACCGACGCTACCATAGACTACCGTACCGGACGCTACCATAGGCTACCGTACCGACGCCACTACAGACTACCGTACCGACGCTACTACAGACCACCGTACCGACGCCACCATAGGACCACCGTACCGACGCTACTACATAGGCCACCGTACCGACGCTACCACAGACCACCGTACCGACGCTACCATAGGCTACCGTACCGACGCTACCATAGACCACCGTACCGACGCCACTACAGACTACCCGTACCGACGCCACCATAGGACGTACCGGACGCTACCACAGGACTACCGACGCTACCATAGGCACCGTACCGACGCTACCTACAGACCACCGTACCGACGCTACCATAGACCACCGTACCGACGCTACCATAGACCACCGTACCGGACGCTACCATAGACCACCGTACCGACGCCACTACAGACTACCGTACCGACGCCACTACAGACCACCGTACCGACGCTACCACAGACCACCGTACCGACGCCACTACAGACCACCGTACCGACGCTACTACAGACTACCGTACCGGACGCCACCATAGGTTACCGTACCGACGCTACCATAGACTACCGTACCGACGCCACCATAGACTACCGTACCGACGCTACCATAGACTACCGTACCGACGCCACCACAGACCACCGTACCGACGCTACCATAGACCACCGTACCGGACGCCACTACAGACTACCGTACCGACGCTACCACAGGCCACCGTACCGACGCCACCACAGACTACCGTACCGGACGCTACCACAGGCCACCGTACCGACGCTACCATAGGTTACCGTACCGACGCTACCATAGACCACCGTACCGACGCTACCATAGACTACCGTACCGGACGCTACCACAGACTACCGTACCGACGCCACTACAGGCCACCGTACCGACGCTACCACAGACTACCGTACCGACGCCACTACAGACTACCGTACCGACGCTACCATAGACTACCGTACCGACGCTACCACAGACCACCGTACCGACGCTACCATAGACTACCGTACCGACGCCACCATAGACTACCGTACCGACGCTACCATAGGCTACCGTACCGACGCCACCACAGACTACCGTACCGACGCTACCACAGACGCCGACTACCAGACTACCGTACCGACGCTACCATAGACCACCGTACCGGACGCTACTACAGACTACCGTACCGACGCTACCATAGGCCACCGTACCGACGCTACCATAGGACCACCGTACCGACGCTACCATAGACTACCGTACCGACGCCACTACAGACTACCGTACCGACGCCACTACAGGTTACCGTACCGACGCCACCACAGGTTACCGTACCGACGCTACCACAGACTACCGTACCGACGCTACCACAGACTACCGTACCGACGCCACCACAGACTACCGTACCGACGCTACCACAGACCACCGTACCGACGCTACTACAGACTACCGTACCGACGCTACCATAGACTACCGTACCGGACGCCACTACAGACTACCGTACCGACGCTACCACAGGTTACCGTACTACGTACCGACGCTACCATAGACTACCGTACCGACGCTACCATAGACTACCGTACCGACGCTACCATAGACTACCGTACCGACGCTACTACAGGTTACCGTACCGACGCTACCATAGGCCACCGTACCGACGCCACCACAGACTACCGTACCGACGCCACCACAGACTACCGTACCGACGCCATACAGACCACCGTACCGACGCCACCATAGGTTACCGTACCGACGCTACCACAGGACCACCGTACCGGACGCCTACCACAGGCTACCGTACCGACGCCACCACAGACCGTACCGACGCCTACCAGACCTACCGTACCGACGCTACCATAGACTACCGTACCGACGCTACCACAGACCACCGTACCGACGCCACTACAGGACTACCGTACCGACGCTACCATAGGCCACCGTACCGACGCTACCGACGCTACCATACAGGCCACCGTACCGACGCCACCTACAGGACCACCGTACCGACGCTACCACAGGTTACCGTACCGACGCTACCACAGACTACCGTACCGACGCCACCACAGGCTACCGTACCGACGCCACCATAGACTACCGTACCGACGCTACCATAGACTACCGTACCGACGCTACCAGACCACCGCAGACTACCGTACCGACGCCACTACAGGTTACCGTACCGACGCCTACCATAGACCACCGTACCGGACGCTACCATAGACCTACCGTACCGACGCCATACAGACTACCGTACCGACGCTACCACAGGTTACCGTACCGGACGCTACCATAGGTTACCGTACCGACGCTACCACAGACCACCGTACCGACGCCACTACAGACCACCGTACCGACGCTACCACAGACTACCGTACCGACGCCACCATACAGGTCACCGTACCGACGCTACCACAGGTTACCGTACCGACGCCACCATAGACTACCGTACCGACGCTACCATAGGTTACCGTACCGACGCCACCACAGACTACCGTACCGACGCTACCATAGACTACCGTACCGACGCTACCACAGACTACCGTACCGGACGCTACCATAGGCTACCGTACCGGACGCTACTACAGGTTACCGTACCGACGCTACCACAGACCACCGTACCGACGCTACTACATAGACTACCGTACCGACGCTACCATAGACTACCGTACCGACGCTACCATAGACTACCGTACCGACGCCACTACAGACTACCGTACCGACGCTACCATAGGTTACCGTACCGACGCTACCATAGGTTACCGTACCGACGCTACTACAGACCACCGTACCGGACGCTACCATAGGTTACCGTACCGACGCCACCATAGACTACCGTACCGACGCTACCACAGGTTACCGTACCGACGCTACTACAGACCACCGTACCGACGCTACCATAGACTACCGTACCGACGCTACCATAGACTACCGTACCGGACGCTACCACAGACCACCGTACCGACGCTACTACAGACTACCGTACCGACGCTACCATAGGCTACCGTACCGACGCTACCATAGGACTACCGTACCGACGCCACTACAGACTACCGTACCGACGCCTACCATAGGACTACCGTACCGGACGCTACCATAGGTTACCGTACCGACGCCTACAGACTACCGTACCGACGCCACTACACCGACGCCACAGGACTACCGTACCGACGCTACCATAGGTTACCGTACCGACGCTACCACAGACTACCGTACCGACGCCACCACAGACCACCGTACCGACGCCACTACAGACCACCGTACCGACGCTACCACAGGACCACCGTACCGACGCCACCATAGACTACCGTACCGACGCTACTACAGACTACCGACGCCACCGTACCGTACCGGACGCTACCATAGACTACCGTACCGACGCTACCACAGGCCACCGTACCGACGCTACCATAGGACTACCGTACCGACGCCACACAGACCACCGTACCGACGCCACTACAGACCGTACCGACGCCACTACAGGACCGTACCGACGCTACCATAGACTACCGTACCGACGCCACCACAGACTACCGACGCTACCACGCACCGACGCACTACCACCGTACGACGCTACCGTACCGGACGCTACTACGCTACCACCGTACCGACGCCACCATAGGCCACCGTACCGACGCCACTACAGACTACCGTACCGACGCTACCATAGACCACCGTACCGACGCTACCACAGACCACCGACGCTACCATAGACTACCGTACCGACGCTACCACAGACCACCGTACCGACGCTACCACAGACTACCGTACCGACGCTACCACAGGCCACCGTACCGACGCTACCACAGACTACCGTACCGACGCCACTACAGGTTACCGTACCGGACGCTACCACAGGTCACCGTACCGACGCCACCACAGACCACCGTACCGGACGCCACCACAGACCACCGTACCGACGCTACCACAGACCACCGTACCGACGCCACCATAGGTCACCGTACCGACGCCACCACAGACCACCGTACCGACGCCACCACAGACCACCGTACCGACGCTACCATAGGTCACCGTACCGACGCCACCAGGCTACCGTACCGACGCCACCACAGACTACCGTACCGACGCTACCATAGGTTACCGTACCGACGCTACCATAGACTACCGTACCGACGCTACCATAGACTACCGTACCGACGCTACCATAGACTACCGTACCGACGCTACCATAGGTTACCGTACCGACGCCACGCTACCAGACTACCGTACCGACGCTACCATAGGTCACCGTACCGGACGCTACCATAGACTACCGTACCGACGCTACCATAGACTACCGTACCGACGCTACCATAGGTTACCGTACTGACGCTACCATAGACTACCGTACCGACGCTACCATAGGCTACCGTACCGACGCTACTACAGACTACTGTACCGACGCTACCATAGGCTACCGTACCGACGCCACCATAGACTACCGTACCGACGCTACTACAGACTACCGTACCGACGCTACCATAGACTACCGTACCGACGCTACCATAGACTACCGTACCGGACGCCTACTACAGACCACTGTACCGACGCTACCATAGACTACCGTACCGACGCTACCATAGGTTACCGTACCGACGCTACCACAGACTACCGTACCGACGCTACCATAGACTACCGTACCGGACGCTACCATAGGTTACCGTACCGACGCTACCATAGACCACCGTACCGACGCTACCATAGACTACCGTACCGACGCTACCACAGACTACCGTACCGACGCTACCATAGACTACCGTACCGACGCTACCATAGACCACCGTACCGACGCCACCATAGACCACCGTACCGACGCTACCATAGGTTACCGTACCGACGCTACCATAGACCACCGTACCGACGCCACTACAGACTACCGTACCGACGCTACAGACTACCGTACCGACGCTACCACAGGTTACCGTACCGACGCTACCATAGACTACCGTACCGGACGCTACCACAGACTACCGTACCGACGCTACCTATAGGTTACCGTACCGGACGCTACCACAGACTACCGTACCGACGCTACCACAGACCACCGTACCGACGCTACCATAGACTACCGTACCGACGCTACCACAGGTTACCGTACCGACGCCACTACAGACTACCGTACCGACGCCTACCATAGACCTACCGTACCGACGCTACCACAGACCACCGTACCGACGCTACCACAGGTTACCGTACCGACGCTACCATACAGACTACCGTACCGACGCTACCATAGACTACCGTACCGACGCCACTACAGGTTACCGTACCGACGCTACCATAGACTACCGTACCGACGCTACTACAGACCACCGTACCGACGCTACCATAGACTACCGTACCGACGCTACCATAGACCACCGTACCGACGCTACCACAGGCCGTACCGACGCCACCATAGACTACCGTACCGACGACGCTACCATAGGTCACCGTACCGACGCTACCACAGGCTACCGTACCGACGCTACCATAGACTACCGTACCGGACGCTACCACAGACTACCGTACCGACGCCACTACAGGTTACCGTACCGACGCTACCACAGACTACCGTACCGACGCCACTACAGACTACCGTACCGGACGCCACCATAGACTACCGTACCGACGCCACCACAGGTTACCGTACCGACGCTACCATAGGCCACCGTACCGACGCTACCACAGACTACCGTACCGACGCTACCATAGGCCACCGTACCGACGCTACCACAGGCTACCGTACCGGACGCTACCATAGACTACCGTACCGACGCTACCACAGGTCACCGTACCGACGCTACCATAGGCCACCGTACCGACGCCACTACAGACTACCGTACCGACGCTACCATAGACTACCGTACCGACGCTACCACAGGTTACCGTACCGACGCCACTACAGGCCACCGTACCGACGCCACCATAGACCACCGTACCGACGCCACCACAGACTACCGTACCGACGCCACTACAGGTTACCGTACCGACGCTACCATAGGTTACCGTACCGACGCTACCATAGACTACCGTACCGACGCTACCACAGGTTACCGTACCGACGCTACCATAGGCCACCGTACCGACGCTACCATAGACCACCGTACCGACGCTACTACAGACTACCGTACCGACGCTACCATAGGTTACCGTACCGACGCTACCACAGACTACCGTACCGGACGCTACCATAGGTTACCGTACCGACGCTACCATAGACTACCGTACCGACGCTACCATAGACTACCGTACCGACGCTACCATAGGCTACCGTACCGACGCCACCATAGACTACCGTACCGACGCTACCACAGGTTACCGTACCGGACGCTACCATAGACTACCGTACCGACGCCACCACAGACCACCGTACCGGACGCTACCACAGACTACTGTACCGACGCTACCATAGGCCACCGTACCGGACGCTACCATAGACTACCGTACCGGACGCTACCATACAGACTACCGTACCGACGCTACCATAGGTTACCGTACCGGACGCCACCATAGGTTACCGTACCGACGCTACTACAGGTTACCGTACCGACGCTACCATAGACTACCGTACCGACGCTACCACAGACCACCGTACCGGACGCTACCATAGACCACCGTACCGACGCTACCACAGACTACCGTACCGGACGCTACCATAGGACCGTACCGACGCTACCATAGACCTACCGTACCGACGCCACCACAGACGCTACCACCGACCGTACCGACGCCACTACAGACCACCGTACCGACGCCACCACAGACCACCGACGCTACCATAGCTACCGACGCTACCATGGTTACCGGACGCTACCATAGGTTACCGTACCGACGCCACCATACACGCCACTACAGACCACCGTACCGACGCTACCACAGACTACCACCGACGCTACCATAGACTACCGGACGCTACCATAGGACCGTACCGACGCCACCATAGACTACCGTACCGGACGCTACCATAGACTACCGTACCGACGCTACCATAGACTACCGTACCGACGCTACCACAGACCACCGTACCGACGCTACCATAGACTACCGTACCGGACGCTACTACAGACCACCGTACCGACGCTACCATAGACTACCGTACCGACGCTACCATAGGTTACCGTACCGACGCTACCATAGGTTACCGTACCGACGCTACCATAGACTACCGTACCGACGCTACCATAGACTACCGTACCGACGCTACCATAGACTACCGTACCGACGCTACCATAGACTACCGTACCGGACGCTACCACAGACTACCGTACCGACGCTACCATAGACCACCGTACCGACGCCACCACAGACCACCGTACCGGACGCTACCATAGACTACCGTACCGGACGCTACTACAGACCACCGTACCGACGCTACCATAGACTACCGTACCGACGCTACCACAGACTACCGTACCGGACGCTACTACAGACTACCGTACCGACGCTACCATAGACTACCGTACCGACGCTACCATAGGACTACCGTACCGACGCCACCACAGACCACCGTACCGACGCCACCACAGACCACCGTACCGACGCTACTACAGACTACCGTACCGACGCTACCATAGACTACCATACCGACGCCACCACAGACTACCGTACCGACGCTACCACAGACCACCGTACCGACGCTACCACAGACTACCGTACCGACGCTACTACAGACTACCGTACCGACGCTACCATAGACTACCGTACCGACGCTACCATACAGACTACCGTACCGACGCTACCATAGACTACCGTACCGACGCTACCATAGACTACCGTACCGACGCTACCATACAGACTACCGTACCGACGCTACCACAGACTACCGTACCGACGCTACCATAGGTTACCGTACCGACGCTACCATAGACTACCGTACCGACGCTACCACAGACTACCGTACCGACGCCACTACAGACTACCGTACCGGACGCTACCATAGACTACCGTACCGACGCTACCACAGACTACCGTACCGACGCTACTACAGACTACCGTACCGACGCTACCACAGACCACCGTACCGGACGCTACCATAGACTACCGTACCGACGCTACCATAGACTACCGTACCGACGCTACCATAGACTACCGTACCGACGCTACCATAGACTACCGTACCGACGCTACTACAGACTACCGTACCGACGCCACCATAGACTACCGTACCGACGCTACCATAGACTACCGTACCGGACGCTACCATAGACTACCGTACCGGACGCTACTACAGGCTACCGTACCGACGCTACCAGACTACCGTACCGACGCTACCACAGACCACCGTACCGACGCTACCACAGGCTACCGTACCGACGCTACCACAGACCACCGTACCGACGCTACCACAGACTACCGTACCGACGCTACCATAGACTACCGTACCGACGCTACCACAGACTACCGTACCGACGCTACCACAGGTTACCGTACCGACGCTACCATAGGCTACCGTACCGACGCTACCACAGACCACCGTACCGGACGCTACCATAGGCCACCGTACCGACGCTACCATAGGCTACCGTACCGACGCTACCACAGGTCACCGTACCGACGCTACCATAGGTTACCGTACCGACGCTACCACAGACCACCGTACCGACGCTACCATAGACTACCGTACCGACGCTACCATAGGTTACCGTACCGACGCTACCATAGGCCACCGTACCGACGCTACCATAGGCTACCGTACCGACGCTACCATAGACTACCGTACCGACGCTACCATAGGCCACCGTACCGACGCTACTACAGACTACCGTACCGACGCTACCATAGGTTACCGTACCGACGCTACCACAGACCACCGTACCGACGCCACTACAGACTACCGTACCGGACGCTACCACAGGCTACCGTACCGACGCTACCACAGACTACCGTACCGACGCTACCACAGACCACCGTACCGACGCTACCATAGGCTACCGTACCGACGCTACCATAGGTTACCGTACCGACGCTACCATAGACCACCGTACCGACGCTACCATAGGCCACCGTACCGACGCTACCACAGACTACCGTACCGACGCCACCATAGGTTACCGTACCGACGCTACCATAGGCCACCGTACCGACGCTACTACAGACCACCGTACCGACGCTACCATAGACTACCGTACCGACGCCACCATAGGCTACCGTACCGACGCTACCATAGGTTACCGTACCGACGCTACTACAGACTACCGTACCGACGCTACCATAGACTACCGTACCGACGCTACCATAGACTACCGTACTGACGCTACTACAGACTACCGTACCGACGCCACCACAGGTTACCGTACCGGACGCCACCACAGACCACCGTACCGACGCTACCACAGACTACCGTACCGACGCTACCATAGGTTACCGTACCGACGCTACCACAGGTTACCGTACCGACGCTACCATAGGTCACCGTACCGACGCTACCATAGACTACCGTACCGACGCTACCATAGACTACCGTACCGACGCTACCACAGGTTACCGTACCGACGCTACCACAGGTCACCGTACCGGACGCTACCATAGGTTACCGTACCGACGCTACCATAGACTACCGTACCGACGCTACCATAGGTTACCGTACCGGACGCTACCACAGACCACCGTACCGACGCTACCATAGGTTACCGTACCGACGCTACCACAGGTTACCGTACCGACGCTACCATAGGTTACCGTACCGACGCTACCATAGGTCACCGTACCGACGCTACCATAGGTCACCGTACCGACGCTACCATAGACTACCGTACCGACGCTACCATAGACCACCGTACCGACGCTACCATAGGTTACCGTACCGACGCTACCATAGACTACCGTACCGACGCTACCATAGGCTACCGTACCGACGCTACCATAGGTTACCGTACCGACGCCACCATAGGTTACCGTACCGACGCTACCACAGACTACCGTACCGACGCTACCATAGACCACCGTACCGACGCTACTACAGACTACCGTACCGACGCTACCATAGACTACCGTACCGACGCTACCACAGACTACCGTACCGACGCTACCATAGGCCACCGTACCGACGCTACCATACAGGTCACCGTACCGACGCTACCATAGACTACCGTACCGACGCTACCATAGGTTACCGTACCGACGCCACTACAGGTTACCGTACCGACGCTACCATAGGTCACCGTACCGACGCTACCATAGGTTACCGTACCGACGCTACTACAGACTACCGTACCGGACGCCACCATAGGTTACCGTACCGACGCTACCTACAGACTACCGTACCGACGCTACCACAGGTCACCGTACCGACGCTACCATAGGTTACCGTACCGACGCTACCATAGACTACCGTACCGACGCCACCACAGGTTACCGTACCGGACGCTACTACAGGTCACCGTACCGACGCTACCATAGGTTACCGTACCGACGCTACCACAGACTACCGTACCGACGCTACCATAGACTACCGTACCGACGCTACCATAGGTTACCGTACCGACGCCACCATAGACCACCGTACCGGACGCTACCAGACTACCGACGCCACTACAGACCGTACCGACGCTACCATAGACTACCGTACCGACGACGCTACCATAGGTTACCGTACCGACGCCACTATAGGTTACCGTACCGACGCTACCGTACCGACGCTACTACAGGCTACCGTACCGACGCCATACAGACCTACCGTACCGACGCTACCAGGACCGTACCGACGCTACTACAGACTACCGTACCGACGCCACTACAGGACTACCGTACCGACGCCTACCATAGACCTACCGTACCGACGCTACCTACAGGACTACCGTACCGACGCTACCAGACCGTACTGACGCTACTACAGGTCACCGTACCGACGCTACCATAGGTTACCGTACCGACGCTACCATAGACCACCGTACCGACGCTACCATAGACTACCGTACCGACGCTACCATAGGTTACCGTACCGACGCTACCACAGACTACCGTACCGACGCCTACCATAGACCGTACCGACGCTACCATAGACTACCGTACCGACGCCACCATAGGTTACCGTACCGACGCCACCACAGACCACCGTACCGACGCTACCATAGGCCACCGTACCGACGCTACCATAGGTTACCGTACCGACGCTACCATAGACCGTACCGACGCTACCACAGACTACCGTACCGACGCTACCACAGACCACCGTACCGACGCTACCACAGACTACCGTACCGACGCTACCATAGGCCACCGTACCGACGCTACCATAGACTACCGTACCGACGCTACCATAGACTACCGTACCGACGCTACCATAGGCTACCGTACCGGACGCCACTACAGACCACCGTACCGACGCCACCATAGACTACCGTACCGACGCTACCATAGACTACCGTACCGACGCTACCACAGACTACCGTACCGACGCCACTACAGACTACCGTACCGACGCTACCATAGGTTACCGTACCGACGCTACCATAGACCACCGTACCGACGCTACCATAGACTACCGTACCGGACGCCACCATAGACTACCGTACCGACGCTACCATAGGCACCGTACCGACGCTACCATAGACTACCGTACCGACGCTACCTACAGACTACCGTACCGACGCTACCATAGGCTACCGTACCGACGCTACCATAGGACCGTACCGACGCTACCATAGGTTACCGTACCGACGCTACCAGGCTACCGACGTTACCAGGATACCGTACTGACGCTACCATAGGCCACCGTACCGACGCTACCATAGACTACCGTACCGACGCTACCACAGACTACCGACGCTACCATAGGCTACCGTACCGACGCTACCATAGACTACCGTACCGACGCTACCATAGGCTACCGTACCGACGCTACCACAGGACCACGTACCGACGCTACCATAGGCTACCGTACCGACGTTACCATAGACTACCGTACCGACGCTACCAGGTTACCGTACCGACGCTACCATAGACCTACCGTACCGACGCTACCACAGACTACCGTACCGACGCTACCATAGACTACCGTACCGACGCTACCATAGGCTACCGTACCGGACGCTACACCGACGCTACCTACCGTACCGACGCTACCATACAGACCTACCGACGCTACTACAGACTACCGTACCGACGCTACCATAGGTTACCGTACCGACGCTACCATAGACCACCGTACCGGACGCTACCATAGACTACCGTACCGACGCTACCATAGACTACCGTACCGACGCCACCATAGGTTACCGTACCGACGCTACTACAGACTACCGTACCGACGCTACCACAGGTTACCGTACCGACGCCTACCATAGACCACCGTACCGACGCTACCATACAGGTTACCGTACCGACGCTACCATAGACCACCGTACCGGACGCTACCATAGACTACCGACACTGACGCCTACCATAGACTACCGTACCGACGCTACCATAGGACCACCGTACCGACGCTACCACAGACTACCGTACCGACGCCTACCATAGGTTACCGTACCGACGCTACACAGGCTACCGTACCGACGCCTACCATAGGTTACCGTACCGACGCTACCACAGGTTACCGTACCGACGCTACCATAGACTACCGTACCGGACGCTACCATAGGCTACCGTACCGACGCCACCACAGGTTACCGTACCGACGCTACTACAGACTACCGTACCGACGCTACCATAGACTACCGTACCGACGCTACCATAGGCTACCGTACCGACGCTACCACAGGCCACCGTACCGACGCTACCACAGGCTACCGTACCGGACGCTACCATAGGTTACCGTACCGTACCGACGCTACCTACAGACTACCGTACCGGGACGCTACCATAGGTTACCGTACCGACGCCACCATAGGTTACCGTACCGACGCTACCATAGACTACCGTACCGACGCTACCACAGGCCACCGTACCGACGCTACCATAGGCCACCGTACCGACGCTACCACAGGCTACCGTACCGACGCTACCATAGGCTACCGTACCGACGCTACCACAGGCTACCGTACCGGACGCTACCACAGGTTACCGTACCGACGCTACCACAGGTTACCGTACCGACGCCTACCACTACAGACCGTACCGACGCTACCATAGGCCACCGTACCGGACGCTACCACAGACGTCGCACCGTACCTGACGCCTACCATAGGCTACCGTACCGACGCTACCATAGGACTACCGTACCGACGCTACTACAGACCTACCGTACCGACGCCACCACAGACTACCGTACCGACGCTACCATAGGCCACCGTACCGACGCTACCATAGGCTACCGTACCGACGCTACTACAGACTACCGTACCGACGCTACCATAGGCTACCGTACCGACGCCACTACAGGCTACCGTACCGACGCTACCATAGGCTACCGTACCGACATTCACCATAGACTACCGTACCGACGCTACCACAGACCACCGTACCGACGCTACCACAGGCTACCGTACCGACGCCACTACAGACAGCTACCGTACCGACGCTACCATAGGACACCGTACCGACGCCTACCATAGGCCACCGTACCGGACGCTACCATAGGCTACCGTACCGACGCCACCTACAGGACTACCGTACCGACGCCACTACAGGACTACCGTACCGACGCTACCACAGGCCACCGTACCGACGCTACCACAGACCACCGTACCGACGCTACCACAGACCACCGTACCGACGCCACCATAGACCACCGTACCGACGCTACCACAGACTACCGTACCGACGCCACCACAGGTTACCGTACCGACGCCACCACAGACCACCGTACCGGACGCTACCACAGACCACCGTACCGACGCTACCATAGGTTACCGTACCGACGCCTACCATAGACCACCGTACCGACGCTACCATACGCCACCACAGGTACCGTACCGACGCCTACCATAGGCTACCGTACCGACGCTACCATAGGTTACCGTACCGACGCTACCATAGGCTACCGTACCGACGCCACCACAGGTTACCGTACCGACGCCACCATAGACCACCGTACCGACGCTACCACAGACTACCGTACCGGACGCTACCATACAGGTTACCGTACCGACGCTACCATAGACTACCGTACCGACGCTACCATAGACTACCGTACCGACGCTACCAGACTACCGTACCGACGCTACCACAGACCACCGTACCGACGCCACCACAGGTTACCGTACCGACGCCACTACAGACTACCGTACCGACACCATAGACCACCGTACCGACGCTACCATAGACTACCGTACCGACGCTACCACAGGTTACCGTACCGACGCTACCATAGACCACCGTACCGACGCCACCATAGACTACCGTACCGGACGCTACCATAGACTACCGTACCGACGCTACCATAGACTACCGTACCGACGCTACCATAGGTCACCGTACCGACGCCACTACAGACTACCGTACCGACGCTACCATAGGCTACCGTACCGACGCCACCATAGGTTACCGTACCGACGCTACCATAGACTACCGTACCGACGCTACCATAGACTACCGTACCGACGCTACCATAGACTACCGTACCGACGCTACCACAGGTTACCGTACCGACGCTACCATAGACCTACCGTACCGACGCTACCATAGGCCACCGTACCGACGCTACCATAGGCCACCGTACCGACGCTACTACAGACTACCGTACCGACGCTACTACAGGTTACCGTACCGACGCTACCATAGACTACCGTACCGGACGCTACCATAGACCACCGTACCGACGCTACCACAGACTACCGTACCGACGCTACCATACAGGTTACCGTACCGACGCATACCATAGGTTACCGTACCGACGCTACCATAGACTACCGTACCGACGCTACCATAGGCTACCGTACCGACGCCACCATAGGCTACCGTACCGACGCTACCACAGACTACCGTACCGACGCTACCATAGGTTACCGTACCGACGCTACCACAGACTACCGTACCGACGCTACCATAGACTACCGTACCGACGCTACCATAGGTCACCGTACCGACGCCATACAGACTACCGACGCTACCATAGGCTACCGTACCGACGCTACCATAGGCCACCGTACCGACGCTACTACAGACTACCGGACGCTACCATAGGCCACCGTACCGACGCTACTACAGACTACCGACGCTACCATAGGCTACCGTACCGACGCTACCATAGGCCACCGTACCGACGCTACCATAGACTACCGTACCGACGCTACCATAGGCCACCGTACCGACGCCACCATAGACTACCGTACCGACGCTACCACAGGCTACCGTACCGACGCTACCATAGACCACCGTACCGACGCTACCACAGGCTACCGTACCGACGCCACCACAGACTACCGTACCGGACGCCACTACAGGTTACCGTACCGACGCTACCATAGACCACCGTACCGACGCTACCATAGACTACCGTACCGACGCTACCATAGGACCGTACCGACGCTACCACAGACTACCGTACCGACGCTACCATAGGCTACCGTACCGACGCCACCACAGGCCACCGTACCGACGCCACCAGACCTACCGTACCGACGCTACCATAGGCCACCGTACCGACGCTACCACAGGACTACCGTACCGACGCTACCATAGGCCACCGTACCGGACGCCACTACAGGCTACCGTACCGACGCTACCATAGACTACCGTACCGACGCTACCATAGACTACCGTACCGACGCTACCATAGGCCACCGTACCGACGCTACCATAGACTACCGTACCGACGCTACCATAGACCACTGTACCGACGCTACCATAGGACCGTACCGACGCTACCACAGGTTACCGTACCGACGCCTACCATAGGACTACCGTACCGACGCTACCATAGACTACCGTACCGACGCCTACCATAGACCTACCGACGCCACCACAGGCCTACCGTACCGACGCTACCATAGGCCACCGTACCGACGCCACCACAGACTACCGACGCCACCACAGGTTACCGTACCGACGCTACCATAGACTACCGTACCGACGCCACTACAGACCACCGTACCGACGCTACCACAGGTTACCGTACCGACGCTACCATAGACTACCGTACCGACGCTACCATAGACTACCATACCGACGCTACCATAGGTTACCGTACCGACGCCACTACAGACTACCGTACCGACGCTACCACAGACTACCGTACCGACGCTACCTACAGGTTACCGTACCGGACGCCACCATAGACCTACCGTACCGACGCTACCATAGACTACCGTACCGGACGCTACCATAGGTTACCGTACCGACGCCTACCACAGACCTACCGTACCGGACGCCACCATAGGCACCGTACCGACGCCACCACAGGTTACCGTACCGACGCTACCACAGGTTACCGTACCGACGCTACCATAGGTCACCGTACCGACGCCACCACAGGCCACCGTACCGACGCTACCATAGACTACCGTACCGACGCTACCACAGACTACCGTACCGACGCTACTACAGGTTACCGTACCGACGCTACCACAGGTTACCGTACCGACGCTACCATAGACTACCGTACCGACGCCACTACAGGCCACCGTACCGACGCCACCAGGTTACCGACCACCGTACCGGACGCCACCACAGGTCACCGTACCGGACGCCACTACAGGTCACCGTACCGACGCCTACCACAGACCACCGTACCGACATCACCACTACTACAGGCCACCGTACCGACGCCACCACAGGTTACCGTACCGACGCCACCACAGACCACCGTACCGACGCTACTACAGGTTACCGTACCGACGCTACCATACAGACCACCGTACCGACGCCACCACAGGTTACCGTACCGACGCTACCATAGACTACCGTACCGACGCTACTAGGTTACCGTACCGACGCTACCATAGACCACCGTACCGACGCTACCATAGACTACCGTACCGACGCTACCATAGGTTACCGTACCGACGCTACCATAGGACTACCGTACCGACGCTACCATAGGCCACCGTACTGACCGACGCCACAGACTACCGTACCGACGCTACCATAGGCTACCGTACCGACGCTACCATAGGCCACCGTACCGACGCTACCATAGGTTACCGTACCGACGCTACCACAGGTTACCGTACCGACGCTACCATAGACTACCGTACCGACGCTACCATAGGCTACCGTACCGACGCTACTACAGGTTACCGTACCGACGCCACCTACAGACTACTACCGACGCTACCACAGGTTACCGTACCGACGCTACCATAGGCTACCGTACCGACGCTACTACAGACTACCGTACCGACGCTACCATAGGTTACCGTACCGACGCTACTACAGGCTACCGTACCAAACGTCACCATTAGGTTACCGTACCGACGCTACCATAACCACCGTACCAAATGTTTCTTCCAGATTTAACCCAACCCTCTGAAACAGAGGCTACCGTACCGACGCCATCAGACTACCGTACCGGGACGCTACCATAGGTTAACTGCCTTGTTCAGGGCAGAACGACAGATTTTTTCCTTGTCAGCTCGGGATTCAACATAGCAACCCTCCGTTACAAGTCCAACGCCTAACCACTAGGCTACCCGTCGTACCGACGCCACCATAGGTTACCGTACCGACGCTACCATAGGTTACCGTACCGACGCTACCATAGGTTACCGTACCGACCGACGCTACAGACCACCGTACCGACGCTACCATAGACCTACCGTACCGACGCTACCATAGGTTACCGTACCGACGCTACCATAGGTTACCGTACCGACGCTACCACAGACTACCGTACCGACGCTACCACAGGTTACCGTACCGACGCTACTACAGGTTACCGTACCGACGCTACCACAGACTACCGTACCGACGCTACTACAGACCACCGTACCGACGCTACCATAGACCACCGTACCGACGCCACCACAGGCTACCGTACCGACGCCACCAGGTTACCGTACCGGACGCTACCATAGGTTACCGTACCGACGCTACCACAGGTTACCGTACCGACGCCACCACAGACCACCGTACCGACGCTACTACAGACCACCGTACCGACGCTACCATAGGCCACCGTACCGACGCTACCATAGACTACCGTACCGACGCTACCATAGGTTACCGTACCGACGCTACCATAGGTTACCGTACCGACGCTACCACAGACCACCGTACCGACGCCACTACAGACCTACCGTACCGACGCCACCTACAGGCCACCGTACCGACGCCTACCATAGGTCACCGTACCGACGCTACCACAGGTCACCGTACCGGACGCCACCATAGACTACCGTACCGGACGCCACCATAGGACCACCGTACCGACGCCACCACAGGCCACCGACGCTACCACCGTACCGACGCTACCAGGCTACCGTACCGACGCCACCATAGGCCACCGTACCGGACGCCACTACAGGCCACCGTACCGACGCCACTACAGACCACCGTACCGGACGCTACCACAGACTACCGTACCGACGCCACCACAGGCCACCGTACCGACGCTACCATAGGTTACCGTACCGACGCTACCACAGGTTACCGTACCGACGCTACCATAGGCCACCGTACCGACGCTACCATAGACTACCGTACCGTACCGGACGCTACCATAGGACCACCGTACCGACGCTACCATAGGCTACCGTACCGACGCTACCATAGGCACCGTACCGACGCTACTACAGGTTACCGTACCGACGCTACCACAGGCCACCGTACCGACGCTACCATAGGTTACCGTACCGACGCTACCATAGGCCACCGTACCGACGCTACCATAGGTTACCGTACCGACGCTACCATAGGCCACCGTACCGACGCTACCATAGGTTACCGTACCGACGCTACCATAGACTACCGTACCGACGCCACCTACAGGCCACTGTACCGACGCTACCACAGGTTACCGTACCGACGCCACCACAGGCTACCGTACCGACGCCACCATAGGTTACCGTACCGACGCCACCACAGGCCACCGTACCGGACGCCACCACAGGTTACCGTACCGACGCCACTACAGGTTACCGTACCGACGCCACCACAGACCGTACCGACGCCACCACAGACCACCGTACCGGACGCACCATAGGTTGCCGTACCGACGCTACCATAGGTTACCGTACCGACGCTACCATAGGCACCGTACCGACGCCACTACAGGCCACCGTACCGACGCTACCATAGGCCACCGTACCGACGCTACTACAGGACCACCGTACCGACGCCACTACAGACCACCGCACCGTACCGACGCTACCACAGACTACCGACGCTACCACAGGCCACCGTACCGACGCCACCACAGGCCACCGTACCGACGCCACCACAGGTTACCGTACCGACGCTACCATAGGTTACCGTACCGACGCTACCACAGGTCACCGTACCGACGCTACCACAGGTTACCGTACCGGACGCCACCATAGGTTACCGTACCGGACGCTACCATAGGTTACCGTACCGACGCTACCACAGGTTACCGTACCGACGCCACTACAGACCACCGTACCGACGCCACTACAGACTACCGTACCGGACGCTACCACAGGTTACCGTACCGACGCTACCACAGACTACCGACGCCACTACAGGTCACCGTACCGACGCTACCATAGGCCACCGTACCGACGCCACTACAGACTACCGTACCGGACGCTACCATAGACCACCGTACCGACGCCACCATAGGCCACCGTACCGACGCTACCATAGACCACCGTACCGACGCCACCACAGACTACCGTACCGACGCTACCACAGACCACCGTACCGACGCCACTACAGACTACCGACGCTACCACAGACTACCGTACCGACGCCACCACAGGCCACCGTACCGGACGCTACCATAGGTTACCGTACCGGACGCTACCACAGGTTACCGTACCGACGCCACTACAGGTTACCGTACCGACGCCACCATAGGTTACCGTACCGACGCCACCACAGACTACCGACGCCACCATAGGTTACCGTACCGACGCCACCATAGGCCACCGTACCGACGCTACCATAGGTTACCGTACCGACGCCACCACAGGTTACCGTACCGACGCTACCATAGACCACCGTACCGGACGCCTACCATAGGTTACCGTACCGACGCTACTACAGACCACCGACGCTACCATAGACTACCGTACCGGACGCTACCATAGGCTACCGTACCGACGCTACCACAGGCCACCGGACGCTACCATAGGCTACCGTACCGACGCCACCACAGGCCACCGTACCGACGCTACCATAGACCTACCGACGCTACCATAGGCCACCGTACCGACGCCACCATAGGCCACCGTACCGGACGCTACCATAGACTACCGTACCGACGCTACCATAGACCACCGTACCGACATTACCATAGGCTACCGTACCGACGCACCATAGGCTACCGTACCGACATTACCATAGGCTACCGTACCGACGCTACCATAGGCTACCGTACCGACGCTACCTACAGACTACCGACGCTACCATAGGCCACTGTACTGACGCCACCATAGGCCACCGTACCGACATTACCACAGGCCACCGTACCGACGCCACCATAGGCTACCGTACCGGACGCCATAGGTTACCGTACCGACGCTACCATAGGTTACCGTACCGACGCTACTACAGACTACTACCGACGCTACCATAGGCTACCGTACCGACGCTACTACAGACTACCGTACCGACGCTACCACAGGCTACCGGACGCTACCATAGGCTACCGTACCGACGCTACCATAGGTTACCGTACCGACGCTACCATAGACTACCGTACCGACGCTACCATAGGTTACCGTACCGACATTACCATAGACTACCGTACCGACGCTACCATAGGTTACCGTACCGACGCTACCATAGGCTACCGTACCGACGCTACCATAGGTCACCGTACCGACGCTACCATAGACTACCGACGCCACCATAGGTTACCGTACCGACGCTACCATAGACTACCGTACCGACGCCTACCACAGGTCACCGTACCGACGCTACCTACAGACTACCGGACGCTACCATAGGCTACCGTACCGACATTACCATAGACTACCGTACCGACGCTACCATAGGTTACCGTACCGACGCTACCATAGGCTACCGTACCGACGCCTACCATAGGTTACCGTACCGACGCTACCACAGACCACCGACGCTACCATAGGCCTACCGTACCGACGCTACCATAGGCTACCGTACCGACGCTACCATAGGCCACCGTACCGACGCTACTACAGACTACCGTACCGACGCTACCATAGGCCACCGTACCGACGCTACCATAGGCTACCGTACCGACGCCACCACAGGTTACCGTACCGACGCCACCACAGGTTACCGTACCGACGCTACCACAGGATACCGTACCGACGCCACCACAGACCTACCGTACCGGACGCCTACCATAGGTTACCGTACCGACGCTACCATAGACTACCGTACCGGACGCCACCACAGGCTACCGTACCGACGCTACCATAGGTTACCGTACCGACGCTACCATAGGTTACCGTACCGACGCTACCATAGACCACCGGACGCTACCACAGGCTACCGTACCGACATTACCATAGGTTACCATACCGACGCTACCACAGGCCACCGTACCGACATTACCATAGGTTACTATACCGACGCTACCATAGGTCACCGTACCGACGCTACTACAGACTACCGACCGACGCTACCAGGTTACCGTACCGACGCTACCATAGGCCACCGTACCGACGCTACCATAGACCTACCGTACCGACATTACCATAGGCTACCGTACCGACGCTACCATAGGTTACCGTACCGACGCTACCATAGGTTACCGTACCGACGCTACCATAGGTTACCGTACCGACGCTACTACAGACTACCGGACGCTACCATAGGTTACCGTACCGACGCTACCATAGGTTACCGTACCGACGCTACCACAGGTTACCGTACCGACGCCACTACAGACTACCGACGCTACCATAGGCCACCGTACCGACGCTACGCACTACAGGTTACCGTACCGACGCTACCATAGGTTACCGTACCGACGCCACCATAGGTTACCGTACCGACGCTACCATAGGTTACCGTACCGACGCCACCACAGACCACCGACGCTACCATAGGTTACCGTACCGACGCTACCATAGGTTACCGTACCGACGCTACCACAGGTTACCGTACCGACGCTACCATAGACTACCGACGCTCTATAGGTTACCGTACCGACGCTACCATAGGCTACCGTACCGACGCTACCATAGGCTACCGTACCGACGCCACCACAGGTTACCGTACCGACATTACCACAGACTACCGTACCGACATTACCATAGGCTACCGTACCGACGCTACCATAGGTTACCGTACCGACGCTACCATAGGTCACCGTACCGACGCTACCATAGGCTACCGTACCGACATTACCATAGGTTACTATACCGACGCTACCACAGGCTACCGTACCGACATTACCATAGGTTACTATACCGACGCTACCATAGGTCACCGTACCGACGCTACTACAGACTACCGACGCTACCATAGGTTACCGTACCGACGCTACCATAGACTACCGTACCGACGCTACCATAGGCTACCGTACCGACATTACCATAGACTACCGTACCGACGCTACCATAGGCTACCGTACTGGACGCTACCATAGGCTACTGTACCGGACGCTACCATAGGTTACCGTACCGACGCTACCATAGGTTACCGTACCGACGCTACTACAGACTACCGACGCTACCATAGGTTACCGTACCGACGCCACCATAGGCTACCGTACCGACGCTACCATAGGCTACCGTACCGGACGCCACCATAGGTTACCGTACCGACATTACCACAGACTACCGTACCGACATTACCATAGGCTACTGTACCGACGCTACCATAGGTTACTGTACCACGCACGTCACCGTACCGACGCTACCACAGGTCACCGTACCGACGCCTACCATAGGCTACCGTACCGACGCTACCATAGGTCACCGTACCGACGCCACTACAGGTCACCGTACCGACGCTACTACAGACTACCGTACCGACGCTACCACAGACTACCGTACCGACGCTACCATAGGTTACCGTACCGACGCCACCATAGACTACCGTACCGACGCTACCATAGGTCACCGTACCGACGCTACCATAGACTACCGTACCGACGCTACCATAGACTACCGTACCGGACGCTACCATAGGTTACCGTACCGACGCTACCATAGGTTACCGTACCGACGCTACTACAGACTACCGTACCGACGCTACCATAGACTACCGTACCGACGCCACTACAGACTACCGTACCGACGCTACCATAGGTTACCGTACCGACGCTACCATAGACTACCGTACCGACGCTACCATAGGTTACCGTACCGACGCTACCATAGACTACCGTACCGACGCCACCATACAGACTACCGTACCGGACGCTACCATAGGTTACCGTACCGACGCCACCATAGGTTACCGTACCGACGCTACCACAGACTACCGTACCGGACGCCACCACAGACTACCGTACCGACGCTACCATAGGTTACCGTACCGACGCTACTACAGGTTACCGTACCTGACGCTACCATAGACTACCGTACCGGACGCTACCATAGACTACCGTACCGACGCTACCATAGGTTACCGTACCGACGCTACCATAGGTCACCGTACCGGACGCTACCATAGACCACCGTACCGACGCCATACAGACTACCGTACCGACGCTACCACAGGTTACCGTACCGACGCCACTACAGACTACCGTACCGACGCTACCATAGGTCACCGTACCGACGCTACCATAGGTCACCGTACCGACGCTACCATAGACTACCGTACCGACGCTACCATAGACTACCGTACCGGACGCTACCATAGGTTACCGTACCGACGCTACCATAGGTCACCGTACCGACGCTACCATAGACTACCGTACCGACGCTACCACAGACTACCGTACCGACGCTACCATAGGTTACCGTACCGACGCTACTAGGTTACCGTACCGACGCCACCATAGACTACCGTACCGACGCTACCATAGACTACCGTACCGACGCTACCACAGACTACCGACGCCACCACAGACTACCGTACCGACGCTACCATAGGTTACCGTACCGACGCTACCATAGGTTACCGTACCGACGCCACTACAGGTTACCGTACCGACGCTACCATAGGTTACCGTACCGACGCTACCATAGACTACCGTACCGACGCTACCACAGACTACCGTACCGACGCTACCATAGGTTACCGTACCGACGCCACCACAGGTTACCGTACCGACGCTACCATAGACTACCGTACCGACGCCACTACAGGTTACCGTACCGACGCTACCATAGACCACCGTACCGACGCCACCACAGACTACCGTACCGACGCCACCACAGGCCACCGTACCGACGCTACCATAGGCTACCGTACCGACGCTACCATAGGTTACCGTACCGACGCCACCACAGGTTACCGTACCGACGCTACCACAGGTTACCGTACCGACGCTACCATAGGTTACCGTACCGGACGCTACCATAGGTTACCGTACCGACGCTACCATAGGTTACCGTACCGACGCTACCACAGACTACCGTACCGGACGCCACCACAGGTTACCGTACCAACGCTACCACAGGTTACCGTACCGACGCTACCACAGGTTACCGTACCGACGCCACCATAGGTTACCGTACCGACGCCACCATAGACCACCGTACCGACGCTACCATAGGCTACCGTACCGACATTACCATAGACTACCGTACCGACGCTACCATAGGTTACCGTACCGACGCTACCATAGGTTACCGTACCGACGCTACCACAGACTACCGTACCGACGCTACCATAGGCCACCGTACCGACGCTACCACAGGCTACCGTACCGACATTACCATAGACTACCGTACCGACGCTACCATAGGTTACCGTACCGACGCCACCACAGGTTACCGTACCGACGCTACCATAGACCACCGTACCGACGCTACCATAGACTACCGTACCGACGCCACCATAGGCTACCGTACCGACATTACCACCACAGACTACCGTACCGACGCTACCATAGGTTACCGTACCGGACGCCATAGGTTACCGTACCGACGACGCTACCATAGACCTACCGTACCGACGCCACTACAGGCCACCGTACCGACATTACCATAGACCTACCGTACCGACGCCACTACCATAGGCCACCGTACCGACGCTACCATAGACTACTGTACCGACGCTACCACAGGTTACCGTACCGACGCCTACCATAGGTTACCGTACCGACGCTACCATAGGTTACCGTACCGACGCTACTACAGACTACCGTACCGACGCCACCATAGGCCACCGTACCGGACGCCACTACAGACTACCGTACCGACGCTACCATAGGTTACCGTACCGACGCTACCACAGGTTACCGTACCGACGCCACCAGGTTGCTGTACCGACGCTACCATAGGTTACCGTACCGACGCCATAGGCTACCGTACCGACGCTACCATAGGTTACCGTACCGACGCTACCATAGGTTACCGTACCGACGCCACCATAGGTTACCGTACCGACGCTACCATAGGTTACCGTACCGACGCCACCATAGGCTACCGTACCGACGCCACCATAGGTTACCGTACCGACGCTACCACAGGTTACCGTACCGACGCTACCACAGGTTACCGTACCGACGCCACCACAGACTACCGTACCGGACGCCACTACAGGTTACCGTACCGACGCCACCATAGGTTACCGTACCGACGCCACCACAGACTACCGTACCGACGCTACCATAGGTTACCGTACCGGACGCTACCATAGGTTACCGTACCGACGCTACCACAGGTTACCGTACCGACGCTACCATAGGTTACCGTACCGGACGCTACCATAGACTACTGTACCGACGCAACCACAGGTTACCGTACCGACGCTACCATAGACTACCGTACCGACGCCACCATAGGTTACCGTACCGACGCCACCATAGGTTACCGTACCGACGCTACCATAGGTTACTCTACCGACGCTACCATAGGCTACCGTACCGACGCTACCATAGGTTACTGTACCGACGCTACCATAGGTTACCGTACCGACGCTACCATAGGCTACCGTACCGACGCTACCATAGGTTGCTGTACTGACGCTACCATAGGCTACCGTACCGACGCTACCATAGGTTACCGTACTGACGCGTTGCCATAGGTTACTGTACTGACGTTGCCATAGGTTACTGTACTGACGTTGCCATAGGTTACTGTACTGACGTTAGAAGCGTTCGAAGATAGGAAATTCGATTTTTTATTGGCTAGAGAACATTAAATAAACTTTTTTTTTTAACTATTGAAGGACACTATAAGCCTAGTCATCACGTTTCACGATGGATTTATTCATTACACTAAGGTTAGATGTGTTTTAAATTCTGGTGCCGCTCTGCACACACAAGCTTGTTCGCTTGCTAGTGCTGCTTGCTTAGCAGTACAACTTCCTCCCGATTCGGCCCAAACTTACCAGTCGGTGCCACACGAAAAGCTAGCTATTCGCTGGCGCAAGTGGGGACGTTTCACACATCCCCATGTGCTACAGTCTCTGCTCAAATGTACTCAACAGCGCCCCCCAGCTGTAGATACAGGTCACTGCACCACTGTGAAGCACTTCAAATCAAATGTTATTAGTCACGTGCCCAATACAACAGGTGTAGACCTTACAGTGAAATGCTGAATACAACAGGTGTAGACCTTACAGTGAAATGCTGAATACAACAGGTGTAGACCTCACAGTGAAATGCTGAATACAACAGGTGTAGACCTTACAGTGAAATGCTGAATACAACAGGTGTAGACCTCACAGTGAAATGCTGAATACAACAGGTGTAGACCTCACAGTGAAATGCTGAATACAACAGGTGTGGACCTTACAGTGAAATGCTGAATACAACAGGTGTGGACCTTACAGTGAAATGCTGAATACAACAGGTGTAGACCTCACAGTGAAATGCTGAATACAACAGGTGTAGACCTCACAGTGAAATGCTGAATACAACAGGTGTAGACCTCACAGTGAAATGCTGAATACAACAGGTGTAGACCTTACAGTGAAATGATGACTTATAAGTCCTTAACCAACAATGCAGTTCAAGAAATACAGTTAAGAAAATATTTACTAAATAAACTAAAGCAAAAAAAAATATATATATATATATATATATAAATATTTATATAAAATAAGAAAGTAACAAGAAAATTGCATAACAATAACGAGGCTATATGCAGGGGGTATTGGTACCGAGCAAATGTGCGGGGGTACAGGTTAGTCGAGGTAATCTGTAAAGTGACTAGGCATAGATGATAAACAGCTAGTAGCAGCAGTGTACAAACAAAGGGGAGGGGGTCAATGTAAATAGACCAGGTGGCCATTTGATTCGCTGTTCAGCAGTCTGATGGCTTGGGGGTAGAAGCTGTTCAGGAGTCTTATGGCTTGGGGGTAGAAGCTGTTAAGGAGCCTTTTGGTCCTAGACTTGACGCTCGGTACAGCGCGGTAGCAGAGAGAACAGTCTATGACTTTGGTGACTGGAGTCTTTGACCATTATTTGGGCCTTCCTCTGACACCGCCTAGTATATAGGTCCTGGATGTTGTCGTGGAAAAAATTATCTTCAAAATATGACACTCATACAAGAAACTTGTTAATTCAATAAGACTTTTAATTCAGAGTAATTAAAAGCCGAGCTGACCTGGGAAACAGCTCATCCCATTAATCACACAACTCTAATTTATACCCTTACAGTATATGAGTACAGCCCATATGTAAATGCAGTCACTCCTTCTTTTCTCTCAAGCCACCTATCATCTTTTGATTTGAGGTCTTGTTCACGCCCAGTAACGCCCCTATCTGTTCCAAGTTTAGATTATATGGTGGCAACCCCTTCAATGTTATAACAATAATACATTTATTGTGTACATATATTACTTGTGTTGGCCATTCTGCTGTCATCTTTTAGACCTTAATGGATTAAATTAGTATTATATCTCTACTTGATGTATCTCATGGTTCCAGTTGCATTGTTTTTGCTTGCTGTCGCTCACACCTGACAGCTGTTTGGGCTCTGTCTAATTCTACAGACCCTGTAATCTTTAATCTATGTCTGACTCTTAACATATGTATTTATGGGTCTCAGCTTTGCAGCCTTGTCACTAGCCGAGACAACCTTTAACCTATGTTCTGCTCACAAGTGGCAAAATAGACTAAGTGGCATTCTGAGAGATGCGCTTGGCATCCTCTGTCTCTGCTCACCATAAGATCACTCCTTATATGTTCATAAACTACTTCCCATTGGCCCTATGGTTATTTCAGTTCTTGCTTGGTGTCACCTATATCTTGACAACTGTCCAAGTTATCTTGCATGCTTGTTTTAGCACTTAAGCCTCAGCCAATATTAGAAATGCAATCAATCAATCATGTTGTCTGCTATCACATAGTGCATTAATTAAATTAATTAATGTGTCTTAGCCATGTTTTTACTACCACAATGTCAGGATGCTTGGCCCCAGTGAAGTACAGCTCGGCGTGTGACGCACTACCCTCTGTAGCGCCTTGCAGTCAGATGCCGAGCTGTTGCCATACCAGGCGGTGATGCAACCACTGCTTGCTTGGCAAGTACCACTTTCTCCTGAATTTGGCCCAGACCTGGCGCAGACTTGGGACCTCTGCCATGCTAGCACACATGACTGCCCTCCTGAAGTGTCTTACCAGTTGGTGCCATTGGAAAAGCTAAAATTGGTTGATTTCACAGGTTAAAAAAGAAACAGAAAGGGACAATATAAACCTAATAATTATAATTAATTTAATTTAATTAATTATTTAATTTAATGTTTTTTGGGGGGTTAGATCCGATTCAGAACATTATTTTGCTGGGTCAGAAACACTGGAACAGAACAAAAAAAAGTTCAAAACGGATCAATTGGGGAAAAATAATTTCGGGTCCAACCCCTGGTTTAAATGGAGATAGCCTCAATGGTGCTGCCCATGTTGTCACAGACGCAATAATAGCACAGATACAAAGATGAGTCCTCTATCTACCTCTATGGCCTGTTGTGCACTCGCGTATCTACCCTCTCATTGGCTAGAAAAGTCCCACCTGATCTCGCCTCCTTCCCGCCTGCCTTACATCTTTGAGGACATGTATTTTGCCATTGTTAGAGTGGTCACTCGAATATCTTGTCAATATAATAGACAATCTTTGACCAAACTAAAAAAAAAAAAAAGCGGATTTTTTCTTCCCAAAACGCCCCTTCTTCCTTATATGGGTGTTGATTCCAGCCAGTTTCCTTTATTTTAATGATTGTTATCCCCGCCTCTTTCCACCGACTCTACTCGCACCGTTGCAGCCATTTTAACGTAGACTCCGATTGCTCCCGGACCGAATGATGCTCTCTTCACACCGTTGAAAAAGGTACGGGTTTTTAATTTTTTATTCATTAAGATCAGGGTGTTGGCGTCTGTTGGTCGCTGTCGTGCTTCATCTAATGCCGTTTTCCCTTTCCAATATTTGGGCGTTGGACGCAGGGAAACGGCAGGGAAACGGCAGCATCTCGAACCGTGGCTTGATAAGCGAGAGGGCAGTGTGTGGAAACGGTATTCTACCCGGGACCCGGATGTCGCTAGATAGCTTTGTCTCAACTCTCATTTACCTCCTATTACTCAGATTTAATTTGAAAATGCATTGGATTTGTATTGTTTTGTAGGTTATTGTAAACCCCTTTCTGTTCTCACTAAGTTTATTTGGTGATATTTAGATGTAATATAAAACTAGCTAGTTTTGGGATGAGGTTTCCATATCCACTAATGGGGGGGGTATTCCTCCATACCACAAGGGGCGCTACCAGTGTTGGGGTCGTAGTGTGGAATAATACATGGCTCGTTACTTTTACCAACAGTAATCCATTATGTTTAAGCCTAATTTATACCCTACGCAAAACTAAACAAACTACATGCAAAAAGGAAAATTTAGCTACGCAAAATGGCAGTAATTCGGTGTAGTAGTTTAGCGAAAATACAGAAATGTGAGCAACCTCTCAATTTGTAACTCGGCAGAATTACGAAAGATCACCGATTTTTGCGTAGATTGTGTTCTTGCGTATGGTATAAATAACGCTTTAGGCCTAATTTCCATCGAATACCATGTTATTGACCAAAGTGATACGGTAGCTAGTAAAACATACTTTAGGAGTGGCAGCTAACTGTTAATAAATATAGTTAACTAGTCTAATTGGGATTGTCATTTGAGAGGTCTGTTTTCATATACTCATGAAAATGTAGTGTTCTCTCATTTTAAGCCTTTTTAATGTAAAACTAGACTGAAGGACAATTATTAACTGAAAAGGGAACTTGCCATAACACATTTTCACTGCTCTTGACATTAGGGCTGTCAGGTAATTCTATATGTATACCCAATGATTATTGATGAAGACCGTCATGAAAATAAAAGTTTAAAAATAACCTAAAAAAAATGTTTAACTTCAAGTCCACAAACTTTACCCAAAAGCAGCAAAGTAAAAGGAAGCCTGGTTTTCGTCTAACGTCTCCATCAGGAGAGATGGGAGGAGGAAAAAGCACAGTTTTAGTATTTTGTGATGTGGAACAAACGGCTGACTGAAGGCTGGGCGTTCAAAAAGATGCGTTTTTGTATTTTTTTTATTTAACCTTTTATTTAACTGTTAAGTACGTTTTTACCGTGGAAACGGAATGAAACTTTGTTGCTCGTTGTTTCAGCAAGGTGTTGTACCGACTCTTCGGTTGTCTAGGCAAAGCTCCCCCCTTTTTTGGGGGTGAAAGAAATAAGACCAAAAAAACAACTTGAGTGCATAGCTATTCACCCCCCGAAAGTCAATACTTTGTAGAGCCACTTCTTTTTGCAGTAATTACAGCTACAAGTCTCTTGGGGTATGTCCCTATAAGCTTGGCACATCTAGCCACTGGGATTTTTGCCCATTCAAGGCAAAACTGCTCCAGCTCCTTCAAGTTGGATGTGTACAGCAATCTTTAAGTCATACCACAGATTCTCAATTGAGGTCTGGGCTTTGACTAGGCCATTCCAAGACTTTTAAATAGTTCCCCTTAAACCACTCAAGTGTTGCTTAAGCAGTATGCTTAGGGTCATTGTCTTGCTGGAAGGCGAACCTAAGTCCCAGTCTCAAATCTCTGGAAGACTGAAACAGGTTTCCCTCAAGAATTTCCCTGTATTCAGAGACATCCATCATTCCTTCAATTCTGACCAGTTTCCCAGTCCCTGCTGATGAAAAACATCCCCACAGCATGATGCTGCCACCACCGTGCTTCACTGTCGAGATGGTGTTCTCGGCGTAATGAGAGGTGTTGGGTTTGTTCCAGACATAGCGTTTTTCCTTTCCTAAATTTCTCTCATCTGACCAGAATACCTTCTTCCATATGTTTGGGGAGTCTCCCACATGCCTTTTGGCGAACACCAAATGTGTTTGCTTATTTTTTTCTTTAAACATTGGCTTTTCTAGCCACTCTTCCATAAAGCCCAGCTCTGTGGAGTGTACGGCTTAAAGTGGTCCTATGGACAGATACTCCAATCTCTGCTGTTGAGCTTTGCAGCTCCTTCAGGGTTATCTTTGGCCTCTTTTGTTGCCTCTGATTAATGCCCTCCTTGCCTGGGCCGTAAGTTCTGGTGGGCGGCCCTCTCTTGGCAGGTTTGTTGTGGTGCCATATTCTTTCAATTTTTTAATAATGATTTAAGGGTGCTCCGTGGGATGTTCAAAGTTTCAGATTTCTTTATAACCCAACCCTGATCTGTACTTCTCCACAACTTTGTCCCTGAGTTGCACCCCCCCTTATGCCCTCAGAACAGCCTGGGCATGGACTCGACAAGGTGTCAAAAGCTTTCCACAGGGATGTTAGGCCATGTTGACTCCAATGCTTCACACGATTGTCAAGTTGGCTGGATGTCCTTTGGGGGGTGAACCATTCTTGATACACACAGGAAACTGTTGCTCTTGAAAAACCCAGCAGCATTGCAGTTCTTGACACACATCGGTGCACCTGGCGCCTACTACCATACCCCTGTTCAAAGTCCCTTAAGTCTCTTATCTTGCCCGTTCACCCTCTGAATGGCACACGTACACAATCCATGTCTCAATTGACTCGAGGCTTATAAATCCTTCTTTAACCTGTCTCAAAGGGGAGGTCACAATTCTGTTTGTTCACTTGTTTAAGTGGATATGCTTCTTAATAAAAAAATGACTAATAAAAACCTAAGCCATTACACTTTGTTATTATCATGGCATTTTCATTATGATTATTCCGGTTGGAGAGGATCTGTCACATTTTTGTTTTGACATTAATGAGTCAAAATAAAGATCTATTCCTTCCTTTTCTGTTGGCTTTTCTGCATATAAAACAATTGAGATATATATCCTATTTACATATCTCCTATTTACATGTGCCAAACCATTCAAACTAAGTCCTACGGGTTTTCTCCCACTTCCTGCTGCTGGGATCATTCAATGGTATTGACATTTTCTTCTGCGCCGTAATGATGTAAAGAATTTAGCCAACTGAAAAGTCTTTTTACCAGATGAAATAATGACAGGAGCATTTGATTCTTATTAAAGAGAGTCCAGATAGGCTACTTTAGGACACTTTCTGAATGACCATATAAATCAGAGAACTCTCCTCCGAAGAGCAAATATTTATCCTGAAAACATATTTTAAAAAAACCTAGGCCTTCCTTAGGCTTTCTGAAAGTAGGCTATAAGATTATGTCTTGACAAGGGACGTATGAAGGGGACAGCTATGCTACAGTATGAAATTGACAATCATTAAAATAGAAACAAATACAGCCACCATGTCCATAGCCTATATTTCAGCCCTGCTGATTTAGAGCAGGAGAGTACTGGAAAGAGTTTGAAAATACTATTATCATTTGAATGGATGTTTTAAAAAAGAAATAGACTTTGTTGACTTACTGTGTGGGGCTCCCAAGTGGCACAGCGGTCTAAGGCACTGCATTTCAGTGCTAGAGGCGTCACTACAGACCCTGGTTCGATTCCAGATGATTGGGAGCCCTATGGCCCAGCGTCGCCCCGGGTTTGACCAGTGTAGGCCGTCGTTGTAAATTAGAATTTGTTCTTAAATGACTTGAATAGCTAAATAAAATAAGTACATGACAGATGCCCAGCTGGGCATTTTCCTACATTTGATTTTTGCAAGAAGCAGGCCAGGTACCTCTATGCGTGCGAGAGAAACCAGAAACACATGCTCGTTGATCACATGGAACGTGTAAACGATTAAATAAACCCAAACGTATTTCTCACCAGTGTAGCAGGTTGTGGACTCCCGCAAACAACGTTTCCACTCCGAGAATGAGAACGGCGTAATTAAATGCATGCATTTAACAGAAATTAATGTAACCATATGGACATTTATTAAAGGTAAATTGCCTGTTTTACAAATGGTAGGCCACCACATTGGCATTTATTAGTGTAGAGCCTAGGCTACTCTTCTACATTGCATGGATAGGAGGGCTGCAATTTTTGTCTCGTTTAGGACAGCATATCGGACCGGGCCTGATCAGCGCTGATTTGTCTATAAATTAAGAGAATTAATCCAGGGTTGGATTGTCTATTTGACACAGTGTATTATAGGCCTCAGAGCCAGAACCACCTTGTCCACTGCTGTTGAATAATGAATAGTCAGACACATACAATGTTTTTTTTTTAAATACCATTTTTTTTTTTACTAGCAAGCAATGAAAACATGAGTTGTATAAAAGAAAGTCTGCACATCAAAAACATTTTTTTACCGAAGTGCCATTACCTATAGTGCTCCAGCAGCTAATCCGCTAGATGCTCGGGGGCGTAGAGCATCAAACTACGCCCCCGAGCATCTAGCGGATTAGCTGCTGGAGCATCAAACTACGCCCCCGAGCATCTAGCGGATTAGCTGCTGGAGCATCAAACTACGCCCCCGAGCATCTAGCGGATTAGCTGCTGGAGCATCAAACTACGCCCCCGAGCATCTAGCGGATTAGCTGCTGGAGCATCAGACATTTGGAAGAAAGTTTACTTGACAGACTAAGTTAGCAAAACAATTGCTTATAATAATTTGTAAACTGTGCCTAATAGTGGGAGTGTTTATCTACATGAAAATGAAGTTAATATATATTTTTTGTATCCTTAAATTATTGTAGGTATATTTAAACAGTTTTAAACAAATTTTATTTTCATGACTGTCTTCATCCATAAGTCAGTGGTTATTCAACTACCGTCACAGCTCTACTTGCAATGAAAAATACACAACAATGCATGGACATCAAATTTCCTAATGTGTATCATAGAAACAATGTAGACCGCTACAATTTCCTAATGTTGAGCTTGAAGTTAACCTGCATTTTACAGGAGGAAAGTAGGCTGGCTAAACCAAGAAAAGTACCTGAGAAAAGTAGGTACACATCAGTCAGAGCGCTGTCTGTTATGTGCAACTGAAGCACAACATTTGTGACCGACCGGCTTGATTTGGTCTTATGTAGCAACACTTGTTTGGCTTGTTAAATGTAATAATTGAATGATGAAACTGCCATAATTTTTCAATCGTCCATTTCAACGTCAGGAAGAGACTGCTAACAGCTGAAAACAGCTCATTTGTTGGCTTTGGGAGCGCACCCATACTTTTTTGCCTGCGAATCTTGCCTGTGAGAGCTCTGCTACCGAGCTCGACGGGCCCGACACATGGGTTAGGGCTGGGTAGGGATTGTTTTCTCATCATTAACTAGGGTACGGTTAGGGATCGGTTATCACTGAATTTAACACTAACGTTTTAGGTTTAGCGGTATCCAGATTGTCATACCTTTTTTATACCGACCTAGTGCCATACTGAGATATTTGGTAATACCGGCACTGAACAAAAGGGGCGACGTTTTCTAACCTCACAGTACATGTAAAATCCCATAGAGAATGCAAACAATAGCTAACAAGCACAATAAACATTTTATACAGTCTGACCTAAGCTATTTACAGAACAGACATCCCAGCTCAAAGTTATACAAGTAATTAAACTGCTACACAGTTTGCTGCACAAAACAAATATTAGACAGAAAGGCTCTTGATCCAGGAGGGGATTCTCTGCTGTTAAGAAAGTGAAGTGTGATTTTTGGAAGAAGCTAACCACTAAGCTAGATCAGGGGTTCCCAAACCTTTTCTCTCAGGCCCCCCATACCAGCATTGGGGAATGCGCGTGCCATGTCTATTTCTATGGGCACAAGCACTGTTCATGACACAAGCTGTTCACACCCCTCTTGTTGGCGGAGAACCGCACGGGTTAGCAAACCGCAATGGGTTCGCAAAAATTAAGAGTATAGGTTATTGTATGGGAGAACATATAAACATTTTTGAGAATTTGAAAAATGAACATTTTATTGAATATATTTATAGGTTTGTTTTCATTTTTGATATGAGATCAAAATGTAATGAGTTGAAGGTTATTTGTTGATATAAATGTACGGATTGTTAAGGTTGTCATAATTTTTTGGGAAAGCTCATGAGAAATTCTGGCGCAAAAAAGGGGTCGCCTCCTAAAAATACTATGCTTAGAATGTAGTTGTTGCCAACCTAGGGTCATGCACTGCTCAAAGCATAGGCTTATTTCAAACTGTATTATTGAAAAACATAAACTAATGTCAGAAATGTGTACATTTTGTGATATGATTTTTGAGCCATAAACCTGACATTATTCTACAAACAATAAAACCATTGTTAGACGTGAGTGTTGTGATGCAAAATGCATAGCGCATAGAATTTAAAAGGTATTGTCAGATATTATTCATCCTAATCAGACTTTTTTTTTTAAAGGACGATACAGTGGAGATAAAATACGAGAAGTACTGGTAACAATAGAACACTAAATCTGGGAAACCAGGCCTGCTATTCATAGCTGACATTGAAAATGCATAAAATAAAGTATTACTGGAGTTTAAATGTAAATGCCCTGAACATTTCAATTTTGGAGAATCTCTTATAAAATGGGTAAAAGTTATGTATAGTAACCCCAGGTGTAAAATAATTGTATATAATGTCTTCTCAGAAAGTTTTAAACTGTCGAGGAGTAAAACAAGGTTGTCCACTATCGGCATATATATTTATTATGGCCATTGAAATGATAGCTGTTAAAATCAGATCCAACAATAATATCAAGGGGTTAGAAACCCAGGGCTTAAAAACAAAGGTGTCATTGTACGCTGATGATTCATGTTTTCTTTTAAATCCACAATTAGAATCCCTCAGAGGTTATAGATACTTTTTTCTAACCCCTCTGGATTACAACCAAATTATGATCAGTGTTCTGTAATACATATTGGATCACAAAAAAATACAACTTTGACATTACCAATAAAATGGTCTGACCCGAAATAAATAAATACATTCTCACTACAATACATTTTTATAGAAAGTTAGCAAAAAGAGAAGATCTGGCTACCATGGAAAGGAAAATACCTGTCTATTTGTGGAAAATCACCCCGATTAACTCATAAATCACAAATATTGTGATTTAAACTGAAATATACTAATTGATAAAAAGAAAAGTTAGAATCTTTGTAAATGATATCATCAATAGGACTGGTGGTGTTATGTCACAGCTAACAAAAAGATATGGAAATGTCTGCTCTGGAAAAAGGCACTTATCTGTCATTAAAGACTTAAATTGGTTAAAGAAAATGTGATAGATAAAGGAACAAAAAATTGACAGCCGTGCCATGTAGATATTTGGGAAGAGATTTTCGATGTACTGATTACATGGCACATGGTTTATGAACTGATACGCAAAACGACGCCAGATTTTTAAATTATACAAAAATACAACCAATAATTCTATATAAATGGCGGACACAACCTTCCCAGCTCTGCAGATTTTGCTGCAAAGAGTCATTAGATACATTTATTTCGGTACTGTCCATATGTAGCTAGTTTTTGGTCACAGGTCCAGGAATGGCTGAAGAATTGCAATTATTTTCCTGGAGCGCACTCTGCAGATAGCACTACTGGGTGATTTTGAAAAGTCATAGTAAATCAATCAATAATATAAGCGTTTTTGCTCAAAGTATTATATTTTAATTTACAATCTGTAGAAACAGAATAGAATGGTTCAGAACTTTTGTGAAACAAAATATCTGTCCAATAGAAATGCAATATGGATGGTAAGAGATAGATGGGAGGGGTTGAATGGAGCTGAAGGGTGGGACTAATAACAAGAACTAAATATACTGTGTACATAAAATGCATTTAGGTTCAGAAGCTTTATGACGGCACATTTAAAAATAGAACTGGATGGACATCAGAGGAAGGACTAAAAACAAACAAAATATAACTATTCTAAAATTGTCTGTAAAATGTGTATATAAGATGTATAAACTGAAGGTAGAAGCCTAAGTGGTAGTGTCCATTAGTTTACTCCGATTGAGGGAGGAGTGGTAGGGTTAGGGGAATATAATAAAGGAAAAGGCTGTAACGTAACAAAATGTGGAAAAAGTCAAGGGGTTTGAATACTTTCCCAATGGACTGTATGTGTTATTTATATATACATACAGGTAGTTCCTTTGGAAAGTATTCAGACCCCTTGACTTTTTCCACATTGTGTGTGTATGTATGTACAGTGAGGGGGGGAAAAAAGTATTTGATCCCCTGCTGATTTTGTACGTTTGCCCACTGACAAAGAAATGATCAGTCTATAATTTTAATGGTAGGTTTATTTGAACAGTGAGAGACAGAATAACAACAAAAAAAAATCCAGAAAAACCCATGTGAAAAATGTTATAAATGGAATTGCATTTTAATGAGGGAAATAAGTATTTGACCCAATCTCAATCAGAAAGATTTCTGGCTCCCAGGTGTTTTTTCACATGTGTTTTTCTGGATTTTTTTTGTTCTGTCTCTCACTGTTCAAATAAACCTACCATTAAAATTATAGACTGATCATTTCTTTGTCAGTGGGCAAACGTACAAAATCAGCAGGGGATCAAATACTTTTTCCCTCGCTGTGTGTGTGTGTGTATATATATTTGCATAAGTATTCAGACCCTTTAATCAGTACTTTGTTGAAGTACCTTTGGCAGCGATTACAGCCTCTAGTCTTCTTGGGTATGACGCTACAAGCTTGACACACCTGTATTTGGGCAGTTTCTCCCCGTTCTTCTCTGCAGATCCTCTCAAGCTCTCAGGTTGGATGGGGAACGTTGCTGCACAGCTATTTCCAGATCTCTTCAGAGATGTTCGATCGGCTTCATGTCCGGGCTCTGGCTGGGCCACTCATGGACATTCAGAGACGTGTGCCTAAGCCACTCCTGCGTTGTCTTGGCTGTGTGCTTAGGGTCCTGTTGGAAGGTTGAACCTTCGCCCCAGTCTGAGGTCCTGAGCGCTCTGGAGCATGTTTTAATCAAGGATCTCTCTACTTTGCTCAGTTCATCTTTGCCTCGATCCTGACTAGCCTCCCAGTCCCTGCCGCTGAAAACATCCCCACAGCATGATGCTGCCACCACCATGCTTCACCGTAGGGATGGTGCCAAGTTTCCTCTTATGATCTGAGAGTCTTTAGGTGCCTTTGGCAAACTCCAAGCGGGCTGTCCTGTGCCTTTTTTACTGAGGAATGGCTTCCGTCTGGTCACTACCATAAAGGCCTCATTGGTGGAGTGCTGCAGAGATGGTTGTCCTTCTGGAAGGTTCTCCCATCTCCACAGACCATCGGGTTCTTGGTCACCTCCCTGACCAAGGCCCTTCTCCTCCGATTGCGCAGTTTGGCCAGTCAGCCAGCTCTAGGAAGAGTCTTGGTGTTTCCAAACTTCTTCCATTTAAGAATTATGGAGGTCACTGTTTACTTGGGGACCTTGAAAACTGCAGAAATGTTTTGGTACCCTTCCCCAGATCTGTGCCTCGACACAATCCTGTCTTGGGGGTCTACAGAAAATGCCCTTTGACCGCATGGCTTGGTTTTTGCACTGACATGTACTGTCAAATCTGGGACTTTGTATAGGCAGGTGTGTGCCTTTTCAAATCATGTCCAATCATTTGAATTTGCCACAGGTGTACTCCAAGTTGTAGAAACATCTCAAGGATGATCAATGGAAACAGGATTCACCTGAGCTCAATTTTGAGTCTTATACAAAAGGACTGAATACTTATGTGATTAAGGTATATTTTTTGTTACATGTTACATGGAAAATTTTCTAAACCTGGTTTGGCTTTGTCATTAGGGGGTATTGTGTGTAGATTAATGAAATGAAGATTTAATTTGTTATTTTCAACCATTTTTAGAATAAGGCTGTAACTTAACAAAATGTGTAAAGTCAATGGGGTCTGAATACTTTCTGAAGGCACTGTGTATCTGTATTGACAGTACCAGTCAAAGGTTTGTGGACACTTACTCATTCAAGGGTTTCTTTATTTTTACTATTTTATAAGTTGTAGAATAATAGTGAAGACATCTGAACTATGAAATCCTGTAGTAACCAAAACAAGTGTTAAACAAATAAATATATTTTTGAGATTCTTCAAAGTAGCCACCCTTTACCTTGATGACAGCTTTGCACACTGTTGGCATTCTCTGAGGTAGTCACCTGGAATTTTCCAACAGTCTTGAAGGAGTTCCTGCATATGCTGAGCAGTTGTTTGCTGCTTTTCCCTTCACTCTGCAGTCCAACTCATCCCAAACCATCTCAATTGGGTTGAGGTCAGGTGATTGTGGAGGCCAGGTCATCTGATGCAGCACTCCATCACTCTCCTTCTTGGTCATATAGTCCTTACACAGCTTGGAGGTGTGTTGGGTCATTGCTGTTGAAAAACAAATGATAGTCCCACTCGCTGCAGAATGCTGTGGTAGCAATGCTTGTTAAGTGTGCCTTATTCTAATTAATTAACTGACAGTGTCACCAGCAAAGCACCATCACACCTCCTCCATGCTTCACGGTGGGATCCACATGTGCGGAGATCATCTGTTCACCTACTCTGCCTCTCACAAAGACATGGGCAAAAATCTCCAATTTGGAATCATCACAAAGGACAGATTTCCACCGGTCTAATGTCCATTGCTCGTGTTTCTTGGCCTAAGCAAGTCTCCTCTTCTTAGTAGTGGTTTCTTTGCAGCAATCTGACCATGAAGGCCTGATTCACACAGTCTCCTCTGAACAGTTGATGTTGAGATCTGTCTGTTACTTGAATTCTGAAGCATTTATTTGGGCTGGAATTTCTGAGGCTGGTAACTCTAATGATCTTATCCTCTGCAGCAGAGGTAACTCTGGGTCTTCCTTTCCTGTGGCGGTCCTCATGAGAGCCAGTTTCATCAGAGCTTGATGGTTTTTGCAACTGCACTTGAAGAAACTTTAAAAGTTCTTGGAATGTTCCGGATTGACTGACCTTAATGTCTTAAAGTAATGATGGACTGTCGTTTCTCTTTGCTGATTTGAGCGGTTCTTGCTGTAATATGGTCTTGGTCTTATTTGGTAAAAGACCATCTTCTGTATACCACCCTACATTGTCACAACACAACTGATTGGCTCAAACACATTAATAAGGAAAGAAATTCCACAAATGAATTTAAGGCACACCTGCTAATTTAAATGCATTCCAGGTGACTACCTCATGAATCTGGTTGAGAGACTGTCAAGAGTGTGCAAAGCTGTCATCAAGGCAAAGGGTGGCTACTTTGAAGAATGTCAAATATAAAATATATTGATTTGTTTAACACTTGTTTTTGGTTACTGCATGATTCCATGTGTGTTATTTTGTAGTTTGTCTTCATTATTATTCTACAATGTAGAAAATAGTAAAAATACAGAAAAAAAACATTTAATGATCAGGTGTGTCCAAACTTTTATGTAGGTAGGTATTGGAAATTATGCAGATAATTACATTGATGGAAGCTACAATCTATCTGCAATATTAAATCTGATCTAAAAAAGAAAAAATGAGAATATTTACGTCTCGGACAGGGTTTGACATTAAGGTCTGAAAGGCCTGACGGACACGTCAGGAGTATTTTTTCACTTGCCTGAAAAATGTGTATTAGCTATTTTACATGCAGAAATGCCATATACAATATTGCCTGCCTTTCACCGACATGTAGGGGAGGAACCAGAAAGAAAGACCAGTTCTGGAACTGTTTTGTATTTAGGCTGTCAGTATGAAAGTACATTTGCATAGCAGGCTCAACTTTCCCAACTGCCATGCATTGTCTGTCTTTCACTTCTAATATGGGGGAACCAGAAAGATCAGCTGTAATTCTTTGCAGTTTGGTTGTTTTCTATATCACCTGCCCAATAGGGCAACCTTAACTAGTATGACCTCTCAGTTCACTTTCCTCAGGCAATAAGGCAACCCTTTGGGTCAATCCCTGTTTGAAATGTTATAGCAACCTGCTAATTAGTTGCATTTTGAGAATGTTAAGTAACTGAATACAAAAACCTTGAATCGAGTACTTGTGCCCATCCCTACTAGCTAAACAATGAAGTTATTTACTGCTAGGTAGCACCGCTCTTTGCAAGCACACTGGAAAGCCGTCTCCGCTAATGTTTAGCCTACATTCCACTTTCAGTGTGTGACAAGATAGCTATTTTATACATGTTTGTGCAGATAGTCACATTGCTTCTTCTTTTGCAATTTGAAATAAGCACTTGAAATCAGTCCCAACCCATAGAAGTGATCCCATTAGGTACTCTTTCCATCCATCAGCCTACATCAGTAAGCATGCAACAGTTTTTAGTTTGTCTTTTTGATTTATTTATTGGAAACTGCTACTCTCAATTCTCTCAACAGGGTGAAAAGCAAGACCAACTTCGGGAGCTCTCAAACATTTTACCTCAAGGCAGATGTCATGAATTACACAGACCCGGTTGGGGAGAAGGCTGTCAACTCCTGGTCCAGAATCGCCTCGGCTGGACACACTGTCCTTCTAGAGGCATTACAGATCCTCAACCCCATGTCGAAGGATCTCTCAGACACTGAGGAACTGGTAACCTTTCTCCAAGGGCTTAAAGAAGAGGGCCACAAGCCCACAGTGCTACGAAGCAAAGATGTTTATGGATATAGATCTTGTACAGCCAAAACACTACCAGAAGAGACGTGCTGTACAGACATGGCTAGCAAGGGCTCAAGGACAGGCAAGAAGAGAGGACGGAAGAAGAAGAAGGAGTCTAACAAGTACGCATCGTGGAGTACTAGTGCATCAGAATCTCACAAGGGGTCTGTCTTTTCCAGACCTTCAGTTATGACTATTGAACCTCCACTGATACAGCAGTGTCTGAAACTAACGAACATTACAGGTTTGACGAGAGGCCACACGGCGAGACTACAGATTCACTCTCAACTTCCAACACTTTCAGGGATACCGTTGCTGCCTTCGCAGAACATGGGTAGAACTCCGAAAGCAGTGGCATTGGTCGGTCAAAGGTATCATCCCTCCTGTCCGGAATGGAACGGAGCCCTTATCGGAGACTCCGCCCCGGTGATATATCAAAACGGCAGAGGAGTTTACAACTACAAGATCGACGTGTCAAACCACAGACGGTCCTGGAGGGACGACCGGTCTCTGTGGGTGATGAACGGTCAGGAGGAGTGTCGTCTGGACGAGAACAGCCTGCGGTGGAAGGTGGTCAAAGTGGACGACTGCATCACGGTGGATGAGCTGAGGAGGAAGGCCCAGAGGATCCTGCAGGTGAACCTGTCCCCTGTGATACAGATACGACCGCTGTATGAAACTGTAGCGGAATACCAGCGTGATATCTCCAGTGACTTCTTGGTTTAGCCTAGCGTTCATTTTGCAACAAGGCTTGGCTGAGCACGCTGAGGTCTGACTTTTACTGTTGAAGCCAGAAGGGAACATCATGTCGGCATCGTCTGACTGACTGCAGTAAAGTACGTTTGTATTGTGCAGCGACGGGATGATGGCAGGAATCTTAACGTGTCGACCGGACTGAAGAAACGGCCATTTCACAGAGGTTCCACACGGTGGTGCTAAAGACACTCCATAGACATTACAGTGCAGAGTGGTGCGTATTAGTTTTTTTTTTACCAGCTTCTGTTTTGTACCTTGAGGATGGACTGATAGACTTGGTAAGCAGTGTCACTGTAGGATCACTTTTCTTGCCCGAACAAAAATAAAATGTTTACCCTATTTGGTCACAGGACAGTTTGCAGGTTCCGGTCACTCTGAAATGAATGTGCAAGACTTTTACATCTTGTTTTACATCTTCCTGTTGTTACCGACTCATCTGATTGCCATGTTATCTACTTTTGTGTAGTCTAGACTGTTTCATTGAGTTTAAACTTTGACGGCCTCAAATTATTCTGTGTTTGCTGAATCGTAACAATTCCATTGCAGGACAAAGTTAAAATGGCCTTATTCTTTTTTACCTAAAATAATTCGTATTTTTGTAGTGGCTGATTTACATTTTCTCTGGGTTTAATAGCATCATCAACCACCCTATCTTTTGAAGTATTTTATTGGACCAGGATTGCAGAATTATTCCTAAAATGAAAACATGAACAGATGTTAGTGTCCGATCTAAAGACAAACTAACTTTGCATCGGTGCTAACTGGGAACCAGCTACATCTGGCCATTTTGTGAAGAAGTTGCCTCAAAGTGTTTTTTTGTGATCTTTCTTTCATCATTAGTTTAGTTGAATGGTTTCGGATGCGCTGCTTCCGTTTTACTTACTTTAAGTTCGACATACAACATGTTGTAGTGGCACGGTCAATCCAAGGGTAGCCTACTTCACAGGGGCTGTGTCCCAAATGGCACCCTATTCCCTTTTATAGTGCATTACTTTTGACCAGGGTTTCATAGGGTTCTGGTCAACTGTAATGCACTAAATAGGGAATAGGGGTGCCATTTGGGACACAGCCATAATGGTGGATTAGCCTCTCTTAGTGTTTTTTTTTTTTTTTTTTTTTTGGCTTGCTGCGTCTTCATCCGGCCTCTGGATTTGATTGGCACGTCGTTTTGTTGCCATTTTCACTATCCCAGAAGTTGCAGGACAAAACTACAGTCAAATTAAGGAATGGGTTAAGGTTTTTGTTAGGTGACGTTTAATGTTAGGTCAGGTTTAATGTTAGGGAAAGTGTTCAAATGGCTTGAATCATGTTGTGGCCCAAGCATCAGGGCCTTAAATTGATCCTTTGTTGCCATATGTTGAAAATATTGTAAATGTTACTGAATGGTTGTGTTCAGGCCAGAGACCAAACAGTCATTGCGATTGCCAAAGTCATCGTTAGAGAAAATTACAGCAGATTACTATGGCTGTAAAATACCTCTTTTTTTTTTTTTCGGCCCAAATTATTAATCTTAATTTGAATGTACCGGTATGAAATAAAATGACTTGATAAGTTAAGTTGCCATGTTATTTTGAACTAGGGTATGTATGCACAATAGATCAAGGTTTTTATACAACACTTATTCGCTGTCTTAACAAAGCAAATACGCTTTTCACGGGATCTTTAAAGCCTAATTTATACCTCATGCAAGTATGCAAAGCAAGAATGTAATTATCTACTCAAAATGGCGATCCTGCATAGTTTCGAGTTCCACACATGTGCAGCTCTGCATGTATGCAGAATGGCCATTTTACTTCGATACTTGTTATTGCGCTGCATTCTTGCATCTGGTATAAATAAGTACTCTAGTCACGTGCTACTTTTTTTTTCAGTTTCTCAACCAACCATGTGTCTCCCAGATGTGTCTGATTGTTGCAGTTCGTTGAAATTAGCTGAACAAAACTGTACAGTGTGTATTGGATTACATTTTCAGAAATGTCTCAATAAAATGTATCTAAAAAAAAAAAAAAAAAGGCATTTGAATGAGGTACCCAAGGGCGTGGCACCTACTTCTCCAAGGGCGTGGCACCTACTTCTCCAAGGGCGTGGCACCTACTTCTACGTACCATCAATACTTGACCAAGCAAGTCTGAAAGGAAGTCAAGTATATCATATGTCAAATACTGGAGTTGCACTTGATTTAGTTTGCCCAGTACAATGGAACCAACAGTGGTGTAAAAGTAATTTTACTGTATGTATTTTTGGTAACTTTTACTACACTACATTCCTTTAATTTTATTTAACCAGGTAGGCCAGTTGAGAACAAGTTCTCATTTACAACTGCGACCTGGCCAAGATAAAGCAAAGCAGTGTGACATAAAAAAAGAACACAGTTACACATGGGATAAACAAACGTACAGCCAATAACAACACAATCTGTATACAGTGTGTGCAAATGAAGTAAGGAGGTAAGGCAATAAATAGGCCAATAGTGGCAAAGTAATTGCAATTTGATGAGGGGTGGTCGTTTGACCGCGGACCCATAACAGACACATGCGATGAGTCAGTGATCACTGAGATCCTGTCTGAAAACAGCAGAGATGTATTTGGAGGGCAGCAAGTTGGTCAGGAAGATATGAGGGTGCCCATGTTTACGGATTTAGGGTTGTACCTGGTAGGTTCCTTGATAATTTGTGTGAGATAGAGGGCATCTAGCTCAGATTGTAGGACGGCCGGGGTGTTAAGCATATCCCAATTTAGGTCACCTAGCAGTACGAACTCTGACGATAGATGGTGGGCAATCAATTCACATATGGTGTCCAGGGCTCAGCTGGTACCTGAGGGGGGTCTATAACAAGCGGCAACAGTGAGTTATTTATTTCTGGAGAGATGGATCTTTAAAAGTAGAAGCTCGATTTGTTTGGGCATAGACCTGGATAGCTTGCAGAGTTCTGTCATACTATCTCTGCAGTAGACTGCAACTCCGCCCCCTTTTAGCAGTTCTATCTTGACAGAAAATGTTGTAATTAGGGATAGATATTTCAGAATTTTTGGTGGCCAGGATAAGCCAGGATTCAGACACGGCTAGGACATCCAGTGTGCTAAAGCAGTGAATAAAACAAACTTAGAGAGGAGGCTTCTAATGTTAACATGCATGAAACCAAGGCTTTTACAGTTACAGAAGTCAACAAATGATAGTGCCTGGGGAATAGGAGTGGAGCTAGGCACTGCAGGGCCTGGATTAACCTCTACATCACCAGAGGAACAGAGGAGGAGGGTACGGCTAAAGGCTATAAGAACTGGTCATCTAGTGCTAAAGGAAATACTGTAATTTTTACATTTTCCCTGATACACACAAGTACTTGTTACATTTTAAATGCTTAGCAGGACAGCAAAATTGTTCAATTCACTCATTTATCAAGAGAAAATCCTACTGTATCTGGCGGACTCACTAAACACAAATGCTGTGTTTGTAAATCGTACCATCTGGTTTGCATAATATAAGGAATTTGATATTATTTATACTTGTACTTTTTGATACTTAAGTATTTTGGCAATTACATTTTACTTTTTAATACTTAAGTATCAAATACTTTTACTCAAGTTATATTTTACTGGGTGACTTTCACTTGTCATTTCCCATTAAGGTATCTTTACTTTCACTTTCAAGTGACAATTGGGTACTTTTTCCACCACTGGGAACCAATGACCAGGCTTTGTCCCAAAACTAGGTGCGAACCCCAAGCTTTATCAAGCTCACCACTAACACCAATGTACTTAGTAGGGTGTAACGGTTCACCAAACCCACGTTTAGCTACTATAGAGGTTTTGGCGTCACGTTTCGGTACTGCAAGGACATTTTTAAATGCCAACAGTTACTGTAGTTCATTTTTGTTTTTTTTCAGCAAAGTGTTGGTATTCCTGATTCCACATGGTCATGAGACATATACCTGATGAGAGCACCATCAAGAATAACAACCCTTTGGATTTTCTGAAATGAACGACAATGGAGCGTCTCTCTGTCTGGAGAAGTATATTAACGGTTCCGGCGCTGTAGTCAAAGTCAAAAGTCAAAGTCAAAGTCACCATTATTAGTCAGTTGTACAACCGAATGCCTTCAACCGAAATGTGTCTTCCGCATTTAACCCAACCCCTCTGAATCAGAGAGGTGCGGGGGGCTGCCTTAATCGACTTCCACGTCTTCGGCGCCCGGGGAACAGTGGGTTAACTGCCTTGTTCAGGGGCAGAAGGACAGATTTTTTATTCCTTGTCAGCTCGGGGATTCGAACTTGCAACCCTCCGGTTACAAGTCCAACGCTCTAACCACTAGGCTACCTGCCGTTCCGTGTAGGAGCTGTGTCTACTACACTTTGTTTCGGGACAAACTGGATCACTCAAGAGTTCCACTGCGCCAGTTGTTTGCTTGCTGAGGATTACGGGCTTGAGGTGGCTTCCTTGATCACACTGGTCGCCAGCCTGCGTAAGAAACTAGGGAAAAGGCATAGTGGAATGTTTACCTGGACGCTGTTCATGCTCGTTGGATGCATCTCTGCCTTGTTGTCAGGCCGGGGTTGTCCAGAGTTTGCCAGGGTAGCCGTCTCCTGCCTTTCCTCCCCATCTGATAGCGGAGTCGAAGGAGTCGTGGCATTGAACGCTTTAGCAGAATTTTTTTCTCTTCACAACTGGCAATGTGATTATTGCAGCTTGATGGGTGTAACTTTTTGTTGACAATTTCAATAACTTTTGGAAACAACACGTTTTATAACTAATCATTTGGGTTCCTGGATCCTTTCACAGCATAAGGCTGCGTTGAGACAATGACTTATCAATGACCCAAGCCCAGCTCAGTTAATCCCTACCATTGTGTCGCTGAGTTGTCATAATGCTGCAGTAAATGTACATTATCCCAGGGGGCGCTGGAAGACATAATATAAGTAACTTAATGTATGTCCCTCTAACTGCCCTGAATGCCTCTGTTGATCCTACAGCTATCGTATGCAGTAATCATATGCCTATGAACCAGAGTTAGTGCTAACAGTATGAGGCTGTGTGCCCTAGCAGGAAGTCCATCGTATGCAGCTCATCCTGCACTAACATAAATAACCAGAGCATGTCTATCTGCTAAGCTTCCATGTAAAGCAAGAAAAACATTCGAGCATCCCAGAAAGTGTTAAAAATAGCCCATGTTAACATATGTAGCATAAGAAACAAGGTTCATGAAATCAATTTGCTAGGAACAGATGACATTCATATTCTGACAGTCTCTGAAATTTAGCAATTTTGATTGGCTTGGTAGCAATACAAGGTTATACCATCCACAGAAAAGACAGAAATGCCAATGGTGGAGGTGTTGCTGTTCTATATTCAGAACCACATCCCTGTAAAGCTTAGAGAGGATCTCATGTTAAATACTGTTGAAGTAATATGGCTGCAGGTTCATCTGCCTCACCTAAAGCCCATTCTGGTGGGAAGCTGCTATAGACCACCAAGTGCTAACACTCAGTATCTGGATAATATGTGAAATGCTTGATAATGTATGTGATATCAACAGAGAGGTATATTTTATGACAGGCTTTCATCAAGCTGCCCACTCAAGGAAAAAGCTTCAAACTGTAACCAGTGCCTGCAACCTGATTCAGGTTATCAGTCAACCTACCAGGGTATTTACAAACAGCACAGGAATGAAATCATCAATATGTATTGATCACATCTTTACTAATGCTGCATAAATTAGCTTGAAAGCAGTATCCAGATCCATCTGATGTAGAGATCACAATATAGTAGCCATATCTAGGAAAAGTTCCAAAGGCTGGGCCTAATATAGTGTATAAGAAGACATACAATATGTTTTATAGTAATTCCTTTGTTGATATTTATTGGTCTGTGGTGTGTAATGAGGAGCAACCAGACGCTGCACTTGACACATTTTATGAAACTGCTCATCCCAGTTACTAATAAGCACCCATTAAGAAAATGACTGTAAAAACTGTTAAATCCCCATTGATTGATGAATTGAAAAAATGTTATGGTTGAGAGGGCTGAGGTAAAATGAATGGCAAATAAGTCTGGCTGCACATCCGATTGGCAAACGTAGTGCAAATTGAGAAATCATGTTGCTAAACTGAATTAAAAATAAGAAACTACACTATGAAAAAAAGAAATGAAATTTGGGGAAAAAAGGTGTCATGACACTTCTTGGTGAGGATGAAACATGCCAGAACAGCTTGGAACATGGCAGAGAGATAACAGCCCCGTAGGAGCTGGTTTTATGACTTAACAGCCGGTCGTAAATTGAGGGAACTTTCCCTCTCTGCCTTTCAGTATCCACCAAAGGAATGTTTTGTCTAGAGAGAGTTTGGCCCGCCTAAAGAAACTAACGGGAGGGACTTTTTATTTATTTTAATTTAACCTAGGCAAGTCCATTAAGAACAAATTCTTATTTTCAATGAAGGCTTGTCAGCTCGGTGATTTGGATTTTGCAACCTTTCGGTTACTAGTCCAACGCTCTAACCTGCCGCCCCTGTTATTTTGTGGGGTCATTAAGGATGGTATATCAAGGTAACGGTAACTCTGAAAACATACATGTATCTGGTTTACATCTAAATGTTGTAAAAATATGAGAGTACTTTTGTGAAGATGGCAATGTGATTTTAGCCACACCCAGTGAGCTCCGAGTTCGTGCCAGCATGATGGAACGTCCCCTTTTGGCCAGAGTGCTTAAAAGGACTCGCTAAGAATTAACGTCTCATACCAGAAAGACGTGAGGCCGTGGCTACACGTTGAAATGGTTAGAAACTTTGTACCGAGACCAGACCACGTAGATGGACGGTGAGCCGAACGTCACAAAATTGTTTAAACTCTACAGACCAGTGTGACAGACAGCGTTAGCTGAACGTCACAAAATTGTTAGAAGCCCTGAAACTCTCAATCTCTACAGAAGAAAACCTCACCTAGGAGACCAGAAACGTTCCCAGTCTGCAGCTGTGCATTTTAAAAAGTGGTCCTAGAACTTTGTCTATAGACTCTGATACAACCGTGGGTACGTCTGAAGTATCTATTCTAACGGACACTCCAAGACCAGAGAAGTTCTACAGCTACAAAAGGCAATTGTGACCTCTGGTGGACAAACCAGTCTTACATCCCTCGACAACTTCACCATAGGAGCCATCGAATTCAACAGAAAGATGACGACATCTACGATTTAAATATATATTGCATTTCTAATCCGAATGAGCGGTGGTTAGGGTGCTAAGTATTCATATTTCCGAGAGTGTAGCTTCCAAATGTACGATAAGTTGACTCTCTTTGTCCCTCCCTCTCTTTATCTTCCCCAACCCCTTTCCATTGTGCAACAAGACGTCATATCGTGTCAGTCCACTAGAGACTTACATCTTATGTAAGTGTGAATGGTATTCTGTGCTATTATTTAGTTAGTTTAATAAATAAATGATTAAATCAATTTGTGTAGTACTGAATATTCAAAAGGGATAGGGCTCTTGCGGATCCACGGATTATGCGACGTTCAGAATGAGTCTGAGGTAATAATTAATAATTGACTGTTATTGATGTAAGATATATCTATATATCTTAGGGAGTAGCGGGCGTATCTTAAGAGTTTAAGTCGGGAGATAGTCACTCGTTAAACAACTTTTCCCATGGTGCCCCAAATTCCTAGTAAATTAATTGTTACATGATTAATTTAATCGAGTAACAATTAAACATAGTTGATTAAATAAATAAATCATCAGATTAAGCATAGTCACATCACGACAAAGGCAAACTCAGCTCCATCATGCATTCAATCAGATGGCTCATCACAAAAGCGACTGATATTGCCAACTACTTTACATTGGATTAGCAAATTTAAGCATGACATGCCAGCAACAAACACTGCCACTACACATCCAAGTATATCTGACCAAATTATGAAAGACAAGTATTCCAACTTTGAATTCCGTAAAGTGAGTTGGGAAGATGTGATTTTATTTTTTGTCTATCAACAATGCCACCGGGGTCTGGCAACATGAGAGAAATTGATAAGATTGTGGGGGCTGTTTTGTTAGACTTCAGTGCAGCTTTTGACATTATAGATCATAGTCTGCTGCTGGAAAAATGTGTATGTGTTATGGCTTTACACCCCCTGCTATATGGTGGATAAAGTTTTTATTTTACCTTGATTTTACTAGGCAAGTCAATGACGGCTTTTCAATGACGGCCTAGGAACAGTGGGTTAATTGCCTGTTCAGGGGCAGAACGACAGATTTGTACCTTGTCAGCTCGGGGATTTGGAATAAGTTAGGCTTAAATATTTGAAAAACTTAAAGCATTGTATTAGCTAAACCCTTGAGGTGACTAAATTGCTTGGAGTAACCCTGGATTGTAAACTGTCATGATCAACATATTGATACAACAGTAGCTAAGTCACTCCATAATAAAGCACTGCTCTACCTTAACTATTTAGGGAGCGGCAGCAGTGGTGTGAGTTTTGGAGAGTCTGGCGTGCCCAAAGTAAAATGCCTGCCACCCAGGCCCAGAAACTAGGATATGCACATAATTAGTACTATTGGATAGAAAACACTCCAAAGCTTCTAAAACTGTTAATATAATGTCTGTGAGTATAACAGAACTGATATGGCAGGCGAAAACCCGAGGAATTTCTGTCCGGAAGAACGTTTTTTTTTTGTGACATGCCCTCTTTTTCAATGGTTGTCTATGGGATCTGCTGTAATCCAGGACCCAGGTTGCAGTACCTATGGCTTCCACTAGGTCAACAGTCTTTAGACCAGGTTTGATGAGTACCTTGAAAAACAACCGGATAGAAGAAGATTATGTAAGTGTATTGAGGAAGTGCCTTTTGTGTTTTGCGCGCGAGACCGTGAGAACGCGCCTCGGGATTTCACTTTTCTATCGCTCAGGATATTATCCGTGTGAAATATTATAGTTAATATACATAAAAGTGCACCTAAGTATACATTATAAACAATGTTTGATTTGTTTGGACAAAGTTGATAGGTATATTTTGAACGCTTTCTCTTCCCTGTTCAATGGGCGAGTGGACGGTGGATTTTCTGAACATAACGCGCCAACCAAACAGAGATTTATGGATATAAACAAGGACATTGAATGTCTTGCTTGGACACTTCGGATTGCCCTCAGCAGAAGATCATCAAAGGTAAGCAATTTATTTTTGCTCTTTTTATGTGTTTTGTGACACCCGAGCTGGTTATGAAATTATGCTAATGCAGAAAATATGCGCTAGCGCCCCAATGATCCCTAAGAGGTTTTAACAGCACTATCAACAAGGCAGGTCCTACAGGCCCTAGGTTTTTCGAACCTGGACTACTGTTCAGTCGTGTGGTCAGGTGCCACAAAGAGGGACCTTGGAAAATTGCAATTGGCTCAGAACAGGGCAGCACGGCTGGCCCTTGGATGTACACAGAGAGCTGACATTAATAGTATGCATGTCAATCTCTCCTGGCTCAACGTGGAGGAGAGATAGACTTCCTCACTACTTGTATTTGTGCGAGGTATTGACATGTTGAATGCACCGAGCTGTCTGTTTGAACTACTGGCACAAAGCTTGGACACCCATGCATACCCCACAAGACATGCCACAAAAGGTATCTTCACAGTCCAGAACAGACTATGGGAGGCTCATTTAAAAATAAATCCTATGGAACAGCGGGGACTGTGAAGAGACTCAAACAGGCACTGACACATGCATACACACACACACGATAACATACGTACTATACATGCACGTACACATTGATATTGTATTGTAAATATGTTGTAGTGGTGGAGTAGGGGCCTGAGGGCACACAGTGTGTTGTGAAATCTGTGAATGGATTGTGGTGTTTTTAAAATTTGTATAACTGCTTTAATTTTGCTGGACCCCATGAAGAGTGCTAATATGTATCCATAATAAACCCCAGGGAGAGTGCTAATGGGTATCCATAATAAATACAAACAACACAAAGTGCAATATGCTTATGAAATCAATATACAAACATGGCTCAGACATTGTATAGGCCTATGCAATAATGTTTTTTTACAAAGAGAAAAATACGCACCCTTTTGTGACTGACTGACTGGTGTGATGGGCTTTCACTGTTCAGTAGCTCTCTGTAGGCCTGATTTTGATTTGAAGGTCCATCTGTCGTAGGCGCAACACATGGGTGCATTGGAAAATTCATTGTACAACTTCGGCTTTAGCTTGCTTTATATAGAGCGGGTACTACCTGTTTGCTGAAATGGGTGGAGTTCATGATGGCCTACAGGGAGGAGGTGAGGGCCCTCGGAGTGTGGTGTCAGGAAAATAACCTCTCACTCAATGTCAGCAAAACAAAGGAGATGATTGTGGACTTCAGGAGAGGGAGCACCCCCCTATCCACATCGAGAGGACAGTAGTGGAGAAGGTGGAAAGTTTTAAGTTCCTTGGCGTACACATCACGGACAAACTGAAATGGTCCACCCACACAGACAGCGTGGTGAAGAGAGGCTGAAGAAATTCGGCTTGTCACCAAAATCACTCACAAACTTCTACAGATGCACAATTGAGAGCATCCTGTCGGTCTGTATCACCGCCTGGTACGGCAACTGCTCCGCCCACAACCGTAAGGCTCTCCAGAGGGTAGTGAGGACTGCACAGCGCATCACCGAGGGTAAACTACCTGACCTTCAGGACACCTACACCACCCGATGTCACAGGAAGGCCAAAAAGATCATCAAGGACAACAACCACCCGAGCCACTGCCTGTTCACCCCGCTATCATCCAGAAGGCGAGGTCAGTACAGGTGCATCAAAGCTGGGACCGAGAGTCTGAAAAACAGCTTCTACCTCAAGGCCATCAGACTGTTAAACAGCCACCACTAACATTGAGTGGCTGCTGCCAACATACTGACTTAAATCTCTAGCCACTTTAAACATAGGAATTGGATGTAACAAATGTATCACTAGCCACTTTAAACAATTTTGTATATAATGTTTACATATCCGACATTACTCATATCAAATGTATACACTGTACTCTAAACCATCTACTGTATCTTGCCTATGCCGTTCGGCCATCGACCCAAATCTCTAGCCACTTTAATAATTATAATTGGATGAAATAATGTATCACTAGCCACTTTAAACAATGCCATTTATATAATGTTTACTTATCCTACATTACTCATCTCATATGTGTGTGTGTGTGTGTGTGTGTGTGTGTGTGTATATACTGTACTCCATACCATCTACTGCATCTTGCCTATGCCGGTCAGCCATCGCTCATCCATATATTTATGTGTACATACTCATATTCATTCCTTTACTCTTGTGTGTACAAGGTAGTTGTTGTGAATTTGTTAGATTACTTGTTAGATACTACTGCACGGTCGGAACTAGAAGCACAAGCATTTCGCTACACTCGCATTAACATCTGCTAACCATGTGTATGTGACAAATAAAATTTGATTTGATTTGAAGGTCCATCTGTCGTAAGCGCAACACATGGGTGCATTGGAAAATTCATTGTACAACTTCGGCTTTAGCTTGCTTTATATAGAGCGGGTACTACCTGTTTGCTGAAATGGGTGGAGTTCATGATGTGACTCAGTTTCATGAGGTTCTGACATCTTCTCAACAACCGAGAATGGACACACATCTGCGGCTATAAACATACCAATCGCTCTAATTTCTTTGGCACACAGTCAGAATCAGCTGTGAAGGGCTGCTTAAAATGCAGAAGGGAGACAAAGTTATTTATTTGCGTTTCTGTCTCGCTCTGGTGGTAGAAATACTGGGGTGATCGTCTGCGTAAATGTGTCAACATGTCTGGGGGTGTTGGCAGCTGCACAGGCTAGTCTTGTTGAGCTATGGCGACATACTCTGTCCATCGGCGTTGTAATCCTACTGCAATGCTAAAATGGTCCCAAATTGGAGATTTAAGCCATGATTGAGAATCCCCAGGTCTATCGACCCCACCACCACCACTCGCCATCGTTCAAATCTATCTCCCGGCTGCAGACAGTTTGTGTTTTTCATTTTGTGTGTACACACACGATCAATAGCATGTGGACAGCTGCTGGTCGAACATCTCATTCCAAAATCATGGGCATTAATATGGAGTTGGTCCCCCCCCCTTTGCTGCTATAACAGCCTCCAGTCTTCTGGGAAGGCTTTCTACTAGATGTAGGAACATTACTGCGGGACTTGCTTCCATTTCAGCCACGAGCATTTGTGAGGTCGGGCGATTAGGCCTTGCTCGCAGTCGGTCGTTCCAATTCATCCCAAAGGTGTTTGATGGAGTGGAGGTCAGTGCTCTGTGCAGGCCAGTCAAGTTCTTCCACACCGATCTCGTCAAACCATTTCTGTGTGGACCTCTCTTTGTGCGCGTGGGGGCATTGTCATGCTGAACCAGTGACTGGTGTTGGCTAATAAGAATTGAGATATCTGAGAGTGTTGAGGCGCTTCGGAGCGCGGCAGCCGGGAGAAGGGAATTATAGTTATTATATTCAGCCCAAGGGCACAACGGCTACTTTGGCCGCAAAAGGCATAGATTTTTTAGGGGACATTACGTCCACACAAGGGGGATACCCCTGGGAAATTCGAGGCCTGATGAGAATATTATCAAGTGCTAGTCAAATTGTGAATGAGAGCCTGATGAAGTGTGTGCAGCTTGAACAAGAAACAAATCAGAGCCTTTCAAATCCAAATAAAGTGTTACTGGTCACATACACACATTTAGCAGATGTGATTGGTCACATGCACACGTTTAGCGGATGTGATTGGGCACATGCACACGTTTAGCGGATGTGATTGGGCACATGCACACGCTTAGCGGATGTGATTGGGCACATGCACACGCTTAGCGGATGTGATTGGGCACATGCACACGCTTAGCGGATGTGATTGGGCACATGCACACGCTTAGCGGATGTGATTGGGCACATGCACACGCTTAGCGGATGTGATTGGGCACATGCACACGCTTAGCGGATGTGATTGGGCACATGCACACGCTTAGCGGATGTGATTGGGCACATGCACACGCTTAGCGGATGTGATTGGGCACATGCACACGCTTAGCGGATGTGATTGGGCACATGCACACGTTTAGCGGATGTGATTGGGCACATGCACACGCTTAGCGGATGTGATTGGGCACATGCACACGCTTAGCGGATGTGATTGGGCACATGCACACGCTTAGCGGATGTGATTGGGCACATGCACACGTTTAGCGGATGTGATTGGGCACATGCACACGTTTAGCGGATGTGATTGGGCACATGCACACGTTTAGCGGATGTGATTGCGGGTGTAGCGAAACTCAAGTGTTCCTAGCTCCCACGGTAATTCACAACATAACACAAGTCTAAAAGAATGGAATTAAGAAATATATAAATATCTATATATTAATATATATTAATATATAAATATTAGGACGAGCAATGTCAGAGTCCAGAGAGAGAGAGTGTACAGTGCCTTCGGAAAGTATTCAGACCCCTTGACTGTGTCCACATTTTATGTTACAGCCTTATTCTAAAATGGATTAAACCGTTTGTCCCCCCTTATCTACACACAATACCCCATAATGACAAAACGAAAACAGATTTTTAGACATATTTGCAAATGTATTAAAAATAAATAAATAAAATCACATTTACATAATATTCAGACCCTTTTCTATGAGACTTGAAATTGAGCTCGGGTGCATTCTGTATCCATTTATCATTCTTGAGATGTTTCTACAACTTAATTGTAGTCCACCTGTGGTAAATTCAATTGATTTGGAAAGGCACACACCTGTCTATGTAAGGTCCCACAGTTGACAGTGCATGTCAGAGGAAAAAACCAAGCCATGAGGTCAAAGGAATTGTTTGTAGAGCCCTGAGACACAGATCTGGGGAAGGGTACCAAAATATTCTGCAGCATTGAAGGTCCCCAAGAACACAGTGGCCTCCATCCTTCTTTAATGGAAGAAGTTTGGAACCACCAAGACTCTTCCTAGAGCTGGCTGCCCGGCCAAACTGAGCAATCGGGGTAGAAGGTCCTTGGTCAGGGAGGTGACCAAGAACCCGATGATCACTCTGATAGAGCTCCAGAGTTCCTCTGTGGAGATGCGAGAACCTTCCAGAAGGAAACCATCTCTGCAGCACTCCACAATTAGGGCTTTATTGTAGAGTGGCCAGACAGAAGCCACTCCTCAGTAAAAGGCACATGACAGCCCACTTGGAGTTTGCCAAAAGGCACCTAAAGGCCTCTCAGACCATGAGAAACAAGATTCTCTGGTCTGATGAACCCAAGATTGAACTCTTTAGCTTGAAGGAAACCTGACACCATCCCTACGGTGAAGCATGGTGGTGGCAGCATCATGCTGTGGGATGTTTTTTCAGCGGCAGGGACTGGGAGACTAGTCAGGATCGAGGGAAAGATGAACGGAGCAAAGTATAGAGATCCTTGATGAAAACCTGCTCCACAGCGCTCAGGACCTCAGACTGGGGCGACGGTTCACCTTCCAACAGGACAACGACCCTAAGCACACAGCCAAAACAACGCAGGAGTGGCTTCGGGACAAGTCTCAATGTCCTTGAGTGGCCCAGCCAGAACCCGGACTTGAACCTGATCGAACATCTCTGGAGAGACCTGAAAATTTCTGTGCAGTGACGCTCCCCATCCAACCTGACAGAGCTTGAGAGGATCTGCAGAGAAGAATGGGAGAAACTCTCCAAATACAGGTGTGCCAAGCTTGTAGCGTCATACCCAAGAAGACTCAAGGATGTAGTCGCTGCCAAAGGTGCTTCAACAAAGTGCTGGTTAAAGGGTCTGAATACTTATGTAATTATTTTGTAATACATTTAACAAAAACTGGTTTGTATGATTATTTTTTTGTCATTATGGGGTATTGTGTGTAGATTGATTAAATTACATTTTTTTCCTCAATGTTAGAATAAGGCTGTAACGTAACAAAATGTGGAAAAAGTCAAGGGGTCTGAATACTTTTTGAATGCACCGTATGTGTAATGGGATGTGGACAGTATGTGGATAGAATCTATAGTATATCTGTAGAATACGTGGATAGAATAGTATATGTACAGCAATAGTTGAATAGGATGGACTAGAATACAGTATATAAATGAGTAACATTGTATGTAAATACTATTAAACTGACCAGTGTTCCATTATTAAAGTGGCCAGTGTTCCATTATTAAACTGACCAGTGTTCCATTATTAAAGTGGCCAGTGTTCCATTATTATAGTGACCAGTGTTCCATTATTGTGACCAGTGTTCCATTATTGTGACCAGTGTTCCATTATTGTGACCAGTATTCCATTATTATAGTGACCAGTGTTCCATTATTAAACTGACCAGTGTTCCATTTTTAAAGTGACCAGTGTTCCATTATTAAACTGACCAGTGTTCCATTATTATAGTGACCAGTGTTCCATTTTTAAAGTGACCAGTGTTCCATTTTTAAAGTGACCAGTGTTCCATTATTAAACTGACCAGTGTTCCATTATAGTGACCAGTGTTCCATTATAGTGACCAGTGTTCCATTATTATAGTGACCAGTGTTCCATTATTAAACTGACCAGTGTTCCATTATTAAAGTGGCCAGTGTTCCATTATTATAGTGGCCAGTGTTCCATTATTAAATTGACCAGTGTTCCATTATTAAATTGACCAGTGTTCCATTATTAAAGTGACCAGTGTTCCATTATTATAGTGACCAGTGTTCCATTATTATAGTGACCAGTGTTCCATTATTAAAGTGACCAGTGTTCCATTTTTAAAGTGACCAGTGTTCCATTATTAAACTGACCAGTGTTCCATTATTATAGTGACCAGTGTTCCATTATTATAGTGACCAGTGTTCCATTATTAAACTGACCAGTGTTCCATTATTATAGTGACCAGTGTTCCATTATTATAGTGACCAGTGTTCCATTATTATAGTGACCAGTGTTCCATTATTAAACTGACCAGTGTTCCATTATTAAACTGACTAGTGTTCCATTATTATAGTGACCAGTGTTCCATTATTATAGTGACCAGTGTTCCATTATTAAACTGACCAGTGTTCCATTATTATAGTGACTAGTGATTCCATTATTATAGTGGCCAGTGTTAGCCGGCTAGTGCCTAAGTGCGATAGTTATTTAGGTCAGTTGCCTTTGCTTTCTTGGGTTCAGGAACAATGGTGGACATATTGAAGCAAGTGGGGACAGCAGACTGGGATAGGGAGAGATTGAATACGTCCGTAAACACTCCAGCCAGCTGGTCTGTGCATGCCCGGGGCCGGCAGCCTTGCAAGGGTTAACACGCTTAAACGTCTTACTCACTTCGGCCACGGAGAACGAGAGCCCACAGCCCACGTCGGTGGCACTGTGTTATCCTCATTTTGTGCAGCGAAGGTGATTAGCTTGTCCAGGAGCAAGGCATGGGTGGTTTTTCCTTTCTCCGTGCCACACGTCTCCTGTCTGAGCAGTTGAATTGCAACTCCACTTTGTTTCTGTACTGATATTTTGCCTGTTCGATTGACTTACGGAGGGAATAACTACACTGTTTGTAATCAATCATATTCTGTCACCTTTCCAAGGTTAACTGCTTTGGTTTGCGGTTTCAGTTTTGCGTGAATAATGCCGTCTATCCACGGTTTTTGGTTTGGGGTAGGTTTTAATAGTCACAGTGGGAACAACATTCCTTATACACTTCCTGATGAACTCAGTCACCGTGTCAGTGTATACGTCAATGTTATTCTCAGAGGCTACCCGGAACATATCCCAGTCCACGTGATCAAGACAATCTTGAAGCATGGATTCCAATTGGTCAGACCAGCATTGAATAGACCTTAGCAAGGCCGCTTCCTGTTCGAGTTTCTGCCTATCGGAAGGGAGGATCAAAATGGAGTCGTGATCTGATTTGCCGAAGAGAGGGCGGGGGAGGGCCTTGTCGAAGGTGAGTAGCAGTGATCTAATGTTTTAGCGAGTACTGCAGTCAATGTGTTGATAGAACTTCAGAACTACAGTCAATGTGTTGATAGAACCTCAGTACTACAGTCAATGTGTTGATAGAACTTCAGTACTACAGTCAATGTGTTGATGGAACTTCAGTACTACAGTCGATGTGTTGATGGAGCTTCAGTACTACAGTCAATGTGTTGATGGAACTTCAGTACTACAGTCAATGTGTTGATGGAACTTCAGTACTACAGTCAATGTGTTGATGGAACTTCAGTACTACAGTCAATGTGTTGATAGAACTTCAGTACTACAGTCAATGTGTTGATGGAACTTCAGTACTACAGTCAATGTGTTGATAGAACTTCAGTACTACAGTCAATGTGTTGATCGAACTTCAGTACTACAGTCAATGTGTTGATCGAACTTCAGTACTACAGTCAATGTGTTGGTAGAACTTCAGTACTACAGTCAATGTGTTGATGGAACTTCAGTACTACAGTCAATGTGTTGATAGAACTTCAGTACTACAGTCAATGTGTTGATAGAACCTCAGTACTACAGTCAATGTGTTGATAGAACCTCAGTACTACAGTCAATGTGTTGATAGAACCTCAGTACTACAGTCAATGTGTTGATAGAACTTCAGTACTACAGTCAATGTGTTGATAGAACCTCAGTACTACAGTCAATGTGTTGATAGAACTTCAGTACTACAGTCAATGTGTTGATAGAACTTCGGTAGCGTTTTCCTCATATTTGCTTTTGGCTACAATAAATGGCCTCGGGATATGTGGTTTCCAGTTGGCACAACGTCCAGTGTAGTGTATTGCGACGTTTTAAAAATCATAATTTGAGTCCCATCATGCAGTAGTAAAACATACAGCCCAACGTCTGTAGAACAACTAACGTTACATAAATAAGTCTCTAAATGAAGCAGATAGGAGGACCAGTTTCTTTGTTAACCGCTCAACACAGAACAGCCGCATGTGCCCGCTTCCTTTTGAAAATCGTTTGGAGAAAATATCCTTTCTATGTTATGTTAAATTGTGTTCTTCATGCTATAAAATAATAAGAAATGCCACGGAATTCTAAGCATATCTTGTCTGCTAAATGAATGAGTGTAGCCCACAGCCATATGGCATAGCCAGATCAGGGCCTAACATAAGGACAACTCAGAGGATGCTATTCAGTTCTTTTGAAATAGACTACACTTTAATCACGCGTTTGAGTAAGCACCGTTCCTGCGTGAGGACTTAATAATGAGGGGTGTGGCCAATTACCACATAAAATATTCTCATGCTTGTTCTCACACACACACACACACACACACACACACACACACACACACACACACACAGAGAGCTAGGCATCATTAATCAACTGTAGAGATGTAGTATAAGCTTTAAATATTGTAAAAAATATATGTAATGAAACAATCAATGCAAACATAAAATAACAGTTGAGAAGTGAATAAATGTCTTCACTCTAACCCTAAACTAAAGCCTTATTCTAAACTAAACCCTAAACTAAACCCTTATTCTAACCCTAAACTAAACCCTTATTCTAACCCTAAACTAAACCCTTATTCTAACCCTAAACTAAACCCTTATTCTAACCCTAAACTAAAGCCTTATTCTAACCCTAAACTAAACCCTAAACTAAACCTTAAACTAAAGCCTTATTCTAACCCTAAACTAAACCCTAAACTAAAGCCTTATTCTAACCCTAAACTAAACCCTAAACTAAACCTTAAACTAAAGCCTTATTCTAACCCTAAACTAAACCTTAAACTAAAGCCTTATTCTAACCCTAAACTAAACCCTAAACTAAAGCCTTATTCTAACCCTAAACTAAACCCTAAACTAAACCTTAAACTAAAGCCTTATTCTAACCCTAAACTAAACCTTAAACTAAAGCCTTATTCTAACCCTAAACTAAACCCTAAACTAAACCTTAAACTAAAGCCTTATTCTAACCCTAAACTAAACCCTAAACTAAACCCTTATTCTAACCCTAAACTAAACCTTAAACTAAAGCCTTATTCTAAACTAAACCCTAAACTAAAGCCTTATTCTAACCCTAAACTAAACCATTATTCTAATCCTAACCCTAGCAAGCAGTTGCTTAACAACAGATTGTCATACTATCAATACTATCTGTAGAAAATACACTGTATATACAAAAGTGTGTGGACACCTCTTCAAATTAGTGGATTCGGCTATTTCAGCCACACGCGTTGCTGACAGGTGTATAAAATCGAGCACGCCGCCACGCAATCTCCATAGACAAACATTAGCAGTAGAATGGCCTTACTGAAGAGCTCATTGATTTTCAACGTGGAACCATTATAGGTAGGTCAAATGTAAGTGATGTTTTTGAAGGGAAAACGTGTAGGAGCAACAACGGCTCAGCCGCGAAGTGGTAGGCCACACAAGCTCACAGAACGGGACCGCCGAGTGCTGAAGCACGTAAACATTGTCTGTCCTCAGTTGCAACACTCACTACTGAGTTCCAAACTGCCTCTGGAAGCAACGTCAGCACAATAACTATTCGTCGAGAGCTTCATGAAATGGGTTTTTCATGGCCAAGCAGCCACACACAAGCCTAATATCACCATGCGCAATGCCAAGCATCGGCTGGAGTGGTGTAAAGCTCGCCGCCATTGGACTCTGGAGCAGTGGGAACGTGGTCTTTCGAGTGATGAATCACGCTTCACCATCTGGCAGTCCGACTGATGGATCTGGGTTTGGCGGATGCCATGAGATTGCTACTTGCCCCAATGTATAGTGTCAACTGTAGTTTGGTGGAGGAGGAATAATGGTCTGGCGCTGTTTTTCATGGTTCGGGCCCCTCTTAACACTACAGCATACAATGTCATTCTAGACGATTCTGTCCTTCCAACTTTGTGGCCCTTTCCTGTTTCAGCATGGCAATGCCCCCGTGCACAAAGTGAGGTCCATACAGATATGGTTTCTGCTGGGATGACTAAGGTGACGCTTTATCCGTTCATATTGAACCATTTCCATGCTGTTCCCACCAACACTGCAGCCCCCCCTCTCTCATTCCCTACTCTCTGTTCATGCTGTTCCGTCCAACACTGCAGCCCCCTCTCATTCCCTTCTCTCTGTTCATGCTGTTCCGTCCAACACTGCAGCCCCCTCTCATTCCCTTCTCTCTGTTCATGCTGTTCCCTCCAACACTGCAGCCCCCTCTCTCATTCCCTTCTCTCTGTTCATGCTGTTCCCTCCAACACTGCAGCCCCCTCTCTCATTCCCTTCTCTCTGTTCATGCTGTTCCCTCCAACACTGCAGCCCCCTCTCTCATTCCCTTCTCTCTGTTCATGCTGTTCCCTCCAACACTGCAGCCCCCTCTCATTCCCTTCATGCTGTTCCCTCCAACACTGCAGCCCCCTCTCATTCCCTTCATGCTGTTCCCTCCAACACTGCAGCCCCCTCTCATTCCCTTCATGCTGTTCCCTCCAACACTGCAGCCCCCTCTCTCATTCCCTTCTCTCTGTTCATGCTGTTCCCTCCAACACTGCAGCCCCCTCTCTCATTCCCTTCTCTCTGTTCATGCTGTTCCCTCCAACACTGCAGCCCCCTCTCTCATTCCCTTCTCTCTGTTCATGCTGTTCCCTCCAACACTGCAGCCCCCTCTCTCATTCCCTTCTCTCTGTTCATGCTGTTCCCTCCAACACTGCAGCCCCCTCTCATTCCCTTCATGCTGTTCCCTCCAACACTGCAGCCCCCTCTCATTCCCTTCATGCTGTTCCCTCCAACACTGCAGCCCCCTCTCTCATTCCCTTCTCTCTGTTCATGCTGTTCCCTCCAACACTGCAGCCCCCTCTCTCATTCCCTTCTCTCTGTTCATGCTGTTCCCTCCAACACTGCAGCCCCCTCTCATTCCCTTCTCTCTGTTCATGCTGTTCCGTCCAACACTGCAGCCCCCTCATTCCCTTCTCTCTGTTCATGCTGTTCCTCTCCAACACTGCAGCCCCCCCTCTCATTCCCTTGAGCTCCTTCTTTGAGGAAGTTTGCGGCTTTAAAGGGAAGATGAGGCGACATTTCTAGAAGAAAAATGGTTTTCTACTAAAGTCAGAGGTCAACAAAAACCGTGAATTTAAGGTAGGCTATCCAATGGTGTCAGTCCAGTAGATGAATATTAAAAAAAAAATCTGGTATGTGTTGTAAAATACATTTTGAAAAAAAAAAAAACATGAATCTTGGAAAATCTAATTTAAATGAAAAATCTGATTGTTGGATGAAAGGGAGTTTATATGAATAAATTGTTAGTGTTATTGTAACAGAATTTATACCATCAAATAATGACCAATGATCTATACAAGTGATGCCTAGAAGGAATATTTTAATACAGTGTCATAACATATAAACATGCCTGTCATTTTGCATCAGTGTTGTTTCTGTGGAAACAGTCTTCAATCCAGTTCTGAATAGCCTAGTCCTGGTCCCTTGACATTCTTTTGGAAAACAGATCTACTGCCGAGTTTAGGCCAGGATTAAATTCAAGGCATGTAGTAGAATAGGACAGCTGACAATGCGCCTTTTTAAAGGAGGCCGCGTTTTAACAAGTTTGACATTTTAAGGTAAATTCCAATAGTGTTTGCCAGTAATGCCATCTCCACCTTTAAAAAGCACAGATAGCATTCTACTGATTGAATCCCAGTCATTAACTTTGGAAAATATAGGCCTAAGTCATATTTTATTTACACATTCCCAGCATAGTTTGTTCAAATGCATAAAGTCAATTCACCAGCCCTTCTTTTAGCGCCCACATAGTGTTGTATGGTTCTCATAAATCCAGTAGTTGAGGAGATGGTTCTACTGGTTCTGCTGCTGGTTCAGCCTCTTCCTAGACAGGGAAAGAAAATGTTAAACCATTAGGCTAGATGATTACTCCTAAGGTTATTTCTGAGCGGTATATCTGTCCATTCAGGGGGACCCCTTTTGGCTCAAGAGCACCCCCCAGAGGCAGAAGTTCAGTACGGACTTCAGAGTAAATCCAATGTGGTTAAAATAAACATGTTTTAAGCTTAACAGTACTGAGATATAACACTGACTTAGGTCAACGTTCAATCTGATTGGGGGTTGTTGACAACGCAGCTTCTAAAGGCAATGTTCCCACATTCACAGACTGCATCCACACGTACGTATGTCGCCTCAATCAGTAATTATCTTTAAATATAGCATTGTCGACAGGTGGGATCAGATTGAATCCTGGCCTTACATATTGATCAGTGGTGTTATTGAGATATAACATTGACACTTGTACATTGGTCAGTGACATTATCGAGATATAACACATCGTTATTGAAACTTACACATTGTTCATTGATACCGAAGGGTTGGTTGAAGGCTCTGTAACCGCTGTAGAGCGGGTTGGGAATAGACACCAGAGCAGGCTTATCCCCTTCCTCTTCATTCTGTCACCATGGGAGATATGTCAGTCAAATCTGTTGTTAGAAAGCCCCTTCATCTGGGCATACCATGTCATTTCAACGTGGAATTGTGGGTAACCTTGATTCACCCACTCAGAGACATAACACATTGAGAATTTGCCTCACTGTGCTTAAATAATAATAATCTATATATATATATATATATATATATATATATATATATATATATATATATATATAATAATTTTGTACCCCTTTTTCTTCCCCATTGCGATCTTGTCTCATCGCTGCAACTCCCCAACGGACTCGGGAGGCGAAGGTTGAGTCATGTGTCCTCCGAAACATGACCCGCCAAACTGTACTTCTTAACCCAGAAGGGTTGAACATGTCAGAGGAAACACTGTCAGCCTGCAGGCGCCCGGCCCGCCACAAGGGGTCGCTAGAGCACGATGAGCCAAATAAAGCCCCCCCGGCCAAACCCTCCCCTAACTCGGACGACGCTGGGCCAAACCCTCCCCTAACTCGGACGACGCTGGGCCAAACCCTCCCCTAACTCGGACGACGCTGGGCCAAACCCTCCCCTAACTCGGACGACGCTGGACCAATTGTGTGCCGCCCTATGGGACTCCCGATCACGGCCGGTTGCGGTGCAGTGCCTTAGACTGCTGTACCACTCGGGAGGCCCCCACTGTGCTTTTAACCATCTAAAAGCACAACCATATTCCAATGGAAAAACAATGTCTGATATTTGGTTTAGTTGTCATCTACATGTGTTCTCATTGTGATTTCAACCATTTAAAAGCACAACAAAGTTCAAATGGGAATATGATGTCAGATATTTTGTATTTCTACAAAAACTACATTCAATCAGATTGACATCCACTTAGCATTGTTGGAGGCGGAACTGCGTTAACGCTGTCAAATCTAATTGAACATGAAAACATGCATTAGCCTAACATCACTGGTTTGGCATGAGTCTTTATTTCTGACGTGGTAGCCTAGCCTTTATTTCTGACGTGGTAGCCTAGCCTTTATTTCTGACGTGGTAGCCTAGCCTTTATTTCTGACGTGGTAGCCTAGCCTTTATTTCTGACGTGGTAGCCTAGCCTTTATTTCTGACGTGGTAGCCTAGCCTTTATTTCTGACGTGGTAGCCTAGTCTTTATTTCTGACTTGGTAGCCTTTATTTTTAATACTGTATTTTATGCCATCTATAGCACCTTGCCTAAGCTGCTCGGCCATCGCTCATCCATATATTTATATGTACATATTCTCATTCACCCTTTTTAGATTTGTTTGTATTCTTCTTCAACCTCTCATCAACCAGCTGTTTTCGCCCACAGGACTGCCGCTGACTGGATGTTTTGTTTGTCACACCATTCTCTGTAAACCTTAGACACTGTCATATGTGAAAAACCCAGGAGGCTGGCCGTTCTGAGATACTGCACGGCACGCCTGACATTGACGATCATACCACTCTTAAATTCCCTTAGGTCACTCGTTTTTTGCCCAAGAACACGAAGGTAAACCTGCCTAAATGACTACAGACCCGTAGCACTCACGTCCGTAGCCATGAAGTGCTTTTAAAGGCTAGTAATGGCTCACATCAACACCATTGTCCCAGAAACCCTAGACCCACTCCAATTTGCAAACTGCACCAACAGATCCACAGATGATGCAATCTCTATTGCACTCCACACTGCCCTTTCCCACCTGGACAAAAGGAACACCTACGTGAGAATGCTGTTCATTGACTACAGTTTAGTGTTCAACACCATAGTGCCCACTAAGCTCATCACTAAGCTAAGGATCCTGAGACTAAACACGTCCCTCTGCAACTGGATCCTGGACTTCCTGACAGGCCGCCCCCAGCTGATAAGGGTAGGTAGCAACACATCTGCCACGCTGATCCTCAACACTGGAGCCCCTTAGGGGGGCTCCAATTGTCAAAGACCCCAGCCACCCTCAGTCCCTTCCTGTACTCCCTGTTCACCCACGACTGCATGGCCAAGCACGACTCCAACACCATCATTAAGTTTGCAGACGACAACAGTGGTAGGCCTGATCACCGACAACGACGAGACAGCCTATAGGGACGAGGTCAGAGATCTGGCCAGGTGGTGCCAGAATAACAACCTATCCCTCAACGTAACCAAGACTAAGGAGATGATTGTGGACTACAGGAAAAGGAGGACCAAGCACGCCCCCATTCCCATCGACGGGGCTGCAGTGGAGCAGGTTGAGAGCTTCAAGTTCCTTGGTGTCCACATCACCAACAAACTATCATGGTCCAAGCACACCATGAAGTCAAAGTCAAAGTCAAAGTCACCATTATTAGTCAGTTGTACAACCGAATGCCTTCAACCGAAATGTTTCTTCCGCATTTAACCCAACCCCTCTGAATCAGAGAGGTGCGGGGGGCTGCCTTAATCGACATCCACGTCTTCGGCGCCCGGGAACAGTGGGTTAACTGCCTTGTTCAGGGGCAGAACGACAGATTTTTTCCTTGTCAGCTCGGGGATTCGAACTTGCAACCCTCCGGTTACAAGTCCAACGCTCTAACCACTAGGCTACCTGCTGACAGTCGTGAAGAGGGCACGACAAAACCTATTCCACCTCAGGAGACTGAAAAGATTTGGCATGGGTCCTCAGATCCTCAAAAGGTTCTACAGCTGCACCATCGAGAGCATCCTGACTGGTTGCATCACTTCCTGGTATGGCAACTGCTTGGCCTCCGGCCGCAAGGCACTACGGAGGGTAGTGAGTACGGCCCAGTACATCACAGGGGCTAAGCTGCCTGCCATCCAGTACGTCTACACCAGGCGGTGTCAGAGGAAGGCCCTAAAAATTGTCAAAGACCCCAGCCACCCCAGTCATAGACTGTTCTCTCTACTACCGCATGGCAAGCGGTACCGGAGTGCCAAGTCTAGGACAAAAAAGGTTCTCAACATTTTTTACCCCCAAGCCGTAAGACTCCTGAACAGATAATCAAATGGCTACCCGGACTATTTGCATTGTGTGATTTGAACCGAACAGTAACTGAACGTCTTGATGCCTTTCTGCCTGCTTTATATAGCAAGCCACAGCCACGAGACTCACTGTCCTGTAGGAGCAGTCCATTTTTGTGAATGGGCTGGTGTACCTAATAAACTGTCCAGTGTGTTTCCACTCTGAGGTTGAAAAAATACTGTGAAATTGTGAAAATTATAAATGCCTGTTTTAATGTAAGAGCTATTTGAAAAGGCTGGCTGAAATGTCAGCCTATTTTGGTGGGATGGAGTTTTGGCCTTCCATGGTGACATCATTTATAAATGAGTTAATAGACAAGTAAGAGTTCCAAACATCTCTGCCAATAACAGCTAGTTTTCAGTTTCCCCCTCCCCACCTCCTTGCTACTCCTTGTCATGGCTAACAAATTGTTTAGCTTGACAAGGAGTGGAATGTTTTCGCAGACAGACTGGATTTCTGGCTATTGTTATTCGGTGAATGTCAAATGTGTAAAAATGTGTTTGTTAGAAACCCCATGAGCTTTTTGCAGCAGCAGCTACACTTCCTGGGGTCCACAAAAAAAAACACAAAACATGACGCGCTGATAGACAAGTAACACAAACGTAAAATACAACACAACTAGAACATAATAGGGAGAAAACAGTGAATGTCAAAGTCCTCTGAGTGACTGGTCAAAAAGCCACCCAACTCGAGGTGGATTTGGTTCCACATTATTATACATTTACACGTTTTCAACAGCAGAAAACTGTTAGTTGTTTTTTAAAATTGATGAAATGAAGTATTATGTAGGCGTAGAATGCAAACAGTAGTAGTCCTGGTCTATAGTAGTGTTGATCAGAGCCCTGTGGGCCCAATGGACCTGGTCTATAGTAGTGTTGACCAGAGCCCTGTGGGCCCAATGGACCTGGTCTATAGTAGTGTTGACTAGAGCCCTGTGGCCCCAATGGACCTGGTCTATAGTAGTGTTGATCAGAGCCCTGTGGGCCCAATGGACCTGGTCTATAGTAGTGTTGACTAGAGCCCTGTGGGCCCAATGGGCCTGGTCTATAGTAGTGTTGACCAGAGCCCTGTGGGCCTAATGGACCTGGTCTATAGTAGTGTTGACCAGAGCCCTGTGGGCCTAATGGACCTGGTCTATAGTAGTGTTGATCAAAGCCCTGTGGGCCCAATGGACCTGGTCTATAGTAGTGTTGATCAGAGCCCTGTGGGCCCAATGGACCTGGTCTATAGTAGTGTTGATCAGAGCCCTGTGGGCCCAATGGACCTGGTCTATAGTAGTGTTGATCAGAGCCCTGTGGGCCCAATGGACCTGGTCTATAGTAGTGTTGATCAGAGCCCTGTGGGCCCAATGGACCTGGTCTATAGTAGTGTTGATCAGAGCCCTGTGGGCCCAATAGACCTGGTCTATAGTAGTGTTGATCAGAGCCCTGTGGGCCTAATGGACCTGGTCTATAGTAGTGTTGATCAAAGCCCTGTGGGCCCAATGGACCTGGTCTATAGTAGTGTTGATCAGAGCCCTGTGGGCCCAATGGACCTGGTCTATAGTAGTGTTGATCAGAGCCCTGTGGGCCCAATGGACCTGGTCTATAGTAGTGTTGATCAGAGCCCTGTGGGCCTAATGGACCTGGTCTATAGAAGTGTTGATCAGAGCCCTGTGGGCCTAATGGACCTGGTCTATAGTAGTGTTGACCAGAGCCCTGTGGGCCCAATGGACCTGGTCTATAGTAGTGTTGACCAGAGCCCTGTGGGCCCAATGGACCTGGTCTATAGTAGTGTTGACCAGAGCCCTGTGGGCCCAATGGACCTGGTCTATAGTAGTGTTGACTAGAGCCCTGTGGCCCCAATGGACCTGGTCTATAGTAGTGTTGACTAGAGCCCTGTGGCCCCAATGGACCTGGTCTATAGTAGTGTTGACTAGAGCCCTGTGGGCCCAATGGACCTGGTCTATAGTAGTGTTGACTAGAGCCCTGTGGCCCCAATGGGCCAGGTCTATAGTAGTGTTGACTAGAGCCCTGTGGCCCCAATGGGCCAGGTCTATAGTAGTGTTGACTAGAGCCCTGTGGGCCCAATGGGCCTGGTCTATAGTAGTGTTGACTAGAGCCCTGTGGCCCCAATGGACCTGGTCTATAGTAGTGTTGACTAGAGCCCTGTGGGCCCAATGGACCTGGTCTATAGTAGTGTTGACTAGAGCCCTGTGGCCCCAATGGGCCTGGTCTATAGTAGTGTTGACTAGAGCCCTGTGGGCCCAATGGGCCTGGTCTATAGTAGTGTTGACTAGAGCCCTGTGGCCCCAATGGACCTGGTCTATAGAAGTGTTGACTAGAGCCCTGTGTGCCCAATGGACCTGGTCTATAGTAGTGTTGACTAGAGCCCTGTGGCCCCAAAGGACCTGGTCTATAGTAGTGTTGGAAGGGCTTGTTACCTTGAAGTAGTGGAAGCGGAAGGCGTCGTTCTTGTGTTTGAAGACGTAATAGGTGAGGCCAGCGATGACGCAGACTATCAGACAGGTGACCAGGATAGAGGTGGCCACAGTACCTCCCCCGTGGGCGTGACCTGATGGCTGCGCATGGTGCTCCTGGAATGATAGTCATAGAAATATAATTACTAGAAGGGACAAAGCCACTCACAAATGCTTCTAAATGGCACTGTATTCTCCCATAATGCAGTGTTACTGTTGACCAGAGACCCTATTCTCCCATAATGTTTTATTTATTGTATTTCACCTTTATTTAACCAGGTAGTTCTATATGATGTCATAATACAGGTAGGCCAGTTGAGAACAAGTTCTCATTTACAACTGAGACCTGGCCAAGATAAAGCAAAGCAGTGCGACACAAACAACAACACAGAGTTGCACAGAGGGACAAACAAACGTACAGTCAATAACACAATAAAAAAAAAAAAAAGTCTATATACAGTGTGTGCAAATGGCGTGAGGAGGTAAGGCAATAAATATAGTAGCGAAGTAATTACAATTTGGCAAATTAACACTGGAGTGATAGATGTGCAGATGATGATGTGTAAGTAGAAGTACTGGTGTGCAAAAGAGCAGAAAAGTGAATAAAAACAATATGGGGATGAGGTGGGTAGATTGGGTGGGCTGTTTACAGATGGGCTATGTACAGCTGCAGCAATCGGTAAGCTGCTCAGATAGCTGATGTTTAAAGTTAGTGAGGGAAATATAAGTCTCCAGCTTCAGCAATTTTTGCAATACGTTCCAGTCATTGGCAGCAGAGAACTTGAAGGAAAGGCAGCCAAAGGAGGAATTGGCTTTGGGGATGACCAGTGAGATATACCTGCTGGAGCGTGTGCTACGGGTGGGTGCTGTTATTGTGACCAGTGAGCTGAGATAAGGCGGAGCTTTACCTTGCAAAGACTTATTGATGACCTGGAGCCAGTGGGATTGGCGACGAGTATGAAGCGAGGGCCAGCCAACGAGAGCATACAGGTCGCAGTGGTGGGTGGTATATGGGGCTTTGGTGACAAAATGGATGGCACTGTGATAGACTACATCCAATTTGCTGAGTAGAGTGTTGGAGGATATTTTGCAAATGACATCACCGAAGTCGAGGATCGGTAGGATAGTCAGTTTTACGAGGGTATGTTTGGCAGCGTGAGTGAAGGAGGATTTGTTGCGAAATAGGAAGCCGATTCTAGATTTAATTTTGGATTGGAGATGTTTAATATGAGTCTGGAGGGAGAGTTTACAGTGTAGCCAGACACCTAGGTATTTGTAGTTGTCCACATATTCTAAGTCAGTCCAGAGTAGTGATGCTAGTCGGGCTGGCGGGTGCGGGCAGCGAATAGTTGAAAAGCATGCATTTAGTTTTACTAGCGTTTAAGAGCAGTTGGAGGCCACGGAAGGAGTGTTGTATGGCATTGAAGCTTGTTTGGAGGTTTGTTAACAGTGTCCAAAGAAGGGCCAGATGTATACAGAATGGTGTCGTCTGCATAGAGGTGAATCAGGGAATCACCCGCAGCAAGAGCGACATTGTTGGTATATACAGAGAATAGAGTCGGCCCGAGAATTGAACCCTGTGGTACCCCCATAGAGACTGCCAGAGGTCCGGACAACAGGCCCTCCGATTTGACACACTGATCTCTGTCTGAGAAGTAGTTGGTGAACCAGGCGAGGCAGTCATTTGAGAAACCAAGGCTGTTGAGTCTGCCGATAAGAATACGGTGATTGACAGAGTCGAAAGCCTTGGCCAGGTCAATAAAGACGGCTGCACAGTACTGTCTTTTATTGATGGCGGTTATGATATCGTTTAGTACCTTGCGCGTGGCTGAGGTGCACCCGTGACCAGCTCGGAAACCAGATTGCACAGCGGAGAAGGTACGGTGGGATTCAAAATGGTCTGTGATCTGTTTATTATCTTGGCTTTCAAAGACTTTACAAAGGCAGGGCAGGATAGATATGGGTCTATAACAGTTTGGGTCTAGAGTGTCACCCCCTTTGAAGAGGGGGATGACCGCGGCAGCTTTCCAATCTTTAGGGATCTCGGAAGATACGAAAGAGAGGTTGAACAGACTTGTAATAGGGTTTGCAACAATGGCAGCGGATAATTTTTGAAAGAGAGGGTCCAGATTGTCTAGCCCAGCTGATTTGTATGGGTCCAGGTTTTGCAGCTCTTTCAGAACATCTGCTATCTGGATTTGGGTGAAGGAGAGGCTGGGGAGGCTTGGGCAAGTAGCTGCGGGGGGTGCGGAGCTGTTGGTGGGGGTTGGAAAGCAACCCCCGGAAAGCATGGCCAGCCGTAGAGAAATGCTTATTGAAATTCTCGATTATCGTGGATTTATCGCTGGTGACAATGTTTCCTAGCCTCAGTGCAGTGGGCAGCTGGGAGGAGGTGCTCTTATTCTCCATGAACTTTACACTGTCCCAAAACCTTTTGGAATTAGAGCTACAGGATGCACATTTCTGTTTGAAAAAGCTAGCCTTTGCTTTCCTGATTGACTGCGTGTATTGGTTCCTGACTTCCCTGAAAATGTGCATATGTTACTGTTGACCAGAGACTCCTTGTGTGGCTCTGGAATAGGGTGGAATTTGCGATGAATTAGGATTGTTATAATGGTCTGATAAGGAGCAGATGAACCCTGTTCATTCTGGGTTGACGTTTCCCCTATGTACAGATCTAGGATCAGCTTCCCCAACCTTATCCATTAGTGGGGAAAATGTAAAACTGATCCAAGATCAGCATCTAGTGTACAACTTCACTCACCGGTAGGGGCGGGGCTCTGAGTGGGCCCTCTATGACATGGATAATTCCATTGTATGCTGGGATGTCCCAGGACAACACTAGCCTCCGGTTCACTAGCTTGAACGTCTGGGGCTCCTGTGGAGAAACAACCGTCACACATACAGAATCATCCAAATCAAAACTTCCATGAAATTAATTGTTGCTTTAAGAAATTGGTAACATGTTGATCTGAAGTAAAGACTGTTTGAATTGCATAAGCAGCTCCTGGACATTTTGTAACAGACCGGTCCACTCACCTGGTTCTGCTGTGTGGTGTTGCTGGGGGAAATGACCACTGAGAGGTTATATCCCAGTCTGGAGGGGATGACTCCATGGTGTTTCAGGTCCTCGTAGAACATAATGCTGTTATTACTGGAGATATGGTACTCCACATCCCGGTCTGATAACGTCTACATACAGTCAAGAAAGAAATACATCAAATGACTAAGAAAAAATTATACATCATTATATAAAACATTTTATTTTAAAGGGATAGTGCACATAAATTCCAAAATGACATATTGGTTTCCTTACCCTGTCAGCAGTCTATGGACATGTTATGATAGGAATCCATGCTTTGGCACTGTTTTCAAATGCTAACGTTTTAGTATTTGTGGCACAAATCCCATTCAAGTCATGGGACCGATTTTTATATATATATTTCGTGCATCGTGTCGAAATCATCAAAATATGTAATTGATTTTGAAGCTCACAAGTCACATGGATGATTTGGACATGATGCGCAATTTTTTTTATATCGGCATATATATATTATATGACTTGAATGGGATTTGTGCCACAAATGGTAAAACATTAGCATTTGAAAACCGTGCCAGGGAAACTAAACCAAAGCATGTATTGCTGTCATAGTTTGTACATAGACTGCTTACAGGATAAAGAAACCAATATGTCATTTAGGTGAACCATCCATTTTTTAATTACAAAAAAATACATTTAATTTACAGGAAAAAGTAAGTAACAATTGCTATTTTTTTGTTCCACGATTTCATACGTTAAAATCACCTCATTCTCAGAGAACCCAGCGTTGAGTGGCACAAACAGAGTGGCATAGGATGAACTGCTGGACAGAAAGTCCAACAGAACTTCTCCCTCTGTAGATGAGCCTGCATACTTCAACAATATCTACAACCAGGAGAGAAAATCTAGTTCATGTTTTTCAATATTTGCACTCACAAAGTAGGGCCAAATTCTAACTTGAGATCCATATCACCCGAAAATGTTTGCAAATGTCCCAATGTCATTTAATATTTTGTGCTAATTCGATTACTTTAATTTGAATTAATACAATTAAGTCTGAGTTGCATGTGAGGATCTTAATTTAGGATTAGTACTGGATGAAACCACAACAAACTTACATTGTAGAATACAGAGTAGTTTAAGTTGGTAGCCACAACACTGGCCAGGTCTCCGTTACAGAAGTCCCCGTTGCCTACGTACCCACTTCCACACACACAGGACACATCTACAGGGAGACAGACGGGTTGTAATACACATCTACAGGGAGACAGAGGGGTTGTAATACACATCTACAGGGAGACAGACGGGTTGTAATACACATCTACAGGGAGACAGACGGGTTGTAATACACAGTACACATCTACAGGGAGACAGACGGGTTGTAATACACAGTACCACAGGACACATCTACAGGGAGACAGACGGGTTGTAATACACAGGACACATCTACAGGGAGACAGACGGGTTGTAATACACAGTACACATCTACAGGGAGACAGACGGGTTGTAATACACATCTACAGGGAGACAGACGGGTTGTAATACACATCTACAGGGAGACAGACGGGTTGTAATACACATCTACAGGGAGACAGACGGGTTGTAGAACACAGTACCACAGTACACATCTACAGGGAGACAGACGGATTGTAATACACAGTACCACAGTACACATCTACAGGGAGACAGACGGGTTGTAATACACAGTACACATCTACAGGGAGACAGACGGGTTGTAATACACAGTACCACTGTACACATCTAAATGTTGTTGAAAGACTGATATGAAATGAAGGGGGATAGAGAGAATGGAGACAGTATGGCTGGTAGGCCCATGTTCATAAACCTGATCTAGGATAAGTTTTCTTTTCATATCATAATTAATTATTATATGGACATGGATACTCTGAAACGCTTTATGTCTACGGCCCTGATCCATTGTGTATTTGTAGTGTTAAAAAAAAGTGTAAATAGCAGAAAGTAAACAATTCCAAATGTTCCTCATTGATTGGCATTGAGGAGAATTGGAATTTCAGTGTACAGTAAGTCTGTAAATGGAGCCCAACCCTGGTTGATGGCGTTACCTGACAGTCTGTAAATGGAGCCCAACCCTGGTTGATGGCGTTACCTGACAGTCTGTAAATGGAGCCCAACCCTGGTTGATGGCGTTACCTGACAGTCTGTAAATGGAGCCCAACCCTGGTTGATGGCGTTACCTGACAGTCTGTAAATGGAGCCCAACCCTGGTTGATGGCGTTACCTGACAGTCTGTAAATGGAGCCCAACCCTGGTTGATGGCGTTACCTGACAGTCTGTAAATGGAGCCCAACCCTGGTTGATGGCGTTACCTGACAGTCTGTAAATGGAGCCCAACCCTGGTTGATGGTGTTTCCTGACAGTCTGTAAATGGAGCCCAACCCTGGTTGATGGCGTTACCTGACAGTCTGTAAATGGAGCCCAACCCTGGTTGATGGCGTTACCTGACAGTCTGTAAATGGAGCCCAACCCTGGTTGATGGCGTTTCCTGACAGTCTGTAAATGGAGCCCAACCCTGGTTGATGGCGTTACCTGACAGTCTGTAACAGTAAGTGTCGTATTTGCTGCTGGGGTCCACAGGGTCTTTGTATAGCACTATACCAACATGGTTGTCACCACACTTCACAGAGGGAAACCTGGTTGGATAGCCCACTTTCTTCCCTTGTATCCATCCAGCAACACACAGGTGCATTCCCAGCTAAAGAAAGACACAAATACACACATGAACTGCAACATCAGCGGTGGGGTGTCAATTCAGACAGTTACTGGTGGCATCCCGATTCTCTGCCCTTCTCCTAAAGTCTGCACCTGTACACTTCCTGGTCGTAATGGATTTAACAGCTTTGGCTGGAGCCTGGGAGTTTCCACTGACCAGGAGTGTGCAAGTGCACAGAGGAGGGGGATTGGGACACTACCACTGTCTGGAGGAATCATCACCAAATGAAGTAAAACTTCTAAATAGTGAACTATCACTTTCAATCACCAGTATCATGTAGCTGAGAGTTAATGATGTCCTGGTTCAACTTCAAACCACTGCCCAAGGAGTTGGTAACACTTTAAATCAAGAGGATCATTTTGCTGAGTTAAATGGGTAGTCTGGGATTGGCACATCAATGTTTGGACTTTTTTAAAGTAAAGATATATAGCTATTGATGGAAAGTGGCAGGGTGACTGCTTTGTTGTTTTGAATCCCAGATTTTCCTTTTAAAGGATGACCTCTGACCTGTTGTGCATCAGCCATCTGAGAGAAGGTGGCGACCGTAGCCCCCTCAGCTTGACAGGCTATCTCAGCATCTGTGTAGTTCATCTGGTACTTCCCTGCAGGGGAACGCAGGTGGAACACTCCGGCAGTGTTACCTGACGACACAAAGGAACAAAGAGTCTGTTAATAAAGATGGAAATAACTAATCAATTTAAAGGTTGAATCTGCAAAATTATGTTGCCATGAGCAGCACCGCAGATATTACGACGAGCGTGATTGAAGACTATTTATACACACAGAGTATCTGCGCATGTGCAGGGTGTTCCGCGTCACGTTGATACAACGTCGTAGCTACTGGACCAAAACTTCAGAGAAGTTTGGCCCCGCGCTTCAATGCTCTTAGTTGTTGCGGAAATTGAACTACTACTGTTGTATTGCATCTACGTCATGTTGCTGAGTCTACCTTTTAATATGCATAAATAACCTGACAAAACTGGGAAGATCAATCTGACTACCCGTCACCGAAGTGTGCTATTAAAAAAAAAATATATATATATATATCGTTGTTTGTAACTTATTTTTGTACATAATGTTGCTGCCACCGTCTCTAATGACCGAAGAACTGGGATTACTCACCACGGACTGGAAGAAGCTTTTTCCTTTAACGAGTCCGAAGACGAGAAAGATATACTGCTCTTCCGGGAACAGGCCCAGATCCCCGTCATTTGGGTGAAGAAAAGACGGAGGAAAAGAGGAACGCAGATCAGGCTGCCTTCTGAGAATCCGTAGGCGAGCGAGTAAACTCCCATTTGCCATCAATTCTACTTGCTAACATGCAATCATTGGAAAATAAAATGTATGACCTACGGTTACGATTATCCTACCAACGGGACATTAAGAACTGTCCTATGTTTCATAGAGTCTTGGCTGAATGACGACACGGACAAAATAGAGCTGGAGGGATTTTCAATGCACCGGCAGAACAGAGAAGCTACGTCTGGTAAGACGAGGGGTGGGGGAGTGTGTCTTTTTGTCAATAACTGCTGGTGCGCAATGTCTAATATTAAAGACGTCTCGAGGTATTGCTCGGCTGAGGTAGAGTACCTCATGATAAGCTGTAGACCACACTATCTACCAAGAGAGTTCTCATCTATATTATTCATAGGTGTCTATTTACCACCACAAACCGATGCTGGCACTAAGACCGCACTCAATAAGCTGTATAAGGGCATAAGCAAACAAGGAAATGCCTGCATTAAAGTCTCCGGCCAATAGAAGCGGCGCTCCTATTGGCCGGGGACTTTAATGCAGGCAAACTTAAATCAGTTTTACCTCATTTCTACCAGCATGTCACCAGAGGAAAAAAAAAAACACAGACGAGCCAAATGTCTTTTATGCTTGCTTCGGGGCAAGCAACACTGAAGCATGCACGAGAGCACCAGCTGTTCTGGATGACTATTATAACGCTCTCGGTAGCCGATGTGAGCATTGCCTTTAAACAGGTCAACATTCACAAAGCCGCGGTGCCAGATAGATTACCAGGACGTGTACTCAAAGCATGCGCGGACCAACTGGCAAGTGTCTTCACTAACATTTTCAACCTCTCCCTGACCGAGTCTGTAATACCTACATGTTTCAAGCAGACCACCAAAGTCCCTGTGCCCAAGGAAGCGAAGGTAACCTTCCTAAATGATTACCGCCCCGTAGCACTCACGTCTGTAGCCATGAAGTACTTTATAAGGCTGGTCATGGCTCACATTAACACCATTATCCCAGAAACGCTAGACCCACTCCAATTCGCATACCGCCCCAACAGATCCACAGATGACGCAATCTCAATCGCACCACACTACCCTTTCCCACCTGGACAAAAGGAACAGCTACGTGAGAATGCTGTTCATTGACTACAGCTCAGTGTTCAACACCATAGTGCCCACTAAGCTCACTGAGCTAAGGGCCCTGGGACTAAACACCTCCCTCTGCAACTGGATCCTGGACTTCCTGATGGACAGCCCCCAGGTGGTAAGGGTAGGTAGCAACACATCTGCCACGCTGATCCTCAACACTGGAGCCCCTCAGGGGTGTGTACTTAGTCCCCTCCTGTACTCCCTGTTCACCCACGACTGCATGGCCAAACACAACTCCAACACGACCATCATTAAGTTTGCTGACGACACAACAGTGGTAGGCCTGATCACCGACAACGATGAGACCGCCTACAGGAGGAGGTCAGAGAACTGGCCATGTGGTGCCAGGACAACAACCTGTCCCTCAATGTGAGCAAGACAAAGGAGCTGATTGTGGACTACAGGAACAGGCAGGCTGAACAGGCCCCCATTAATATCAACAGGGCTGTAGTGGAGCGGGTCGACCGTTTGAAGTTCCTTGGTGTCCACATCACCAACGATCTATCATGGTCCAAACACACCAAGACAGTCGTGAAGAAGGCACGACAAAACCTTCTCCCCCCTCAGGAGACTGAAAAGATTTGGCATGGGTCCCTAGATCCTCAAAACGTTCTACAGCTGCACCATCGAGAGCATCTTGACCGGTTGCATCACCGCCTGGTACGGCAACTGCTCCGCATCTGACTGCAAGGCACTACAGAGGGTAGTGTGTACGGCCCAATACATCACTGGAGCCAAGATTCCTGCAACCCAGGACCTATATAATAGGCGGTGTCCGAGGAAAGCCCATAAAATTGTCAGAGGCCCCAGTCATAGACTGTTTTCTTTGCTACTGCACGGCAAGAGGTACCGGAGGGCCAAGTCTAGGACCAAAATGCTCCTTAACAGCTTCGAATGGCCACCGGACTATTACATTGATGACCCCCCCATTTGTTTTGAACACTGCTGCTACTCGCTGTTTATTATCTATGCATAGTCACTTCACCCCTACCTACACGTACAAATGACCTCTAACCTGTACCCCCTCACACTGACTCGGCACCGGTACCCCCTGTATATAGCCTCATTATTGTGTTACTTTTCATTGTTTTTTACTTTAGTTTATTTGGTAAATATCTTCTTAACTCTTCTTGAACTGCACTGTTGGTTAAAAGGGCTTGTAAGTAAGAATTTCACGGTTTGATTTGATCTAAATGCACTACATGGGGATTAGGATGCCATATAAATGAAATGAACATAATTAAAGATTAACATAATGTTCCACCTTGACAATAAAAGGCCCCTCTAAAATGTGCAGTTTTGTCACACAACACAATGCCACAGATATCTCAAGTTTTGAGGGAGCGTGCAATTGGCATGCTGACTGCAGGAATGTCCACCAGAGCTGTTGCCAGAGAATTTAATGTTCATTTTTCTACCGTAAACCTCCAACATCGTTTTAGAAAATTTGGCAGTACGCCCAACCGGCCTCACAACCGTAGACCATGTATGGCATCGTGTGGGTGAGCGGTTTACTGATGTCAACGTTGTGAACAGAGTGCCACCAGAGTGGGGTTATAGTATGGGCAGGCATAAGCTAAGGACAATGAACACAAGTGCATTTTATCAATGGCAATTTGAATGCATAGAGATACCGTGACTAGATCCTGAGGCCCATTGTTGTGCCATTCATTTGCCACCATCACCTCATGTTTCAGCATGATAATGCACGGCCCCATGAAATAACTCAAGGAATCATGTAGTAACGAAAAACAAAATCTAAATATATTTTAGATTCTTAGCTTTGCACACTCTTGGCATTCTCTCAACCATCTTCAACTGGAATGCTTTTCAAACAGTCTTGAATGAGTTCCCACATATGCTGAGCACTTGTTGGCTCCTTCACTCTGTGGTCCAACTCATCCCAAACCATCTCAATTGGGTTGAGGTCGGGTGATTGTGGAGGCCAGGTCATCTGATGCAGCACTCCATCACTCTCCTTCTTGGTCAAATAGCCCTTACACAGCCTGAAGGTGTGTTGGTTCATTGTCCTGTTGAAAAACTAATTATAGTCCCACTAAGCCCAAACCAGATGGGATGGTGTATCGCTGGAGAATGCCGGGGTAGCCATGCTGGTTAAGTGTGCCTTGAATTCTAAATAAATCACTGACAGTGTCACCAGCAAAGCACCCTCACACCACCTCCACCATGCTTCACGGTGGGAACCACACATGCGGAGATCATCAGTAGACCTACTCTGCGTCTCACAAAGACACAGCTGTTGGAACCAAAAATCTCACATTTGGACTCATCAGACCAAAGGACAGATTTCCACTGGTCTAATGTTCATTGCTCGTGTTTCTTGGCCCAAGCAAGTCTCTTCTTTTTATTGGTGTCCTTTAGTAGTGGTTTCTTTGCAGCAATTCAACCATGAAGGCCTGATTCACACAGTCTCTTCTGAACAGTTGATGTTGAGATGTGTCTGTTACTTCAACTCTGAAGCATTTATTTGGGCTGTAATTTCTGATTTCTAGATTTAACACGTTTGGTTACTACATGATTCTGTATGCGTTATTTCATAGTTTTGATGTATTCACTGTTATTGTACAATGTAGAAAATAGTAAAAATAAAGAGAAACCCTTAAATGAGTAGGTGTGTCCAAACTTGTACTGTGTGTGTGTGTGTGTGTGTGTGTATGTATGTGTGTATATATATGTACAGTATATATACAGTTGAAGTCAGAAGTTTACATACACCTTAGCCAAATACATTTAAACTCGGTTTTTCACAATTCCTGACATTTAATCCTAGTAAAAAATCCCTGTCTTAGGTCAGTTAGGATCACCACTTTATTTTAAGAATGTGAAATGTCAGAATAATAGTAGAGAATGATTTATTTCAGCTTTTATTTCTTTCATCACATTCCCAGTGGGTCAGAAGTTTACATACACTCAATTAGCATTTGCCTTAAATTTGTTTAACTTGGGTCAAACGTTTCGGGTAGCCTTCCACAAGTTTCCCAGAATAAGTTGGGTGAATTTTGGCCCATTCCTCCTGACAGAGCTGGTGTAACTGAGTCAGGTTTGTAGGCCTCCTTGCTCACACACACTTTTTCAGTTCTGCCCACACATTTTCTATAGGATTGAGGTCAGGGCTTTGTGATGGTCACTCCAATACCTTGACTTTGTTGTCCTTAAGCCATTTTGCCACAACTTTGGAAGTATGCTTGGGGTCATTGTCCATTTGGAAGACCCATTTGCGACCAAGCTTTAACTTCCTGACTGACGTCTTGAGATGTTGCTTCAATATATCCACATAGTTTTCACCTCCTCATGATGCCATCTATTTTGTGAAGTGCACCAGTCCCTCCTGCAGCAAAGCACCCCCACAACATGATGCTGCCACCCCCGTGCTTCACGGTTGGGATGATGTTCTTCGGCTTGCAAGCCTCCCCCTTTTTCCTCCAAACATAACGATGGTCATTATGGCCAAACAGTTCTATTTTTGTTTCATCAGACCAGAGGACTGATCTTTGTCCCCATATGCAGTTGCAAACTGTAGTCTGGCTTTTTTATGGCGGTTTTGGACAGTGGCTTCTTCCTTAATGAGCGGCCTTTCAGGTTATGTTGATATAGGACTCATTTTACTGTGGATATAGATCATTTTGTACCCGTTTCCTCCAGCATCTTCACAAGGTCCTTTGCTGTTGTTCTGGGATTGATTTGCACCAAATTACGTTCCATGGTGTTTATACTTGCGTACTATTGTTTTTACAGATGAATGTGTTGTTGACTTTCCCATGATGTCAAGCAAATAGGCACTGAGTTTGAAGGTAGGCCTTGAAATTCATCCAGAGGTACACCTCCAATTGACTCAAATTATGTCAATTAGCCTACCAGAAGCTTCTAAAGCCATGACATCATTTTCTGGAATTTTCCAAGCTGTTTAAGGGCACAGTCAACTTAGTGTATCTAAAGTTCTGACCCACTGGAATTGTGATACAGTGAATTATAAGTGAAATAATCTGTCTGTAAACAATTGTTGGAAAAATTACTTGTGTCATGCACAAAGTAGATGTCCTAACCGACTTACCAAAACTATAGATTTTATGACTCCAACCTAAGTGTATGTAAACTTCCGACTTCAACTGTATATATTTAGCTAGTATAGTTCCTTCCACATAGCAGTATTCTCTTGAAATCGGAGTTCCTTGAGTTTCCCAGCCATAGTATAAACTGTGAATGACATCAGCACAGTTAGGCATAACGTCATTGTTTTTAAATGTATATTATTGTCACTGGCAGTATAACTATCAACACTAGACACTTAGCTATTCATGTCACAATTCCAGACATAACAATGCACAAACAGTCTGTTCTATGCGTGCTATTTCTATGCTTCCAGTTCTTAAATTTTGTGTTTGCTTCTTTTACTTTTGGTTTTGTACACCAGCTTCAAACAGCTGAAAATACATTATTTTTGGTTATGGAGATATGTCACTGCAGTTTTGATGGTACAATGACTCTCTACACTATACTTGCTTGTTTTGTCACACACTGAAATTAGGCGAACTATTTCAAATTTTTACAACCAGGAAATGCATGTGTTTGTTCAGTTCTTACTGTGGTAGTGCAGGTCCTTGCATGTGGCCTGGGGGTCACATCCTCCGTTCTCCTCCAGACAGCGGTCGACGGGTGGAACCACCTTCTCCAGACACTGGAGCCCGTTCCTCACGTACCCATCAAGACACTCGCACTGACGCTCATTCTGATAGGAACACATCAGGACATTACTATTACTAAAACCAAGGATAACTAGGTCTCAAAACGTATCGGAGGAGACGAACCTTAGACTTTCTCCTCCCAACACCTTTTGAACAAGAAATGAGGGGATAGGATGCAAGGAATCTGGTATTTGGTGTTTTATTAGGATCCCCACTAGCTGTTGCTGAAGCAGCTACTCTTCCAGGGGTCCACACACAACATGAAACATGACATAATACAGAACATTAATAGACAAGTACAGAACTACATATACATTTAAAAGCGTCTCACATAGCCTACATTACAGTATCAATGCATACACACAAAATATCTAGGTCAAATAGGGGAGAGGCGTTGTGCCTTGAGGTGTTGCTTTATCCGTTTTTGAAACCAGGTTTGCTGTTCATCTGAGCAGTATGATGGGAGTTCCATGCAATAATGGCTCTTTGTAATAATATACGCTTTCTTGAAATTATTCTGGATTTGGGGACTGTGAAAAGACCCCTGGTGGCATGTCTGGTGGGGTAAGTGTGTGTGTGTCAGAGCTGTGTGTAAGTTGACTATGCAAACAATTTCGAATTTTCAACAATTTTTTCTTATAAAAAAAAGAAGTGACGCAGTCAGTCTCTCCTCAACTCTTAGCCCAGAGAGACTGGCATGCATAGTATTTATATCAGCCCTCGTGTCGCAAGACGTGCCGCTCTGTTCTGGGCCAGAAAAATAAATAAAAAATAAATTGATAAAAAGAAGCACTAGACCTCAGCTGCAGTTTAACAAGCTCTTTTTTTTAGCAGCACTTGACCATAAGACTGGACGAAGCTAGAGCCTGCTGGAGTGTGGTGTCAAAAAGCAGAGCATATCTTTATTACAGAACTCTCCCTATCTTTACAACCATTGAATCTATATGTTTTGACCATGACAGTTTACAATCTAAGATAACACCAAGCAATTTAGTCTCTAAAACTTGTTCAACAGGCCACACCATTCATTACCAGATTCAGCTGAGGTCTAGTGCTTCTTTTTATCAATTTCTTTCAACCAATCATCAGTCGTTTGTGTCAGTGCAGTACATGTTGAGTGCTCTTCTCTATAAGAATGCTGAAAGTCTGTCAATCTGTTTTACAGAGAAATAGTATTGTATTACAACAGTTTGCTAATAGCTGGAAGAAAGCTGATTGGTCTGCTGTCAGAACCAGTAAAGGCCGCTTTATCACTCTTGGGTATCGGAATGGCTTTGGCTTCCCTCCAGGCCTGAGGACAAACCCTTCCGCTAGGCTCAAATTAAAGATATAACCGATAGGAGTGGCTGTAGTCAGCTACCAACCTCAGTAGCTTTCCATTTAAGTTGTCAATGCCAGGAGGTTTGTCATTATTGATCGATAACAATAATTTCTCCACCTCTGCAACACTAACTTTACAAAATTCTAACTTTAGTTTCTTTTATGCATGAAGGTGATGGCTCACTGTTCGTGTGTGGCATTTCCTGTCTACATTTTCCCACTTTGCCAATGAAGTAATCAATAAAATAATTGGAAACATGAAATGGTTTTGTGATGAATAAGCCATCTGATTGGTGTTATGTCTTACATTATTAGCCCAGAAAGATTTTTGTGTTTATTACATACAGCCGTAAACCTGCAACCACAACAATTCAATAACACTTCACATGAGATCTTATCTAAGCACTACAGGGATATGGCTCTGAATATATACAATGAGGGAAAAAAAGTATTTGATCCCCTGCTGATTTTGTACGTTTGCCCACTGACAAAGAAATGATCAGTCTATAATTTTAATGGTAGGTTTATTTGAACAGTGAGAGACAGAATAACAAAAAAAAATATAAATTGATTTGCATTTTAACCAGGGAAATAAGTATTTGACCCCCTCTCAGTCAGAAAGATTTCTGACTGAGAGGGGGGTAATCAATCAATCAGATTCCAAACTCTCCACCATGGCCAAGACCAAAGAGCTCTCCAAGGATGTCAGGGACAAGATTGTAGACCTACACAAGGCTGGAATGGGCTACAAGACCATCGCCAAGCAGCTTGGTGAGAAGGTGACAACAGTTGGTGCGATTATTCGCAAATGGAACACAAATCTCCCTCAGTCTGGGGCTCCATCCCTCGGCCTGGGGCTCCTCACCTCGTGGAGTTGCAATGATCATGAGAACGGTGAGGAATCATCCCAGAACTACACGGGAGGATCTTGTCAATGATCTCAAGGCAGCTGGGACCATAGTCACCAAGAAAACAATTGGTAACACACTACGCCGTGAAGGACTGAAATCCTGCAGCGCCCGCAAGGTCCCCCTGCTCAAGAAAGCACATATACATGCCTGTCTGAAGTTTGCCAATGGACATCTGAATGATTCAGAGGACAACTGGGTGAAAGTGTTGTGGTCAGATGAGACCCAAATGGAGCTCTTTGGCATCAACTCAACTCGCCGTGTTTGGAGGAGGAGGAATGCTGCCTATGACCAAGAACACCATCCCCACCGTCAAACATGGAGGTGGAAACATTATGCTTTGGGCGTGTTTTTCTGCTAAGGGGACAGCACAACTTCACTGCATCAAAGGGACGATGGACGGGGCCATGTACCGTCAAATCTTGGGTGAGAACCTCCTTCCCTCAGCCAGGGCATTGAAAATGGGTCGTGGATGGGTATTACAGCATGACAATGACCCAAAACACATGGCCAAGGCAACAAAGGAGTGGCTCAAGAAGAAGCACATTAAGGTCCTGGAGTGGCCTAGCCAGTCTCCAGACCTTAATCCCATAGAAAATCTGTGGAGGGAGCTGAAGGTTCGAGTTGTCTAATGTCAGCCTCAAAACCTTAATGACTTGGAGAAGATCTGCAAAGAGGAGTGGGACAAAATCCCTCCTGAGATGTGTGAAAACCTGGTGGCCAACTACAAGAAACGTCTGACCTCTGTGATTGCCAACAAGGGTTTTGCCACTAAGTCATGTTTTGCAGAGGGGTCAAATACTTATTTCCCTCATTAAAATGCAAATCATTTTATAACATTTTTCACATGCGTTTTTCTGGATTTATTTGTTGTTATTCTGTCTCTCACGGTTCAAATAAACCTACCATTAAAATTATAGACTGATCATTTATTTGTCAGTGGGCAAACGTACAAAATCAGCAGGGATCCAAATACTTTTCCCCCTCACTGTATACAACACCTCCCCCATAAGCATTCCTGTATCTTCTATAGATGTTATATCATTGTATTGTTACTACTGTATCATCAAATGAATTATCTAAGTGAATCTCAGAAATGGCTAATATATGAATGTTATCTGATGTTAGCAAGTTATTGATTTCATGAACCTTATTTCTATGGCTACATATATTAATATGGGCTATTTTCAGCCCTTTCCTGGGTAGTTTATCAGAGATAAGAATATTGAAAAGAGCAAACAAAGCAAGAGAAGAAATATACATTCAGCAGTCCATTAATCAATTGGTGTGTGTGCTGTGGGGTTGAGGCTACGAACCCATAGGCTTGGCTCTCTCATCCCTTCCAGGAGGAAGGGTGGACAATGAGCCTGTCGTAGCGGATGTAAGCAATGTCCCCACGCGCTCTGGCAGATTTCATGGCTGGGATCAGTTATTTCCTCTTCTGGCACACAGCTTCAGGATTGTCCACGTTGAGGAAGATATATGTTCCTCTCAAGATCTTGGATCTTTCCAGAACAGCTACCTTGTCATTGAATCTCAGGCAGTTGATCACTGTCGGCTGGGGCCTGTCACCCGGGCCGGCGGTGGGTTTTCCAATCCTGTGGGCCCGCTCCACCTCAATCTTCCTGTGGTCCATCTTCAATTTCTCAGTTCATTTTCCTCACTTCCTCCTCCGTCAAATTCTCGTGGAGATTCTGAAATTTCATCCATATCCATGTTGTTCCACCTTGATTATCCCTGGAGAGTCTGATTCCTCAGTCATTGTTATCATGGATTCACACACAGAACTGATATCCTCTCTCAATGACTTACAGATTACTGTCATCTTGCCATTCTCCTGTTTTAACTCCGAGCTGAACCTGGGAGAACTGAAAACTATTCTTCAGGTCCTGGACCTCTCTGGTCAGGTCGTCCATTCTTTTATTAGTTGACTCCACCACTTTTTTGGACCAAAAATGTGTAGTTGTTTTCTTGTTGTAACAACTGCTGGTAGAACTATTTTGTTAGTTTTAAAAGATCCTTCACCTGTGATAGAGACACACCACTGTCCTCAGCGGTACTCCCGCCAGCTTTGGTCTTTGTCATGGTAGCAACGTAGGCTATGCTGTTACTCCTCACAGTTCCAGACCGGGCATGTCAGAGGGTAGAAGCAGCAACAAACAGCACGGATCTAGACACAAGCCTGGGACAATCCGCGGTCCCAGCCACAATGGCTAACAGCATTGCGGGCTGCGTTCAAACCCTCAAGGAAACCCTGCTAGCTTGATAGGCAGCTAGCTAGGAGCTAGGCTAGCTTCTACACCAAACAGCTCCTCAGACCCGGCCTTGGTCGGCAGGATCACTGGACAGATAGTAGCGGTCACAGCAACTGATCCCAACCACGTCTCAGGATCCAAACTCAAAAGGTAGCTAGCTACAAACATAACTTTTTCACTAGAACACTTTTTCAGAGAATTTTTAAACTTTACAAAACAACAAACCGAGCGCTCCCTCGTTCTGCGTTCAACAGGAAGGAAAGAAAATTGAGAAAGAGCCAGAAAAACATGAATATGAAGTCACCACTCACAGGCCCTGTGAACAGGCAAGTAGCGAAGTCACTGCATCCTCCGTTGGTCTCTGTGACACACCTGTTGATAGGTGAGCAGACAGAGCCGTCACCCTCGTAGCCAGACAGACATGTACAGTTGACCTGCAGGTCTGTCTGGAGACAGGCTGCATGCTGGTGGCAGCCCCCGTTGTACTCCGCACACAGATCAGGAGCTGGAGGAAACACAGACATAATTAATAATATAACAGGCCAGGAGCTGGAGGAGACACAGACATAATTAATAATATAACAGGCCAGGAGCTGGAGTAGACAGAGAGATAATTAATAATATAACAGGCCAGGAGCTGGAGGAGACACAGAGAGAATTAATAACATAACAGGCCAGGAGCTGGAGGAGACACAGAGAGAATTAATAATATAACAGGCCAGGAGCTGGAGTAGACAGAGAGATAATTAATAATATAACAGGCCAGGAGCTGGAGGAGACACAGAGAGAATTAATAACATAACAGGCCAGGAGCTGGAGGAGACACAGAGAGAATTAATAATATAACAGGCCAGGAGCTGGAGGAGAGACAGAGAGAATTAATAATATAACAGGCCAGGAGCTGGAGGAGACACAGAGAGAATTCATAATATAACAGGCCAGGAGCTGGAGGAGACACAGAGAGAATTAATAACATAACAGGCCAGGAGCTGAAGGAGACACAGAGATAATTATTAATATAACAGGCCAGGAGCTGGAGGAGAAGAATTAGAAACAAGATGCTTAGTCTCAAATGGCACCCCATTACCTAATTCGTGCACAGTTTCCATAGTGACTAACAAACTACATAGGGTCTGCAGCTAAAATATCACTCTATTCCCAATATTGTGGACTAGGCTGCCATTTGGGACTCATCCCAAGACTCGCTAAACGTTTAGGGCCAAGGTCAGGTCACATGATCTGGAAAAACTCTGGGCCCCTAGTCATGATGCACCTCCCCAAGAGTGTAGATTTAGAATGAATACAATGGGTTAATCTATTAGCTAACTGGATTGTGGGTAATAAATGAGTTCAATAATGATTCCAACCCACCAGTGCAGTTCAAGCCGTCCCCCACATACTCTGACTGACAGATACAGATGTTGTCAGGTAGACACACAGCGTTGCTATGGCACTCTGGAGAACACACCAGCTTCTTCTCTGATCGGACACAGTAGTAGACAAAGTTATCACACACGGGCCCACACATAAAATACAACATTTTGTCCATAGTTACTTAATTTTCATTATAGTTGTTATTGTTATTAATGTCATTATTATTATTATAGTTTTATTGTTATTATTGTCATTGTATTTATTATAGTTTATTGTTTTTATTATTATACTTTATAGTTATTGTTAGAGTTATTATTAGTTATCATTATTGTTTTGTATATTTATTTATTTTATAGTTATATTATAGTTATTATGATTATTGTTGTTATTATTACTATAGTTATCAGTTATTATTTTGTATTATAGTAAATGTTTTATAGTTATTATTATTGTTATTATTATAGTTATTAAATGTATTATTATAGTTATTATTCCTATCATAGTTATTATTATTGTTATAGTTATAATATATTATTATTATTATAGTTATATTGTTAGTTATTATTTTGGTGATTATTTTTGTTATAAGTATTATTATTGTTATTATTGTTATATGTATAATTAAAACTTATTATTATTATAGTTATTATTATCATTATTATTAGTATTATTATATGTATTATTATTACTATATGTTGTATTATAGTTATTATTACTATCATTATTATTAGTATTATTATATGTATTATTATTATATGTATTACTATTATTATTATTATTATTATTATTATTATTATTACATGTATTATTATTAATATTATTAGTATATGTATTATTATAGTTATTATTATTACATGTATTATTATTATTATTATTTTATATGTATTACTATAGTTATTATTAATATTACATGTATTATTATTATTATTATTATTATTATTACATGTATTATTATTAATATTATTAGTATATGTATTATTATAGTTATTATTATTATTAGTATATGTATTATTAATATTATTATTATTACATGTTATAATATTAATATTATTAATATTGTTATTATTACATGTTATAATATTATTATTATTAATATTATTACATGTTATAATATTATTATTAATATTATTATTATTATATGGTAATATTATTATTATTCATATTATTATTATTATTATTATTATATGTTATAATATTATTATTATTAATATTATTATTATTATTATTATATGGTATAATATTATTTATTATTATATGTATTAGTATTATTATTATTAATATTATATTATATGTATTAATATTATTATTAATAATATTATTATATGTATTAATATTATTAATATTATTATTATATGTATTATTATTTTATTATATTATTATAGTTATTATTATTATTATTATTATTATTGTTTGTATTATCATAGTTATTATTATTATTATATGCATTATTATTATATGTATTATTATATTTATTATTATTATTACTATTATTATATGTATTATTATATGCATTATTATTATATGTATTATTGTTTTATGCATTATTATTAGTATATGTATTATTATAGTTATTATTATTGTTATTATTATAGTTATTAAATGTATTATTATAGTTATTATTCCTATCAGTTATTATTATTGTTATAGTTATAATATATTATTATTATTATAGTTATATTGTTAGTTATTATTTTGGTGATTATTTTTGTTATAAGTATTATTATTGTTATTATTGTTATATGTATAATTAAAACTATTATTATTATTATAGTTATTATTATCATTATTATTAGTATTATTATATGTATTATTATTACTATATGTTGTATTATAGTTATTATTATTATCATTATTATTAGTATTATTATATGTATTATTATTATATGTATTACTATTATTATTATTATTATTATTATTACTATTACATGTATTATTATTAATATTATTATTATTACATGTATTATTATTAATATTATTAGTATATGTATTATTATAGTTATTATTATTATTAGTATATGTATTATTATTAATATTATTATTATTACATGTTATAATATTAATATTATTATTATTACATGTTATAATATTATTATTAATATTATTATTATTATATGGTAATATTATTATTATTCATATTATTATTATTATTATTATATGTTATAATATTATTATTATTATTAATATTATTATTATTATTATTATATGGTATAATATTATTATTATTAATATTATTATTATATGTTATAAAATTATTATTATTATTATATGTATTAATATTATTATTATTAATATTATATTATATGTATTAATATTATTATTAATAATATTATTATATGTATTAATATTATTAATATTATTATTATTATATGTATTATTATTTTATTATACGTATTATAGTTATTATTATTATTATTATTATTATTGTTTGTATTATCATAGTTATTATTATTATTATATGCATTATTATTATATGTATTATTATATTTATTATTATTATTACTATTATTATATGTATTATTATATGCATTATTATTATATGTATTATTGTTTTATGCATTATTATTAGTATATGTATTATTATAGTTATTATTATATGTATTATTATAGTTATTATTATTATTATTACAATTATTATTATAATATGTATTATTATTATTATGATTATTATGTAGTTATTATTATTTTTATTATTATTATTATATGTATTATTATTATATGTATTATTATTAAATGTATTATTATTGTTATTTTTATTATATGTATTTTATTATTATTATTATTATTATTATTTATTATCATAGTTATTGTTATTATTACTATATGTATTATTATTATTATATGTATTATTATTGTTATTATCATAGTTATTATTATTATTATAGTTATTATTATTATATGTATTATTATAGTTAATATTATTATTGTATTATTAAAGTTATTACTATAATAATAACAATTATTATTATTATTATATGTATTATTATAGTTATTATTATTATTATTATTATTATTATATGTATTATTATAGTTATTATTATACTTATTGTTATAATTATTAGTTATTATTATTATTATCATAGTTATTAATGTTATTATTATCATAGTTATTAATGTTATTATTATCATAGTTATTATTATTATATGTATTATAATAGTTATTATTATATGTATAATTATCATTATTGTTATTATTATTGTTATTATGATGTATTTTTATAGTTATTATATGTATAATTCTAGTTATTATTCCTATTTTAATTATTATTATTGTATATATAATTTTCATTATTTATTATTATTATGATGTATTATTATAGTTATTATATGTATAATTATAGTTAGTATTCTTATTATAGTTATTTTTATTATTATAGTTATTATATTATTATTATAATTATTATTGTTAGTTATTATATTAGTTATTATTATTCTTGTTATGTATGTATTATATGTATGTTTAAAGTTATTATTATAGTTATTATTATAATATATTTACTATATGTATTATTATTTATTATTATTACTATATGTTGTATTATAGTTATTATTATTATAATAATAATAATTATTATTATATGTATTATAGTTATTAATATTATTATTATAGGTATTATTGTTATATGTATAATTATAGTTATTATATGTATAATTATAGTTATTATTCCTATTATAGTTATTATTATTATATGTATAATTATTATTGTTCCTATAATTGCTATTATGATGTATTATTATGGTTATTCGACAGAGGGACTTGAAAATCCCCAAAACATTCCTTACCCCCAGGACAGGTCTCTTTCCTTTATAGTCCTGGATAGTCACCCATTGAAGTATCATGGGATGAGGAATGTTTTTTTTTATGTAATAGTGTTGTAGTTTCATAATAGCTAAATCAATGTTCACCTATTTTGAGATGGCAGCGGTCTCCAGTCCAGCCCTCTGTACAGGAGCAGCTCCCATCTGCCTCAATCCCCTCCTCACACCGGCCCTGATCTGTGCAGTTACACGCTGTACAGTTGGTTCCATAGTGTTTGAGTTCACACAGCTCACAGGCCGTTCCTCTGAAGCCATTGTGGCACCGGCACTGTCCAGACCCCAGCCGGCCATCATCACAGTCCCCGTGCTCTCCACAGGGGGCCTCCAACCCACCAGAACACACTGAAACACATTGGTAGTGGATGAGATGAGTTTACACTGAAACACATTGGTAGTGGATGAGGTGAGTTTACACTGAAACACATCGGTAGTGGATGAGATGAGTTTACACTGAAACACATTGCTAGTGGATGAGGTGAGTTTACACTGAAACACATTGGTAGTGGATGAGGTGAGTTTACACTGAAACACATTGGTAGTGGATGAGATGAGTTTACACTGAAACACATTGGTAGTGGATGAGGTGAGTTTACACTGAAACACATCGGTAGTGGATGAGATGAGTTTACACTGAAACACATCGGTAGTGGATGAGATGAGTTTACACTGAAACACATTGCTAGTGGATGAGGTGACTTTACACTGAAACACAGTGCTAGTGGATGAGGTGAGTTTACACTGAAACACATTGGTAGTGGATGAGATGAGTTTACACTGAAACACATTGGTAGTGGATGAGGTGAGTTTACACTGAAACACATCGGTAGTGGATGAGATGAGTTTACACTGAAACACATTGCTAGTGGATGAGGTGAGTTTACACTGAAACACATTGCTAGTGGATGAGGTGAGTTTACACTGAAACACATTGGTAGTGCATGAGGTGAGTTTACACTGAAACACATTGGTAGTGGATGAGATGAGTTTACACTGAAACACATTGGTAGTGGATGAGGTGAGTTTACACTGAAACACATCGGTAGTGGATGAGATGAGTTTACACTGAAACACATCGGTAGTGGATGAGATGAGTTTACACTGAAACACATTGCTAGTGGATGAGGTGACTTTACACTGAAACACAGTGCTAGTGGATGAGGTGAGTTTACACTGAAACACATTGGTAGTGGATGAGATGAGTTTACACTGAAACACAGTGCTAGTGGATGAGGTGAGTTTACACTGAAACACATTGTTAGTGGATGAGGTGAGTTTACACTGCAACTCATTGCTAGTGGATGAGATGAGTTTACACTGAAACACACTGCTAGTGGATGAGATGAGTTTACACTGAAACACATTGGTAGTGGATGATGTGAGTTTACACTGAAACACATTGGTAGTGGATGAGGTGAGTTTACACTAAAACACATTGGTAGTGGATGAGGTGAGTTTACACTGAAACACATTGCTAGTGGATGAGATTAGTTTACACTGAAACACAGTGCTAGTGTCACGATTCACTTCTGAGGGGACAGACCAAGACGCAGCGATGTAGCCAGAATACATGATTTAATAAATCCACGGGAACAAGGCGGAACAAAACAAAGAACGGAGAACGTAACGATGAACATAACTGAACAAACAAACACAGCTATGAACATACAATAACCCACGAACCCAGAGTGAAACCTACTAGTTTAAATATGGTTCCCAATTAGAGACAACGACACACAGCTGCCTCTAATTGGGAACCATTACCCAACATAGAAATACGACACCTAGAATGAACAAACCCTACACAAAGACAAAACCAAAAGCGCTCCAGCCTGAAACTCGGGACTGGGCGTTACAGTACCAAAGCGCGGACTCGGACGCGCCGAAAAATCTGTGGGGGTCTTGAGTGGGTCGCTTTGTCCCAGGTGGAGGCTCGGTGCTGGCCGTGCTGGTCTGACATCCAGAACCGGAGGCCCTGGGCCTTCTCCTGGAACTCTGGTGCGTGGAGTTGGAACTGGCGTACTGGACTCGTGATGCTCACTGGAACGCTGGTGCGTGGAGCAGGAACTGGCAGTACTGGACTCGTGATGCTCACTGGGACTCTGGTGCGTGGAGCAGGAACTGGCAGTACTGGACTCGTGATGCTCACTGGGACTCTGGTGCGTGGAGCAGGAACTGGTCGTACTGGACTCGTGATGCTCACTGGGACTCTGGTGCGTGGAGCAGGAACTGGTCGTACTGGACTCGTGATGCTCACTGGAACTCTGGTGCGTGGAGCAGGAACTGGCAGTACTGGACTTGTGATGCTCACTGGAACTCTGGTGCGTGGAGCAGGAACTGGTCGTACTGGACTTGTGATGCTCACTGGGACGCTGGTGCGTGGAGCAGGAACTGGCAGTACTGGACTCGTGATGCTCACTGGGACTCTGGTGCGTGGAGCAGGAACTGGTCGTACTGGACTCTCTGAACGCATGCAGGGAGCTTGGTGCGCGGGCGGGACAGGGCGTGCTGGACTCTCTGAGCATCGGGAGCTTGGTGCGCGGGCCGGGACAGGGCGTGCTGGACTCTCTGAGCATGCGGGAGCTTGGTGCGCGGAGCCGGGACAGGGCGTGCTGGACTCTCTGAACGCACGGGAGCTTGCGTGCGCGGGCCGGGACAGGGCGTGCTGGACTCTCGGAGCGCCGCGTGGAGCTGGAGTGCGCGGAGCCGAACAGGGCGTGCTGGACTCTCGGGCGCCGCGGGGAGCTTGGTGCGCGGAGCGAACAGGGCGTGCTGGACTCTCGGAGCGCCACGGGGAGCTTGGTGCGCGGGGCGGAGCAGGGCGTGCTGGACTCTCTGAGCGCACGGGGAGCTTGGTGCGGGCGGGAGCAGGGCGTGCTGGACTCTCGGGCGCGCGGGAGCTGGATGCGCGGGCGGAGCAGGGCGTGCTGGACTCTCGGAGCGCGCGGGAGCTGGGTGCGTGGAACAGGGACTGGGCGTGTAGCCACCACTACACGGACTGGGATCTTGGAACACGGAACAGGGATCTTGGAACGCGGAACAGGGATCTTGGAACGCGGAACAGGGATCTTGGAACGTGGAACAGGGATCTTGGAACGTGGAACAGGGATCTTGGAACGTGGAACGGGATCTTGGAACGTGGAACGGGATCTTGGAACGTGAACGGGATCTTGGAACGTGGAACAGGGTCTCGGGCGTGGAACAGGGATCTCGGAGCGTGGAACAGGGGTCTCGGAGTGTGGAACAGGGGTCTCGGAGCGTGGAACGGGACTGGGCGTGTAGAAACCTCCGCCCGGACCGGGACCTGATATGGAGAGCCGACACCATACCTCCAGCTAGCTCACTAACCCTGGTCTCATGGGTGAGTGGAGCTGGAATCTCTCGGACTGGGCTGTGGATACGTGCCGGAGATTCTGCCCGTAAGACCACAGGATAACATGGGCCCAAAGGCGCACTGGAGGCCTGGCTCGCAGAGCTGACACCACTCTCCCAGGTAACACACAGACCTCGGCCCGACCAGTGAGTGGCGCTGGGATCTCTCTCACTGGGCTGCGGACACGTGCCGGAGACACCGCACACGGAACTGGAGCAGGATATCCGGGTCCCAGGAGGCGCACCGAGACTTAGCGGCGCAGAGCAGGCACCACTCTTCCTGGCTGAACGGTTTACCCCGACTGATGAGTGGAAGCGGGAATCTCTCGCACCGGCCTCTGACTCCGTATAGGAAACCGTGCGCCAATACAGCATAGCACGGTGTCCCTCGGTGCGACGTTCTCCCCAACGCTCTCTCCACAAGGCACGAGGAGTTGGCTCAGAGTCCCTCCTGAACCGGCCAACCTCCTCGTGTGCCCCCAAAAGTTTCTTGGGGCAGCCTTACGGACCTCCGTGCCAGGCGAGATCCGATGAGGTCCTCCCTGGTCCAGCACTCCCGGAGTCTCTCGCTGCTTGGTCTTTTGCTGGTGGGTTATTCTGTCACGATTCACTTCTGAGGGGACAGACCAAGACGCAGCGATGTAGCCAGAATACATGATTTAATAAATCCACGGGAACAAGACGGAACAAAACAAAGAACGGAGAACGTAGCGATGAACATAACTGAACAAACAAACACAGCTATGAACATACAATAACCCACGAACCCAGAGTGAAACCTACTAGCCTAAATATGGTTCCCAATTAGAGACAACGACACACAGCTGCCTCTAATTGGGAACCATTACCCAACATAGAAATACGACACCTAGAATGAACAAACCCTACACAAAGACAAAACCAAAACGCTCCAGCCTGAAACTCGGGACTGGGCGTTACAGCTAGTGGATGAGGTGAGTTTACACTGAAACACATTGGTAGTGGATGAGGTGAGTTTACACTGAAACACATTGCTAGTGGATGAGGTGAGTTTACACTGAAATACATTGGTAGTGGATGAGATGAGTTTACACTGAAACACATTGCTAGTGAATGAGGTGAGTTTACACTGAAACACAGTGCTAGTGGATGAGGTGAGTTTACACTGAAACACATTGCTAGTGGATGAGATGAGTTTACACTGAAACACATTGGTAGTGGATGAGATGAGTTTACACTGAAACACATTGTTAGTGGATGAGGTGAGTTTACACTGAAACACATTGGAACATATCGCTTTTACAAAGTAAATCATTACTATGACAACAACAAGGTTGTACACCACTGTAAACAAACAGACATGTACAGTACATTCAGAAAATATTAAGACCCTGGACTTTTTCCACATTTTGTTACGTTACAGCCTTGTTCTAAAATGTATTAAATATTTTTTCCCCTCATCAATCTACACACACAATACCCCATAATGACATCACAATACCCCATAATTACAAATGAAAACAGGGTTTTAGACATTTTTGCAAATGTATTACAAATAAATAAACGAAATACCTTATTTACATATGTTTTCAGACCCTTTACTATGAGACTCGAAATCAGCTCAGCTAGATCCTGTTTCCATTGATTATCCTTGAGATCGTTCGACAACTTAATTGGAGTCCACCTGTGGTAAATTTAATTGATTGGACATGATTTGGAAAGGCACACATCTGTCTATATGAGGTCCCACAGTTGACAGTGCATGTCAGAGAAAAAACCAAGCCATGAGGTCGAAGGAATTGCCGTACAACTCCGAGACAGGATCGTGTAGAGGCACAAATTTGGGGAAGGGTACCAAAACATTTCTGCAGAATTGAAGGTCCCCAGGAACACAGTGGCCTCCATCATTCTTAAATGGAAGAAGTTCGAACCACCAAGACTCTTCCTAGAGCTGGCCGCCCGGACAAACTGAGCAATCAGCGGGAGAAGGGCCTTGTTCAGGGAGGTGACCAAGAACCTGACTAAGAAAAATCATCTCTGCAGCACTCCCCCAATCAGGCCTTTATTGTAGAGTGGCCAGACGGAAGCCACTCCTCAGTAATAGGCACATGACAGCCCACTTGGAGTTTGCCAAAAGGCACCTAAAGACTCTCAGACCATGAGAAACAAGATTATCTGGTCTGATGAAACCAAGATTGAACTCTTTGGCCTGAATGCCAAGCGTCACATCTGGAGGAAACCTGGCACCATCCCTACAGTGAAACGTGGTGGTGGAAGCATCATGCTGTGGGGATGTTATTCAGCGGCAGGGACTGGGCGACTAGTCCGGATTGAGGGAAAGATGAACAGAGCAAAGTACAGAGAGATCCTTGATGAAAATCTGCTCCAGAGCGCTCAGGACCTCAGACTGGGGCGAAGGTTCACCTTCCAACAGGACAACGACCCTAAGCACACAGCCAAGACAACGCAGGAGTGGCTTCTGGACAAGTCTCAATGTCCTTGAGTGGCCCAGCCAGGGCCTGGACTTGAACCCGATCAAACATCTCTGGAGAGACCTGAAAATAGCTGTGCAGCGATGCTCCCCATACAACCTGACAGAGCTTGAGAGGATCTGCAGAGAAGAATGGGAGAAACTCCACAAACACAGGTGTGCCAAGCTTGTAGCGTCATACCCAAGAAGACTCTAGGCTGTAATCGCTGCCAAAGGTGCTTCAACAAAGTACTGAGTAAAGGGTCTGAATACTTATGTAAAGGTGATTTTTCAGATATTTTTGTTTTATTCATTTGCAATAATTTCAAGAAAACAGTTTTTGCTTTGACATTAAGGGGTATTGTTTGTAGATTGATGAGGGGACAAAACAATTTAATCCATTTTAGAATAAGGCTGTAACGTAACAAAATGTGGAAAAAGTCACGACGTCTGAATACTTTCCCAATGCACTGTGTGTCTGGAATCAAAAAGATCAAACATTCTTTAAAAAAATTACTTTAAAGAAGAATGTATTTACTATTTCCATGAATGTACAGCACGTGTCAAACTAATTCCATGTAGGGCAGAATTGCTGCAGGTATTCGCTCCTCCCTTAATAATTGATGAAGGTCACCAATTAGTAAAGAACTGCCCTCACCTGGTTGTCTGGGTCTTAGTAAGGAACTCCCCTCACCTGGTTGTCTGGGTCTTAGTAAGGAACACCCCTCACCTGGTTGTCTAGGTCGCTAATTAGTAAGGAACTCCCCTCACCTGGTTGTCTAGGTCACTAATTAGTAAGAAACTCCCCTCACCTGGTTGTCTAGGTCACTAATTAGTAAGAAACTCCCCTCACCTGGTTGTCTAGGTCACTAATTAGTAAGGAACTCCCCTCACCTGGTTGTCTAGGTCTTAACTGAAAGGAAACACCTGCAGACACTCGGCCCTCAATGGAATGAGTTTGACACCCCTGATGAACACATATACGGGGCGGCAGGGTAGCCTAGTGGTTAGAGTGTTGGACTAGTAACTGAAAGGGTTGCAAGATCAAATCCCCGAGCTGACAAGGTACAAATCTGTCGTTCTGCCCCTGAACAGGCAGTTAACCCACTGTTCCCAGGCCGTCATTGAAAATAAGAATTTGTTCTTAACTGACTTGCCTGGTATTAAAATATGGATGCATCTCACATGGGACCCTATTCCCTATAAAGTGTGTTTGACTAGGGCTCTATGCCATGTGGGATGCACACGATACAGGAATGATTGGGACAGAGAAGAATTGTTCTTCTTTTGGCTCTGTACTCAAAGTTTGGATTTGAGGGGGTTTTCATCCACATCAGGTGAACCGTTTAGTTGTAATAATGTTTTATGTCATTTTGGAGTCACTTTTATTGTAAATAAGAATAGGATATGTTTCTAAACAACGAATACATTAATGTTGATGCTACCATGGTTACGGATAATCCTGAACGAATCGCAAATAAGAACGTTACATAAGCCCCAGGACATGCTAACCTCTCACAATAACAGACCCCATGTCTTGGGGGTATAATATTTGTGCTACTTAGTTTCTCCCACATCATTCTTCACGATACGTTCAGGACTATCCGTAATCATGGTAGCGTCAACATTAATGTAGAAGTGTTTAGAAACATATTATATTCTTATTTACAGTAAAAGTTACTCCAAAATTACATAAAATATGACTTACCATTTCTATTGGGCACAAAATAATGTGAAACACAACCAAAACAAACAGCAAAGGCATCCAACAAGTTTGTAAAGTCACAAGCTTGATGAAGTCATTCGGTGCTATGAACATGGGACCAAATACTAAACGTTTTACTACTTTAATACACAAGTGAATTTGTCCCAATACTTTTGGTCCCCTAAAATCTGGTGACTATGTACAAAAAAGTGTTGTAATTTCTAAACGGTTCACACGATATGGATGAAAATACCCTTTGGCACTGTACAGTAAGGGAAAAAAGTATTTGATCCCCTGCTGATTTTGTACGTTTGCCCACTGACAAAGAAATGATCAGTCTATAATTTTAATGGTAGGTTTATTTGAACAGTGAGAGACAGAATAACAACAACAAAATCCAGAAAAACGCATGTGAAAAATGTTATAAATTGATTTGCATTTTAATGAGGGAAATAAGTATTTGACCCCCTCTCAATCAGAAAGATTTCTGGCTCACAGGTGTCTTTTATACAGGTAATGAGTTGAGATTAGGAGCACACTCTTAAAAAGAGTGCTCCTAATCTCAGTTTGTTACCTGTATAAAAGACACCTGTCCACAGAAGCAATCAATCAATCAGATTCCAAACTCTCCACCATGGCCAAGACCAAAGAGCTCTCCAAGGATGTCAGGGACAAGATTGTAGACCTACACAAGGCTGGAATGGGCTACAAGACCATCGCCAAGCAGCTTGGTGAGAAGGTGACAACAGTTGGTGCGATTATTTGCAAATGGAAGAAACACAAAAGAACTGTCAATCTCCCACGGTCTGGGGCTCCATGCAAGATCTCACCTCGTGGAGTTGCAATGATCATGAGAACGGTGAGGAATCAGCCCAGAACTACACAGGAGGATCTTGTCAATGATCTCAAGGCAGCTGGGACCATAGTCACCAAGAAAACAATTGGTAACACACCATGCCGTGAAGGACTGAAATCCTGCAGCGCCCGCAAGGTCCCCCTGCTCAAGAAAGCACATATACATTCCCGTCTGAAGTTTGCCAATGAACATCTGAATGATTCAGAGGACAACTGGGTGAAAGTGTTGTGGTCAGATGAGACCAAAATGGAGCTCTTTGGCATCAACTCAACTCGCCGTGTTTGGAGGAGGAGGAATGCTGCCTATGACCCCAAGAAAACCATCCCCACCGTCAAACATGGAGGTGGAAACATTATGCTTTGGGGGTGTTTTTCTGCTAAAGGGACTGGACAACTTCACTGCATCAAAGGGACGATGGACGGGGCCATGTACCGTCAAATCTTGGGTGAGAACCTCAGCCAGGGCATTGAAAATGGGTCGTGGATGGGTATTCCAGCATGACAATGACCCAAAACACACGGCCAAGGTAACAAAGGAGTGGCTCAAGAAGAAGCACATTAAGGTCCTGGAGTGGCTTAGCCAGTCTCCAGACCCTAATCCCATAGAAAATCTGTGGAGGGAGCTGAAGGTTTGAGTTGCCAAACATCAGCCTCGAAACTTTAAAGAGGAGTGGGACAAAATCCCTCCTTATTTCCCTCATTCAAATGCAATTCCATTTATAAAATTTTTCACATTATGGATTTTGTTGTTGTTAATCTGTCTCTCACTGTTCAAATAAACCTACCATTAAAGTTATAGACTGATCATTTCTTTGTCAGTGGGCAAACGTACAAAATCAGCAGGGGATCAAATACTTTTTTCCCTCACTGTATATCATGTCTACTATCTGAGGACACTGTATATCATGTCTACTATCTGAGGACACTGTATATCATGTCTACTATCTGAGGACACTGTATATCATGTCTACTATCTGAGGACATTGTATATCATGTCTACAATCTGAGGACACTGTATATCATGTCTACTATCTGAGGACACTGTATATCATGTCTACTATCTGAGGACACTGTATATCATGTCTACTATCTGAGGACACTGTATATCATGTCTACAATCTGAGGACACTGTATATCATGTCTACTATCTGAGGACACTGTATATCATGTCTACAATCTGAGGACACTGTATATCATGTCTACAATCTGAGGACACTGTATATCATGTCTACTATCTGAGGACACTGTATATCATGTCTACAATCTGAGGACATTGTATATCATGTCTACAATCTGAGGACACTGTATATCATGTCTACTATCTGAGGACACTGTATATCATGTCTACTATCTGAGGACACTGTATATCATGTCTACTATCTGAGGACACTGTATATCATGTCTACAATCTGAGGACACTGTATATCATGTCTACTATCTGAGGACACTGTATATCATGTCTACTATCTGAGGACACTGTATATCATGTCTACTATCTGAGGACACTAATCATGTCATTTATATCACAATCTGAGGCGGTGGGAAGACTCACCTTGGCAATCTCTTCCATAGTGGTTCTTACAGCAGCTCATGGTCCAGGCTTTACTCATACACACCCTCCTACAGGCCACCCTTTGGCTCATGGGGTGCAACATAGATTGGTAGTGGCTGTAGAAGAAGAGGATAATAAAATTAAATAATACTCCCTACCTGTAGTGGTGGTCATACATCACTGTGGAGTCTCCCTACCTGAAGTGGTAGTCATACATCACTGTGGAGTCTCCCTACCTGAAGTGGTGGTCATACATTACTGTGGAGTCTCCCTACCTGAAGTGGTAGTCATACATCACTGTGGAGTCTCCCTACCTGAAGTGGTAGTCACACATCACTGTGGAGTCTCCCTACCTGTAGTGGTGGTCATACATCACTGTGGAGTCTCCCTACCTGAAGTGGTAGTCATACATCACTGTGGAGTCTCCCTACCTGAAGTGGTGGTCATACATCACTGTGGAGTCTCCCTACCTGAATATGTGGTCATACATCACTGTGGAGTCTCCCTAACTGAAGTGTTGGTCATACATCACTGTGGAGTCTCCCTACCTGAAGTGGTGGTCATACATCACTGTGGAGTCTCCCTACCTGAAGTGGTGGTCATACATCACTGTGGAGTCTCCCTACCTGAAGTGGTAGTCACACATCACTGTGGAGTCTCCCTACCTGAACTAGTGGTCATACATCCCTGTGGAGTCTCCCTACCTGAAGTGGTATTCATACATCACTGTGGAGTCTCCCTACCTGAAGTGGTGGTCATACATCATTGTGGAGTCTCCCTACCTGTAGTGGTGGTCATACATCACTGTGGAGTCTCCCTACCTGAAGTGGTGGTCACACATCACTGTGGAGTCTCCCTACCTGAATATGTGGTCATACATCACTGTGGAGTCTCCCTACCTGAAGTGGTGGTCATACATCACTGTGGAGTCTCCCTACCTGAACTAGTGGTCATATATCACTGTGGAGTCTCCCTATCTGAACTAGTGGTCATATATCACTGTGGAGTCTCCCTACCTGAAGTGGGGGTCATACATCACACTGTGGCGTCGGGGGAAGAACGAAGAGTAGGGGTTGATGAAGCTGCAGAACTCAGTCTTCTTCTGTGAAAGGCAGGAGATGGTGTCTTATTGTTAGCGTGTGTGTGTGTGTTTGTGTGTAGTGTGTGTGTGAGCTCACCGTGTCTTCAGTTCCTTGGGGACAGTGGCGGGGATTCAAGCAGCTTCCACATCGACTCTAACAACACACATACAGTAGGTCATACAATATGTTTTGTTGTGATTCCTATGTTGTTGATGCAAAGAATATTTGTTGGTCCATGGTGTGTAATGATGAGCAACCAGACACTGCACTTGACACATTTATGATATTGCTTATTCCAGTTATTAATAAGCACGCACCCATCAAGAAAATGACTGGAAAAACTGTTAAATCCTCTTGGATTGATGAGAAATTTTAAAATGGTATGGTTGAGACGGATGAGGGAAAAGGAATAAGTCGCTGCACAACCGATTGAGAAACGTACTGCAAATTAAAAAATCGTGTGACTAATCTGAATAAAAAGAATAAGAAAGTACACTATGAAACAAAGATAAATTACATAAAAAATGAAAGTAAAAAGCTTTCGAGCACCTTCAATAAAATTTTGGGCAAATAGGCAAACTCAGCTCCATCATTCATTGAATCAGATGGCTCATTCATCACAAAACCCACTGATAGTTTCATTGGCAAGATTAGCTAATTTAAGCATGACATGCCAGCAACTAACGCTGACACTACACATCCAGGTATATCTGATCAAATTATGAAAGACGAGCATTGTCATTTTGAATTCTGTTAAGTGAGTGTGGAAGAGAAGAGGTGAAAAAATGATTGTTGTCTATCAACAATGACAAACCACCGGGGTCTGACAACTTGGATAGAAAATTACTGAGGATAATAGCGGACGATATTGCCACTCCTATTTGCCATATCTTCAATTTAAGCCTACTACAGAGCGTGTGGCCTCAGGCCTGGAGGGAAGCTAAAGTCATTCTGCTACCTAAGAATAGTAAAGCCCCCTTTACTGGCTCAAATAGCCGACCAATCAACCTGTTACCAACCCTTAGTAAACTTCCACCCTTAGTGTTTGACCAGATACAGTTGAAGTCGGAAGTTTACGTACACCTTAGCCAAATATATTTAAACTCACAATTTCACAATTCCTGACATTTAATCCTATAAAAAATTCCCTGTCTTAGGTCAGTTAGTATCACCACTTTATTTTAAGAATGTCAAATGTCAGAATAATAGTAGAGAGAATGATTTATTTCAGCTTTTATTACTTTCATCACATTCCCAGTGGGTCATTTAGAGCGTGAATGGGCAAGATAAAATATTTGTGTTTTTGAACGAGGTATGGTACTGTAGTTGGTTCCAGTCAAGGGGTGAAAACTTTCTGAAAGCACATTACGTGCTCAAATTCTTATTTTTTTTATTTCCCTTTTATTTAACCAGGTAGTTCTATATGATGTCATAATACACCTTTATTTAACCAGGTAGTTCTATATGATGTCATAATACACCTTTATTTAACCAGGTAGTTCTATATGATGTCATAATACACCTTTATTTAACCAGGTAGTTCTATATGATGTCATAATACAGGGAGGCCAGTTGAGAACCAGTTCTCATTTACAACTGCGACCTGGCCAAGATAAAGCAAAGCAGTGCGACAAAAACAACAACACAGAGTTACACATGGGACAAACAAACATACAGTCAATAACACAGTAGAAAAATCTATGTACAGTGTGTGCAAATGTAGTAAGATTAGGAAGGCAATAAATAGGCCATAGAGGCGAAATAATTACAATTTAGCATTAACACTGGAGTGATAGATGTGCAGATGATGATGTGCAAGTAGAGATACTGGGGTACGAAAGAGCAAAAAATAAATAACAATATGGGGATGAGGTAGTTGGATGGGCTATTTACAGATGGGCTGTGTACAGGTGCAGTGATCGGTAAGCTGCTCTGACAGCTGATGCTTAAAGTTAATGAGGGAGATATAAGTCTCCGGCTTCAGTGATTTTTGCAATTTGTTCCAGTCACTGGCAGCAGAGAACTGGAAGGAAAGGCGGCCAAAGTAAGTCTTGTCTTTGGGGGTGACCAGTGAAATATACCTGCTGGAGCGCATGCTACAGGTGGGTGCTGCTATGGTGACCAGTGAGTTGAGATAAGGCGGAGCTTTACCTAGCAAAGACTTATAGATGACCTGGAGCCAGTGGGTTTGGCGACGGACATGTAGTGAGGGCCAGCCAACGAGAGCATACAGGTCGCAGTGGTGGGTAGTATATTGGGCTTTGGTGACAAAACGGATGGCACTGTGATAGACTACATCCAATTTGCTGAGTAGAGTGTTGAAGGCTATTTTCTAAATGACATCGCCGAAGTCAAGGATTGGTAGGATAGTCAGTTTTACAAGGGTATGTTTGGCAGCGTGAGTGAAGGAGGCTTTGTTGCAAAATAGAAAGCCGATTCTAGATTTAATTTTGGATTTTAGATCCTTAATGTGAGTCTGGAAGGAGAGTTTACAGTCTAACCAGACACCTAGGTATTTGTAGTTGTCCACATATTCTAAGTCAGAACCGTCCAGAGTAGTGATGCTAATCGGGTGGGCGGATGCGGGGAGCTATCGGTTGAAGAGCATGCATTTAGTTTACTAGCATTTAAAAGCAGTTAGAGGCCACGGAAGGAGTGTTGTTGAAGCTCGTTTGGAGGTTTGTTAACAGTGTCCAAAGAAGGGCCAGATGTATACAGAATGGTGTCGTCTGCGTAGAGGTGGATCAGAGAATCACCAGCAGCAAGAGCGACATCATTGATGTATACAGAGAAAAGAGTCGGCCCAAGAATTGAACCCTGTGGCACCCCCATAGAGACTGCCAGAGGCCCGGACAGCAGGCCCTCCGATTTGACACATTGAACTCTATCTGAGAAGTAGTTGGTGAACCAGGCTAGGCAATCATTTGAGAAACCAAGGCTACTGAGTCGAAAGCCTTGGCCAGGCCGATGAAAACGGTGGCACAGTACTGTCTTTTATCGATGGCGGTTATAATTTTGTTTAGGACCTTGAGCGTGGCTGAGGTGCATCCATGACCAGCTCGGAAACCAGATTGCATAGTGGAGAAGGTACGGTGGGATTCGAAATGGTCGGTGATCTGTTTGTTAACTTGGCATTCAAAGATTTTAGAAAGGCAGGGAAGGATGGATATAGAACTATAACAGTTTGGGTCTGGAGTGTCTCCCCATTTGAAGAGGAGGATGACTGCGGCAGCTTTCTAATCTTTGGGGATCTCGGACGATACGAAAGAGAGGTTGAACAGGCTATTAATAGGGGTTGCAACATGCACTTAGTTTTACCAGCATTTAAGAGCAGTTGGAAGGAATGGTACATTTAGCAGACGGCCTGGGGATTCGAACCAGCAGCCTTTCGGTAACCGCCAGGCTACCTGCCAACCCAGTCACCCTGAACAATGTGTTAAAGTGAGCTAAAATAAATTATTCTACTTAGTCCTTCTGGAAGAATTTCTTGGTAAGCCCTTTTCATACATACACTTCCATGCCATCTCATTTCTCCGTCCAGTCCATCCAGTACACTGTGGGAGAATTGTCTCCTGCTGGAGTACCATAACCTTCCACATATACTATCCAGATATATTTCTAATAATAATATCATGAAGGTGATATTAAAGTCTCATACGTATGTAGTCCTGTTCTCCAGTCCATCACAGTGTGCACCCAGACCGGGAGGTTCCAGTAACTGGTCGATGCCGTACGCGACGCCCCCGTTAAACATCATGAAACGATCCAGGACCCTCGCCATGTTGTCATTCACCATGATGTCCCCCTGACAGACACAAACAAACCAACATGAGAAAGGGGATAGATAATCACAGGACAAGATGAGAACTAGCCTGGTCCCAGATCTGTTTGTGCTGTCAGTCACACCCGTGGCAAGACAGCACAAACAGATGTAGAACCAGGTTGAGGATAGATGAAAATGTGAGATTGGGGATAGAGGAACATAGTCGGCCCAGTAGTTCTGAGCAGATGGTGAATCATGTATCTCAATTGTCTTTCTTTCATCCTCAGCTATAATTGAGCCTTGGGGATAAATAAGGGGTCCCAAATGTACCCCTATTCCCTTTATAGTGCACTACTTTAGACCCTTTTTGCTTTATAGTGCATTACTTTAAACCTTATTCACTATATAGTGCACTAATTTAGACCTGTTCCCTTTGCAGTGCACTACTTTATACCCTATTACCTTTATAGTGCACTACTTTATACCCTATTACCTTTATAGTGCACTACTTTAGACCCTATTCCCTTTATAGTGCACTACTTTAGACCCTATTCCCTATATAGTGCACTACTTTAGACCCTATTACCTATATAGTGCACTACTTTAGACCCTATTACCTATATAGTGCACTACTTTAGACCCTATTCCCTATATAGTGCACTACTTTAGACCCTATTCCCTTTATAGTGCACTACTTTAGACCCTATTCCCTATATAGTGCACTACTTTAGATCCTATTACCTTTATAGTGTACTACTTTAGACCCTATTAACTTTATAGTGCACTACTTTAGACCCTATTCCCTATATAGTGCATGACTGTAAACACTATTCCCTATATAGTGAACATCTTTAGACTAGAATATGTTCCGGGATTCTTCCGATGGCATTGAGGAGTACACCACATCAGTCACTGGCTTTATCAATAAGTGCATCGAGGACGTCGTCTCCACAGTGACTGTACGTACATACCCAACCAGAAGCCATGGATTACAGGCAACATTCGCACTGAGCTAAAGGCTAGAGGCTTATAAGAAATCCTGCTATGCCCTCTGAAGAACCATCAAACAGGCAAAGCGCCAAGACAGGACTAAGACTGAATCGTACTACACCGGCTCTGACGCTCGCCGGATGTGGCAGGGCTTGCAAACAATTACAGACTACATAGGGAAGCACAGCCGCGAGCTGCCCAGTGACACGAGCCTACCAGACGAGCTAAATCACTTCTATGTTCGCTTCGAGGCAAGCAACACTGAGAAATGTGTGAGAGCATCAGCTGTTCCGGACGACTGTGTGATCACACTCTTCGTAACCGATGTGAGTAAGACCTTTAAACAGGTCAACATACACAAGGCCGCAGGGTCAGACGGATTACCAGGACGTGTGCTCTGGGCATGTGCTGACCAACTGGCAGGTGTCTTCACTGACATTTTCAACATGTCCCTGATTGAGTCTGTAATACCAACATGTTTCAAGCAGAGCACCACAGTCCCTGTGCCTAAGAACACTAAGGTAAACCTGCCTAAATGACTACAGACCCGTAGCACTCACGTCGGTAGCCATGAAGTACTTTATAAGGCTGGTCATGGCTCACATCAACACCATTATCCCAGAAACGCTAGACCCACTCCAATTTGCATACCACTCAAACAGATCCACAGATGATGCAATCTCTATTGTACTCCACACTGCCCTTTCCCACCTGAACAAAAGGAACACTTATGTGAGAATCCTTTTCATTGACTACAGATTAGCATTCAACACCATAGTGCCCTCAAATCTCATCACTAAACTAAAGATCCTGGGACTAAACACCTCCCTCTGCAACTGGATCCTGGACTTCCTGACGGACCGCCCCCAAGGGGTGAGGGTAGGTAACAACACGTTCGCCATGCTGATCCTCAACACAGGGCGCCCCTCAGGGGTGCGTGCTCAGTCCCCTCCTGTACTCCCTGTTCACTCATGACTGCACGGCCAGGCACGACTCCAACACCATCATTTCATTTGCCCGTGACACAACAGTGGTAGGCCTGATCACCGACAACGATGAGACCGCCTATAGGAGGAGGTCAGAGACCTGGCCAGGTGGTGCCAGAATAACCACCTATCCCTCAACGTAATCAAGACTAAGGAGATGATTGTGGACTACAGGAAAAGGAGGACCGAGCACGCCCCCATTCTCATCGGCAGGGCTGCAGTGGAGCAGGTTGAGGGCTTCAGGTTCCTTGGTGTCCACACCACCAAGAAATTAGAATGATCCAAACACACCAAGACAGTCGGGAAGAGGGCACAACAAAACCTATTCCCCCTCAGGAGACTGAAAAGATTTGGCATGGATCCTCAGATCCTCGAAAGATTCTACAGCTGCACCATCGAGAGCATCCTGACTGGTTGCATAACTGCCTGGTACGGCAACTGCTCGGCCTCCGACTGCAAGGCACTACAGAGGGTAGTACGGACGGCCCAGTACATCACTGGAGCTAAGCTGCCTGATATCCAGGACCTCTACACCAGGTGGTGTCAGAGGAAGGCCCTAAAAATTGTCAAAGACCCCAGCAACCCCAATCATAGACTGTTCTCTCTGCTACCGCACGCCAACCCCACTTTTACACTGCTGCTACACTCTGTTTATCATCTATGCATAGTCACTTTAACTCTACCTACATGTACATATTACTTCAATTAGCCCGACTAACTGGTGCCCCCTGTACATTGACTCTGTACCGGTACCACCTGTCTATAGTCTCCACATTGACTCTGTACCAGTACCCCCTGTATATAGCCTCCACATTGACTCTGTACCGGTACCCCCTGTATATAGCCTCCACATTGACTCTGTACCGGTACCCCCTGTATATAGTCTCCACAATGACTCTGTACCGGTACCCCCTGTATATAGTCTCCACATTGACTCTGTAGCGGTACCCCCTGTATATAGCCTCCACAATGACTCTGTACCGGTACCCCCTGTATATAGCCTCCACAATGACTCTGTACCGGTACCCCCTGTATATAGTCTCCACATTGACTCTGTACCGGTACCCCCTGTATATAGCCTCCACAATGACTCTGTACCGGTACCACCTGTATATAGCCTCCACATTGACTCTGTAGCGGTACCCCCTGTATACAGCCTCACTACTGTTATTTTCACTGTAATTTTACTTTTTTTCTTTCTTTACTTATCTATTGTTTACCTAATACCTATTTCTTACTTAAAAATTGCACTGTTGGTTAAGGGCTTGTAAGTAAGCATTTCACTGTAAGGTCTACACCTGTTGTATTCAGTATTTCACTGTAAAGTCTACACCTGTTGTATTCAGCATTTCACTGTAAGGTCTACACCTGTTGTATTCAGCATTTCACTGTAAAGTCTACACCTGTTGTATTCAGCATTTCACTGTAAAGTCTACACCTGTTGTATTCAGCATTTCACTGTAAAGTCTACACCTGTTGTATTCAGCATTTCACTGTAAAGTCTACACCTGTTGTATTCAGCATTTCACTGTAAGGTCTACACCTGTTGTATTCAGTATTTCACTGTAAAGTCTACACCTGTTGTATTCAGCATTTCACTGTAAGGTCTACACCTGTTGTATTCAGCATTTCACTGTAAAGTCTACACCTGTTGTATTCAGCATTTCACTGTAAAGTCTACACCTGTTGTATTCAGCATTTCACTGTAAAGTCTACACCTGTTGTATTCGGCGCACGTGACAAATAAACTTTGATTTGATATTCCCTATATAGTGCACTACTTTAGACCCTATTCCCTACATAGTGCACCAATGGCTTTGGTCAAAAGCAGTGCCCTATGTAGGGAACAGGGTGCCATTTGAGACTCAAAGGTGTAAATGAGGTTGAAGTAGCTACTCACAACGACTTTCTTGTTACAGCTAAAGGTGAAGGTTGATCCGTGCATCGTCCGGAAGGTAGTGAAAGACGTCAAGGACATCTTCTGCAGCCGCCACCAGAGATCAACATCATTATAACCCAATACAAGATCACTATCAAAACAACATCAAGAACTAATCAAAACATTTGCCTCACCTTGATGTTGCGTATGATGTGAGCTTTGATGATGGCTGTGAGTTTGTCCCTGTGGTCAAGACTGTAGAGCCAGTGTTGTCTCTCTTCAGACAGAGAGCTGAGAGCAGCGTCAGACGGCCACAGCATGGTCAGGGGCTGGTGGATGGAGCTCTCTACCAGGTTCAGCATGTTGGCATCCTAATAATAATGTCAAGATGGTCAGGGGCTGGTGGATGGAGCTCTCTACCAGGTTCAGCATGTTGGCATCCTAATAATAATGTCAAGATGGTCAGGGGCTGGTGGATGGAGCTCTCTACCAGGTTCAGCATGTCGGCATCCTAATAATAATGTCAACATGGTCAGGGGCTGGTGGATGGAGCTCTCTACCAGGTTCAGCATGTCGGCATCCTAATAATAATGTCAACATGGTCAGGGGCTGGTGGATGGAGCTCTCTACCAGGTTCAGCATGTCGGCATCCTAATAATAATGTCAACATGGTCAGGGGCTGGTGGATGGAGCTCTTCTACCAGGTTCAGCATGTCGGCATCCTAATAATAATGTCAACATGGTCAGGGGCTGGTGGATGGAGCTCTCTACCAGGTTCAGCATGTCGGCATCCTAATAATAATGTCAACATGGTCAGGGCTGGTGGATGGAGCTCTCTACCAGGTTCAGCATGTCGGCATCCTAATAATAATGTCAACATGGTCAGGGGCTGGTGGATGGAGCTCTCTACCAGGTTCAGCATGTCGGCATCCTAATAATAATGTCAACATGGTCAGGGGCTGGTGGATGGAGCTCTCTACCAGGTTCAGCATGTCGGCATCCTAATAATAATGTCAACATGGTCAGGGGCGTGTTCCTTCCTCCCCAATCTACTGTGGTCTCAGATGTATTAGTGCAGGTGTCACAATGACCAATAGGAGTTTGGAAGACACCTAGTTTACTGTGTTCAGCCAATCAGGTGGCCCCTAACAAAGAGCGTAAAGCCCTGGTCCATTTGGGCAATGATTGGCTGAATGCCGCATGCTACTTCAATGGGAGACTAAGTGAAATTTCGATTTTGTGGAAATTGGGATTTGCCCCATGAAAAGCATGCTGTTTGCATTTGTGATTGAAGTTATTGATACGGTAGTAAATGTAAATTAGTAAACCAACGGCCATACTGTTGTTTACCTGCACCAGTTTGCTGAATTTGACGTATCCATATAGTTCACCTGCTTCAGTGAAGTTAAGCTGAAATATAAGAGAACAATTATGTCACAAATAGGGATTACCATGGATAACCGTGATCGGTGTTGGGATTACCATGGATAACCGTGATCGGTGTTGGGATTACCATGGATAACTGTGCTAGGTGTTGGGATTACCATGGATAACCGTGATAGGTGTTGGGATTACCATGGATAACCGTGATAGGTGTTGGGATTACCATGGATAACCATGATAAGTGTTGAGATTACCATGGATAACCGTGATAGGTGTTGGGATTACCATGGATAACCGTGATAAGTGTTGAGATTACCATGGATAACCATGATAGGTGTTGGGATTACCATGGATAACCGTGATAGGTGTTGGGATTACCATGGATAACCGTGATAGGTGTTGGGAATATCATGGATAACCATGATAAGTGTTGAGATTACCATGGATAACCGTGATAGGTGTTGGGATTACCATGGATAACCATGATAAGTGTTGAGATTACCATGGATAACCGTGATCGATGTTGGGATTACCATGGATAACCGTGATCGGACTAGTGAATAACATGGATAACTGTGTTATGTCTATAGATTATTTGTACTTAACCTTCATTTAACGAGGCAAGTCAGTTAAGAACAAATTCTTATTTACAATGACGGCCTACCCCGGCCAAACCCGGACGACGCTGGGCATATTGCGCCGCCCAATGGGACTCCCAATCACGGCCGGGTTTGGCCGGGGAGCCCTGGATAACCGTGATAGATCTAGGGATTAACATGGATAACCTTGATGGGTCTAGGGATTAACATGGATAACCTTGATGGGTCTAGGGATAAACATGGATAACATTGATGGGTCTATAGATTGACATGGACAACCTTGATGGGTCTAGGGATTAACCGTGATAGATCTAGGGATTAACATGAATAACTGTGATAGGTCTATAGATTAACATGGATAACCTTGATGGGTCTAGGGATCAACATGGATAACCTTGATGGGTCTAGGGATCAACATGGATAACCTTGATGGGTCTAGGGATTAACATGGATAACCTTGATGGGTCTAGAGATTAACATGGATAACATTGATGGGTCTATGGATTAACATGGATAACCTTGATGGGTCTAGGGATTAACATGGATAACCTTGATGGGTCTAGGGATTAACCGTGATAGATCTAGGGATTAACATGGATAACCGTGATAGGTCTATAGATTAACATGAATAACTGTGATAGGTCTATAGATTAACATGGATAACCTTGGTGGGGTCTAGGGATTAACATGGATAACCTTGATGGGTCTAGGGATTAACCGTGATAGATCTAGGGATTAACATGGATAACCGTGATAGGTCTATAGATTAACATGAATAACTGTGATAGGTCTATAGATTAACATGGATAACCTTGGTGGGGTCTAGGGATTAACATGGATAACCTTGATGGGTCTAGGGATTAACATGGATAACCTTGATGGGTCTAGGGATTAACATGGATAACCTTGATGGGTCTAGGGATTAACATGGATAACCTTGATGGGTCTATAGATTAACATGAATAACTGTGATAGGTCTATAGATTAACATGGATAACCTTGGTGGGGTCTAGGGATTAACATGGATAACCTTGATGGGTCTAGGGATTAACCGTGATAGATCTAGGGATTAACATGGATAACCGTGATAGGTCTATAGATTAACATGAATAACTGTGATAGGTCTATAGATTAACATGGATAACCTTGGTGGGGTCTAGGGATTAACATGGATAACCTTGATGGGTCTAGGGATTAACATGGATAACCTTGATGGGTCTAGGGATTAACATGGATAACCTTGATGGGTCTAGGGATTAACATGGATAACCTTGATGGGTCTAGGGATTAACATGGATAACCTTGATGGGTCTAGGGATTAACATGGATAACCTTGATGGGTCTAGGGATTAACATGGATAACCTTGATGGGTCTATAGATTAACATGAATAACTGTGATAGGTCTATAGATTAACATGGATAACCTTGATGGGTCTAGTGATTAACATGGATAACTGTGATAGGTCTATAGATTTACATGGATAAACTTGATGGGTCTAGGGATTAACATGGATAACCTTGATGGGTCTATGGATTAACATGGATAACCTTGATGGGTCTAGGGATTAACATGGATAACCTTGATGGGTCTAGGGATTAACATGGATAACCTTGATGGGTCTAGGGATTAACATGGATAACCTTGGTGGGTCTAGGGATTGACATGGATAACCGTGATAGGTCTATAGATTAACATGGATAACCTTGATGGGTCTAGGGATTAACATGGATAACCTTGATAGATATAGGGATTAACATGGATAACCTTGATGGATCTTTGGATTAACATGGATAACCTTGATGGGTCTATGGATTAACATGGATAACCTTGATGGGTCTAGGGATTAACATGGATAACCTTGATGGGGTCTAGGGATTAACATGGATAACCTTGGTGGGTCTAGGGATTAACATGGATAACCGTGATAGTTCTGTAGATTAACATGGATAACCTTGATGGGTCTAGGGATTAACATGGATAACCTTGATAGATATAGGGATTAACATGGATAAGCTTGATGGGTCTATGGATTAACATGGATAACCTTGATGGGTCTAGGGATTAACATGGATAACCTTGATGGGTCTATGGATTAACATGGATAACCTTGATGGGTCTAGGGATTAACATGGATAACCTTGATGGGTCTATGGATTAACATGGATAACCTTGATGGGTCTAGGGATTAACATGGATAACCTTGATGGGTCTATGGATTAACATGGATAACCTTGATGGGTCTAGGGATTAACATGGATAACCTTGGTGGGTCTAGGGATTAACATGGATAAACGTGATAGGTCTAGGGATTAACATGGATAACCTTGATGGGTCTAGGGATTAACATGGATAACCTTGATAGATATAGGGATTAACATGGATAACCTTGATGGGTCTATGGATTAACATGGATAACCTTGATCGGTCTATGGATTAACATGGATAACCTTGATGGGTCTAGGGATTAACATGGATAACCTTGATGGGGTCTAGGGATTAACATGGATAACCTTGATGGGTCTAGGGATTAACATGGATAACCTTGGTGGGTCTAGGGATTAACATGGATAACCGTGATAGGTCTGTAGATTAACATGGATAACCTTGATGGGTCTAGGGATTAACATGGATAACCTTGATAGATATAGGGATTAACATGGATAACCTTGATGGGTCTATGGATTAACATGGATAACCTTGATGGGTCTAGGGATTAACATGGATAACCTTGATGGGTCTAGGGATTAACATGAATAACCTTGGTGGGTATAGGGATTAACATGGATAACCGTGATAGGTCTATAGATTAACATGGATAACCTTGATGGGTCTAGGGATTAACATGGATAATAGTGATAGGTCTATAGATTAACATGGATAACCTTGATGGGTCTAGGGATTAACATGGATAACCGTGATAGGTCTAGGGATTAACATGGATAACCTTGATAGGTCTATAGATTAACATGAATAACTGTGATAGGTCTATAGATTAACATGGATAACCTTGATGGGTCTAGTGATTAACATGGATAACTGTGATAGGTCTATAGATTTACATGGATAAACTTGATGGGTCTAGGGATTAACATGGATAACCTTGATGGGTCCATGGATTAACATGGATAACCTTGATGGGTCTAGGGATTAACATGGATAACCTTGATAGGTCTATAGATTAACATGAATAACTGTGATGGGTCTAGGGATTAACATGGATAACCTTGGGTGGGTCTAGGGATTGACATGGATAACCGTGATAGGTCTATAGATTAACATGGATAACCTTGATGGGTCTAGGGATTAACATGGATAACCTTGATAGATATAGGGATTAACATGGATAACCTTGATGGATCTTTGGATTAACATGGATAACCTTGATGGGTCTATGGATTAACATGGATAACCTTGATGGGTCTAGGGATTAACATGGATAACCTTGATGGGGTCTAGGGATTAACATGGATAACCTTGGTGGGTCTAGGGATTAACATGGATAACCGTGATAGGTCTGTAGATTAACATGGATAACCTTGATGGGTCTAGGGATTAACATGGATAACCTTGATAGATATAGGGATTAACATGGATAAGCTTGATGGGTCTATGGATTAACATGGATAACCTTGATGGGTCTAGGGATTAACATGGATAACAGTGATAGGTCTATAGATTAACATGGATAACCTTGATGGGTCTAGGGATTAACATGGATAACCGTGATAGGTCTAGGGATTAACATGGATAACCTTGATAGGTCTATAGATTAACATGAATAACTGTGATAGGTCTATAGATTAACATGGATAACCTTGATGGGTCTAGTGATTAACATGGATAACTGTGATAGGTCTATAGATTTACATGGATAAACTTGATGGGTCTAGGGATTAACATGGATAACCTTGATGGGTCTATGGATTAACATGGATAACCTTGATGGGTCTAGGGATTAACATGGATAACCTTGATGGGTCTAGGGATTAACATGGATAACCTTGGTGGGTCTAGGGATTGACATGGATAACCGTGATAGGTCTATAGATTAACATGGATAACCTTGATGGGTCTAGGGATTAACATGGATAACCTTGATAGATATAGGGATTAACATGGATAACCTTGATGGATCTTTGGATTAACATGGATAACCTTGATGGGTCTATGGATTAACATGGATAACCTTGATGGGTCTAGGGATTAACATGGATAACCTTGATGGGGTCTAGGGATTAACATGGATAACCTTGGTGGGTCTAGGGATTAACATGGATAACCTTGATGGGTCTGTAGATTAACATGGATAACCTTGATGGGTCTAGGGATTAACATGGATAACCTTGATGGGTCTATGGATTAACATGGATAACCTTGAGTCTAGGATTAACATGGATAACCTTGATGGGTCTAGGGATTAACATGAATAACCTTGGTGGGTCTAGGGATTAACATGGATAACCGTGATAGGTCTATAGATTAACATGGATAACCTTGATGGGTCTAGGGATTAACATGGATAACAGTGATAGGTCTATAGATTAACATGGATAACCTTGATGGGTCTAGGGATTAACATGGATAACCGTGATAGGTCTAGGGATTAACATGGATAACCGTGATAGGTCTAGGGATTAACATGGATAACCGTGATAGGTCTATAGATTAACATGAATAACTGTGATAGGTCTAGGGATTAACATGGATAACCTTGATGGGGTCTAGGGATTAACATGGATAACCTTGGTGGGTCTAGGGATTAACATGGATAACCGTGATAGGTCTGTAGATTAACATGGATAACCTTGATGGGTCTAGGGATTAACATGGATAACCTTGATAGATATAGGGATTAACATGGATAAGCTTGATGGGTCTATGGATTAACATGGATAACCTTGATGGGTCTAGGGATTAACATGGATAACCTTGATGGGTCTAGGGATTAACATGAATAACCTTGGTGGGTCTAGGGATTAACATGGATAACCGTGATAGGTCTATAGATTAACATGGATAACCTTGATGGGTCTAGGGATTAACATGGATAACAGTGATAGGTCTATAGATTAACATGGATAACCTTGATGGGTCTAGGGATTAACATGGATAACCGTGATAGGTCTAGGGATTAACATGGATAACCGTGATAGGTCTAGGGATTAACATGGATAACCGTGATAGGTCTATAGATTAACATGAATAACTGTGATAGGTCTATAGATTAACATGGATAACCTTGATGGGTCTAGTGATTAACATGGATAACTGTGATAGGTCTATAGATTTACATGGATAAGCTTGATGGGTCTAGGGATTAACATGGATAACTGTGATAGGTCTATAGATTTACATGAATAATTGTGATAGGTCTAGGGATTACCATGGATAACCGTGATAGGTCTATAGATTAACATGAATAATCGTATTGGTCTAGGGATTACCATGGTCTATGCACAATTCACTACATACTGTAGGCATCTCTGGCACAGACAATTCAAAGGCATGAGGGAAAATTCTATCTCCTCCTGCCCTAGAGCCTAGGCTATTATCCTATCCAGTCTCCTCCTGCCCTAGAGTTTAGGCTATTATCCCATCCAGTCTCCTCCTGCCCTAGAGCCTAGGGTATTATCCTATCCAGTCTCCTCCTGCCCTAGAGCCTAGGCTATTATCCTATCCAGGCTTCTCCTGCCCTAGAGCCTATGGCTATTATCCTATCCAGTCTCCTCCTGCCCTAGAGCCTATGGCTAATATCCTATCCAGTCTTCTTCTGCCCTAGAGCCTAGGGTATTATCCTATCCAGTCTCCTCCTGCCCTAGAGCCTAGGCTATTATCCTATCCAGTCTTCTCCTGCCCTAGAGCCTAGGCTATTATCCTATCCAGTCTCCTCCTGACCTAGAGCCTATGGCTATTATCCTATCCAGTCTTCTCCTGCCCTAGAGCCTATGGCTATTATCCTATCCAGTCTTCTCCTGCCCTAGAGCCTATGGCTATTATCTTATCCAGTCTCCTCCTGTCCTAGAGCCTATGGCTATTATCCTATCCAGTCTATTCCTGCCCTAGAGCCTAGGGTATTATCCTATCCAGTCTCCTCCTGCCCTAGAGCCTAGGCTATTATCCTATCCAGGCTCCTCCTGCCCTCGAGCCTAGGCTTTTATCCTATCAAGTCTATTCCTGCCATAGAGCCTATGGCTATTATCCTATCCAGTTTCCTCCTGCCCTAGAGCCTAGGCTATTATCTTATCCAGTGTATTCCTGCCCTAGAGCCTAGGCTATTATCCTATCCAGTCTCCTCCTGCCCTAGTGCCTAGGGTATTATTCTATCCAGTCTCCTCCTGCCCTAGAGCCTAGGGTATTATCCTATCCAGGCTCCTCCTGCCCTAGAGCCTAGGCTATTATCATATCCAGTCTTCTCCTGTCCTAGAGCCTATCACTATTATCCTATCCAGTCACCTCCTGCCCTAGAGCCTAGGCTATTATCCTATCGGAACTCCTCCTGCCCTAGAGCCTATGGCTATTATCCTATCCAGTCTATTCCTGCCCTAGAGCCTATGGCTATTATCCTATCCAGTCTGCTCCTGCCCCAAGGTGGCTTTAGGTCTTATTTTGGGAGGACCCTGGCGTAGTCACTATCTTGGTTTTAAACGCTTTAAATCGAGACTTCAGATTTTTGCTGTATTTCCTTGGACTCGGGATAAAACATTAATTATTCCCAGAATTTAAACTAAAATATGAATTGTGACTTGAGTCCACAAATGGCAGAACCCTAATCCCTACATAGTATGAGAATAAGGTGCCCATCTCTCTGTTGATCAGTTGGTAGAGCATGGAGCTTGCAACGCCAGGATCATGGGTTTGATATCCGCTGAAGCCACCCATATGGAAAATGTATACACGCTAAGCCTGTAAGTAGCTTTGGATCAAAGCGTCTGGTAAGTGGCATTACATACAGCCATAGCCTACCTTGGATACAAGGCAGCCATAGTCTACCTTGGATACATGCAGCCACTGCCTACCATGGATACATGCAGCCATAGCCATCCTTGGATACATGCAGCCCTAGCCTACCTTGGGTACATGCAGCCATAGCCTACCTTGGATACATGCAGCCATAGCCATCCTTGGATACATGCAGCCCTAGCCTACCTTGGATACATGCAGCCATAGCCTACCTTGGAAGGTATGGTCTTTTGATCCTTCAGGTCATACGGGGTGAGGACCTTGTCAATGTAGTGGATCACACCGTCCGCTGTAATATAATCACTGGAGACTATCCTAGCGTCATCATTAATGTACACAGAGCCCTGAAAGAGGGTGGAGATAGAGAGAAACTTAGTTAAAGGACCAGTGCAGTCAAAAACGTCATTACCTGTGTTTTATATACATTTCCACACTGTGAGGTTGTGAAATTGTGAAAATTATTAGTGTAAGAGCTGTTTGAAAAGACCACCTGAAATGCCATCCCATTATAGCGGGATGGAGTTTTGGCTTGCCTGGTGACATCAAATGAGTTGATAGACCAACACGAAATGGAGTTCAAATAAAACAATTACATAATAAAAAAATGTCCATAAAAACAAGTCAGTTGAAGCTGTCGGCCTTCCCCATCTGCGGTGGAAAACGGCAGAACGACAGCGCTGCTTGTCAGACCAGGGAGACATCCCAAAAAAGGTTTGTCCTTTAAACTAATATGATCCTTCTATGGAAAGGGTCTCACGAACATGATGGTGTTCTCCCTGAGCTTTCTTATATCTCCTAGATATAGGACAGACACTTTATTTGAAAGAGAAACATTTGACTGTTCATTTTTGCCATTTCTGAATGTGTTATTCAATGTGTTTCTCTTGGCTATAGTAGAGGTAGTAAATGTAATATTTGATCAAATTACATTTTTCCTTTTTTTTGTTACATCAAATAGCTAAATGATCCACGGTATGACCTTCTTAAAACAAATCCATATGTTAGCTTAGAACCCACCCTCAATGGCTTAGACTTTAAAGAATGAAATCCTCTGGCACACAAATTGTATGATGCCAAACTATTTTAGTCTGGTCAAAAGTTGTAAGTAGTATTAAACCTAGGAGTAGTAAACCTAGGAGTAGTAAACCTAAGAGTAGTAAACCTAGGAGTAGTAAACCTTGGAGTAGTAAACCTTGGAGTAGTAGACCTTGGAGTAGTAGACCTTGGAGTAGTAGATATTGGAGTAGTAGACCTAGGAGTATTAAACCTTAGAGTATTAAACCTAGGAGTAGTAAACCTTGGAGTAGTATACCTAGGAGCAGTAAACCTAGGAGTAGTAAACCTTGGAGTAGTAAACCTAGGAGTAGTAAACGTAGGAGTAGGAAATCTAGGAGTAGTTAACATTGGAGAATTAAACCTAGGAGTAGTAAACCTTGGAGTAGTAAACCTTGAAGTAGTGATCCTAGGAGTAGTAAATCTTGGAGTAGTAAACCTATGAGTAGTATACCTAGGAGTAGTAGGATATTGAGTATTAAACCTAGGAGTAGTAGACATTGGAGAATTAAAACTTGGAGTAGTTCACCTTGGAGAATTAAACTTAGGAGAAGTAAACCTTGGAGTAGTAGACCTAAGTGTAGTAAACCAAGGAGTAGTAAACCTAGGAGTAGTAGACCTTGTAGTAGTAAACCTAGGAATAGTAATCCTAGGAGTAGTAGACTATGGAGTTGTAGACCTAGGAGTAGTAGACCTAGGAGTAGTAAACCTAGGAGTAGTAAACCTAGGAGATGTAGACCTTGTAGTAGTAACCTAAGAGTAGTATACCTAGGAGTAGTAAACCTAGGAGTAGTAAACCTAGGAGAAGTAAACCTAAGAGTAGTAAACCTAGTAGTAGTAAACCTAGGAGTAGTAGACCTAGGACTAGTAAACCTAGGAGTAGTAGACCTTTTAGTAGTAAACCTAGGATTAGTAAACCTAGAAGTAGTAAACCTAGGAGTAGTAGACCTAGGAGTAGTAGACCTAGGAGTAGTAAAACTAGGAGTAGTATTCCTAGGAGTAGTAGATCTAGGAGATGTAAACCTAGGAGTTGTAAACCTAGGAGTAGTACACCTTGGAGTAGTACACCTAAGTGTAGTATTCCTAGGAGTAGTAAACCTAGGTGTAGTAAACCAAGGAGTAGTAAATCAAGGAGTAGTAGACCTAGGAGTAGTAAACCTATGACTAGTAAACCTAGGAGCAGTAGACCTTTTAGTAGTAAACCTAGGATTAGTAAACCTAGAAGTAGTAAACCTAGGAGTAGTAGACCTAGGAGTAGTAGACCTAGGAGTAGTAAAAATAGGAGTAGTATTCCTCGGAGTAGTAGACCTAGGAGTAGTAAACCTAGGAGTAGTAAACCTAGGAGATGTAGACCTTGTAGTAGTAACCTAAGAGTAGTAGACCTAGGAGAAGTAATCCTTGGAGTAGTAAACCTAAGAGTAGTAATCCTAGTAGTAGTAAACCTAGGCGTAGTAGACCTTAGAGTAGTAAAACTTGGAGTTGTAAACCTAGGAGTAGTAAACCTTGGAGTAGTAAACCTTGGAGTAGTACACCTTGGAGTAGTACAACTTGGAGTAGTAGACCTAGGAGTTGTAAACCAAGGAGTAGTAAACCTAGTTGTAGTAATCCTAGGAGTAGTACACCTTGGAGTAGTAGACCTAGGAGTAGTAAACCTATGACTAGTAAACCTAGGAGTAGTAGACCTTTTAGTAGTAAACCTAGGAGTAGTAAACCTAGGAGTTCTAGACCTAGGAGTAGTAGACCTAAGAGTAGTAAAACTAGGAGTAGTATTCCTAGGAGTAGTAGACCTAGGAGTAGTAGACCTAGGAGTAGTAGACCTAGGAGTAGCAGACCTTGGGGTAGAAAACCTAGGAGTAGTAAACCTAGGAGTAGTACACCTATGAGTATTAGACCTTGTAGTAGTAATCCTAAGAGTTGTACACCTTGGAGTAGTACACCTTGGAATAGTACACCTTGGAGTTGTAAACCAAGGAGTAGTAGACCTAGGAGTTGTAAACCAAGGAGTAGTAAACCTAGGTGTAGTAAACTAAGGAGTAGTACACCTTGGAGTAGTAGACCTAGGAGTAGTAAACCCATGACTAGTAAACCTAGGAGTAGTAGACCTTTTAGTAGTAAACCTAGTATTAGTAAACATAGGAGTAGTAAACCTAGGAGTTCTAGACCTAGGAGTAGTAGACCTAGGAGTAGTAAACCTAGGAGTAGTAAACCTAGGAGAAGTAATCCTTGGAGAAGTAAACCTAAGAGTAGTAAACCTAGGAGTAGTAGACCTAGGACTAGTAAACCTAGGAGTAGTAGACCTTTTAGTAGTAAACCTAGGATTAGTAAACCTAGAAGTAGTAAACCTAGGAGTAGAAGACCTAGGAGTAGTAGACCTAGGAGTAGTAAAACTAGGAGTAGTATTCCTAGGAGTAGTAGATCTAGGAGTAGTAGACCTAGGAGTAGTAAACCTAGGAGATGTAGACCTTGTAGTAGTAACCTAAGAGTAGTAGACCTAGGAGAAGTAATCTTTGGAGTAGTAAACCTAAGAGTAGTAATCCTAGTAGTAGTAAACCTAGGCGTAGTAGACCTTAGAGTAGTAAAACTTGGAGTTGTAAACCTAGGAGTAGTAAACCTAGGAGTAGTAGACCTTGGAGTATTAAACCTTGGAGTGTTAAACCTAGGAGTAGTAAACCTTGGAGTAGTAAACCTTGGAGTAGTACACCTTGGAGTAGTACAACTTGGAGTAGTAGACCTAGGAGTTGTAAACCAAGGAGTAGTAAACCTAGTTGTAGTAATCCTAGGAGTAGTACACCTTGGAGTAGTAGACCTAGGAGTAGTAAACCTATGACTAGTAAACCTAGGAGTAGTAGACCTTTTAGTAGTAAACCTAGGAGTAGTAAACCTAGGAGTTCTAGACCTAGGAGTAGTAGACCTAAGAGTAGTAAAACTAGGAGTAGTATTCCTAGGAGTAGTAGACCTAGGAGTAGTAAACGTAGGAGTAGCAGACCTTGGGGTAGAAAACCTAGGAGTAGTAAACCTAGGAGTAGTAAACCTATGAGTATTAGACCTTGTAGTAGTAATCCTAAGAGTTGTACACCTTGGAGTAGTACACCTTGGAGTAGTACACCTTGGAGTAGTACACCTTGGAGTTGTAAACCAAGGAGTAGTAGACCTAGGAGTTGTAAACCAAGGAGTAGTAAACCTAGGTGTAGTAAAACTAGGAGTAGTACACCTTGGAGTAGTAGACCTAGGAGTAGTAAACCCATGACTAGTAAACCTAGGAGTAGTAGACCTTTTAGTAGTAAACCTAGTATTAGTAAACCTAGGAGTAGTAAACCTAGGAGTTCTAGACCTTGGAGTAGTATACCTAGGAGTAGTAAACCTAGGAGTAGTAAACCTAGGAGAAGTAAACCTAAGAGTAGTAAACCTAGTAGTAGTAAACCTAGGAGTAGTAGACCTAGGACTAGTAAACCTAGGAATAGTAGACCTAGGAGTAGTAAACCTAAGATTAGTAAACCTAGAAGAAGTAAACCTAGGAGAAGTAAACCTAAGAGTAGTAAACCTAGGAGTAGTAGACCTAGGAGTAGTAAACCTAGGAGTAGTAGACCTTTTAGTAGTAAACCTAGGAGTAGTAAACCTAGGAGTAGTAAACCTAGGAGTAGCAGACCTAGGAGTAGTACACCTAGGAGTAGTAAAACTAGGAGTAGTATTCCTAGGAGTAGTAGACCTAGGAGTAGTAAACCTAGGAGTAGTAAACCTAGGAGATGTAGACCTTGTAGTAGTAACCTAAGAGTAGTATACCTAGGAGTAGTAAACTTAGGAGTAGTAAACCTAAGAGTAGTAAACCTAGTAGTAGTAAACCTAGGAGTAGTAGACCTTGAGTAGTAAACCTAGGAGTAGTAGACCGTAGTAAACCTAGGAGTAGTAAACCTAGGAGTAGTAGACCTTGGAGTAGTAAACCTAGGAGTGTTAAACCTAGGAGTAGTAAACCTAGGAGTAGTAGACCTTGGAGTAGTACACCTTGGAGTAGTACTCCTTGGAGTAGTACACCTAGGAGTTGTAAACCAAGGAGTAGTAAACCTAGTTGTGGGTACACCTAGGAGTAGTAGACCTAGGAGTAGTAAACCTAGGAGTAGTAAACCTAGGAGTAGTAGACCTTTTAGTAGTAAACCTAGGAGTAGTAAACCTAGGAGTAGTAGACCTAGGAGTAGTAGACCTAGGAGACCTAGGAGTAGTAAAACTAGGAGTAGTATTCCTAGGAGTAGTAGACCTAGGAGTAGTAAACCTAGGAGTAGTAAACCTAGGAGTAGTAAACCTAGGAGTAGTAAACCTAGGAGTAGTAAACCTAGGAGTATGTAGACCTTGTAGTAGTAATCCTAAGAGTAGTACACCTAGGAGTAGTAAACCTTGGAGTAGTACACCTTGGAGTAGTACACCTTGGAGTTGTAAACCAAGGAGTAGTAGACCTAGGAGTTGTAAACCAAGGAGTAGTAAACCTAGGTGTAGTAAAACTAGGAGTAGTACACCTTGGAGTAGTAGACCTAGGAGTAGTAAACCCATGACTAGTAAACCTAGGAGTAGTAGACCTTTTAGTAGTAAACCTAGTATTAGTAAACCTAGGTGTAGTAAACCTAGGAGTAGTAGACCTTAGAGTAGTAGACCTAGGAGTAGTAAACCTAGGAGTAGTAAACCTAGGAGTAGTAAACCTAAGAGTAGTAAACCTAGTAGTAGTAAACCTAGGAGTAGTAGACCTAGGACTAGTAAACCTAGGAGTAGTAGACCTTTTAGTAGTAAACCTAAGATTAGTAAACCTAGAAGTAGTAAACCTAGGAGTAGAAGACCTAGGAGTAGTAGACCTAGGAGTAGTAAAACTAGGAGTAGTATTCCTAGGAGTAGTAGATCTAGGAGATGTAAACCTAGGAGTTGTAAACCTAGGAGTAGTAAACATAGGAGTAGCAGACCTAGGAGTAGTACACCTTGGAGTAGTACACCTAAGTGTAGTATTCCTAGGAGTAGTAAACCTAGGTGTAGTAAACCAAGGAGTAGTAAATCAAGGAGTAGTAGACCTAGGAGTAGTAGACCTAGGAGTAGTAAACCTAGGAGTAGTAAACCTAGGAGATGTAGACCTTGTAGTAGTAACCTAAGAGTAGTATACCTAGGAGTAGTAAACTTAGGAGTAGTAAACCTAGGAGAAGTAAACCTAAGAGTAGTAAACCTAGTAGTAGTAAACCTAGGAGTAGTAGACCTAGGCCTAGTAAACCTAGGAGTAGTAGACCTTTTAGTAGTAAACCTAGGAGTAGTAGACCTAGGAGTAGTAGACCTAGGAGTAGTAAAACTAGGAGTAGTATTCCTAGGAGTAGTAGATCTAGGAGTAGTAGACCAAGGAGTAGTAAACCTAGGAGTAGTAAACATAGGAGTAGCAGACCTAGGAGTAGTACACCTTGGAGTAGTAGACCTAAATGTAGTATTCCTAGGAGTAGTAAACCTAGGTGTAGTAAACCAAGGAGTAGTACATCAAGGAGTAGTAGACCTAGGAGTAGTAAACCTATGACTAGTAAACCTAGGAGTAGTAGACCTTTTAGTAGTAAACCTAGGATTAGTAACCTAGAAGTAGTAAACCTAGGAGTAGTAGACCTAGGAGTAGTAGACCTAGGAGTAGTAAAACTAGGAGTAGTATTCCTCGGAGTAGTAGAACTAGGAGTAGTAAACCTAGGAGTAGTAGACCTTGGAGTAGTACACCTTGGAGTAGTATAGTAGACCTAGGAGTTGTAAAACTAGGAGTAGTAAACCTGGCTGTGGGTCACCTAGGAGTAGTAAACCTAGGAGTAGTAAACCTAGGAGTAGTAAACCTAGGAGTAGTAGACCTAGAGTAGTAAAACTAGGAGTTGTAAACCTAGGAGTAGTAAACCTAGGAGTAGTAGACCTTGGAGTAGTAAACCTAGGAGTAGTAAACGTAGGAGTAGTAGACCTTGGAGTAGTAAACCTTGGAGTAGTACACCTTGGAGTAGTACACCTAGGAGTAGTAGACCTAGGAGTTGTAAACCAAGGAGTAGTAAACCTAGGTGTAGTAATCCTAGGAGTAGTAGACCTAGGAGTAGTAGACCTAGGAGTAGTAGACCTTGTTGTAGTAGGCTTTAAAGAAGTACAATTTGGATAAGAAATTCTTGGCCGAGACAGGAATGGTCAAAACTAGCTCACTATAAATGGAATAGGGTGCCATTTTGGACTCACATCCTTGAGGCTGAAGGTGAGCTGGTGTCCGGAGACGGCCACAGCCTTTGAGGTGGTCTTCAGGTCAGAGAGCATCAGAGTCTCACAGGACACCATGTGATAGTTAGCCAGGACTGAGGTGCGGCCCTGTGACTCCCACGCCTCTATCTGGAGAGAAAGTTTACACAGGGGTGGGTCAGAGACCCACACACACCCTAACAATAACACTAACATGAGCGAAGGTGTATGCCACACATGCAGCACACACACAGTCACACACTCACACACATACGCAGACCCGTCCTTACACACAGGAACATTGAAAAAAAAGAACAATTTCTTTGACATACTGAGATGTTGCTGTTTGCAGGAGGTATGAACGTAGTGAAGGGCCCATCACCGAACAGGGTCCTCACATCAGACACCTAGATAACCACAAGCATTAGCCTCACCAAGAATATGCAGAATGTGAATAATCCTATTTGTCTTGGTAACATTTATTTTATAACATAGAGAAGTGAAATGTCATTGCCACCCTACAACAACACACAGACTCACCATTATTATCCGACGGTACAACGCAGCTTCTGACTGGCGAAATATCTCCTGCAAATATCCATTGGAAAATGAATTCATAGACACACACACACACACACAGACACACACAGACACACACACCAGTGACTCACCGTGCGGGTCTTGCCGCGGCAGTCAAAGCCGTCTCCTATGTGTCCTCCGAGACAGGAGCAGTTCCTCTCTCCGTTGCCCATATAACGACACCTGGCATACTTTCCACAGCCCCCGTTGTCCTGGAAACATAACCGGAGTCTACACCTCTGCAGTATACAACACCAAGGCTGCGTACCAAATTGCACCCTATTCCCTATATAGTGCACTACTTTAGACCAGAGGACTATTCCTTATATAGTACACTACTTTAGACCAGGGCCTATAGGGAATAGGGTGCCATTAGGGACTAGGCACAGTAATACTGTAATATCTAACAATTGGATGCTGTGGATGTGCCTGGGTCAGACCTGGGTCAGATCTGGGTCAGACCTGGGTCAGATTTGGGTGATCACGTATTTAACACACTGGTCAATATGTCACGTATTTAACACACTGGTCAATATGTCACGTATTTAACAAACTGGTCAATATGTCACATATTTAACACACTGGTCAATATGTCACGTATTTAACTCACTGGTCAATATGTCACGTATTTAACTCACTGGTCAATATGTCACATATTTAACACACTGGTCAATATGTCACGTATTTAACACACTGGTCAATATGTCACGTATTTAACACACTGGTCAATATGTCAAGTATTTAACACACTGGTCAATATGTCACGTATTTATCACACTGGTCAGTATGTCACGTATTTAACACACTGGTCAGTATGTCACGTATTTAACACACTGGTCAATATGTCACGTATTTAACACACTGGACAATATGTCACGTATTTAACACACTGGTCAATATGTCACGCATTTAACACATTGGTCAGTATGTCACGTATTTAACACACTGGTCAGTATGTCACCTCCAGTATGTCACGTATTTAACACACTGGTCAAGGTAAATCACCTTCAGTATGTCACGTATTTAACACACTGGACAAGGTAAATCACCTCCAGTATGTCATGTATTTAACACACTGGTCAAGGTAAATCACCTCCGGTATGTCATGTATTTAACACACTGGTCAAGGTAAATCACCTCCTGTATGTCACGTATTTAACTCACTGGTCAAGGTAAATCACCTCCAGTATGTCACGTATTTAACACACTGGTCAAGGTAAATTACCTCCTGTTTGTCACGTATTTAGCACACTGGTCAAGGTAAATCACCTCCTGTATGTCACGTATTTAACACACTGGTCAAGGTAAATCACCTCCTGTATATCATGTATTTAAAACACTGTTCAAGGTAAATTACGTCCTGTATGAATGTATTTAACACACTGGTAAATATGTCACGTATTTAACACACTGGTCAATATGTCACGTATTTAACACACTGGTCAATATGTCACGTATTTAACACACTGGTCAGTATGTCACGTATTGAACACACTGGTCAATATGTCACGTACTTAGCACACTGGTCAATATGTCACGTATTTAACATACTGGTCAATATGTCACGTATTTAAAACACTGTTTAATATGTCACGAATATAACACACTGGTCAAAATGTCACGTATTTAACACACTGGTCAATATGTCACGTATTTAACACACTGGTCAATATGTCACGTTTTAACACACTGGTCAGTATGTCACATATTTAACACACTGGTCAGTATGTCACGTATTTAACACACTGGTCAATATGTCACGCATTTAACACATTGGTCAGTATGTCACGTATTTAACACACTGGTCAGTATGTCACCTCCAGTATGTCACGTATTTAACACACTGGTCAAGGTAAATCACCTTCAGTATGTCACGTATTTAACTCACTGGTCAAGGTAAATCACCTCCAGTATGTTATGTATTTAACACACTGGACAAGGTAAATCACCTCCGGTATGTCATGTATTTAACACACTGGACAAGGTAAATCACCTCCAGTATGTCATGTATTTAACACACTGGACAAGGTAAATCACCTCCGGTATTTCATGTATTTAACTCACTGGTCAAGGTAAATCACCTCCGGTATGTCACGTATTTAACTCACTGGTCAAGGTAAATCACCTCCAGTATGTCACGTATTTAACACACTGGTCAAGGTAAATCACCTCCTGTATGTCACGTATTTAACTCACTGGTCAAGGTAAATCACCTCCAGTATGTCACGTATTTAACACACTGGTCAAGGTAAATCACCTCCGGTATGTCACGTATTTAACACACTGGTCAAGGTAAATCACCTCCTGTATGTCATGTATTTAACACACTGTTCAAGGTAAATCACGTCCTGTATGTCATGTATTTAACACACTGGTCAATATGTCACGTATTTAACACACTTGGTCAATATGTCACGTATTTAACACAATGGTCAATATGTCATGTATTTAACACACTGGTCAATATGTCACGTATTTAACACACTGGTCAGTATGTCACGTATTTAACACACCGGTCAATATGTCACGTATTTAACACACTGGTCAGTATGTCACGTATTTAACACACTGGTCAATATGTCACATATTTAACACACTGGTCAGTATGTCACGTATTTACACACTGGTCAAAAATGTTATGTATTTAACACACTGGTCAATATGTCACGTATTTAACACACTGGTCAATATGTCACGTATTTAACACACTGGTCAATATGTCACGTATTTAACACACTGGTCAATATGTCACGTATTTAACACACTGGTCAATATGTCACGTATTTAACACACTGGTCAGTATGTAACGTATTGAACACACTGGTCAATATGTCACGTACTTAGCACACTGGTCAATATGTCACGTATTTAACACACTGGTCGATATGTCACGTATTTAAAACACTGTTTAATATGTCACGTATTTAACACACTGGTCAAAATGTCACGTATTTAACACACTGGTCAATATGTCACGTATTTAACTCACTGGTCAATATGTCACAGATTTATCACACTGGTCAGTATGTCACGTATTTAACACACTGGTCAATATGTCACGTATTTAACACACTGGACAATATGTCACGTATTTAACACACTGGCCAATATGTTACGCATTTAACACACTGGTCAGTATGTCACGTATTTAACACACTGGTCAATATGTCACCTCCGGTATTTCATGTATTTAACACACTGGACAAGGTAAATCACCTCCGGTATGTCACGTATTTAACACACTGGTCAAGGTAAATCACCTCCTGTATGGCACGTATTTAACACACTGGTCAAGGTAAATCACCTCCTGTATGTCACGTATTTAACACACTGGTCAAGGTAAATCACCTCCTGTATGTCACGTATTTAACACACTGGTCAAGGTAAATCACCTCCTGTATGTCATGTATTTAAAACACTGTTCAAGGTAAATCACGTCCTGTATGTCACGTATTTAACACACTGGTCAATATGTCACGTATTTAACACACTGGTCAATATGTCACGTATTTAACACACTGGTCAATATGTCACGTATTTAACACACTGGTCAATATGTCACGTATTTAACACACTGGTCAGTATGTAACGTATTGAACACACTGGTCAATATGTCACGTACTTAGCACACTGGTCAATATGTCACGTATTTAACACACTGGTCAATATGTCACGTATTTAAAACACTGTTTAATATGTCACGTATTTAACACACTGGTCACAATGTCACGTATTTAACACACTGGTCAATATGTCACGTATTTAACACACTGGTCAATATGTCACGTATTTAGCACACTGGTCAGTATGTCACGTATTTAACACACTGGTCAGTATGTCACGTATTTAACACACTGGTCAATATGTCACGCATTTAACACACTGGTCAGTATGTCACGTATTTAACACACTGGTCAGTATGTCACCTCCAGTATGTCACGTATTTAACACACTGGTCAAGGTAAATCACCTTCAGTATGTCACGTATTTAACTCACTGGTCAAGGTAAATCACCTCCAGTATGTTATGTATTTAACACACTGGTCAGTATGTCACCTCCAGTATGTCACGTATTTAACACACTGGACAAGGTAAATCACCTCCGGTATGTCATGTATTTAACACACTGGACAAGGTAAATCACCTCCAGTATGTCATGTATTTAACACACTGGACAAGGTAAATCACCTCCGGTATGTCATGTATTTAACACACTGGTCAAGGTAAAATACCTCCAGTATGTCACGTATTTAACACACTGGTCAAGGTAAATCACCTCCGGTATGTCATCTATTTGACAAACTGGGTATACAATTAATCCAAGTCTGATCTGATTAAAATGACACCCTATTCCCTACTTAGTTCACCTATGGGCCCCTGTTAGTGCACTATATAGGGAACAGGGTGTCATTTGGGATGAACATTGTAGTACTACAATGCTCCAGTACTCACAATCCGACATGGGTTGAACGGGTAGCAGAACAGTCCACTCCCAGTGTAGCCAGATAAACACTTACAGGTAACCTGAAACATGTGGAAGAGTTTGTTACTCATGTAACTAAACTAAACAAAAATAAGAAGAAACTACTATGAAAAAATAAATTATATAAGGAATAATAGCAAAAAGCTTTGGAACATCATAAATGAAATTTTGGCCAAAAAGTCAAACTCAGCTCGATCATTCATTGAATCAGATGGCTCATTCATCACAAAACCCACTGATATTGACAACTACATTAAGATTGCTGGGTCGCTAGCGGGCTCGTCCCGACACTACCAGCGAAAATCTAAAGCGCCAAATTCAAAATCCCAAAATGGAATTATTAAACATCCACCAATATGCAAGTGTTCCATACTCATCAAAAGCTATGTTTCTTGGCAATATCACAGCGTTGTCAGATTTCAAAAAGGCTTTAAGGCGAAAGCAGCACATTTCATTGTTTGAGGCTAGCACCTCACATATTTTTCCAATAGCCATATATCGATTAGCCATCATGGCACACACATAACACATTTCACAGCGAAAACAAATCAATTACCTGTTGAAGAACTTCTGCTGAGGTCATCCTAAGTGTCCAACGAAGACAATCCATGGTTCTTTTGTTAGAAAAAGTAACGTCTTTTATCCATAAATCCTCCATTTGGTTGTGGCGTTATAATCAGAAACGACAGCCTCCACTAGTCCATGAAACGCGGCGCGAACTCGTTCAAATTATACCTATAAACTTGTCCAAGAACAATCAAACATAGTTTTAAATGTATCCTTAGGAACACTTTTACGTATATTTACTATTATAAATCAGCCGGAATATAAACTGATCAATAACGAGGCTACAAAAGACACTCCGTGACTTCTGGAAATGCAGCGCCACGGAACTTTTCTCAGAACGAGGGTCTTCATTGTTTGGTGTTTTTCTCTGCTCTAAATTCATCCAAAATGGAGGGAAACACCGTCTCGAGGCTGTTGACATCATAAGGAAGCGACGTGTACTGCATTCATATGCCTATATATGGTCATTTTCAATAGGGAGGGGTTCCCAAATGAGCAATGTGTCAAAATCACTTTTTCCAGGACAGAGATTCCTCAGGGTTTTGCCTGCTATATGCGTTCTGATTCACTCACAGACAAATGGTTAACGGTTTTGGAAAATTCAGAGTGTTTCCTATCCAATGGTACATATCATATCCTATTATCATATCCTATCCTATTTTCTGGGCCTAAATGGGAGGCATTTTACTTTGGGCACGCCAGGCTCTCCAAAACGGTCACCTCATGCACTGCTCCCAGAGAAGTTAATAATTTTTTTCATTGACAAGATTAGCAAAACTAGGCATGACATGCCAGCAACAAATTATGAACCTACACATCCATGTATAACTGACCAAATTATGAAAGACAAGCATTGTAGTTTTTGAATTCTGCAAAGTGAGTTTGGAAGAGTTGGAAAAATAATTGCTTTCTATCAACAATGACAATCCACATGGGTCTGACAACCTGGATGTAAAATGACTGAGGATGATAGCGGACTATATTTCCTCTCCTAGTTGCCATCTTTTCAATCTAACCCGACAGGAAAGTATGTGCCCTCAGGCCTGAAGGGATGCAAAAGTCATTGCGCTACCGAAGAATAGCAAGGCACCCTTTACCAATCAGTTTGCTACCAATCCTTAGTAAACTTTTGGAAACAAATGTGTTTGACCAGATACAATTCTATTTCACAGTAATCAAATGATCTTTCAGCACCCTTACAGGGAAGAGCACGCAACATGTACAGCACTTATACAAATGATTTGCTGTAATAAATTGATAATTAGAAGATTGTTGGAGCTGTTTTGTTAGACGTTGTCTTGAATAATCTGCTACTGGAAAAACGTATGTGTTATGGCTTTAAACCGCCTGCTATATTATGGATACATAGATGGTGTTCTTTAATGGAAGCCTCTCCAATATAATCCAGGTAGAGTCAGGCATTCCCCAGGGCAGCTGTCTAGGCCCCTAACATTTTTCAATCTTTACTAATGACATGCCACTGGCTCTGAGTAAAGCCTGTGTGGTTATGTATGCTGATGACTCAACACTATACATGTCAGCTACCACAGCAAGTTAAATCACTGCAACACTTAACAAAGAACTGCAATCAGTTTCAGAATGGGTGGCAAGTAATAAGTACAAAATATTTCAAAAACTTAAATAATTGTACTTGGCACGAATTATTCACTCAATTCTAAACCTCAACTAAATGTTGTAATGAGTAAAGTTGAGACTTGCTTGTTGCACCCTGGATTGTAAACTGTCCTGGTCAAAACAGATTGATGAAACAGTAGCTAAGATGGGGAGAGGTCTGTCCATAATAAAGTGCTGCTCTGCTTTAGGAACATAGTTAACAAGATAACTAGTCCTACAAGCCCTAGTTTTGTCGCACCTGTACTACCACAGATAGAACAACGAGCCAGATATTTCACCAGTTTTATAAATGTCAAGCACCCGGTTGTCGTTTTCACTTGCTACTAAATATGATGATGAGAGGAAGCCCAGTGGCCGGCAGTGGGAGAAGATGGAGCGAGATCAGTTTTGGCCGACATTCTGCACATAATCCATAATAAACCCCAGGAAGAGTAGCTGCTGCCTTAGCAGGAACTAATGGGGATCCATAATAAACCCCAGGAAGAGTAGCTGCTGCCTTGGCAGGAACTAATGGGGATCCATAATAAACCCCAGGAAGAGTAGCTGCTGCCTTGGCAGGAACTAATGGGGATCCATAATAAAGACAAATACTCAGACGTACCTGGCCTGTATTTCTACTTTATTCAGCGAGAAGGCCAGTGAATTACATTGAGGAAGTGTTGCAGGGTATCGCAGGTTATTGCAGTAGTAAAGTGGTTGTGTCCTTAATGGCACCTTATTCCCTACATAGTCCACTACTGCTCAAAAGTAGTGGGAATAGGGTACCATTTGACACTCAAACCAATGTAATCTTACCTGGTTTGGTCCTAAATTGATGCACTCTGCGATATTGGAACATCCACCGTTGTTTACTAAACAACCGTCTATCTCTGCAAAAACACAACATCATATTGTCATTCCCTTTTAGATCAGCTGTACCAAATCACAGTCAAAAGCTTGAGGACCACCATTTGCAGATTTTCTTTTTTTACATAAAATATTTTGCCGGTTAAATTTAGAGTCAGTAAATGTAACAGATTAAGGCCTGTATTTATTATCATTATAAACTATTTGCATTGTCAAAAGTAATGTAAAAATTCTTATAATACCATTAATACTTTCAACTGTCATCATTTTTGGAAGAAAACAAATATTTACAAAATTAAGAAAATCTCTATAAAAAAATAAGTAAATACAATTGCAAACCACCTGCAGTGCAGGACCACAGGTTGAAAACGAATGTTCTAGAGGCAAGGGATTTGTTAGTTTGTATTTCATTTAGTCATCCTTTATATAACCATTCCCTTTGAAATTAGACTTTATATTCAAGGGTGGGAGCAGACAACCGTGACCATTCTATACTTGATCAGGGTCCTGTTTGGAAGCGGTTAGTAATGGTATACATCCCAAATGTAACCCCGTTCCCTATAAAGTGCACTACTTTTGACCAGAGCCCAATGGGGGATAGTGTTCCATTTGCGACATAGCCATGGTTAAAGGGCTGATGGTAGAGTTCCATTTGGGACGTAGCCATGGTTAAAGGGCTGAGGGTAGAGTTCCATTTGGGACGTAGCCGTGGTTCAAGTACTATTTGAAATCTTTTGCTTTTGGTCTAGCCTGCTGAGAGTGCCAGATGGGCAGTTTTGGGACCATTCTCTTGGCCCTTTAAGCCAGACAAGCTCAACTAAGCCCAGATCAATTATAGTATTTTAACCCAGGTCTGAGACACACTGCTGTTGATATGGTTTTAAATATTTGTAATTGGTGCTACTGTTGTGTTTAATTGCATTGAGTGTAAAGTGGCAGTCTTGCCCACCTGCCATTTTGCTGATTAACCTTCGGGATTTATTGTGTTTTTGTCCTCCATAATGTTATATGTTGTCTCCGGCTGGAACAGACTACTACTGTTGAGTATCTAATGAATTCAATCACTCAATCAATCACACGCCATACCTAGACACCACACCCCGTCTCCAGTGTATCCTTTTGGACAGGTGCAGGTCCTCTCCCCAGGTATCGTCTTGGTGCAGTTGGCAATCTTAGCGCAGCCTCCATTCCCAGTGGCACACAAGTTCACCTCTACGGATCATTCGTTTACCAGTTTAGTTTACCAGTTTAGTTTACCAGTTTAGCTTACCAGTTTAGCTTACCAGATTAGTTGACCAGTTTAGTTGACCATTTAGTTGACCAGTTTAGTTGACCCCACAGTGACTGTACGTACATACCCCAACCAGAAGCCATGGATTACAGGCAACATCCGCACTGAGCTAAAGGGTAGAGCTGCCACTTTCAGGGAGCGGGACACTAACCCGAACGCTTATAAGAAATCCCACTATGCCTTCAGACGAACCATCAAACAGGCAAAGCGTCAATACAGGACTAAGATTGAATCTTACTAAATCGTCTCTGACTCTCGTCGGTTGTTGCAGAGCTTGCAAACTATTACAGACTACAAAGGGAAGCCCAGCCGCGACCAGCCCAGTGACACGAGCATACCAGACGAGCTAAATTACTTATAAGCCTGCTTCGAGGTAAGCAACACTGAAGCATGTATGAGAGCACCAGCTGTTCCGGACGACTGTGTGATCACACTCTCCATAGCCGATGTGAGCAAGACCTTTATACAGGTCAACATTCACAAGGCCGCAGGGCCAGACGGATTACCAGGACGTGTACTCCAAGCATGCGCTGACCGACTGGCAAGTGTCTTCACTGACATTTTCAACATGTCCCTGACTGAGTCTGTAATACCAGCATGTTTCAAGCAGACCACCATAGTCCCTGTGCCCAAGAACACCAAGGTAACTTGCTAAATGTATACCGATCTGTAGCACTCACATTTGTAGCCATGAAGTGCTTTGAAAGGCTGGTCATGGCTCACATAAACGCCATCATCCCAGAAACCCTAGACCCACTCCAATTTGCATACCGCCCCAACAGATCCACTGATGATGCAATCTTCATTGCATTCTACACTCCCTTTCCCACCTACGGGAGAATGCTGTTCATTGACTACAGCTTGGTGTTCAAAACCATAGTGCCCTCAAAGCTCATCACTAAGCTAAGGATCATGGGACTAAACACCTCCCTCTGCAACTGAATCCTGGACTTCCTGACGGACCGCCCCCAGGTGGTGAGGGTAGGCAACAACACATCTGCCACACTGATCAACACAGGGACCCCTCCTGTACTCCCTGTTCACTCATGACTGCACGGCCAGGCACGACTCCAACACCATCATTACATTTGCCCGAGACACAACAGTGGTAGGCCTGATCACCGACAACGACGAGACAGTCTATAGGGAGGAGGTCAGAGACCTTGTCGTGTGGTGCCAGGACAACAACCTCTCCCTCAACGTGATCGTGGACTACAGGAAAAGGAGGACAGTGCTCATCGACAGGGCTGTAGTGGAGCAGGTTCAGAGCTTCAGGTTTATTGGTGTCCACATCCCCAACAAACTATCATGGTCCAAACACACCAAGACAGTCATGAAGAGGGCACGGCAATGCCTATTCCCCCTCAGGAGAGTGAAAAGATGTGTCATGGGTCCTCAGATCCTCAAAAGGTTCTACAGCTGCACCATCGATAGCATCCTGACTGGTTGCATCACCACCTGGTATGACAACTGCTCGGCTTCCGACCGCAAGGTGCTACAGATGGTAATGCTAACGGCCCAGTACATCACTGCTGCTAAGCATCCTGTCTTCCAGGACCAATATACCAGGCGGTGTCAGAGGAAGGCCTGCTGTTTTCATGACATATACTGACCAGGTGAATCCAGGTGAAAGCTATGATCCCTTATTGATGTCATATACACTTCAATCTGTGTAGATGAAGGGGAGGAGTCAGGTTAATGCAACATTGGGAACATTACTGTTTTGTACACTCAGTTTATACTAATATTTAAGATATACAGTAAATAACAGAGTCATAGCCAGAAATAGCTCTCCCATTTTAGATGACCAAAAGTATTGGGACAAAATCAAGTGTATATTTGTATATATATGTATGTATACAGTGCCTACAGAGAGTATTCAAACCCCTTTACTATTTCCATGTTATTGTATTACAGCCTGAATTTAACATTGAATAAATTGAGATGTTGTGTCACTGGCCTACACGCAATACCACATAATGTCAAAGCGGAACTATGTATTTCAATTTTCTTTCACAAATTAAAACAAAAATTTAAGCTGAGTAGTCAAGTATTCGACACCTTAGTTATGACAAGCCTAAATAAGTTCAGGAGTGAAAATATACTTAACAAGTCACATAAGTTGCAAGTCACTCTGGGTGCAATAATCCCCGCAGGAGGTCTTTTGCCTTTTGGTAGGCAGTCATTGTAAATAAGAATTTGTTCTTTACTGACTTGCCTAGTTAAATAAAATTAAATACAAAATTAAAATCGTTTTTCATGGACTCTGTGTGCAATAAATTATTTTTGAATGACACCTCATCTCTGTACCCCACACATACAATTATCTGTAAGGTCCTTCAGTCAAGCAGTGAATTTCAAACACAGATTCAACCACAAAGACCAGGGAGGTTTTCCAATGACCCGCGAAGAAGGGCACAGATTGGTAGATGGGTAAAAAAGTTGAAGTTATTATTTACACTTTGGATGGTGTATCTATACACCCAGTCACTACAAAGATACAGGCGTCCTTCCTAACTCAATTGGATGGTGTATCAATACACCCAGTCACTACAAAGATACAGGCGTCCTTCCTAACTCAGTTGGATGGTGTATCAATACACCCAGTCACTACAAAGATACAGGAGTCCTTCCTAACTCAGTTGGATGGTGTATCAACACACCCAGTCACTACAAAGATACAGGCGTCCTTCCTAACTCAGTTTCCGGAGAGGTAGGAAACTGTTCAGGGACTTCACCATGAGGCCAATGGTGATATTAAAACAGGTACAGAGTTTAATGGCTGTGAGATGAGGAAACTGAGGATGGATCAACAACATTGTAGTTACTCCACAATACTAACCTAATTGACAGAGTGAAAAGAAGGAAGCCTGTACAGAATAAAAAATATTCCAAAACATGCATCCTGTTTAATATACTGCACAAGAATTTGGCAGAGAAATGCACTTTTTGTCCTGAATACAAAGTGTTATGTTTGGAGCAAATCCAATACAACACATTACTGAGTACCACTCTCCATATTTTTTAAGCATAGTAGTGGCTGCATCATGTTATGGGTATGCTTGTAGTCCTTAAGGACTGGGGAGTTTTTCAGGATAAAAAAGAAACGGAATGGAGCTAAGCACAGGCAAAATCTTAGATGAAAACCTAGTTCATCTTTCCACCAGACACTGGGAGAATTCACCTTTCAGCAGGACAATAACCTAAAACACAAGGCCAAATATACACTGGAGTTGCTTACCAAGAAGACAGTGAATTATTCCTGAGTGGCCGAGTTACAGTTTTGACTTAACTCTAGTTGAAAATCTATGGCAAGACCTGAAAATGGTTGTCTAGCAATAATCAACAACATATTTGACAGAGCTAGAAGAATTTTAAATAGGATAATGGGCAAATGTTGTAAAATCCATGTGTGGAAAGCTCTCAGAGACTCACTCAGAAAGACTCACAGCTGTAACAGCTCCCGAAGGTGCTTCTATAAATGATTGACTCTAGGTTGTGAATACTTATATAAATTACATATTTCTGTAGTTCATTTTCATTAAATTCACTTTGTTATTATGGGCTATTGTCTGTAGATAGGGGAGAAAAACATAATTTGGATCGATTTTGAATTCAGGCTGTGACACAACAAAATGTGGAATATATCAAGGGGTATGAATACTTTCGAAGGCGCTGTATACATCCATAATCTGAATCGTCTTTCTACCAAATACAACAGTATAGTGTTAGAGACCTGTGCAGACGGTTCCGTTGCCTGTGAAGCCTGCAACACACTGGCATCTAGGGCCCTCTGTCTCTGTCTCCCTGGGCTTACAGCTGAAACACACACACAGCTGAAGATCAATCATCAATCATCTTTTGATTGAATGACTCAGCCTCTGGTCAAAAGTAATGCACTATATATTGTGTGACCTCTAATTCTCCTGTCTTATCTGTTGGCCAGAGTGATCTTAGGCATGCTCCATCTAATGCATGCTCCATCCTCCAAGAGGACCTGAGCCCTAGCGCCATTGCCTCAGGACTATCTGGCCTGACTCTTCTCCACTCCCCAAGTACTCTTATAATCTCCACCCGGCACAGCCAGAAGAGGACTGACCACCCCTCGGATCCTGGTTCATCTCTAGGTTTCTTCCTAGGTTCTTGCCTTTCTATGAAGTTTTTCCTAGTCCCTGTAGCTCTGCATGTGTTGATTTGTCTCCTGGGTATTTGGGGTGTAGCACTTTGTGACTGATATGAAAAGGGCTTTAAAAAAGATAAATATGATTGACTGGTTGATGAAGGGAATAGGGTGCGTTGATGAAGGGAATAGGGTGCGTTGATGAAGGGAATAGGGTGCGTTGATAAAGGGAATAGGGTGCGTTGATGAAGGGAATAGGGTGCGTTGATGAAGGGAATAGGGTGCGTTGATGAAGGGAATAGGTGCGTTGATGAAGGAATAGGGTGCGTTGATGAAGGGAATAGGGTGCGTTGATGAAGGGAATAGGGTGCGTTGATGAAGGGAATAGGGTGCGTTGATAAAGGGAATAGGGTGCGTTGATGAAGGGAATAGGGTGCGTTGATGAAGGGAATAGGGTGCGTTGATGAAGGGAATAGGGTGCGTTGATGAAGGGAATAGGGTGCGTTGATGAAGGGAATAGGGTGCGTTGATGAAGGGAATAGGGTGCGTTGATGAAGGGAATAGGGTGCGTTGATGAAGGGAATAGGGTGCGTTGATGAAGGGAATAGGGTGCGTTGATGAAGGGAATAGGGTGCATTGATAAAGGGAATAGGGTGCGTTGATGAAGGGAATAGGGTGCGTTGATAAAGGGAATAGGGTGCGTTGATGAAGGGAATAGGGTGCGTTGATGAAGGGAATAGGGTGCGTTGATGAAGGGAATAGGGTGCGTTGATGAAGGGAATAGGGTGCGTTGATAAAGGGAATAGGGTGCCATTGCGGAACTTACTTTGCATTTTCATCACAGATTCCGCCACAGGCGTCAGACACGATCTCTACAGAGAGAGAGAGAGAGCGAGAGAGAGAGAGAGAGAGAGAGAGAGAGAGAGAGAGAGAGAGAGAGAGAGAGAGAGAGAGAGAGAGAGAGAGAGAGAGAGAGAGAGCGGAATGTTTCTTACCCCAAATGGCACCCTATTTCCTACAGAGGGAACTACTTTTGACCAGAGCCCATAGGGAAGAGGGTAACATTATGGACTTTGGCCGACAGTACTGCACATACGCTTGGAGTAGTTGACACCTCTCCCACCATACGGGCCCTGGTCAAATATAGTGCACTACATAGGGAATAGGGTATCATTTGGAACATAGGACTACAGTACATACCCTTGGAGCAGTTGACTCCTCTCCAGCCTTTGTAGCAGACACACCTCCCGTTTCCTGTCACTCCATCCAGACACTTCCCATGAGCACAGCTGCATTCTGACCAGTCAAACACAAGTTGTTGTAACATAGTTAGTATAGTGACCACAGCTGCTCTCTGACCAGTCAAAGAACCTAAACACCAATACGATTCTGTCCTCTAAAGTCGGTGAATATATTGTGGTTGTATGTGTGTTTTGTATTATCTACAACATTAAATCAGTCAGTCAGAGCCAGCCAGTCAGTTAGCCAGTCAGCCAGCCAGCCAGCCAGCCAGACCGCCAGTCAGCAAGTCGGCCAGTCGGTCAGCCAGCGAGTCAGTCAGTCAGCCATTCAGCCAGTTAGCCAGTCAGCCAGTCAGTCAGTCAGCCAGCCAGTCAGAAAGCCAGCCAGCCAGACCTCCAGTCAGCAAGTCGGCCAGTCGGTCAGCCAGCGAGTCAGTCAGTCAGCCTGTCAGTCAGTTAGCCAGCCAGTCAGCCAGCCAGCCAGCCAGTCAACCATTCAGCCAGTCAGTCAGTCAGCCATTTGCCAGTCATTCAGCCAATCAGCCATTCAGACAGTTAGCCAGTCAGCCAGTCAGCCAGTCAGCCAGTCAGCCAGTCAGTCGGTCAGTCATTCAGCCAGTCAGCCAGTCAGCCAGTCAGTCAGCCAGTCAGCCAGTCAGTCAGTCAGTCAGTCAGTCAGCCAGCCAGCCATTCAGCCAGTCAGTCAGTCAGCCATTCAGCCAGTCAGCCATTCAGCCAGTCAGTCAGTCAGCCTGTCAGCCAGCCAGACCGCCAGTCAGCCAGCAGGCAAGTCGGCCAGCAGGCAAGTCGGCCAGTCGGTCAGCCAGCGAGTCAGCCATTCAGCCAGTCAGTCGGCGAGTCAGCCAGTCAGCCAGTCAGTCAGCCAGTCAGCCATTCAGCCAGTTAGTCAGCCAGTCAGTCAGCGAGTCAGCCAGCCAGTCAGCCAGTCAGCCAGTCAGTCAGCCAGTCAGCCAGTCATTCAGCCAGTCAGCCAGTCAGCCAGTCAGCCAGTCAGCCAGCCAGCCAGTCAGTCAGTCAGTCAGTCAGCCAGTCAGCCATTCAGCCAGCCAGTCAGCCAGTCAGCCAGCCAGTCAGCCAGTCAGTCAGCCAGTCATTCAGTCATTCAGTCAGTCAGTCAGTCGGCCAGTCAGCCAGTCAGCCAGTCATTCAGCCAGTCAGCCAGTCAGCGAAACCAGCCAGTCAGCCAGTCAGTCAGCCAGTCAGCCAGTCAGTCAGTCAGTCAGCCAGTCAGCCAGTCAGCCAGTCAGTCAGTCAGCCAGTCAACCATTCAGTCAGTAAGCCATTCAGCCAGTCAGTCAGTCAGTCAGCCTGTCAGAAAGTCAGTCAGTCAGCCAGCCAGCCAGCCAGACCGCCAGTCAGCAAGTCAGCCAGTCGGTCAGCCAGCGAGTCAGTCAGTCAGTCAGCCATTCAGCCAGTCAGTCAGTAAGCCAGTCAGCCAGTCAGTCAGCCAGCCAGTCAGCCAGTCAGCCAGTCAGCCAGTCAACCATTCAGCCAGTCAGTCAGCCATTCAGCCAATCAGCCATTCAGTCAGTAAGCCAGTCAGCCAGTCAGCCAGTCAGCCGGTCAGTCATTCAGCCAGTCAGCCAGTCAGTCAGCCAGTCAGCCAGTCAGTCAGTCAGTCAGTCATTCAGCCAGTCAGTCAGCCAGTCAGTCAGTCAGTCAGTCAGCCAGTCAGCCAGTCAGCCAGTCAGCCAGTCAACCATTCAGTCAGTAAGCCATTCAGCCAGTCAGTTAGTCAGTCAGCCTGTCAGAAAGTCAGTCAGCCAGCCAGCCAGACCGCCAGTCAGCAAGTCAGCCAGTCGGTCAGCCAGCGAGTCAGTCAGTCAGCCATTCAGCCAGTCAGTCAGTAAGCCAGTCAGCCAGTCAGTCAGCCAACCATTCAGCCAGTCAGTCAGCCATTCAGCCAATCAGCCATTCAGTCAGTTAGCCAGTCAGCCAGTCAGCCAGTCAGTCAGTCAGCCAGTCAGCCAGTCAGTCAGTCAGTCAGTCATTCAGCCAGTCAGTCAGTTAGTCAGTTAGCCTGTCAGCAAGCCAGTCAGCCAGCCAGCCAGACCGCCAGTCAGCCAGCCGGCAAGTCGGCCAGTCGGTCAGCCAGCGAGTCAGTCAGTCAGCCAGCCAGTCAGCCACTCAGCCAGTCAGTCAGTCAGTCGGCGAGCCAGCCAGTCAGCCAGTCAGCCAGTCAGCCAGTCAGTCAGCCAGTCAGCCAGTTAGTCAGCCAGTCAGTCAGCAAGTCAGCCAGCCAGTCAGCCAGTCAGCCAGCCAGTCAGCCAGTCAGCCAGCCAGTCAGCCAGTCAGCCAGTCAGCCAGTCAGTCAGCCAGTCAGCCAGTCATTCAGCCAGTCAGCCAGTCAGCCAGTCAGCCAGTCAGCCAGTCAGCCAGCCAGCCAGTCAGTCAGTCAGTCAGCCAGTCAGTCAGCCAGTCAGCCAGTCAGCCAGCAGCCAGTCAGCCAGTCAGTCAGCCAGTCATTCAGTCATTCAGTCAGTCAGTCAGTCGGCCAGTCAGCCAGTCAGCCAGTCATTCAGCCAGTCAGCCAGTCAGCGAAACCAGCCAGTCAGCCAGTCAGTCAGCCAGTCAGCCAGTCAGTCAGTCAGTCAGCCAGTCAGCCAGTCAGCCAGTCAGTCAGTCAGCCAGTCAACCATTCAGTCAGTAAGCCATTCAGCCAGTCAGTCAGTCAGTCAGCCTGTCAGAAAGTCAGTCAGTCAGCCAGCCAGCCAGCCAGACCGCCAGTCAGCAAGTCAGCCAGTCGGTCAGCCAGCAAGTCAGTCAGTCAGTCAGCCATTCAGCCAGTCAGTCAGTAAGCCAGTCAGCCAGTCAGTCAGCCAGCCAGTCAGCCAGTCAGCCAGTCAGCCAGTCAACCATTCAGCCAGTCAGTCAGCCATTCAGCCAATCAGCCATTCAGTCAGTTAGCCAGTCAGCCAGTCAGCCAGTCAGCCGGTCAGTCATTCAGCCAGTCAGCCAGTCAGCCAGTCAGTCAGTCAGTCAGTCATTCAGCCAGTCAGTCAGCCAGTCAGTCAGTCAGCCAGTCAGCCAGTCAGCCAGTCAGCCAGTCAGCCAGTCAACCATTCAGTCAGTAAGCCATTCAGCCAGTCAGTTAGTCAGTCAGCCTGTCAGAAAGTCAGTCAGCCAGCCAGCCAGACCGCCAGTCAGCAAGTCAGCCAGTCGGTCAGCCAGCGAGTCAGTCAGTCAGCCATTCAGCCAGTCAGTCAGTAAGCCAGTCAGCCAGTCAGTCAGCCAACCATTCAGCCAGTCAGTCAGCCATTCAGCCAATCAGCCATTCAGTCAGTTAGCCAGTCAGCCAGTCAGCCAGTCAGCCGGTCAGTCAGTCAGCCAGTCAGCCAGTCAGTCAGTCAGTCAGTCATTCAGCCAGTCAGTCAGTTAGTCAGTTAGCCTGTCAGCAAGCCAGTCAGCCAGCCAGCCAGACCGCCAGTCAGCCAGCCGGCAAGTCGGCCAGTCGGTCAGCCAGCGAGTCAGTCAGTCAGCCAGCCAGTCAGCCACTCAGCCAGTCAGTCAGTCAGTCGGCGAGCCAGCCAGTCAGCCAGTCAGCCAGTCAGCCAGTCAGTCAGCCAGTCAGCCAGTTAGTCAGCCAGTCAGTCAGCAAGTCAGCCAGCCAGTCAGCCAGTCAGTCAGCCAGTCAGCCAGTCATTCAGCCAGAAAGCCAGTCAGCCAGTCAGCCAGCCAGACCTCCAGTCAGCAAGTCGGCCAGTCGGTCAGCCAGCGAGTCAGTCAGCCATTCAGCCAGTCATTTAGTTAGCTAGTCAGCCAGTCAGTCAGCCAGTCAGCCAGTCAACCATTCAGCCAGTCAGTCAGTCAGCCATTCAGCCAGCCATTCAGCCAATCAACCATTCAGTCAGTTAGCCAGTCAGCCAGTCAGCCAGTCAGCCGGTCAGTCATTCATTCAGCCAGTCAGCCAGTCAGCCAGCCAGTCAGTCAGTCAGTCAGTCAGTCAGTCAGTCAGCCATTCAGCCAGTCAGTCAGTCAGCCTGTCAGCCAGCCAGCCAGCCAGACCGCCAGTCAGCCAGCCGGCAAGTCGGCCAGTCGGTCAGCCAGCGAGTCAGTCAGTCAGCCATTCAGCCAGTCAGCCATTCAGCCAGTCAGCCAGTCAGTCAGCCAGTCAGCCATTCAGCCAGTTAGTCAGCCAGTCAGTCAGCGAGTCAGCCAGCCAGTCAGCCAGTCAGCCAGCCAGTCAGCCAGTCTACCAGTCATTCAGTCAGTCGGTCAGTCAGCCAGTCAGCCAGTCAGCCAGCCAGTCAGCCAGTCAGCCAGTCAGTCAGTCAGTCAGCCAGTCAGCCAGTCAGCCATTCAGTCAGCGAGTCAGCCAGTCAGCCAGTCAGCCAGTCAGTCAGTCAGTCAGCCAGTCATTCAGTCAGTCGGTCAGTCGGTCAGTCGGCCAGTCGGCCAGTCGGCCAGTCAGCCATTCAGCCAGTCAGCCAGTCAGCTAGGATCAAGCCTGTAAAGTGTAAATATAGTATACCTGACTTGCAGTCCTTGCCGTAGCGTCCCGGTTCGCAGGTCTCACAGGCTGTCCCGTGGAAACCCTCGTTGCAAAGACACTCCCCAGTCCCTAGGTTCCCATCCTTACACCTGCTCACAGAAACACAATGAACAGAATGAACCTCTGACCATGAGAATTTGACTGGAAAACTCATGGGTACATTCAAAATGGCAATCAGATAGTCCCCCTAATATGGCATTATTGACATGAGTGGGGACGGCTGTTCTACTCATTCCAGTTCTGTGGACTGTACCTTCCGTTCCCTGAGCACCAGTTGTCCAGATCCCCGGGGCATTTAAAACAGTAGTGGCCAAAGTATCCCGGGCAGCACGAGTGGTCCTGCAACACAGGAGACAGAGCTCGTCAGAGGGGGCGTCCCAAGTGGCACCCAATTCCCTGTATAGTGCACTACTTTAGACCAGAGCCCTATGGTACCCTATTCCCTATATAGTGCATTACTTTAGACCAGAGCCCTATGGTACCCTATTCCCTATATAGTGCATTACTTTAGACCAGAGCCCTATGGTACCTATACATAGTGCATTACTTTAGACCAGAGCCCTATGGTACCCTATTCCCTACATAGTGCATTACTTTAGACCAGAGCCCTATGGTACCCTATTCCCTACATAGTGCATTACTTTAGACCAGAGCCCTATGGTACCCTATTCCCTATATAGTGCACTACTTTAGACCAGAGCCCTATGGTACCCTATTCCCTATACAGTGAGGGAAAAAAGTATTTGATCCCTGCTGATTTTGTACGTTTGCCCACTGACAAAGAAATGATCAGTCTATAATTTTAATGGTAGGTTTATTTGAACAGTGAGAGACAGAATAACAACAAAAAAATCCAGAAAAACGCATGTCAAAAATGTTATAAATTGATTTGCATTTTAATGAGGTAAATAAGAATTTGACCCCTCTGCAAAACATGACTTAGTACTTGGTGGCAAAACCCTTGTTGGCAATCACAGAGGTCAGACGTTTCTTGTAGTTGGCCACCAGGTTAGCACACATCTCAGGAGGGATTTTGTCCCACTGCTCTTTACAGATCTTCTCCAAGTCATTAAGGTTTCGAGGCTGACGTTTGGCAACTCGAACCTTCAGCTCCCTCCACAGATTTTCTATGGGATTAAGGTCTGGAGACTGGCTAGGCCACTCCTGGACCTTAATGTGCTTCTTCTTGAGCCACTCCTTTGTTGCCTTGGCCGTGTGTTTTGGGTCATTGTCATGCTGGAATACCCATCCACGACCCATTTTCAATGCCCTGGCTGAGGGAAGGAGGTTCTCACCCAAGATTTGACGGTACATGGCCCCGTCCATCATCCCTTTGATGCGGTGAAGTTGTCCTGTCCACTTAGCAGAAAAACACCCCCAAAGCATAATGTTTCCACCTCCATGTTTGACGGTGGGGATGGTGTTCTTGGGGTCATAGGCAGCATTCTTCCTCCTCCAAACACGGCGAGTTGAGTTGATGCCAAAGAGCTCCATTTTGGTCTCATCTGACCACAACACTTTCACCCAGTTGTCCTCTGAATCATTCAGATGTTCATTGGCAAACTTCAGACGGGCATGTATATGTGCTTTCTTGAGCAGGGGGACCTTGCGGGTGCTGCAGGATTTCAGTCCTTCACGGCGTAGTGTGTTACCAATTGTTTTCTTGGTGACTATGGTCCCAGCTGCCTTGAGATCATTGCAACTCCACGTGGTGACATCTTGCATGGAGCCCCAGGCCGAGAGAGAATGACAGTTATTTTGTGTTTCTTCCATTTGCGAATAATCACACCAACTGTTGTCACCTTCTCACCATGCTGCTTGGCGATGGTCTTGTAGCCCATTCCAGCCTTGTCTTGGCCATGGTGGAGAGTTTGGAATCTGATTGATTGATTGCTTCTGTGGACAGGTGTCTTCTATACAGGTAACAAACTGAGATTAGGAGCACTCCCTTTAAGAGTGTGCTCCTAATCTCAGCTCGTTACCTGTATAAAAGACACCTGGGAGCCAGAAATCTTTCTGATTGAGAGGGGGTCAAATACTTATTTCCCTCAATAAAATGCAAATCAATTTATAACATTTTTCACATGCGTTTTTCTGGATTTTTTTGTTGTTATTCTCTCACTGTTCAAATAAACCTACCATTAAAATTATAGACTGATCATTTCTTTGTCAGTGGGCAAACGTACAACATCAGCAGGGATCAAATACTTTTTTCCCTCACTGTATAGTGCACTACTTTAGACCAGAGCCCTATGGTACCCTATTCCCTATATAGTGCACTACTTTAGACCAGAGCCCTATTCCCTATATAGTGCACTACTTTAGACCAGAGCCCTATTCCCTATATAGTGCACTACTTTAGACCAGAGCCCTATGGGACTTTATTCATTCATACATGATAAACTGGTGTTGTTTTCCGTATTGGCTGTGTTGTTTGGTGTATATATTACATTTGTGAGTTGTGGAAAACAATTTATTCTCGGGGACAATAACATGAATCAACCAATACTACAATCCTCCTGTATAATACAACCCAGGAGAATCCTCCTGTATAATACAACGCAGGAGAATCCTCCTGTATAATACAGCCCAGGAGAATCCTCCTGTATAATACAAACCAGGAGAATCCTCCTGTATAATACAACGCAGGAGAATCCTCCTGTATAATACAGCCCAGGAGAATCCTCCTGTATAATACAAACCAGGAGAATCCTCCTGTATAATACAACCCAGGAGAATCCTCCTGTATAATACAACCCAGGAGAATCCTCCTGTATAATACAACCCAGGAGAATCCTCCTGTATAATACAACCCAGGAGAATCCTCCTGTATAATACAACGCAGGAGAATCCTCCTGTATTATACAACCCATAAGAATCCTCCTGTATAATACAACGCAGGAGAATCCTCCTGTATAATACAAACCAGGAGAATCCTCCTGTATAATACAACCCAGGAGAATCCTCCTGTATAATACAAACCAGGAGAATCCTCCTGTATAATACAACCCAGGAGAATCCTCCTGTATAATACAACCCAGGAGAATCCTCCTGTATAATACAAACCAGGAGAATCCTCCTGTATAATACAACCCAGGAGAATCCTCCTGTATAATACAACGCAGGAGAATCCTCCTGTATTATACAACCCATAAGAATCCTCCTGTATAATACAGCCCAGGAGAATCCTCCTGTATAATACAACGCAGGAGAATCCTCCTGTATTATACAACCCATAAGAATCCTCCTGTATAATACAGCCCAGGAGAATCCTCCTGTATAATACAGCCCAGGAGAATACTCCTGTATAATTTAGCCCAGGAGAATCCTCCTGTATAATACAACGCAGGAGAATCCTCCTGTATAATACAGCCCAGGAGAATCCTCCTGTATAATACAGCCCAGGAGAATCCTCCTGTATAATACAACCCAGGAGAATCCTCCTGTATAATACAGCCCAGGAGAATCCTCCTGTATAATACAACCCAGGAGAATCCTCCTGTATAATATCTGACCTGCGTCGTCTTCAAACAGTCAATAATGCAGCCAGCCACGGACTTCCTCCTAGATCCTACCCTCTTCCTGAACTTGCAGTTAGACCTCATGTTCGTAGGGTACTCCCTCATGACCTACAATGCAGGACAACATCATTTACAGAGACACAAAATAGCTCCACACTAGAGAATACGGGGGAAAATGCACATTTGGAATAATGTTTAAGACCGGTGGTTACAATGCACTCATAATTAAACTAGGTCAAATGATTCTAATGGTGTTCATAGTTCTGAATATATAATAGCAAGACCAGAGAATAGAAAGAAATTAATAAAGATAAAAAGAGAGATAGAAAATGTTTGTTTATGTTTTTAATGTTTAGAGTCTTACTGGCTTGTAGCTAAGGAAACACTTGGGGTTTTCATCACAGGCTGAGCACCTCCCCTTGGAGAAAAAACAATTAGACAGTAACACACACACGTAAGCACACACACACACACACACACACGTAGGCACACACACCCACCCACGTAGGCACACACCCACCCACCCAGGCACACACAGAAAGAGAGAACAATCCTCTGTAAGATCACTGATACATTTCTATATTAAATAGTTCCACTACATCAGTACAGCTGAATTTCTCTGACTCGCTTCACACACACCCGCACACACACTTACTCTGACCCGTAGGATCACGTCTTTAGTGCATCGGTTCTTATGGACCTGTAAGACTTGGGGAACGGCCAGGATCACCCCATTTCTCGTCTCACTGTGGCTCCCATCCAGCAGAACATCATTGGCCAAAGTCTGGAACATGTTCAGATAACAACCAAAATAAGGGCTGAGAAAATTCCTGTAACTTTCACAAAATTCTAAAGTTTTCCAGAAATCCTGTTCGGATGATTCTAGATTTTCCTGCTGATTCCCGCTTGATTATGAGAATCCACCAACCAGGATTTCAAGACAACCTGGAGCTCTGGTCAAAGTAGTGCCCTATAACCTTTAGTGGGAAGAGTCTAATTGATTAAATTGATCTCTAAAGTCGAACATTTGCGAGATGTTGCTGTCAAGCTAAAATAAACATAATCGAGCAAGCAAACACTGAGTCGAGAGGGCAGAGGATGGGTCCCACGAGCACACAGGCCAGTCGGGAACGCTGACTGTACAGGAGGGGACCAGAACATCAGAGCCGCAGGCAAAATATTAATTTGAGAGCAGAGACTTCTGTTTTGCTTTGCAGAGATACTACATGTCAAGGCTCAGAAGAAACTGCGCTCTCACAAATACACTGCAGTACGGTTTTGTATTGACTTTATCCTGACTAACCGTTCCCATAAGTCCTGTGTCGGTATTGACTTTATCCTGACTAACCGTTCCCATAAGTCCTGTATCGGTATTGACTTTATCCTGACTAACCGTTCCCATAAGTCCTGTATCGGTATTGACTTCATCCTGACTAACCGTTCCCATAAGTCCTGTATCGGTATTGACTTCATCCTGACTAACCGTTCCCATAAGTCCTGTATCGGTATTGACTTTATCCTGACTAACCGTTCCCATAAGTCCTGTATCGGTATTGACTTCATCCTGACTAACCGTTCCCATAAGTCCTGTATCGGTATTGACTTTATCCTGACTAACCGTTCCCATAAGTCATGTATCGGTATTGACTTTATCCTGACTAACCGTTCCCATAAGTCATGTATCGGTATTGACTTCATCCTGACTAACCGTTCCCATAAGTCCTGTATCGGTATTGACTTTATCCTGACTAACCGTTCCCATAAGTCCTGTATCGGTATTGACTTCATCCTGACTAACCGTTCCCATAAGTCCTGTATCGGTATTGACTTCATCCTGACTAACCGTTCCCATAAGTCCTGTATCGGTATTGACTTTATCCTGACTAACCGTTCCCATAAGCATGATATTTGGATAGTTTTTTCTACTAGCTGCATACAAGACCCTGTTTTTTATCTCTCTGGCTGATTAACATGCCCCTTTAAATTGACTCTGAGTCAACAACTGAACTAATCCATGGTACTCTCAGACCTCTCAGACCTCCTCTTGATAAGAAATCAAGCCTGGGCCAAGGCTAGAACAATCTCGTTAGCTGATTGGAAGCTATTCTGAAATAGGTGCACTGCCTCGGTTAAACAGGCCAAATCAAACTACTTCCTTAGTGCGATGACAGACTCTGTTAAACAGGCCAAATCAAACTTCAATCAAAACAATTACATTTTTTTAATTTTTATCCCAGGCCCCCGTCCCCGCAGGAGGCCTTTTGCCTTCTGGTAGGCCGTCATTTTAAATAAGCATTTGTTCTTAAATGACTTGCCGAGTTAAATACAGGTTAAATAAAATAAATACATAAAACAGAGGGTTGTGTGTATGGCCCATTCCATTACTGGGGTCAAGCTTCCTGCCATTCAGGACCTACAATGGCAAGAAAAAGTATATGAACCCTTTGGAATTACCTGGATTTTTGCATATATTGGTCATAAAATTTGATCTGATCTTCGTCTAAGTCACAAAAATAGGCAAACACAGTCTACTTAAACTAATTACACACAAACAATTATACGTTTTCATGTCTTTATTGAACACATTGTGTAAACATTCACAGCGTAGGGTGGAAAAAGCATGTGAACCCTTGGATTTAATACCTGGTTGACCCTCCTTTGGCAGCAATAAACTCATCCAACGTTTTCTGTAGTTGCGGATCAGACCTGCACAACGGTCAGGAGGACCATTCCTCTTTACATTCATCTTTACCAAACTGTTTCAGTTCAACAATATTCTTAGGATGTCTGGTGTGAACCTGTCTCGAGGTCATGCCACAGCATTTTAAAATCGGGTTGAGGAAAAGACTGGGCCACTCCAGAAGACGTATTTTCTTCTGTTGAAGCCATTCTGTTGTTGATTTACTTGTGTTTTGGGTCATTTTGGGTCATTTTGGGTCGTTTTGGGTTGTTTTGGGTCGTTTTGGGTTGTTTTGGGTCATTGTCCTGTTGCATCACAGCTTCAATTGGCGGACAGATAGCCTTGCATTCTATTGCAAAATGTCTTGATAAACTTGGGAATTAATTTTTCCGTCGATGATAGCAAGCAGTCCAGGCCCTGAGACAGCAAAGCAGCGCCACCATACTTTACAGTTGGATGAGGTTTTGATGTTGGTGTACTGTGCCTTTTTTTACTCCTCACATAGTGTTGTGTGTTCCTTCCAAACAACTCAACTTTAGTTTCATCTGTCCACAGAATATTTTGCCAGTAGCGCTGTGGAACATCCAGATGTTCTTTTGTGAACTTCAGACGTGCAGCAATGTTTTTTTTTGGACAGCAGTGGCTTCTTCTCATCCCATGAACACCATTCTTGTTTTATGTATCGTAGACTCGTCAACAGAGATGTTAGCATGTTCCAGAGATTTCTGTAAGTCTTTAGGTGTCTTTAGAATTCATCTTAACCTCATTGAGCATTCTGCATTGTGCTCTTGCAGTCATCTTTGCAGGAAGGCCACTCTTAGGGAGAGTAGCAACAGTGCTGATCTTTCTTCATTTATAGACAATTTGTCTTACCGTGGACTGATGAACATCAAGGCTTTTAGAGATACTTTTGTAACCCTTTCCAGCTTTATGCAAGTCAACAATTCCTAATCTTAGGTCTTCTTAACAACAACCTCTCCCTCAACGTGATCAAGACAAAGGAGATGATTGTGGACTACAGGAAAAGGAAGACCGAGCACGCCCCATAAGCATGTCCCATAAGTCATGAAGAGGGCACGACAAAACCTATTCCCCCTCAGGAGACTGAAAAGATTTGGGTCCTCAGATCCTCAAAAGGTTTTACAGCTGCACCATCGAGAGCATCCTGACTGGTTGCAATACTGCCCGGTCTGGCAACTGCTCGGCCTCCGACGGCAAGGCACTTACAGATGGTAGTGCGTACGGCCCAGTACATCACCAGGGCCAAGCTTCCTGCCATCCAGGACCTCTATAACAGGCGGTGTCAGAGAAAGGCCCTAAAAATTCTCAAAGACTCCAGCCACCCTAGTCATGTTCTTTCTGCTACCGCACGGCAAGCGGTACCGGAGAGACAAGTCTAGGTCCAATAAGTTTCTAAACAGCTTCTACCCCCAAGCCATAAGACTCCTGAACATCTAATTAAATGGCTACCCAGACTATTTGCATTGCCCCCTCTCTTTACACCACTGCTACTCTCTATTGTCATCTATGCATAGTCACTTTAATAACTCTACCTACATGTATATAATTACCTCAATTACCTCGACACCGGTGCCCCCGCACATTGACACATTGACTCTGTACCGGTACCCCCTGTATACAGTCTCTACATTGACTCTGTACCGGTACCCCCTGTATATAGCCTCCACATTGACTCTGTACGGTACCCCCTGTATATAGCCTCCACATTGACTCTGTACCGGTACCCCCTGTATATAGCCTCCACATTGACTCTGTACTGGTACCCCTGTATATAGTCTCCACATTGACTCTGTACCGGTACCCCCTGTATATAGCCTCCACATTGACTCTGTACCGGTACCCCTGTATATAGCCTCCACATTGACTCTGTACCAGTACCCCCTGTATATAGCCTCCACATTGACTCTGTACCGGTACCCCCTGTATATAGCCTCCACATTGACTCTGTACCGGTACCCCTGTATATAGTCTCCACATTGACTCTGTACCGGTACCCTGTATATAGCCTCCACATTGACTCTGTGCAGTACCCCCTGTATATAGTCTCCACATTGACTCTGTACCGTACCCCCTGTATATAGTCTCCACATTGACTCTGTACCGGTACCCCCTGTATATAGCCTCCACATTGACTCTGTACCAGTACCCCCTGTATATAGCCTCCACATTGACTCTGTACCTGTACCCCCTGTATATAGCCTCCACATTGACTCTGTACCGGTACCCCCTGTATATAGCCTCCACATTGACTCTGTACCGGTACCCCTGTATATAGCCTCCACAATGACTCTGTACCGGTACCCCCTGTATATAGCCTCCACATTGACTCTGTACCGGTACCCTGTATATAGCCTCCACATTGACTCTGTACCGGTACCCCCTGTATATAGTCTCCACATTGACCCTGTACTGGTACCCCTGTATATAGCCTCCACATTGACTCTGTACTGGTACCCCCTGTATATAGCCTCCACATTGACTCTGTACCAGTACCCACTGTATATAGCCTCCACATTGACTCTGTACCTGTACCCCCTGTATATAGTCTCCACATTGACTCTGTACCAGTACCCCTGTATATAGCCTCCACATTGACTCTGTACCAGTACCCCCTGTATATAGCCTCCACATTGACTCTGTACTGCAGTACCCCTGTATATAGTCTCCACATTGACTCTGTACCGGTACCCTGTATATAGTCTCCACATTGACTCTGTACCAGTACCCCTGTATATAGCCTCCACATTGACTCTGTACCGGTACCCCCTGTATATAGTCTCCACATTGACTCTGTACCGGTACCCCCTGTATATAGCCTCCACATTGACTCTGTACCGGTACCCCCTGTATATAGTCTCCACATTGACTCTGTACTGGTACCCCCTGTATATAGTCTCCACATTGACTCTGTGCAGTACCCTGTATATAGCCTCCACATTGACTCTGTACAGTACCCTGTATATAGTCTCCACATTGACTCTGTACCGGTACTCCTGTATATAGCCTCCACAATGACTCTGTACCGGTACCCCCTGTATATAGTCTCCACATTGACTCTGTACCGGTACCCCCTGTATATAGCCCCGCTATTGTTATTTACGGCTGCTCTTTAATTCACACTGTGAATGTTTAAATGATGTATTCAACATAGACAAGACAAATACAATAATTTGTGTGTTATTAGTGTAAGCACACTGTGTTTGCCTGTTGTTGTGACTTAGATGAAGATCAGATCAAAGTCACCATTATTAGTCAGTTGTACAACCGAATGCCTTCAACTGAAATGTGTCTTCCGCATTTAACCCAAACACTCTGAATCAGAGAGGTGCGGGGGGCTGCCTTAATCGACATCCACGTCTTCGGCGCCCGGGGAACAGTGGGTTAACTGCCTTGTTCAGGGGCAGAACGACAGATTTTTACCTTGTCAGCTCGGGGATTTGAACTTGCAACCCTCCGGTTACAAGTCCAATGCTCTAACCACTAGGCTACCTGCCGCCGACTCAAATGTTATGACTAATTTATGCAGAAATCCAGTTAATTCCAAAGGGTTCACATACTTTTTCTTTGCACTATATATACTAGGCGGTGTCAGAGGAAGGCCCAAAAACTTTTCACAGACTCCAGTCATCCAAGCCATGGACTGTTCTCTCTGCTACCGCATGGCAAGCGGTACCGGAGCGCCAAGTCTAGGACCAAAAGGATCCTTAACAGCTTCTACCCCCAAGCTATAAGACTGCTGAAAAATGTATCAAATGGCTACCAGACTATTTATATTGACCCCCACCCATCTGTTTTTATACTGCTGCTACTGGCTGTTTATTATCTATACATAGTCACTTCACCCCTACCTACATGTACACTGCTGCTACTGTCTGTTTATTATCTATACATAGTCACTTTACCCCTACCTACATGTATACTGCTGCTACTGTCTGTTTATTATCTATACATAGTCACTTTACTCCCTACCTACATGTACACTGCTGCTACTGTCTGTTTATTATCTATACATAGTCACTTCACCCCTACCTACATGTACACTGCTGCTACTGTCTGTTTATTATCTATACATAGTCACTTCACCCCTACCTACATGTACACTGCTGCTACTGTCTGTTTATTATCTATACATAGTCACTTTACCCCTACCTACATGTACACTGCTGCTACTGTCTGTTTATTATCTATACATAGTCACTTCACCCCTACCTACATGTATACTGCTGCTACTGTCTGTTTATTATCTATACATAGTCACTTCACCCTACCTACATGTACACTGCTGCTACTGTCTGTTTATTATCTATACATAGTCACTTCACCCCTACCTACATGTACAATGCTGCTACTGTCTGTTTATTATCTATGCATAGTCACTTTACCCTACCTACATGTATACTGCTGCTACTGTCTGTTTATTATCTATACATAGTCACTTCACCCCTACCTACATGTACACTGCTGCTACTGTCTGTTTATTATCTATACATAGTCACTTTACTCCCTACCTACATGTACACTGCTGCTACTGTCTGTTTATTATCTATACATAGTCACTTCACCCCTACCTACATGTACACTGCTGCTACTGTCTGTTTATTATCTATACATAGTCACTTCACCTACCTACATGTACACTGCTGCTACTGTCTGTTTATTATCTATACATAGTCACTTTACCCCTACCTACATGTATACTGCTGCTACTGTCTGTTTATTATCTATACATAGTCACTTTACCCTACCTACATGTACACTGCTGCTACTGTCTGTTTATTATCTATACATAGTCACTTCACCCCTACCTACATGTATACTGCTGCTACTGTCTGTTTATTATCTATACATAGTCACTTTACCCTACCTACATGTACACTGCTGCTACTGTCTGTTTATTATCTATACATAGTCACTTCACCCCTACCTACATGTACACTGCTGCTACTGTCTGTTTATTATCTATACATAGTCACTTCACCCCTACCTACATGTACACTGCTGCTACTGTCTGTTTATTATCTATACATAGTCACTTTACCCCTACCTACATGTACACTGCTGCTACTGTCTGTTTATTATCTATACATAGTCACTTCACCCCTACCTACATGTATACTGCTGCTACTGTCTGTTTATTATCTATACATAGTCACTTTACCCCTACCTACATGTACACTGCTGCTACTGTCTGTTTATTATCTATACATAGTCACTTCACCCCTACCTACATGTACACTGCTGCTACTGTCTGTTTATTATCTATACATAGTCACTTCACCCCTACCTACATGTACACTGCTGCTACTGTCTGTTTATTATCTATACATAGTCACTTCACCCCTACCTACATGTACACTGCTGCTACTGTCTGTTTATTATCTATACATAGTCACTTTACCCCTACCTACATGTACACTGCTGCTACTGTCTGTTTATTATCTATACATAGTCACTTCACCCCTACCTACATGTACACTGCTGCTACTCTCTGTTTATTATCTATACATAGTCACTTTACCCCTACCTACATGTACACTGCTGCTACTGTCTGTTTATTATCTATGCATAGTCACTTTACCCCTACCTACATGTACACTGCTGCTACTGTCTGTTTATTATCTATACATAGTCACTTCACCCCTACCTACATGTACACTGCTGCTACTCTCTGTTTATTATCTATACATAGTCACTTTACCCCTACCTACATGTACACTGCTGCTACTGTCTGTTTATTATCTATGCATAGTCACTTTACCCTACCTACATGTACACTGCTGCTACTGTCTGTTTATTATCTATACATAGTCACTTCACCCCTACCTACATGTACAATGCTGCTACTGTCTGTTTATTATCTATGCATAGTCACTTTACCCCTACCTACATGTACACTGCTGCTACTGTCTGTTTATTATCTATACATAGTCACTTCACCCCTACCTACATGTACACTGCTGCTACTCACTGTTTATTATCTATACATAGTCACTTTACCCCTACCTACATGTACACTGCTGCTACTGTCTGTTTATTATCTATACATAGTCACTTTACCCCTACCTACATGTACACTGCTGCTACTGTCTGTTTATTATCTATGCATAGTCACTTCACCCCTACCTACATGTACAATGCTGCTACTGTCTGTTTATTATCTATACATAGTCACTTTACCCTACCTACATGTACACTGCTGCTACTGTCTGTTTATTATCTATACATAGTCACTTTACCCTACCTACATGTACACTGCTGCTACTGTCTGTTTATTATCTATGCATAGTCACTTTACCCCTACCTACATGTACACTGCTGCTACTCTCAGTTTATTATCTATACATAGTCACTTCACCCCTACCTACATGTACACTGCTGCTACTGTCTGTTTATTATCTATACATAGTCACTTCACCCCTACCTACATGTACACTGCTGCTACTGTCTGTTTATTATCTATACATAGTCACTTTACCCTACCTACATGTACACTGCTGCTACTGTCTGTTTATTATCTATACATAGTCACTTCACCCCTACCTACATGTACACTGCTGCTACTGTCTGTTTATTATCTATACATAGTCACTTTACTCCCCTACCTACATGTATACTGCTGCTACTGTCTGTTTATTATCTATACATAGTCACTTTACCCCTACCTACATGTACACTGCTGCTACTGTCTGTTTATTATCTATACATAGTCACTTCACCCCTACCTACATGTATACTGCTGCTACTGTCTGTTTATTATCTATACATAGTCACTTTACCCCTACCTACATGTACACTGCTGCTACTGTCTGTTTATTATCTATACATAGTCACTTCACCCCTACCTACATGTACACTGCTGCTACTGTCTGTTTATTATCTATACATAGTCACTTCACCCCTACCTACATGTACACTGCTGCTACTGTCTGTTTATTATCTATACATAGTCACTTTACCCCTACCTACATGTACACTGCTGCTACTGTCTGTTTATTATCTATACATAGTCACTTCACCCCTACCTACATGTATACTGCTGCTACTGTCTGTTTATTATCTATACATAGTCACTTTACCCCTACCTACATGTACACTGCTGCTACTGTCTGTTTATTATCTATACATAGTCACTTCACCCCTACCTACATGTACACTGCTGCTACTGTCTGTTTATTATCTATACATAGTCACTTCACCCCTACCTACATGTACACTGCTGCTACTGTCTGTTTATTATCTATACATAGTCACTTCACCCCCTACCTACATGTACACTGCTGCTACTGTCTGTTTATTATCTATACATAGTCACTTTACCCCTACCTACATGTACACTGCTGCTACTGTCTGTTTATTATCTATACATAGTCACTTCACCCCCTACCTACATGTACACTGCTGCTACTCTCTGTTTATTATCTATACATAGTCACTTTACCCCTACCTACATGTACACTGCTGCTACTGTCTGTTTATTATCTATGCATAGTCACTTTACCCCTACCTACATGTACACTGCTGCTACTGTCTGTTTATTATCTATACATAGTCACTTCACCCCTACCTACATGTACACTGCTGCTACTCTCTGTTTATTATCTATACATAGTCACTTTACCCCTACCTACATGTACACTGCTGCTACTGTCTGTTTATTATCTATGCATAGTCACTTTACCCCTACCTACATGTACACTGCTGCTACTGTCTGTTTATTATCTATACATAGTCACTTCACCCCTACCTACATGTACAATGCTGCTACTGTCTGTTTATTATCTATGCATAGTCACTTTACCCTACCTACATGTACACTGCTGCTACTGTCTGTTTATTATCTATACATAGTCACTTCACCCCTACCTACATGTACACTGCTGCTACTCACTGTTTATTATCTATACATAGTCACTTTACCCCTACCTACATGTACACTGCTGCTACTGTCTGTTTATTATCTATACATAGTCACTTTACCCCTACCTACATGTACACTGCTGCTACTGTCTGTTTATTATCTATGCATAGTCACTTCACCCCTACCTACATGTACAATGCTGCTACTGTCTGTTTATTATCTATACATAGTCACTTTACCCCTACCTACATGTACACTGCTGCTACTGTCTGTTTATTATCTATACATAGTCACTTTACCCCTACCTACATGTACACTGCTGCTACTGTCTGTTTATTATCTATACATAGTCACTTTACCCTACCTACATGTACACTGCTGCTACTGTCTGTTTATTATCTATACATAGTCACTTCACCCCTACCTACATGTACACTGCTGCTACTGTCTGTTTATTATCTATGCATAGTCACTTCACCCCTACCTACATGTACACTGCTGCTACTGTCTGTTTATTATCTATACATAGTCACTTCACCCCTACCTACATGTACACTGCTGCTACTCTCTGTTTATTATCTATGCATAGTCACTTTACCCCTACCTACATGTACACTGCTGCTACTGTCTGTTTATTATCTATGCATAGTCACTTTACCCCTACCTACATGTACACTGCTGCTACTGTCTGTTTATTATCTATACATAGTCACTTTACCCCTACCTACATGTACACTGCTGCTACTGTCTGTTTATTATCTATACATAGTCACTTTACCCCTACCTACATGTACACTGCTGCTACTGTCTGTTTATTATCTATACATAGTCACTTCACCCCTACCTACATGTACACTGCTGCTACTCACTGTTTATTATCTATACATAGTCACTTTACCCCTACCTACATGTACACTGCTGCTACTGTCTGTTTATTATCTACGCATAGTCACTTCACCCCTACCTACATGTACACTGCTGCTACTCGCTGTTTATTATCTATACATAGTCACTTTACCCCTACCTACATGTACACTGCTGCTACTGTCTGTTTATTATCTATACATAGTCACTTTACCCCTACCTACATGTACACTGCTGCTACTGTCTGTTTATTATCTATGCATAGTCACTTTACCCCTACCTACATGTACACTGCTGCTACTCTCAGTTTATTATCTATACATAGTCACTTTACCCCTACCTACATGTACACTGCTGCTACTGTCTGTTTATTATCTATACATAGTCACTTTACCCCTACCTACATGTACACTGCTGCTACTCTCTGTTTATTATCTATACATAGTCACTTCACCCCTACCTACATGTACACTGCTGCTACTCTCTGTTTATTATCTATACATAGTCACTTTACCCCTACCTACATGTACACTGCTGCTACTGTCTGTTTATTATCTATACATAGTCACTTCACCCCTACCTACATGTACACTGCTGCTACTCACTGTTTATTATCTATACATAGTCACTTTACCCTACCTACATGTACACTGCTGCTACTGTCTGTTTATTATCTCATAGTCACTTCACCCCTACCTACATGTACACTGCTGCTACTCGCTGTTTATTATCTATACATAGTCACTTTACCCCTACCTACATGTACACTGCTGCTACTGTCTGTTTATTATCTATACATAGTCACTTTACCCCTACCTACATGTACACTGCTGCTACTGTCTGTTTATTATCTATGCATAGTCACTTTACCCCTACCTACATGTACACTGCTGCTACTCTCAGTTTATTATCTATACATAGTCACTTTACCCCTACCTACATGTACACTGCTGCTACTGTCTGTTTATTATCTATACATAGTCACTTCACCCCTACCTACATGTACACTGCTGCTACTCTCTGTTTATTATCTATACATAGTCACTTTACCCCTACCTACATGTACACTGCTGCTACTGGCTGTTTATTATCTATACATAGTCACTTCACCCCTACCTACATGTACACTGCTGCTACTCTCTGTTTATTATCTATACATAGTCACTTCACCCCTACCTACATGTACACTGCTGCTACTGGCTGTTTATTATCTATACATAGTCACTTCACCCCTACCTACATGTACAAATTACCTTGACTAACCTGTACCCCTGAACATTGACTCGGTACCGGTACCCCTTGTAAATAGCCACATTATTGATATTTTATTGTGTTACTTCTTTTTTTTTTTTTTTTACTTTATTGCATTTAGTAAATGTTTTATTAACTCTAAATTTTAACTGTATTGTTGGTTAAGGGCTCGTCAGTAAAACATATCACGATAAGGTCTACACCTGTTGTATTCGACAAATACAATTTGATTTAATTAGATTAGAGTAGCACACATTTATACTTAACTTTAGTGTCAGGAAATATTCCAAAAGTGTAGAAAGCAGCTTTTGTGCTGACACTCCATAAGGTGTGGGAGAACACAATTGACACATTTCCAGTTTCCCTTGTCTTGCGAAAATACTAGAATTATTGGTCAACAAACAGCTACGTTATTTTCAATCTGTACATGGTGTTCTTAATATTAATCAATCTGGATTCAGACCTAAACATAGTACCACTATGACTACCAAGCCTGGTGGATTCAGACCTAAACATAGTACCACTATGACTACCAAGCCTGGTGGATTCAGACCTAAACATAGTACCACTATGACTACCAAGCCTGGTGGATTCAGACCTAAACATAGTACCACTTTGACTACCAAGCCTGGTGGATTCAGACCTAAACATAGTACCACTATGACTACCAAGCCTGGTGGATTCAGACCTAAACATAGTACCACTATGACTACCAAGCCTGGTGGATTCAGACCTAAACATAGTACCACTATGACTACCAAGCCTGGTGGATTCAGACCTAAACATAGTACCACTATGACTACCAAGCCTGGTGGATTCAGACCTAAACATAGTACCACTATGACTACCAAGCCTGGTGGATTCAGACCTAAACATAGTACCACTATGACTACCAAGCCTGGTGGATTCAGACCTAAACATAGTACCACTATGACTACCATGCTTGTTTTAAATGATGTTGAAAATGCCTTAGATTAAAAAAAGCATAGGCTACTGTAGACCATGTTATTATGTTGAATAGACTGTCCTGATAGGGTACTGTAGACCATGTTATTCTGTTGAATAAGCTGTCCTGATAGGGTACTGTAGACCATGTTATTATGTTGAATAAGCTGTCCTGATAGGCTACTGTAGACCATGTTATTCTGTTGAATAGACTGTCCTGATAGGGTACTGTAGACCATGTTATTCTGTTGAATAAGCTGCCCTCTATAGGGTACTGTAGAACATGTTATTCTGTTGAATAAGCTGACCTGATAGGGTACTGTAGACCATGTTATTCTGTTGAATAAGCTGACCTGATAGGGTACTGTAGACCATGTTATTCTGTTGAATAAGCTGACCTGATAGGGTACTGTAGAACATGTTATTCTGTTGAATAAGCTGTCCTGATAGGGTACTGTAGAACATGTTATTCTGTTGAATAAGCTGTCCTGATAGGGTACTGTAGACCATGTTATTCTGTTGAATAAGCTGTCCTGATAGGCTACTGTAGACCATGTTATTCTGTTGAATAAGCTGTCCTCTATAGGGTACTGTAGACCATGTTATTCTGTTGAATAAGCTGCCCTCTATAGGGTACTGTAGACCATGTTATTCTGTTGAATAAGCTGCCCTCTATAGGGTACTGTAGACCATGTTATTCCGTTGAATAAGCTGCCCTCTATAGGGTACTGTAGACCATGTTATTCTGTTGAATAAGCTGACCTGATAGGGTACTGTAGACCATGTTATTCTGTTGAATAAGCTGCCCTCTATAGGGTACTGTAGACCATGTTATTCTGTTGAATAAGCTGCCCTCTATAGGGTACTGTAGACCATGTTATTCTGTTGAATAAGCTGCCCTCTATAGGGTACTGTAGACCATGTTATTCTGTTGAATAAGCTGTCCTGAAAGGGTACTGTAGACCATGTTATTCTGTTGAATAAGCTGCCCTCTATAGGGTACTGTAGAACATGTTATTCTGTTGAATAAGCTGACCTGATAGGGTACTGTAGACCATGTTATTCTGTTGAATAAGCTGACCTGATAGGGTACTGTAGACCATGTTATTCTGTTGAATAAGCTGACCTGATAGGGTACTGTAGAACATGTTATTCTGTTGAATAAGCTGTCCTGATAGGGTACTGTAGAACATGTTATTCTGTTGAATAAGCTGTCCTGATAGGGTACTGTAGACCATGTTATTCTGTTGAATAAGCTGTCCTGATAGGCTACTGTAGACCATGTTATTCTGTTGAATAAGCTGTCCTGATAGGCTACTGTAGACCGTGTTATTCTGTTGAATAAGCTGACCTGATAGGGTACTGTAGACCATGTTATTCTGTTGAATAAGCTGTCCTGATAGGGTACTGTAGACCATGTTATTCTGTTGAATAAGCTGTCCTGATAGGGTACTGTAGACCATGTTATTCTGTTGAATAAGCTGTCCTCTATAGGGTACTGTAGACCATGTTATTCTGTTGAATAAGCTGCCCTCTATAGGGTACTGTAGACCATGTTATTCTGTTGAATAAGCTGCCCTCTATAGGGTACTGTAGACCATGTTATTCTGTTGAATAAGCTGCCCTCTATAGGGTACTGTAGACCATGTTATTCTGTTGAATAAGCTGACCTGATAGGGTACTGTAGACCATGTTATTCTGTTGAATAAGCTGTCCTCTATAGGGTACTGTAGACCATGTTATTCTGTTGAATAAGCTGTCCTGATAGGGTACTGTAGACCATGTTATTCTGTTGAATAAGCTGTCCTCTATAGGCTACTGTAGACCATGTTATTCTGTTGAATAAGCTGTCCTCTATAGGGTACTGTAGAACATGGTATTCTGTTGAATAAACTGTCCTGATAGGTAGGGAACTGTAGACCATGTTATTCTGTTGAATAAGCTGTCCTGATAGGGTACTGTAGAACATGTTATTCTGTTGAATAAACTGTCCTGATAGGTAGGGTCCTTTAGACCGTGTTATTCTGTTGAATACGCTGTCCTGATAGGGTACTGTAGAACATGTTATTCTGTTGAATACGCTGTCCTGATAGGGTACTGTAGACCATGTTATTCTGTTGAATAGGCTGTCCTTATAGGGTACTGTAGACCATGTTATTCTGTTGAATAAGCTGTCCTGATTGTTTCATAATTATCTCAATGATAGATCTCAGGCCATCAAGGTAGATGGGGTCAAATCTGAGATCCTTGAGTTACATAAAGGGGTGCCCCTAGGAACTATACTCTGCCCACACTGTTTACAATCTATATAAATAACATTGGTAATGCTGTAAAAAAAAAAAAAATCCATTGCTCCATTGGTTGGCCAAGCCTTTTCACATTTTAAGTATGATTTTGAATCACTGCAGAGGTCACTACTGGATCTAAAGATGGTGGTAAATGCAAACAAAACAGAATGAGGTCACTACTGGATCTAAAGTTGGTGGTAAATGCAAACAAAACTAAATGCATGCATTTTTCTAGGTCCAATAACCCAGATTGAAATGAATTTGTAATGACTAGTTTGAACAGTTCACAGTTTATTACTGGTGATGGTTCTAGAACTCACCATTGGACCCTTAGGTTTATTACTGGTGATGGTTCTAGAAATCACCATTGGACCCTTAGGTTTATTACTGGTGATGGTTACAGAACTCACCATTGGACCCTTAGGTTTATTACTGGTGATGGTTACAGAAATCACCATTGGACCCTTAGGTTTATTACTGGTGATGGTTCTAGAACTCACCATTGGACCCTTAGGTTTATTACTGGTGATGGTTACAGAACTCACCATTGGGTTTTGTATCAAAAAGTAGGTTGGGACTTTTTATTAGTAAGGAGAGAGCAGTACTTTGTTGTGTTTACCTACAAAGCACTCATGCAAAGCACTCATGAACCTACAAAGCACTCATGCAGAAACTTCCTATGTATCTATCATCATTAATTCAATTTAGACTTACAAAAGACCAAACCATCAGGCTGGATAACACTACAGCCCCCCTGGGTCTCCACAGAGTTGGGTAAAGCTTATTGAAGTAGTTTTTGTGTCCTTTATGTGGAACAACTTCCAGAGCTCTCTGAAATGAGATGTTCTGGTCCCCCTTGGTCAGGTTCAGAGTAATGATCCCAGACCTCTACGTTGATAAATATGTCTGTTTTTCTTCATATGTTTTGTGATTGTGTATATTGTATGTATTTATGCAGGGCTTATCTGTTAAAGAGACCCTAGTCTCAGTATGACTTCCATGTCAAAATAAGGGGTTAAAAAAAAGAAATTGTCATTTCTTTCATCCCTTCCTCACATCTTTGATAAGGAGGGGTGGAGTGGCTGGTATATCAGTTACATCTGCTATCCAACACATCAACAGATTACACATATACTTTAAAACCTCTTCAGGCTAGGGGGCAGTGTTCGGAAGTACGGAGAGTCTGACGTGCCCAAAGTAAACTACCTGTTACTCAGGCATAAAAGCTAGGATATGCATATAATTGATAGTATTGGATAGAAAACACTCTGAAGTTTTTAAAACTGTTAAGATAATGTCTGTGAGTAAAACAGAAATGATGTGGCAGGCGAAAACCAGAGGAGAATCCATTCGGAATATATTTTCTTTTTAGGTCACAGTCTTTCCATTGACTCCCTATTGACTATACATGCATAAAGTGTCCAGCTTGCAGTTTCTATGGCTTCCACTAAATCTCAATAGTCTTTAGACATTGTTTGAGGCCTGTTTTTTGAAAAACGAACAAGAAATTGTTTTTCCAGGTGGAAAATGAGAGAATGAAAAGGAAAAGGATAAGGTTGCCTACTTTGAAGAATCTAAAATCTTTTGGTTACTACATGTTACCACATTATATATTTTGGTTACTACATGATTCCATATGTGTTATTTCATAGTATTGATGTCTTCACTATTATTCCACAATGTCAAAAATAGTACAAATAAAGTGTCAAGCTTTTGACTAGTACTACACCTTAAAAAAAAGGTCAGAAAACCAGTCAAACCAGTCAGTATCTGTGACCACCATTTACCTAATGGAGCATTACACATCTCCTTCACGTAGACTTGATCAGGCTGTTGACTGTGGCCTGTGGAACGTTGTCCCACTCCTCTTCAATGGCTGTGTGAAATTGCTGGATTTTGGCGGGAACTGGAACACGCTGTCGTACACGTTGATCCAGAGCATCCCAAACATACTCAATGGGTGACATGTCTGGTGAGTATGCAGGCCATGAAAGAACTGGGACGTTTTCAGTTTCCAGGAATTGTGTACAGATTCTTGTGACATGGGGCCGTGCATTATCATGCTGAAACATCAGATTATGGCGGCAGATGAACGGCACAACAATGGGCCTCAGGATCTCGTCACTGTATCTCTGTGCATTCAAATTGCCATAGATAAAATGCAATCGCGTTAGTTATCTGTAGCATATACCGGCCCATACCATAACCCCACCGCCACCATGGGGCACTCTATTCACAACGTTGACATCAGCAAACCGCTTGCACACATGAAGCCATACACGATGTCTGCCATCTGCCCAGTACAATTGAAACCGGGATTCATCCGTGAAGAGCACACTTCTCCAGCGTGCCAGTGGCCACAACTGATCACAACCACATAACTACCGACCACAACCCCACTGTATGCTCTCTTTGGCTGGCCCTTGCTTCATATTCGTCGCCAAACCCACTAGCTCCAGGTCATCTATTAGTCTTTGCTAGGTATAGCCCCACCTTATCTCAGTTCACTGGTCACCATAGCAGCACCCACACGTAGCACGCGCTCCAGCAGGTATATTTCACTGGTCATACCCAAAGCCAACTCCTCATTTGGCCCCCTTTCCTTCCAGTTCTCTGCTGCCAATGCCTGAAACGAATTGCAAAAATCACTGAAGCTGGAGACTTCTCCCTCACTAACTTTAAGCATCAGCTGTCAGAGCAGCTTACCGATCACTGCAGCTGTACACAGCCCATCTGTAAATAGCCCATCCAACTACCTCATCCCCATATTGTTTTTTATTTTTTCTCCTTTGCTCCCCAGTATCTCTAGTTGCACATTTATCTTCTGCACATCTATCACTGTGTTTAATTGCTAAATTGTAATTATTTTGCCACTATAGCCACTATTTATTGCCTTACCTCGCTAATCTTACTACACATCTGACCACATCAAGTGACCACAACTACACAACTACTGACCACAACCACACAACTTCAGTCCACACAACTACTGACCACTCATCTGCTGACCACAAACACTGACCACAACCACACATCAACATCTGACCACATCAAGTGACCACAACTACACAACTACTGACCACAACCACACATCAACATCTGACCACATCAAGTGACCACAACTACACAACTACTGACCACAACCACACATCAACATCTGACCACATCAAGTGACCACAACTACACAACTACTGACCACAACCACACATCAACATCTGACCACATCAAGTGACCACAACTACACAACTACTGACCACAACCACACAACTTCAGTCCACACAACTACTGACCACTCATCTGCTGACCACAAACACTGACCACAACCAGACAACTTCAGTCCACACAACTACTGACCACTCATCTGCTGACCACAAACACTGACCACAACCAGACAACTGCTGACCACATCTAGTGACCAAAACCACACACAACTACTGACCACAACCACACACAACTACTGACCACAACCACACACAACTACTGACCACAACCACAAAACTACTGACCACTGCTGAACACAACTACTAACCACAACTACTGACCACAACCACACAACTACTGACCACAACCACACATCAACATCTGACCACATCAAGTGACCACAACTACACAACTACTGACCACAACCACACAACTTCAGTCCACACAACTACTGACCACTCATCTGCTGACCACAAACACTGACCACAACCAGACAACTTCAGTCCACACAACTACTGACCACTCATCTGCTGACCACAAACACTGACCACAACCAGACAACTGCTGACCACATCTAGTGACCACAACCACACACAACTACTGACCACAACCACAGAACTTCTGACCACTGCTGAACACAACTACTAACCACAACTAGAAAACTGCTAACCATAACTACTGACAACAACCACACAACTTCTGACAACAACCACACATCTTCTGACCACACAACTACTAACCACAACTACTGACCACAACCACACAACTTCTGACCACTGCTAAACACAACTACTAACCACAACTACTGACCACAACCACACAACTTCTGACAACAACCACACATATTCTGACCACACAACTACTGACCACATATCTAACTACTGACCATAACCACACAACTACTGACCACAACCACTGAAGTACTGACCACAACCACAAAACTACTAACCACAACTACTGACCACTAAATACCACATTTACTGACCACAACCACACAAATACTGACCAAAACTACCAACCACACCTACAACCACGCGACTTCTGACCACACAACTGCTGACTACAGCTACTGATCTCAACCAGAAAACTATTAACCACAATTGCTGACCACTAAATACCACAACTACTGACAACAACCTCCAAACTACTGACCACAACCACACAACTTCTGTCCACACAACTACTGACTACTCATCTACTGATCACAAACACAGACCACAACCACATAACCTCTGACCACACATCTAACTACTGACCATAACCACACAACTTTTGACCACAACCACACAAATACTGACCACAACCACACAACCACTGACCACAACTACTGACCACTAAATTCCACAACGACTGACAACAACCTCAAAACGACTGACCACAACTACTGACCACAACTGCTGACCACATCTACCGACCACAACTACATAACTACAGACCACAACTACTGCTCTGGACTGCACTAGCTCTGGTCCTGCTCTGGTCCTGGGCGTAGCTTGCTAACTCTGGCTCGCACTAGCTCGTGTCTAGCTCTGGTCTGTGTTAAAAATATGAACTACTTAAATATGTATAAATTAGCATATAATACCTACCGACAATAATTGTAACTCTTGAACCATTCAAGCTAAATACACCAAACCAAATGTCATATGTTCAGGCTATCCCCACTTTTCATCTACCTTGCCGAGAGATGAGTTCGGATTGGTCTGCCATGTAGCCCGCTTCTGTCTATAACATGAGCTGGTCAGTATGTGTAGGTAATCCTTTCTAACGCAGCTTTTTAAAGACATCACATGGTAGAACTGCACAAGTGTTGCTCTCCACTTTCTGGAGGACTGAGTTTTGAAATCAGTGGAATTATTATGAATGATTATGATAGCTAAGGAGATGGAGAAAATTCTGGCATTTGATTGCAAATATGCAGACGGAGTCAAAAAGAGAACAAACAGAAGGCAGTTGAAAAACACCTGTCTCTGGATTACATCTTCAAACTAAGGCTGGGAAACCATGGCATCTGTGACAGAGAGGGAGAAGCGTCCGTCCATGTATACAGGTAAGAGAGTCTAGCTAGCTACATTTTCAGATATGTCACGTTTCTAATTTTGTCAGAAAGCCATTTTCAGTTCAAGTTAAAGTGTACTTTTAGCTAGCTAGCCAACGTTAGCTGGCTGGCTAGCTAACATTATGAGTTAGGATTATGGTTCATTGTTTAGCTAGCTAGATGTCTAAACAAAAGACTCCACTATGCAAGTAACTATTTCAATAGAATGTTTATGATGTCACTGCAACAACTGTCGATAGACGTAGCTGGTAAATTCGCTCTGGCTATCTACACGAATGCCATGGTTTCCCGTCCTCAAAGAACGGCGTTGCATCTCTCCAATAGAGTTCCAGACACTTGTAGAATCTATGCCGAGGTGCATTGAAGCTGTCCTGGCGGCTCGTGGTGGCCCAACACCCTATTAAGACACTCTATGTTGTTGTTTGCTTTATTTTGGCAGTTACCTGTATGTCTTGAACCTAATATTTAAAAAATCGCACAGAGAAGAAGTTTAGTTGGGGTCAGTGTTACCGGCAGCCTGCAGTACCCCGGTCGGCCTTCAATTTGAGCTACTCAATAAGAAGGGGCAGTCGTTCTCCTCTGGTCACAGCCGAGAACGACTGCCCCCCCCACGAGACACCATCTTAGCAAGCTAAAACAGACTTCCTGAGCTTCAAATGCCACATTGAGACTTGACATAAGAATGAATGGTGTGATGTCATCGATGGCTACAGTCTATGCAGTTACCCGGTCTAAGGGATCTCTAGAAATTCCTTTGGTCTTCACATAGTTAGGTAAATCAGCTTTTAGTATTTTCGCACCTTACTTGTGGAATAATCTCCCCAAATCAATGGAGGACATTATTTGTGCTTCAGCGAGAGAAAATACACTCCGACTTCGGAATGAAATGTTGCCTATTCACATCTCATATGTTGCCTGACTACAATATGTTATCTTGGTACGTTAATAAATACATACTGTGTTAATTTTGGCACGGTTACCTGCTTACAATACCCACTTTACTTTGCGTAGGTCGTAAGCCCATAGTAAGTCAACAGAGCTAATTGGCTAGCTACTACTGTCAGCTAGCCAGATAGCCACAAAGAATTGCTAGATAGCTACCCAAGAATAATTGACACCTTGGATAACATTGGTTTTAGGTCATTTTTGCCTGTTATACTATCTGGTTAGCTACATTATTAAGATTCACATATAACTAGCTGGTAGTTATGAAGTAAAACTTTTACTTTGTGTATATCTTGTTTTGTCTCTATTGCCATTGTCCTGGCTAGAAGGAAGGTAGGTTCTAGAAGAAGGAAAGTCGATAGTAAGTAAATAGGGCTAATTGGCTAGCTAATGTAGCTAGCCACAAAGATTTGACATCTACCTTGTGTAACATAGGGGCGGCAGGTAGCCTAGTGGTTAGAGCGTTGGACTTGTAACCGGAGGGTTGTTCTGCCCCTGAACTAGGCAGTTAACCCACTGTTCCCCGGGCACCGAAGACGTGGATGTCGATTATGGCAGCCCCCCGCACCTCTCTGATTCAGAGGGGTTGGGTTAAATGCGGAAGACACATTTCAGTTGAAAGCATTTGGTTGTACAACTGACTAATAATGGTAACTCTGACGTTTGTTTTTTTCGATCATTTTTGCATGTTAAACTAGCTAGCTGGCTAGCTAGATTACGATTCACATTTAACTAGCTGATCATTATTGAGTAAAACGTTTGCTTTGTGTATATCTTGTTTGGTCTTGTTTGGTCTCTATTGTTGCCATTGTCCTGGCTGGAAGAAGGTTCAGTGAATGGGGAGGTGAAGCGTGAGGTAATACAGTAGGGTGAGTGCGAGTGCTTCTCAAATATAATGTTTTATGCATTCTCCACACTCTCGTCCGAACAAGAACGTAGAACGTACTCAAGGGAACATCCTTGGATAATGCACTTGGAGCGAGAGTGTGAAGCACAGTAGTATGCATATTGAGAAACCCCTCAGGTGTTACAAAATATTTGAACGGAGCTCGCAAGAATACCGTAGCTCATGGTTACTCTATGTAAGGTTGTCTCAGGCTGGATCAATGTAATTATACAGTTATTATTAAATAAATAAAACAATTAACTAATAAATCAACCAATAAATCAAATCAATTAACTAATACAATCACAACTAATACAAACAATTAACTAATAAATCAACCAATCAATCAAATCAATTAACTAATACAATTACAACTAATACAAACAATTAACTAATAAATCAACCAATCAATCAAATCAATTAACTAATACAATTACAACTAATACAATTACAACTAATACAATTACAACTAATACAAACAATTAACTAATAAATCAACCAATTAATCAAATCAATTAACTAATACAATCACAACTAATACAAACAATTAACTAATAAATCAACCAATCAATCAAATCAATTAACTAATACAATCACAACTAATACAAACAATTAACTAATAAATCAACCAATCAATCAAATCAATTAACTAATACAATCACAACTAATACAAACAATTAACTAATAAATCAACCAATCAATCAAACACAAAAACAACTGCCAAAAAGTGAATAGCGTACCTTATTGTTCTTGCCCAGGTGAAACATAATCTGGTAGTCCGTTCCAAGTAATGTGCCCTTCACCATCCCATCCCTCAGATGATCCGGGAACAGCTGTTCATGAAGAATGACGTGGTATTTCAATACCTCTTCACCCTGTTGACATGGAACGGCATAGTTCTTATGGTACGAGGGCCCGATTCCGACTCAGGAAATTACACACTTTCCTATGCACTTCTCAGTAGTTGGTATTCAGACTTACTTTATGAAGGTGTGTAATGGGCTTGGTTCCCTTGCACGCTCTGAATAAATGTAATTCAACCACTGAAAACCCTCCCATTTACTGGCCGACAGATTTTCAATGGGAAATTTTCATTCAATAGGGTTTTCAGTATATTTATCTTAAGCCCATCCCTTTAAGTACGGTGTATCTTTTGGTTAGAATTTTGTCGACAGCCTCACTAGAATATATCTAGAGACCGGGTTCAGAATATTAATGATCATTTAAAGAAAGCCATCTAAATACATGCATTTGAAGACATGCCATATGACAGTGCAGCGAGATACCCAATGGGTTGGACGATAGTTCTTGGCAATCATCTTGAAAAAAACGTATATACTTAAAAACTGGAAATCAACCAATCTGCCATCGTTAGACACAATGGAAAAGTCAAATGCTTTATTATCTAAATGTTGAAATTACGTGGGTGACGGAGAGAAACAAAATGGTGCAGTTTGAGGCCATGTGGGGAGAGTGATGCGGGCACTGGAGATGTGAGCAGGTTGGTCTGGACAGGGGTGATTTGAG